>OX438771.1:19237253-19904253 GCA_949316455.1 Acleris holmiana
AGCGCGTTGCCAGCAGGGCGCCCGAGCGGCGAGCCGACCGGAGCGGCTACTGCTGGCCGCGCGCGCGCGCGAGCCCGGCCAGCAGCGCCCGCTTCAGCCGCCTCTTGTACACCAGCTTCGAAACATCGTCACTCGATCTTATATCCTCAGGAAGGCCATTTAAGATTTTAGGTAACATGCACATAGTAGTGCGCTTCCCATAGTAGTTACAAATCTTTGGAACAAGAAGTTTACGATTGCTTATGATCTTAGAAACACTTCTCGTTTTATATGGGTGATTAACAGGTTTCTTATGGACGTTACACTGATGTTGTTCTAACGCTACAAGAAGCATGCATTTCTCATGTACCGGTAAAGTTTTACAAACTGAGAACAGTTCTTCGTAACTATGACTACAACTCTGTCTCATCTTCTTACTCACTAACGATTTCAAGAATACGATTTGCAGTTGCTTGATTTGGTTAAGGTAAGAAAGGAAAGTGCGCCCGTAACTGCTAAGGCCGTATGACAGAATTGAGTCGACAAGAGCATGGTAAAGCATGTACATTGTCCTTTTATTTACCACAAAACGTAAATGATAAAATTTACCCATCACAGCTCTTAATTTAGTACATACATTGCTAACATGAACCTTCCAAGACATATGCACATCCACTGTTAAGCCAAGATATTTAAAGCTTTCGACAAATTCTATATCGTCACAGATACAACCCAGCCCAGCCTTATGCAAACAGTCAAAGTTGTGGCCAACTATTCTCAAGTTACTGCCCTTAGATTTTTTACAATACGTCGAGCGTATATGCATACATTTAGTTTTACGTACATTTATGATTAAACCATTGTCATGCGCCCATTTGATTACGTTATTTAAATCATTTTGTACTTTACTTTGCATTATTTGTAAGTCATTACTCGCGTACATCAAACAGGTATCATCGGCATACATATATAGTTTACAATCACGCACGACGTTGGGCAGACTGTTGACATGCATGATATAGCCCACCGGGCCAAATACCGAGCCGGTGGGCACCCCGAGCGTGACCGGCGCGCACTCGCCGGCGCAGCCGCGCACTACGGTGCGCAGCGAGCGGCGCGCCAGGTAGGCCCGCAGCCACGCCAGCAGAGGGCCTCGCACGCCGCACTCGTGCATCGCCTGCACCAGTTGATCGTGATCGAGGGTGTCAAATGCCTTTTTAAAATCTATAAATAGGGCGATGATTTGATTTTTATTATTAAGACATTGGTTTACGTAATCCGTGAATTCTGTTAGCGCGGTCGCAGTACTACGCCCGCGCCGGAAACCATGTTGAGTATTTGTTATTATATTATGTTTTTCCAAAAACTCCGTTATTTGACGTACCAAGATTTTTTCAGTTATTTTATTAATCACGGATAGAATAGCTATGGGTCGGTAGTTAGAGTAATCCAGGTGACTGCCTTGTTTAAAAATTGGTCTGATGTGAGCTAGTTTAAGCTCGTCGGGGTATATACCACGTTCCACGCACATGTTTATAAACATCGCGATAATTGGACTTAATTGTTTTTTAAGGCATTTGACATCCCCGACCCTGATCCCATCCGCACCAGGCGACTTTTTACAAGATAGTCGGTCTATTGTTCGCTCGACCTCGGATGCATTTGTTTTTACATATAACAGCGTTACCATACTTTCTTTAACGTAATCCGATCGAGCCAAAAATGTTTTGTTACAGTCATGCTTGATATTTTGTATTTCCTCCGTAAACGTCTTAGAAAAATTGTCGCATATCATCTTAAGACTATCCCATTTTCATAACTGCCTTTCACTTTTTTATATGATTGTATATCTCAACAAACTTGTATAGACTCACCACAAAGTCGCAAAAAATGTTAACATGCCTTATTAGTCATCCTACATTTTCGTATTTGTTAGATTTGTCTTATTGCTAAATTAATTTCGTAGATTAACCAGGCACAGGGTGACAATAGCATCGGTTTAAAATGAAATTCTAAATGAATAAAAAAGTCTTAACATCGTGTTTGTTTTATGAACTTCTAATTGAAATGAAATTGACGTCGATTACAGACTACGAAAGCAAGACAAATAAAAGTACAAACCCGGCGGCCGGAGGTCATTTTAATTAAGCTATTGCACTGTACTTGAGTGAGAGCCGTTATTTGTTTTAATCGATATTATGATCGATACAATTCTTAACAAACAGTGACTTCACTTACCTGTGTTATCCACTGTCTGATTTTTCATTTTTTATTGCTAGTGGTAAAGTATTTATTTGGGTTTGAACTGAATAGGGGTGAAGACAGAAGGATTATTTTTTTAAGCTGACTATCAAATAAATCATGGGACTTAATTTCTTATTGTTTTTACAATATCTTTAATTTATAAGACGGTGGCTGTTTCAGAAATTATATTCCGTCTGATATAATTTTCCAACTAACTTATCGCAGTACTTTAATTTAGCAAACTAATCTTTGGCATATTTAAATTTTGCAATGATTAATGTGATAAAATTATCATTTTATCAAAATATTACACACAATGTTTTTTCCTAGCAAACAATTGATTAGAAAACATTTAAGTAAAAATTCACCTTTTTAAATTAACTCTGCTTAGGTACTAGGTTTATTCCATAATTTAAAAACCATACCTTTCAAGGTTAGCTTGGACTGTGACTACAACATAAACAAGTTGCTATGTTTGGGAAGTGATTCTACGCGTTAAAATTTTCGATGATTTATTAGTAAACCAGTGGTTTAATCAAGTTCAATCAACTTTTCTCTGAACGTCGTTGCCATGGTACTCTTAAAAAACATGATTTAAATTATATTAATAAACTAAACATCAGTTTTTGTTCCAATAAACAAGCCTATTTTTATGCGTTTTGTTTTAAGTATATTAAATTTAGTAGTGTATATTCAACCGTTTTCCTAAGAAACTTTACCACTGTTGTCTCCTGAGTTACGGGACAGAATAACAAAAATCAAAAGTTGATCCCCTTACCCTTTTACTATTAGTTAGACTTAAATAGGAATATTCATTATATTTAATTTAAATACTACCAAAGATGCCACAATACACAGAGGAAAGCACTAAAATAATAAATCAAATAATTCAAAAATTCATCGAAAATACTATAGTTTCATTTCTAATAAAGGTCTCCCTACACCTATCGACGTGGAATCGACTTTAGCCAATCAAAAAACTCTACATGACTACGCAATAAGAGTTCTTTTTGCGTAGTCATGTAGAGTTTTTCGATCAGCTAACGCCGATTCCGCGTCAATAGGTGTGAAGAGACCCTTATAAGTCTGCTAATTTTATAAGATTGACAAGTATTTTTAATGGCATGTTTATTTTTATATCGGCTTTAGCACTTGGATAATTTTTATCCTGAGTGAACACACAATATAAACTAATACCGGAAAAAAGGAGAAAAGAAAAGACGACTGTGGAGTCACGGGCAAAAGATAGTTTTTAATTATTAATTAAATTTAAGGCTGCGACGAACGAATTCTTACCTTAAATGTAGGGTAAATGAGGGGACACAAGAATACAAATTAAATAGCCATAATTTAATTAACTCTTTATTCTCTTGAATTTCTGAAATTAATATTACAATATTGAATGCGGGTTCCATATACAATCACCCAACTATTTGCTTATTACCAAGTCCAAGTTAACCAGACACCCATTACCATACACTCGCTTCACGCGCAGGTGTCAAGCTAAAATGGTGCACGACACATCTCATTACGTAACATAAAACAAAAATATAAACGAAGAAAATTCGCCACAAAACTTTCAAGAATATTTACAGTTACTTTAAGACGCTTTGATTAACTACTATTTTCAAAAATATAGATATAGATACATACTCACTACATAGCTACATTTATTTTAAGATAAAGTTTTATTGAAGTAGATAAACTAATAAGGGAGTTAAAACGTTTATAAGGAAGATACTTAACATTTGAATAACAATGAGAAACTTAATAAAATTAATTTTGAAAGAACAACCAAAGAGATAATAAGTAAGTTCACAATAACAGTCTAAAAGACATCAATTTTATGTACGTACAAATAAAACTGTATGAAGATCACAACATTCCAGAAGCTTATTCTGATTGTGTCTCCGAATACAGCTTTTAGTCTAAACTCTAAAACGTAGTAAAAGAAAATAAAACACAGAATTCTGCTCCGGCAGTTACACTCATACGTACTAACGAATACTAGTACATGGCAAGACAGCATAACCCATGGAGGACGTTTGTATGTATGTAATCTATTTAGCAAATAGCTCATTGTTTCACATGAATTACACGTCTTTACGAGGCAGAAACAATAAAGTGAACTTCACATAAATCAATGGACGTACATTCATAATCATTACTATGTTACACGTTGTACCTATTGTTAACAGAACTAAACATATAATCAAGACAAAGCTGCTATTCTCAATAACATAGCAAATGACATATAATTTGCACATTCCCATAAAAATACCAATGAAACAATTACAACGGAATAAAAACGTAAATCTTAACGGGTAAGGAAATGCAGACAACAATTTAAATCGTATACACACATTTTAATTTGCTTAATACTCCTTCAGTGTGTACGTCCTTTTTATAAAGCAAACTGAGTGCTTTGTCATGAAAATCTTAAACACAATGATAGATAAGCAATTAATACACGTCTTTAATTTATTTATGAGACACGTGAGCAATGTCTTAAATACTTTATAGTTAAAGACTGTGCTCTTTTTGCTCATCCGTCTTTGTATCTCACCATTGATGGATAGCACTTTGCGAACGATACCAAATAATTATAAGCGTTTAGTTACTAACCATCAGATATCTACGATATATTACCTATGCATTATAATTTATAAAGCCTACTTATACCGAAGTTACTTAAGTACATTTTGTTCGATTTTCATCCTCGATTTTAGTTTAGAATGAGATAAAGTTCTATTACTAACGACAACCTTATTCTTATACGAAAATTATGGTTAATGTAATGTTTTAAGAATATGATTATTGCACGCAGATACCTTGGGCGGACACTGCAAAAAAACGTTAACAAAATTACAATTCCGCCTAGATAATTTTCTAGAAACGTTTTGTAAAGGTTTTCTTGCAGTTTTCAGTCAGCCCGTAGACAGCTAACGCATTTGATGCTTTATTTTATAAATAAAATATAATATATATTATGTCATGATTTCAAATAATCAAGTGTAACGGAATTCATTGAATAATCTTGAATTATGGGTAATTATATGTATAGATTGATGATTATTTAAAAATTTAAAACGACCGACGATTTTAGATCTGGTATAATACTATATTGTGGATAAAGACATTTATTTGGACTACAAAAATTGCCATCCAGAACTGTAAAAAAACTTTTTTATATTAATTTCGCACGTTTAAAACGAAGTAACTCAAGGAACTCCACTTTCGTTTCAATCATGTTTAAATAATAAAACGGTTCAGAATAAGAGACTTTCTCGACTTAATTTTGACAAACGTGCGATTTTTGGATGTATGAAGTCGTTCAGCGTCGTCTGTCGCAACAACTTATATCTACTTACCGACGACTTATTTCAAACGACTTAAATATTAATGATATCACGACATTAATATTCAGTAATCTACGCTACAGTTATATTTCCCGAATAATACAAGTGGACAGATGCGAGATGAACTATCAAACATTTTTTGTTAAGCAGAGAATCCAATGTTAAAGTTATTTATTTTCTATTTCTTTAATTCTACCCTGACATTTAATTTACGTATATGGTGACTATTAACACTAATTTATTCTAATTTTGTTCGGATTACGTATTGAAAGTTCACAGATATTTTGATGCAGGAGTTCGGCTTAAAAAAAAGTGAGTATTGCTAGAAAATATTATTTAAATATATTTTGGCACAATACAAAATTGCTAACGGAGAAGTTTAAAAGCAGAAAAGATTAAAAATGTTGGATTTTGAGCGTTTGTAATTATTTAACAAATGATGTTTTTTAAACTAAAAATACTGCAAAAAGCCTTGGAAATTAATGTAAAAACAGCGCGTGATCAGATTATTCTAGGGTTGAACGGCTCTATCAATAGTTCATACAAAGTCGGACCTATTATAATCTATGTATTATACACTTACACTACTCCACCTTTAAAATTACGTGTAAAATTTTATATTTAGTCACATTATTGTTACCTATTAATTATATGTTTCATCGTTACGTATATAATTTTGAACATCAGATGACTGATCTGTGGACAACTTGCTTGAAAGTCGATTAATTCCTTTTTTTCCTTCAGTTTGATATATTATTTCGAGTATATGGACATGAATTTATTGACTATATTTATCAAAAAATACAGCCTAATTATAATAATTATTAGGCCGAAAAAAAACATAACGTTAATACCAACTTATGACGAAGACCTATTTGCAATTGTACTTCGATACGTATTTTGTTATACATGTATTTTAAATTTACCTTCGAATGGAATTAATAACGAAGGTAGCTATATTAAAGTATGAAGATATATGTACTATTGTAAACAGTTATAGTACTTAGGTAGGGTCGAAAGCGGCGGACCTAGAACTATATAGATAGGTACCTATAGAAAGTCAAAAATCAAACAAACAACAATTCGTGATCCTATCTGGACCAAAACTGAAAGCAGATCGAAACAAACTGGTAAAAATAACAAATTTTACAATAATTAAAGAAATGTGACCGACAACATAACAGCCCGCTTACGGACAAATAAAATTTACATCAGAATGTACAGAATATAATATTTAATAATAAAAAAATATAACATAATGGATTATAGTAAGTGGTAGCAATAAATACTATGAGATTCACAGATTTAAAATCTTAACTAACAATACCGATCGTCGCCCTCCGTGTAAACGCCAGAGCGACACGCTTTTGTAAATTTAGTAAAATATTGCAATGCAAGGTGTGGTTTATGGCAACAAAATAAATGCTTAAAGCACATCACCAGTCCGAGCTCACCGCGCGACGCGGCGCGGCGCGGCGCGACGCGACACCGCGCGCTAAAGGAACATAAGAGTCACTCCTCACCGAGGCAGCAAAACATAAACCTAGTGGATACGAAACGACTAACGTTGTCCTGCACATCGCACTTGCATTCATGATCACACTATATGATACAGAATCAGTCAGGATTTGCTATGGCGCTCGCCCTGTCCCTTACGTCTGGCCTTTGTTCACTTTGAGGAGGTCTCCGGAGGATTTGTCAAGCGGCATCTTCATGGGGTCATGGTGATGCGTGACGTGGTGGCCGTGGTGCTGGCTCTCCAGCTTGGCCTGCTTCTCTTGCTGCTGCTGCTTCATTCGGTCCTGTTCCTCGCGCTCTCTGCGCGCTTGCTCGTTTATCTCTTTCACAGCTCGCAGCTCCTTCTTTAACTTCATGCGCCGGTTCTGGAACCAGATCTTGATCTGCCGCTCCGTGAGGCAGAGCGCGTGCGCGATCTCTATCCTGCGCCGACGGGTCAGGTAGTGATTGAAGTGGAATTCCTTTTCTAACTCTAACGTTTGGAACCTCGTGTAAGTCTGTCTCCCTCGCCGCCGAGGACATCCGTTCGGGCCTGGAAAGAACAAAAATATACATAAGATAGTGTTTTTTAATTACATGTTTATAGCTTTTAGTATTGAAAGGCAATAAAAGTGCATTAATAGCTACTTAAATCGCTTATACGACACATATAAGTAGTGTTTAGATTATGCGACGATTCATTAAATTCTGCAAGAATTACAGCCATCCCAGAATCGCAGGATTCAAGAATAATCATTAATTTTAACTTTTAATACCATCTCAGATTTTAATGGCCCATTAATAGATATTTTATTGCTGTAGTAAAGTTAATTTTAGAGTTATCGGCTACCGCCGACCTGAATGTAGTTCAAATATTAAGTTTAATAGGCAGAGAAACGGCCAATAAATGACAAGTGGAACGCTTATTTCGGACGTTAAAGTCGGAAACAGAACCGTTACCGCCAACAAAACAAAGTAAAAAATGCAAGGGTTATAAAAAATATAGACTATAGACAATAGTTTTGTTTAAAAAAGGAATCGCCGTATGGCAATAAAAAAGGGTTGTGCAACTTTCTAACGCTTTGTGCGCCTTCTAAGAAATTGTGAAAGTTAAAGTTGTAAATCTTAAGAAGTGAACAGACAGCTAATGCAAGATTAAAGTTGTTATTAATTCTCACGTATCTACATAGACAGGTAAATGCGTTCTCACAACTGGCCGGGGACTGGTTTCGGAGTCAGATAATAAATAAGACAAGATAAATGACCGTCCCGTCGAGTATTAAATTAAAAGCAGACAGAACCCTGGAATGTCGTGTAGGCCGGCCCTTAGTACCTGGCGCGATGGGAATATATGGATACGACTCCCTGGGACACTTCGAAATTATTAATAAGATTACATTAACTATTGAAATTAAATCATACCTTATTAATATTAAAGTTGATATAACACTACAAAAATAAGTAAGTAAGAAAACAAGTTTTTATTAAATAATTTTGTGTGACCCTTAATATATTCAGTGTTGAAAAAAACCTCGTTAATTTTAAATACAGCAGTTCTTTGTTTAAAAGATTAAGTAAAGGATAAGTCGAAGTCGTTCTTGCAGAAAACTCAACTTTGTTTTAAAAGGTAGCCATTTACATTGTATAAAGGCGTCTCAAACACCTTAAAACGGCTCGAATTTCAAAGTATAATTAAAAAATACGCAAGTACCTTTAAATCATGTGACTCAAACCCGGCTACCACATTTACATGACCAATAAATTACCCAAACTGCGTTTTTATGATCGCAACAACGTTTACAGCCGGGCTTACTTCAACAAAAACTTAAAAACTGTTTAAAATGTCATAAATAGAAATGGGATAATTATATAAGTGCGGTTAGAGCAGCGCGGATAGACAACGCGACGCGCTAGAGGGAGATAACAAAAGCCATTCTAATTTTAAAAAGCAAAGATGGAACCCAAAACATACTTTACATTTCAAAAGATCGTAAGTGTTATCTATTGTGTTTGTAAAAGGAACAGTCCTGTTAAGGTGCTAGGGTTTAAATCTGTGTGCGATCGGGGGTGAGTTTGTCCGTTTTTATTGGGGTTGGTGATATGTTAGCGAGGCAGGTTGGGCACCCCTCGGTCGCCATGACAACGGACGTAAGCCACCACCCGTCAGCTGGCGACCATTATTCTCTGTATTGTAGCCAGAGTTACCTGCAGCTTGTTTTTTATTTAAGCATTCGCTGCCATCAACTCGCAATCGCACGCAACTTGGACTCGCCTTAGTGTCTCTCGTACTGAACGTGTTAAACTGGTTTAATGGTAACTTTTCCCGCGATATAGATCAGAAAGGATATAATAACTCTCCGAATTTGCATTCACATGCATCTGATAATGGAAGTCGATATGTACCTTTGTTTTTTTATTGGATTGTACCACAGTTGGGCGGAATTAAACGAAAAACTGTGTTAAAAGGTAAACACCATATATCTGTGGAACGACACCTTAATAAGATACATCGTAAGTCGACAGCGACACGTCCTGGCTCTTACATATGGCTTTTATAAAGCCGCCTTTTAGTCAAATTTGAATATATCCGGGAGTATACACGTCGCATCTTTTGAAAGACCTTCGGGTTTACTCTGTCGGTCGTTTATACAAGCTTCACCGACTTTACACGAAACCGAAGACCCGTTCTAAGATAACCTAAAACGCAGAGTATTAACTAGTATTTCAGCATGAGAATTTCTACTTAACTGGTAAAAGTAGAGCGTAATACTTTTTTATGCTGAAAACCTGCCGACAAATTTTAATGTTTATGGTAGTTTATGAGTATTATAAGTAATTGTTGTCCTATCAAATTAATTACATAATAATGATGCAATGATATTTGATACATTTTAAATAACCTTTAAAATACTAATACAACTTTTATTACCATATTAATTACTTAATAAACCAGTTTGTATTATATATTTTTTATAATATAACCTGAAGCAAAAACCAAGTAAATGGTTACATTCGTTGTGGCAAAACGACTTGGCTCGCTTTATATCTCGCGTATAAATCTCACGGAAAGCTACCTTATTTATTATTTTATTTAACTTGGCCCACCTTTGTACGAACCTGTTCCTTCTGATTAATGGGCAAAGGGTCCGTTTCTGAACAAATAAATAACCGGAGTCCAGTAAGAACGTTATTTATAGTAGGCTTAGCTTTGGGGGTGGAACGAGCATACCAGGGCCTCTATTCTACTTGGTAAAAAGCATGTTGCTTTTGACATGTTACCGTATTGTATTTTTTTTTTATGTTAAGGAGAAGGCACACGAGCGCTCAGGCCACTTGATGGTACCTAAGTGGAATCTGAGACCCACAGACATTTGAATTCTCAAGACTATGATCCTAATAGCTCAAATGCGTTGCCAACCCTAAGGACTAGGATAGAATGCGTCTATGCTAGTAATTTCACCGGTTGTCTTATCCCCACACCGGAACACAACAATGCGAACACTGTTTCTTGGCGGGTGGTTAATGGATAAGATGGTGGTGATAACGTTACGATAGCTCTAATTTACTTGACAGTAATGGCAATACACATGTCAAAAGTATGGTCTAACCGAGAAGAATATAGAGAGCCCTTAAAATCTGACAAGTTCCAGGCGGTGCAAGGGACAGCGATATATGACCCATATAACTCTATCCCTTTCGCTACTAAATTTGCAGGTTTAAAGAGTTTATTCGATCCCAGAAGTTAAATACTACTCTTGGATTTAGGAAAGATCTTAATGAGGATATTAAATGAATAAGTATTTAGATTTTATTTTGTACTGAATAGTTAGTTATGAATTAGGTAAGTCATATTTAAACCGTACATAGGTACATACATAACATCACACCTTCATTCCCAGAGTGGGGTAGGCAGAGCTATAGAAATACTAACAACTCTAAAGAGACTTGTTGATAATTCTCTAGTAGGCTAAGATATTAATTGGTGTATTAGCGGCAGGTTGCAAACCCATCGCCTAACAGTACTACAAGCACTTATTCCCTTAGTCGCCTCTTACGACATCCACGGGAAGACATGGAGTGGCACTATTCTAACCGTAATATTTGCTAAAATTAAATGACAATTATTTTCTTGGGATTCCACTAGTGAGAGCGTGAAGATGAAGACTACGCGTTGATCGATATCCTCGCCTTGACTTCATAAAAAGCTCATTGAGTATCATTATAAAAAAAAACAACTTAGACCGGTGGTTTTTTATACCAAAATATAGTTTTCCTTAACGAAGTTCCCCGTGATTACTTCCTTTGAAATGTAGTTTAATAGCGAATATTTTTAAATAATTTTAATTAAATCAGCTTTGCTTTGAGACAAGACAAATGTTATAGCTTTGAGCATACATAAAGGTTAATTAAAACCGAAGTCAATAGTGTGACAAACAAACGACTTTCCCGCCTATATACGTTCACGTATGATCCAATAACTCCTCATAATTAAGCCCTGAATAGTATTAGGTATCAATTTAGGGTCCATTAAAGCTAAAGGGTCCTATAATTTCTGTGTCGGCGAACGGTTTATGTCACCATAACTTGCGAATTGTCGTAAATAGTCGGGTAAGCTCGGGAATGTTCGGGACACGCTTAAAATAGTGCGGGAAGTGTCGGATAGGGATTTAAAAGTGGAACGGTAGCAATTGTTTTAGTTTTTTGGAAGGTTCAATTTAGAATTTAGACATTTTAAATGATCAGTGACTGGTTGCTGAAATACAACGTACACCCATTGGTTAGTGGATATGTCAGCGCGGCCTGTAGAAATATGGTCAGTTTATCGTCATTAGTAGGAACATAATGTGGTCGCGTCCATGCAGTTACAATGTTACTACGTATATTTATTAAATACGCGAAAGTTGTTTTGGATGTTCAAGGCTTAACCAATTTAGAAAACTTAATCTTTGTTGTGAGGGCCTAAAACTTAAACGGAGCTATTTTACATTTTTATTGAAAATAGCGATAGACCAATTCTCAACAGATAAAAACCGAAAAAAGCTTGTAGTGTAGGTAATAATTATTTTGATTTATGTCTCTAAATACATATTTGATTTAAAGAAGGATATTTGTGTAAAGGGATAAAGGCAACACAATTATGATTAAAAAAATATGCGCACACGCAACGGTGTTTGTGTGAGTGTGTAGACCAAGAAAGTCCTTTACCGCTTTTCGACTCTTTCGTTCTACGTTAAGGTCCAAAAGTAGTAAAGGTGTAACTTGGTCAACACATTTATCTTTGTTAAAGCAAGGTGATTCAGTTGTTATTTATACAATACCGTAGGTTCATTGAGTTAATGAAGTGTAGGTAGGTAGGTATATAAAACCCCCAAATCTACGTGGGAACATATATTGTGTTTTAAAAGACGTTGAAATTGTTCAAAGGCAAACACTCCAAACATGCAGTTAAAGATCCGGTACTACCAAGTTTCAAAGGGTTAAATAAATAGTCTAATAATCTAGTAGTGGTTGCCGGGCTACAATAGCTGGGCTCGTCGTAAGAGGCGACTAAGGGAATAAGGGCTAGTAGTACTGTTAGGCGACGGGCTTGCAACCTGTCACTAATACACTAGTAAACTTCTTGGCCTGATTGGGCAAAATGTGGTTACAGAATAAAAAAACTGGCCAAGTGCGAGTCGGAATCGCGCACCGAGGGTTCTGTACAAACCTGTAGATGGAAAGGGATAGTACCTTTAAAATTATTAAAAATATTTTTTATTATTTATGATGTAACTAAAAATTTACGGTTTTCGCAATTTTTCCTTTATCTGTGCTAGACATGTGCGCCGCGCCGCCGCGCCGCCGCCGCCGATGATTTGCCTCACGCCGCCGCCGCCGGTTCAACCGTCGGCGTAAAATCGGCGTGAAATATTCTCCAATCTTCCTCAACAGATTGTTTATTCCCCATATGAAGTTTTTATTTTGAATGATGAAGTATTTTCTAACGTGATTTAAAATTATTGTTATCAATTAAATTTTTTTTAACCGTGGATGAGCGATCAGTAAGGTAATGCTACCTATGCTAACTATCGATGGCTACCGGCAATGCATTTTTTAAACTTATCTTACGAGGGCTGATTGGAAAGTGGCCCGACCATTAAAAAAAAACTGCCGCCATTTTGAACTATCATTACTCAGTTTTCATCCCGCGAAATTTTAATAGGAAGACAATATTTGATATAAATTTTACGTCTGATTTAAAAAATACGTGTAAACAGATTTTTCATAATGGACGATTTGGAGCAGCGTGCCGTAATTAAATATCTTCATAAAAAAGGATTGACTCCAAAACAAATTTATGAAGATATGCAGTGTACATTGGGGCAATCCTGTCCATCATATACGATGGTAAAAAAGTGGGCAGCTGAATTTAAACGGGGACGAGTTAGTATCGCAGATGACCCTCGTCCCGGAAGGCCAACCACTGCGACCAATCCACATAATGTGGCAATTATATGCGACATGATAATGAAAGACCGACGGTTAAAAGTAAGAGAAATAGCTGACATCATGGACATCTCCTATAATTTTTCATAGGAGATGCCCACGATGTCAGCTCGCACCCAAAACACTATAGTCAACGAATTAGGTTTTTCGAAGGTGTCGGCGAGATGGGTTCCAAAGCTCCTTTCAGTGGAACAAACAATCACTCGACTAACAATTTCACTCGACTGTTAGACCTGTATGAAGCTGACCCTCAAGACTTTTTGGACAGATATGTTACTATGGATGAGACATGGGTCCACCACTACACGCCCGAGACTAAACAGCAATCGAAGCAGTGGGTTCGTGCTGGATCTCCGCCTCCCAAAAAGGCAAAGGCCATTTTGTCGGCGAATAAAGTCATGGCATCACTCTTCTGCGACGCAAAGGGAGTAATCATGGTTGACTATCTCCAGAAAGGTACCACTATAAACTCGACTATTATTGCGAACTTTTACGGCGATTACGAGAGGAACTGAAAGTAAAAAGACCTGGATTGTTGACAAAAAAAAGTTCTTTTTCACCAGGACAACGCACGTGTGCACACGTCACTTAAATCGATGGCAGAAATTCACAACTGTGGGTTTGAATTATTGCCCCACCCGCCTTATTCGCCCGATTTGGCACCGTCGGACTTCCACCTATTTCCAAACTTAAAAAAACACATGGGCGGTAAGAAATTTTCGGCCAACGAAAGCTGAAGTGGACACCTATTTTGAAGACCTAGAGGAAAGTTTCTTTAAAAGTGGTGTATTGGCTTTGGAATCCAGATGGAACAAGTGCAAAGACCTCGACGGGGTCTACGTAATATAAAAAAATCCTTTTGATTTGATTTCATACTTAGGCCGCGAATTTTCCAATAACTCCTCGTATATTTCCCCTTATTCCTGCCTTTTTTTTTTACTTGATACCTCACGCCGATTTCACGCCGATGACGCCGCCGCCGCCGATTTTTTTTTAACCAGACGCCGCCGCCGGTCTTTTGACCGTCGGCGCACATGTCTAATCTGTGCTATAAGACGTTGCTTCGTACCAAATTTCAAGATTCTAGATCGACTGGAAGTCCCCACTGGACTGGAAGTGGTGGGTTTTGATTCCTTTCCGAGTTTCGGAAATTTGCGGCATAAACGGCTGTATCTTTTGATTGCGTTGGCTTAGAAGTTTGATTTTTCACAGCTCCAAGCGACAGTAAACCTGAGTATTTGATATAAATTTCAGCTTGATACCTCCCACGCAATCCTGACAAAAAAGGTCTTGACAGACGGACGGACAATAAAGTGATCTTATAAGGGTTCCGCTTTTTTCTTTGAGGTGCGGAACCCTAAAAAAAGCTTTTTTTGTAGTTGTTCTATTTCTGTAGCTCTGCCTACCCCACTCTGGGAATGAAGGCGTGATGTTATGTGTGTATATCTTGAATTATTGACATTTCAAATTTAATGTTGAAAGACTTTTCAAAAAAGTGCAGTGGTTCCAGAGATAACCCTCTACATTTACAAACTTACACTGTCTCTCTTTATGATGAAAGTAAAGATGAAATAAATCTGGCATCCAATGTCAAATACTTTCAGTGGCTGAGTGAAACTTCCCGCTGTCAAATTTCTATGTTGCCGTCTAAGTGTGCCGCTATAAGTGTCAAGAAAATGTTGTAAAGAAAATTATCTGCTAACTTTCGTGTTCCTATAATATTTATAGTAAACAAACGTAGTTAATTTTAATGTTATAGCGGTGCCCTTCGTGTTAAAGTTAATTAATACGAGATTTATCGTCAGTGTTAGTTGTCTAGAGAAAGTCGAGAGTTATGGGTTTGGTTGGAGTTTTAGTAAACTTGATATATCATATTTTTAGTACCGCGGTCCGATGGTTATTGATTTATTTTATGTTTTTTAATGTAAGTTTAAATAGTTCTTATACAAATAATATGAGATTGTTATGAACTAACTTTTACAATCACTCATAATAATTCTTAGCGAATTCGGGTAACACTGGTCACGTCACACGTGATCTATTCCGAATGCGTGAACGCCTTTTGTTTTTACATTTAAACTTATTAATTATGGAACTTAAGGTTTAACTGTTTTTGTGGCTGTCTGTTTTTCTAAAAAAACATAGCCCTCTGATTTTCTGTTAACGATTAGGTATATCTTAAAAAAAGCCGGTCAAGTGCGAGTCAGACCCATGCGCGTTCAGTTCTTTTGAGGTACGGAACCCTAAAAGTAGAGATTCAATTTAATTTTTAATCATCAGTAATAAAATCCTAGCTGGGTTCAAAAATACCTTTCTGACAGACATGAGGCGTCTCGATTACATGAGGCTAGAGCGAATCTGATATTTTTAAACACTATAATCAATAATTTATTATTGCTGGTGACTACTTACCTACGTACATGTATAGTGCGATAGCTTTTAAAAAGACTACTCTTCATTCAAGGTATACTGCGCGGCTTGCATATGCGTGCTTCGACCGTACACGCCGCGAGCCACCACTAGGAAACTCAACAGGACGGACCGAGCCGGTTTAGACGCACCGGGTTCGATGTGTGCGTATGAAGTATCGAGCGACGCGCATCGAAGTAACCCTAGCATCGAGCAGCAGTAGGTAACAGAAATTCCTAAAGGGCCGGAGACGAACTGCTTTTACATTTCTGGGGTCCTAATAAAATCGGGTGTATTTATTCTATAAATTACATATATACTCCGTTTATGTATATGTATTCATTTTAGAGTTCTGTAGTCAAACTAGGAACACTTATAGTTTCGCCATGTCCGTCCGCCCACATAATAGCGCAGAGACTCTTAGTACTAGAAAGCTGTAATTTGGTAGTGATATACATATTAGTCACGCCAACAAAGTGGTAAAATATAATCTTGATATTTTTTTATAGTACCTTTCCCACACGTAATGTGAGCATGTAATTTTTTCTCATCTACCCCATAGTGTGGGGTGTCGTTTGTTAAGTAATTCAAAAACATTGCGGGATTGTTTTAAAAGAAAATTTATTATGACTAAGTAAGGTGTTTATACCTACTAAAATCATCTAAGACGGCACCAAATTTCATTAATTAGAAAATTAGTTATTAGTAATTTGTGTATGTAATACTTAACGGCTTCGGAACCCTTCACTGAGCATGGTTCGACATGCTCCTGCCTGTTTTTTTTGGTTATCAGTTAAATTGACGTATATCTTTTTTACTGGAACCAGATATATACTTTGTTTTGGGTTTATACCTATCTATCTCATTCGTTTTCTAACGCTTTTATGCTAGAACCACCTCTACTCGATCCTGAAAGACTTTTTAATTCGTCTTGCACTGTAGGTATTATTTATATTTGTTTTAATTGCAACGACACGCTAGCTTAGTTGGTATTGACCCTGCCTCTGAAGCTAGCGGTCCTGGGTTCAAATCCCGGTAAGGGCAGATATTTGTGTGATGAGCGCGAATATTTGTAAATCTTGGATGTTTTCTATTTATTTAAGTATGTATTTCTCTATCTAAGTATGTTTATCGTTGTCTAGTACCCATAGTACAAGCCTAGAGCTTAGTTTGGGACTAGGTCAATTTGTGTGACATTGTCCTGTGAAAAAAAAAACTCGACTTAATACGTTACGTCTACTATTTTACATGTAGCCACAAGCTGTTCCTGAGTAGACGAATATCTCCTTTAATTTGACTTTATTATCTGGCTAAGTTGATTCAAACAATTTACGTGCCGTTTTGTTGGCACGATTTGTGTTGGCAGAGTATTGTGATAAATAAACTCTGGTTAGGCACATTCTTTAGGTAACTAATTTGACGGACTCTGGATGCATTGAATTCATTATTGTTTTATAAACGGAGAGATTAAGTTGCAAGACCGAATTTGGTACAGCCGGCGAAATATGTGTACTACTGTCACGCTAAGCAACTCTACATAATAACTCCTATTTAATCTGCCCCCTAAGGTTAGATTCTCGTACCACATCATGAAACATTACCGTCGATAAGATGCGTCTGCCAATGCGAAAGGTTGTCGTTAGTAATATTTTTAACGCCCGATTTGTACAATTCTTAGATAAAAATATCAATCTGTTAAAACTATCACTCTCCTCTTTTGTCATATGAAAGACAAGGATAGAACTTAAATTGATTTTTAGAACTTGCTGATATAGGTAGATAAATCACGCCTAAAACAAAACAAGTTACGTCAAAAATTGGCGATTTATTTGGACGACGGGCTCTAACGTTTAGACTGTGCTGCTTTGTAGATGAAACTTCTGATCAAAGTGGAAATGCACGCACACTAAAAAATTACTCATATTTACGCTCTGATGACACAACTCAAGTTGATAATACTTTAATTTTAGAGTTAATTAAAAAACATTTTTTATTAAAACACTTACTACATGATTTGTGATAGATAATTATGATAAAACACATTAAGTACCTACTTGTATAACTAAAAGTAATAATATTAACAGGAAAATGAAACCAGTTCAAAAAGAAATAACCTAACTAAACAAAATTAACGCGTCATGCTGCTCGTAAATAATGACAAAACATAGTAACTACGACTGAAAAAAGGCGAAATGACTCACGCGTTACGGGCTTCATACGATTGAAAGTCATTTGCGATTGCTATGCTATTTATCTGAACGAGTAGGTACCTAATACATGCTTACAAGCACGTATTCAAACTCAAAGCCTGTATAATAGAGGTAAGAGGGCTAATATTTCACGAGCTTGTTTAAGTCGGGAACTGTTTTTTGCTCGTCGAGGGCCGTTTAAATCATCACAACGTTGTTCTGTGCGCCGGTTGGCAAAGGACATTGCCTTTGCGCAGGGTTAGCGCACTTGAAATACGAGTTTAAAATGACATATGACAGTTTTAGCTCTGATAACAACACTTCAAAGATAGGTATAAGTGGTAAGTAAAGGTTAAAGGCAAGAGACGGTACCAAATATAAAAGAAAATTAAAGTTGACTATATAGTTAAAATCAGCACTTACGATTATTATCGAGTTGTTTAAATAAATAGCTTAGATAGTGTAAGAAAATAAGGTTGTATGTTACAAAAATAAATAAACATAGTGAAAAATCAAAAATGTTTTATGTGCACATTGAAATATACTTATTATGATTTAACGATCCTAAACTTACAAGGCCAAAAATAGTGCAATGGTAAAATTTAAATATTAATCTTACAGTCGGACTGAAATTTCTCTATAATGCCCTATTCCTAATATCCTGAAAGCCTAGTCTTTTAAGACCTGGTTCAGTTCGTCCTGTCCTCTTTCTTAGCACCGTTTTAGCTTCATTTCCACACCAAAAAAAACGATTTTCGTTTTTTACTAAATATAATCCTACATTTGCCAACCCTACCCGCCCCTGGATCCACTCGTGAGTTGAAGTGAAACGATCTTTGATCCGCCTGACGCTGACGTCACGATTTATTCATCCCGAATGGGACTAACTGAACTCATCCGTAGCGTTATTCTTGACTTGTTCGATCGGACCACAAAACCTTTACACGGGAAAGGATCTCAAGGAGGTAGGTGTCTACTACGCTGGTTAAAAAATTTGCGTTAGGGTTTAGAAACACAGGTAAAACAATAACTAGCGCAATTTAGGTCTGTGATTAACACTACTGTAAGCCAGAAATCTTACATACATACATACATAACGTCACGCCTTCATTCCCAGAGTGGGGCAGAGCTACGGAATACCAACAACTCTAAACTTGTTGATAATTCTGTAACCGGGTCAAGTACACACTCTTAAAAACAAAAGTCTCTCCTGTGGCCAATAGTTAAAAGCTTGTGTGCATATAAGTTTTATTTTTACACGATAGGTCTAAAGCAGTCCTGACGGCGTTTTTGCGGGAATGGGCTTAGCCAGAAAATTAGGCCTTAAAAACGTTAACTTTCGGTGTGTCCACAAGAAAGACGGTTACCTAAATCTGTGTATGACCCAACCACATTTTGCACAGTCAGGCCAAGATGTTTACCAGTGTATTAGTGACGGTAAAAATTATACGGAAATAAATTGCTATTTCTAAACCAACCCGTGACTGCTACCGTAATATCAGGAGCCAAATTCACATTTTTACCTTTTCCCAAAATAAACGTCAGGCTTGTACTATGGGTACTCGACGACTATAAGCATACTTCTATATAGAAATAAATATTTTTCTACATATAAAACATAATACTCGTCCTCACATACCTCGTATCTCGAACAAAACTCTTGTAGCAATTGCAACCTTATTTCTAACAAGATAGGATTGAATCTGCTTTAGCTATTGAATGTGAGACTACTACTGCCTATTGGCTTATGAGGGCAGTATTTACCCTTCATCGAGGCATGTTTTCAACTCTGTAAAACCATGCCTTTGAAAGGTAATCGTATTGTCAATGTTACGAAAGCTTTCATTTACTTGACTGTAATGGCGGCCGACTTAAAAACATACCTACCATAACACGTCGAGGCGCAGGCTAAAAGCCTCGTGAAATAAGCATAGTTGACGCTAGCCTAGTGCATTTGCCTCGAACGCTAAAACAACTTGTACGATCGACCGAAGACTACATAGTTTAGTACTTTTTCACTTTAAGGTCACGTTTGAAGACTCCACTAATTTGTCAAAGGCGTCGTAATTTGTGACGTCTATCTATAGTCGACCAAGAAAGTTCTTTACTACATTTGGACCCTAACTTCGTACAAATAGAGGCGAAAATTGGGAAAGGACTTTCTTGGTCGACTATATAAAGACAAGTAATGATGTTATCCAACATTTCCTGATAATGCCACCATGAAAATACCTGATACGTTTATTTGCCTCTAGTAAAATTGTCGTGTGAGATATTTTTGAGTAATATTATATTCGCTAATACACTAGTAAATATCTAGGCCGGGTTGTGCAAAATGTGGTTAAAGAATTATAAACAAGTTTTTTTAGAGTTGTTGGTAATTCTGTAGCTCTGCCTACCCCACTCTGGGAACGAAGGCGTGATGTTATGTATGTATTATATTCGCTGGTGACTGTAAAAGGACCATTAAGGTTGGTTAGTTTACTTTAAGTGCCACCGTCTAGAAATAGTATGCAATTTGAACACGTCAGACGTGTCAATGGCCGTGAATGACTTCAGGTCAGCTTCCTGTACTTAGAAGCTATCTATAAATAATGACTAATTTCTAAAAGTTTATAGTTACATACATACATAACATCACGCCTTCATTCCCTGAGTGGGGTAGGCAGAGCTACAGAAATACCAACAACTCTAAAAAGACTTTTTGATAACTTTGTAACCACATTTTGCACAAGTAGGCTAAGTTGTTTACCAGTGTATTAGTGACAGGTTGCAAGCCCATCGCCTAGCAGTGCTACAAGCCCTTATTCCCTTAGTCGCCTCTTACGACATCCACGGTAAGACATGGAGTGGCACTATTCTAACCCGGTAACCACACAAGTTTATAGTTGTTTTGAGAATTTGGTTTTCATGGTGTTATTTTAAGAAAAACAATTAGCTTCAGACAATGAAAGGTCACACTGTAGCCGAGTATTGTGTAATATTTTTAGTTGCAGTTGTTTAGTTGAGATTCTCGTTTGTGAGTTAGTGTAAACATTTATTTATCTCTGACATAACTAAAATTCGTGCCAAGTCTACATCATAAATTGTTCGAATCACCTCAGCCGCAGTAATGATAAACATCAAATTCAGATAAGTAATTGTTTATCACGATAAAATACTGAAGACAGTAGACTTACAACATTAAAAAAAACAGTTTAGTTCTTTTCAAAAAGAAACACATAAGCTTAAGATATCAAATAACCTAAATCCAAACGTTAATAATGTAACAGGAACTCAACACATATTTGTAATATACCAAATTAACATCATAAATAATCCATTAACAATAAAACTCCTTGTGTAACAAGCTATCAAAGACACAAGTGTTTAATAAAGACCCATACTTAAGAACAGTACTACATTGAGGATTGTACATTAATATGGCAATAAAACGCTATTTATTATATACAGACTCATACTTTGTGCATATAATAGCAGTTATTATTGAAATTGATGACTTTATATAAGATAATGAGGTCACAGGGTATCAAAGCGACACAAAACGCTCGATTTAATTAGCTCAATGTTTCCATTACTGTACCTATATTAAATGAGTTTACATAATGTGGAAGTATCTTTAATGATGTCACAATGCGGTAATTGTATTTGGTTTGCCTTTTTCTTTAAGACATCGGGTTATTTCAAGGATTTTGATTGACTAGTGTACAATGTAGCAGTCGATGAATTCTGCACTCTATTCATGACTACATTAAATTTGAAATGCCTAAGCTACTAATACGCAGTTACCTACCTTCTTTGGTATTACAGCAGTGCAAGGCCAACTTGAAACTGATATCTCTAAAGATCTGTCCAAGACACGTTGTTCAACTAGAATCGAGTTTATAGTTTGTAAACGTTATTTTGTCTTTTAAGTTTTGTGGTTATTAGGCCTGTTTTCTATCGGTTAGTTGGTCAATAGATAAACAGTTACATAATTTTAAATTTATTTTTATTATGTATCTCACAGTCATAAGTTAATTTCGAATACCTTCCTTTAAAAGTGTTTATTTGTACGCTTAGTCCGAATAGTGGAAAAATATTCGAAAATTATCCATTGAAAAACTTTCGTTAAAGTTACCGAACAACGTTCGGGATTTGCATGACAATTAGGTCATTCGAGGACCGCTTTGAATTTGGTGGTAAAGATATTTAACACCGAACTAGGTATGTTTCCACTTATTATAAGTAATTTAAAAGAAAATAACCAGAAAGTTTGGTTGTAGAAACTCATAAGTATCTACACATATTAGATGTTGCAATAACGTTTGAATTTAGTATATCAATAGCTGCGACATGGTACTAAAATGTACATGTACATGGTACAGCTACTCATAAATTGGAAAGTACAGTCAGCCAATTTGATTCATAGTTCGCTCTGGAACTATGTCAAATTGACGTAAAGATTTAAATCGTGAGAATTGTTAAGAATTGAAGTAAAACGTCACTTTGACGTAGTTCCATTTATTTAAACTACAAGAAGTCTTTTGAAATGTTGTGTAATGTGCTCAAATGTGCAGTTACTTATAAAGCCAACCCTACTGTCAGTATTTATATATGTTTTTACTAAACTGTATTACCATTTTAATACGAATTGCCATAACCCACGCATAATATCCCGATAAAACAAAATGTTTAATTTAGCTCCCAACAAATTAGGAGAGATATGAAAATCTTGTCGAATACGGAATGTAAAAGCTTTGGGGACGTTTGGAGATTTGCCAAAATGCGCTGCCAAATGTATGGTTTGAGAAATAAATAGTTACGAGATATTTTTGGATAAAAATACATTTTAAATTTGCACGTATACTGTCTAATACTTTCAAGTAGTTGAAATAATAAGTCACTAAGTAAGTATTTCTATGTGGTATCTTTAAATCACAGCGAACCCCAATGACGTGAATTATACTTACGTTAGAAAGCCAGTTCAGTAATTGACATGTTTGTTTGTTTGTGATTATAACATATTAAGTTCAAGCTGCCGTGTGGTTGCCGGGTTAGAATAGGGCCACTCCATCTCTTCCCGTGGATGTCGTAAGAGGCGACTAAGGGAATAAGGGCTTGTAGTACTGTTAGGCGATGGGCTTGCAACCTGTCACTAATACACGCGTAATCTTAGCCTGACTGTCCAAAATATGGTTACAGAACAATTGAATTATCAACAAGTTTAGAGTTGTTGGTATTCTGTTGCTCTGCCTACCCCACTCTGGGAATAAAGGCGTGACGTTATGTATGTATGTATGTAATAGGGGTTACATTATGTATTGCATATATTATCATTACACCCACATAATTTGAACAGGGGGGTAATAATGACATAGCTATGCAGTTCAGTTTACGCTGATAGAAAAAGACAGCTATATAACTGCTAATAGGTCTGTCCTTTACGGTTGCCGTAAAAAAAATGCATAGCTAGGTCATAATAACCCCCCTGAAAGGCTACCATGACATGCCTAAGCAATTCAGTTTAGGATGAGCATAAAGGACAGAACTATAGCAGTTATATAGCTCTGTCTCTGTCTCTCACCATAAACTGAATTGCTTATCCATATCTTGGTAACGCACCTGGTTTTTAATTGGTGTTCAAGATTAAACCAACCGTGGGTTAGTTACTGATATACAAACATTATAAAACCCCGAAAGCGTTTTAATAGGTATGCTAATTGGGATCGTATCATCTAATATATAAAATTCTCGTGTCACGGTGTACGTTATTGAACTCCTCTGAAACGGCTTGACCGATTTTTATGAAATTTTGTATGCATATTCAGTAGGTCTGAGAATCGGACAACATCTATTTTTCATACCCCTCAGTGACATGAAAAAAAAAATTGCGGCGGGCGAAGCCGCTGGCGGGTCGCTAGTCTAATATATAAAATTCTCGTGTCACGGAGTACGTTATTGAACTCCTCCGAAATGGCTGGACCGATTTTAATAAAATTTTGTGTGTATATCGGGTAGGTCTGAGAATCGGCCAACATCTATTTGTCAGACCCCTAAGTGCAAAAAAAAAATGAAGCCGCTGGCGGGTCGCTAGTAATGTATAAAGTTCAAAATACATAGTGAGTGTACTGGGGGATACATAATACATAAATAATGTTCATAATGTATAATAGTTTTATTTCTAAAACCGTTTACTTTTCAGGATTTTTTAAGGTCATTATATAGAACCTATTAGATTAGGTAAGGTTTGTTTCATAACAATCCTGAAAGCTTTACGGTTTCTGAAATAAAACCATTATTTATTATGATAATTGTGTATCATGAAACATTATGTGTTTTGAAGTATATACGTGGTGTGTGACGACACGTTGGCCTAGTTGGGAGTGACCCTGCCTCTGAAGCCAGTGGTCCTGGGTTCAAATCCCGGTAAGGGTAGATATTTGTGTGATGAGCGCAAATATTTGTTCCTGAGTCTTGGATGTTTTCTATGTATTTAAGTATGTATTTCTCTATTTAAGTATGTTTATCGTCGTCTAGTACCCATAGTACAAGCCTAGAGCTTAGTTTGGGACTAGGTAGTTCAATTTGTGTGACATTATCCCCTGATATTTATTTATTTATTTATTTATTTTATTTATATACATTATGATACGTACCCATCTTAATTTATTGTTTTAAACTGTTACTAGTTGTTTCCCGTGACTCCGTCCGTGTAGAAGACGTTTATCCCTATTCCTTCAAGAACCGTCCAGTTTTTCGTGATAAAACGTATCCTATGCCTTTCCCCGGGACTCAAACTTAACAGAGTTACTTTCAAATTTATAATATTACCTACTATAGATTATTTTTTATTTTATTTTATTTTCTTTAGTTATTAGTATATATATGTTAGTCTGTAAATAAATCTATTTTACTATTGTATAAAATCGACTGTGGTTAAAGTAAAATTAGATTTTATTTAAAAAAACTTGGCATGAGCATGTCAGACCATGCTCAGTGTAGGGTTCCGAAGCCGTTAAGTACTAAAAACATAAAAAATTACAAGTAATAACTAATATTCTATTTCAAGTCAATTGGTGTCGTCTTAGATAATTTCATGAGATACCCATAAACACTTTAATTGCCCGTATCTCAAGAACCAATAATGTCTATTTAAGTTTTTTTTCAGACTTTTTGTATTGGTAGTTTTCGCTGTAGGGGGGGGAGGGACACTTGACTCTAACAAAAATTAGCGCTTTAAAGCTTAATTTTACATAAACCGATTCCTTAATCGAAAAATTATTTCACAAACATATTTTTAAAAGACCTATCCAACGACACCTCATACCATAGGGTAGACAAGAAAAAAAAACTACATCCCCACGTTACGTGTAGAGGAGGGACCCTAAAAATTTTTTTTTTTCAAGATTTTAATTTTGCCGCTTTCTTGGTGTGACTAATATGTATATTCATGCCAAATTACAGCTTTCTAGTACAAAGAGTCTCTGAGCTAGGCTGGGGACGGACATGGCGAAACTATAAGGGTTCCTAGATTGACTGTGGAACCCTAAAAAGACAAGATTGGTATAGATGTTCCTGAAAGTTTTCAATAGAATGGGGGAATTTAGGATGGGAAACTTCGTCCCTCCCAAGAAAATTTGGTTTGTCGGAGTGGATCTATTTGAAGATACCTTTATTCGTCGACTTTGTTGCACTTTGAATAAAACTTTTCGACTTGCTTTGTAAAACTAAATCTTGTTGACGGAGTTATGTGCAATTTCAAGTATTATTATGTACTGTAACAGTACAAAATGGCGGTAAGTTAGTGGTTATCTAAAAACGTATCTATTAAATGGAGTTTTTACATCACTTATTCCAAAACAGTGAAGTTTGAAATATTTTAAATTGTCCGTGCTAATATTTGTTTAAGAAACACCGACAAAATGATGGAACAATATTGACAAAAAAAAAGTGTGTAAGAGCTAAAATTAGATATCAAACTGGCACATATTCTATCTCGTTACAATGAAGAAATCTTGAAATAAATTCTTAATCCAGGCAGGTTTAGTCACGGTCAAAAACTAGTATATCGTAAAGAAAATAAGTCCTGCTTGGCTTTAAATAAACTCACTTTTTACTCAGCAAAAACATTTCCAGCGAAAAGATTTATCTCAAAAATAATACATCACTGTCGCACGCCGTTCTCGGTAGTCGAACTGGTTTCGTATGCAAGCGGGAAATCGTGGCATACATGCAGAATGAGCAATCAACCCGAGACACATGACCTCTACATACCTGGAATCCAGTAGAAAATGTAGCTCTGGGTATATTGGTTTGGTTGCGCGGTGCATTCCGTATAGGCTACACAAATGAGGACTTTATTATTGAGAAGGCTTTAGAGTTAGATTTGAGTGAGGTTTTGTTCAAAACGACGTTACTTATGATTATCTTATCGACCCTATCAGAATGCGTTGCTAGATGCGCCTGCGATGCAATGACGCCAATTACCTATGCTATGCGCAGTTCTATAGTATATTCATAAATAAACGATGGCTTCTGGAATTCAATTTAAATGTCTTATTAAAGTCCAATAAACCTGGAAAATTGCCATCTTTACTACATTATATAAATGCAAAATTTCGTCTATCTTCCTGTTAAATTTCACGTTAAATCACCAATATTTAACATAAGTAAGGAATAACCATTGACAATATACTAAAAGTTAAGCAATAAAGGAATTATACACATTTAGTTAAAATAAAAATTAATTCCTAATCAAATCTCTTCTTGATGTTTTAAACTCACTGAAGTTAACAATGTTTTGCTACGTATTTGCGTAACCAACAAACCTACAAGTAGACTAAAATATAAATACTAACTGGCGACAGTCATACACACACACCTATAGCTAGCTTTAATACAGTGCGTCCAACTGAATCCCAGAGGACGTAATTATACAAAGTCTGCACAGGATGTGCATTCAACCGCCCCAAAAGGAACGAGCCAACCGTGCACTTCCTCTAAAATGCACTCTATCCTAACACTACAGAGCTTGATCTTCCGTGTTGCGAAAAAGCGAATTTTCAGAGTATTTTCCCATTTGATCCGCTGAAATACACACGTTAGCGACAGAAATAAATACGCTGCAGTCCGCCGCCCACCGCTGGATTAATACATTCTCTGATGTTTTAATCAAGCTAAAAATAAACAAAAATAACCCGCTTTAAAAATTAGTTCCTTATTTCAAAATCGCTTTGAAGCGCTGTAGGTATATTAACTCTGATAGCGTTCCAAGAAAGCGCGTATCAGCAAAGTCAAATAAATTCCTAAAACCTAACGCGGCTTCACGTTTTTGTAGTTCATATTTATATTAGCCCACGTGGTGCAGTAACAGGATGTTTAATACTCCAAATTGCCGTGCTAAGTACGCACTTCATTTCCTATTATTATTTGTGAGTATTCGTGTTAGATAAGCCGTGGGGCTTAGAAAGCGTTTTGATAATATATTAATGTGAAGTGGTCGTGCATTCCCATGGCGAGGCTGTTTTATTTTTGAAAATGACTCCATTAGTCACCGATAACGTTCCTGGGGCGTCACAAAAAAACTGTTATTGTGCGTATCGTATGTCACGTACCGGTTCGGAGTAACTAAATATTGTTCCGTCGGATTTAGTGGATACTCGTGACTGTGGCGTGCCGCCGGGAATAGGTAATTTATAGTCCGCTGCGACAGGGAAAACGTAGCGTAAGATAAAGATAAAGCCCTTAAAATAAATTTAAAACCGTACGGTTACGCCTTGATACAAGATTAGTGTTAGAAAAAACGTTTTGACACTTATTTATTAAAGAATCTAAGCACAAATCAACTTTAATCCTACTACAACAAACGATTACGCCCACGTGCATAAAGAAAATGTACGCAGACATTGGGGCCAGTTAATTGTTAAATTATCATCGAATAACTGCCAGAGATTGAAGTCAAATTCTTAGAAATGGCCCAATGAATCACATTCATAGACAATGTGGTTTTACAAGAGATCTTAAAGCATCAGTAACAAGTACGTCGGTCGCACAATAAAAGAGCTTTTAAAAACATCAGCTATCTTAGCCGCCATTGAGTCGGTCGTGTTACTGGTTGTTTTCAAAGCGTTACGGTTACGATTTCGTTTCGACGAACCGTTGACTTCAAGTTACCTACGTTATGCCGTCATTCGAATCTTGCGCTCGGATGTTTGGTCCGAAACGCCCGTTCATTAGCATTTTATGAGTGATACGAGCGATAATGTTGTAATAAGACTCATTGAGTGGGTCATACGACGGGGCAGACGCTCGGCCCGCTGGCACAGAGTGGAGTCCATGGTTATGGGCTATAGTCGTTCCGATCAACACATTACCATCCAGACGATGGCTCATATTGAACATCTCAGATGGTCTGCGATGCTTTGAGCGATTTTGTTTTGTTTTATGATATCGTTTACTATATATGAGAGTAATCAGTAATGGCTATTTCAGTCCATTGATAAGTATTGTGTTTCTAACTATAGATGAGTCAGTTAAGGGTCGCAGCCTGTGATTGTAGTGTAAAGACCGAGGATATAACATTAAATTATACTCGTTTGAGAAGTAAGAATAGTTAGCGATTGTTATACATGATGATTGGTCATTTGACACATTATTTTAAGAGGTGCATGGTAGTCTTTTGCAGCGAAAAAAGGTCGTGTAAATATCAGTAGGTGCTAAATTGTATTAAGCATTTAACTTTTTGAATGCATGAGAACTTTCAAATGTTCATTAATGGAACTTAATTTCGTAAAGTTATGTACTGTTGAAATTACTTTCTTTGTTGACTAGCTGTTGTGTATGAGGTATAAAAACATGATAAAAGTTAGTAATATTGCAAATGATTAATTAAATCGCCTGAAAAGTTTTAATTAGGTATTTTTTTTATCACAAAACGCCTTAGTGCTTTTTTAGTTCAAAGGCACTTTTCGGTCAATGTATACAATCTGTTTTTTTAGCCGTTATTAGTGTCCCACTGCAATGGGCAAAGGTTGGGAGGCCTTTGTCCATTCTTCTTTTCTTATGTTTTTGTTGATGCTTATTAAACTCTTTTAGATATGCAGAGTTTAACATTGATTGAACTTACTATTATTTCTAGATTATTTTTTTTGCAATTGGTGAAAAAATCGCTCCTGTTGAAGGTATCTATGTTTTAGTTTCCAATTTGAACTTTAATTGAATTAATAAAAGCACAAATGCAGAGCCCGTCCTTATTGCTCCATCGAGTCGTTTCAGAAGCATCAACGAAACATTTAAGTGACTTTATGAGACATTATGGGTTACCTGTTTTGTTTACGTCTGTTGACAAACACTAAGGTTGTTTTATGTTCATTAACACTTCCTTTGGATATTCATTCAAAATAATTCAGAAATTTGGATTTATTTTTATTTAGGTTAATTTTGCCAATGACAACTTTTTGATGACATGGTAACTTTAATGCCTTGCTCAAAGATATTTTACAGACCATTTACCTCATTTTTTGCGAACTTTTGTATGAAAAATCGTTACTAAAGAACGACTTACTTTTATTGTCATTAACTGCCTCTGACTGCGTTTTAAAGTTATTTAAATTTATAATTTAAAGTCAAAGGTGATGACATAGTGTTTAAAGCTTAGCTACTGCTTCCAAAGTTAAGCCATCTTTAACGTCCATCTTAAATTGGCATAAACATAAGGAAGTCTTTATTAAATGATTCAAATGGCCTAAGCCCTTGCAGGTGGCTGTATCATGCATCATCTGTCTCAGGCTGTCCAAGCTTCACCCTAACTCAATCAGCTGGGGGCAATAAAACTTTTTTAGACCGTCTCTCAACAAAACGCAAATCGTAAAAGTAATTGATACCATTCATATTAATAGAAGTTTACGAGGCCTCCATAAAATGGAGATTGTCATCGCGTTTGCGCAGTACGCGATAATTTCTGTTGAATTTGTTGAATAGATTTTATTGGTTGTAAATCATAGTTGGATTAGGATGGTGATTAAAAGTTTGGGATTGACGGGGTCATTTTGTAACAGGAAAGTTATAAAACTGTTCCTCTACTGACTGACTGACACGATCAACTGCTAAGCGCAGATTCAATGCCGTCAATTTGAAATTGTAAGGTCTTTGAATATGCCAGGCGCGTCGTCGGCACTTAACACATTTATACATTCAACACCAGGCTCCTTTATTTCTATGGAAATTTGCCGCGATTTGGTTTCTTTGGGCGTTCTCGGCTTGCCCAGTAGAGCGAATATAAAATGAATGTAAGCAGTGAAAGTTCAATAAAATAGCGATAAAGATATTTAAAAACCATCGTTAACTTATCATAACGTTTTGAATTAATGTAATATTGAGTATTTGGTTGATTTGATAATGTAAGTGAAATAAAAAGGCAGATATCTATAACAAACATCTGATTGAACACGCTTTAACGCCTTTAACAAAAGATTAGAGTTTAAATATGTATTATATGGTCCGATATAGGTATTTAGGGACGACTCTAAGCACTTCAAAAAATCCTTAATTGTGGTGAAAACTTGGATCCTCAAGACAAAGACAAGAGGATAAAGTGGATGGCCATTACGTATCATATTTCATATCAATAACAGATTGCAGACTCCATATCTGTCGGCCGCAAGAATTATTTTTCATCGTTTCTGAAATGATATCGAGATAATATTGGGTACGTAGTAATATCGGGCCGTTTTCCCGAACGGATAAATAGAAAGGAGCGCATCTGTCGCTATCCCGTGGGAGTCCCGCAATTTACCCTACCCTCACTTTAATTCGATCCCGGGAAGACTGAGATCCCCCGTATATTTATTATTATATCTTTATTAACGCCCCCGTTTCTTCTTGTTTATTGGGAATTAGATTTATGCTTCACTGCTTTTTTATGTGCATTTTTACATTGCAATACACCTGTCGTATATATTTTGTTTTTTTTTTTACATGCATATACCTATTTAGTTTAATATTATGTCACACTCAAAATAGACGCAACAGTTAGCTTTGCTCGGAAATACCATTTTACAATTTGAAAAAAGAAAAGTGAACTTTATACTCATTAAAAGATAGTTTAAACTACATTGACTTGATTATGTACCTCTTATGTTATGGCACCCCTGGTCTCACTACGTTAAAGTACAAATACAAAAATGATGTAGGTATTATCGTTGTCTAGTTCAGTCGTTCTTATAAGTTCCTGCACTCTTTTGTACCTTGTCGCTTTAACGCCTTTGATAGATTACTACAGCAGTGGAAACATGACGTTAAACTGAAAAAGAACTAAAGTGAGGAGCTAGTTACAAGGCCGGTCGTATCTACCCATATACTCTTACATGAGTTCTAGAATTTATGGTCAGATGCCGTAGAGTAAGATGCGTTCGCTAACAAGCGTTTCTATTATTTTTGTTTTTAAATCAATCGCGTCATTGGAAGCACGCGTGACTTTTCGAATCACGTGATCGATAAGTGGCGCGATTGGCTTAAAACAAAACGAATAGAAACGCTAGTTAGCGTTTGCATCTTGGCTACCTCAGTCAGTTAATGACAATTAACGCATTCAACGCCACGCACTCTGATTTCCATACAAAATTGACCCTATTAGGGGGTTGTTGGAGCTGAATAAGTATGTTAAGTCGTTCCTTAGTGACGATTTTTTCAAACACAATATTTAAAATGGAACGAGTTAATTATCTCCAAAATATGCGTGAGTATCATAATGGCGGTCAGTAAATTCGTGTATGATTGTCCCTTGTTATTGATTTATGTATTTCATTTCTTAAAGTCGTAAATGTATGTGGGTGTCAACCTTTCGTATACTATTAGTTGTTGCTACAATCACCAGTTTTAATAGTTATTTTATATCTAAAATTAACATTTACAGTCGTAAAATAAAAATGCAAGCTGTAAAACATTCTACAGAATTAATTTCACCTTTAATTTCTGTTGTTGATAAAAATTTGGAGAACATTTCGATTTAAAAAACATAAACACCATATACATTAGGTTTATGAGTTGCTTAATGCGTAATTTTAAGATAAATCATCTACTCAATGTTTTAGGAAATCCCCTCTATTTCTACTAGTAGTCCATTAAGAAATCATTCGTAGAAAAATTAATGTCACTGCTGCGAGTATAGTATATTTTATATAGTTTATTGCCTAGCATATGAATCATATTATAGTAATAATTCGTACAGTAACTGACGTATATGTACATCTTCGTAAGTATCTACGTATCACCTTTAAGTTGTTCAAAAATAATTCATCATCATCATCATCATATCAGCCGAAAGACGTCCACTGCTGGACATAGGCCTCCCCCAAGGCTCTCCACTTAGACCGGTCTTGTGCCTTCCGCATCCATCGCGATCCCGCGATCCTTACGAGGTCGTCGCTCCATCTTGTTGGAGGCCTACCAACAGCTCGTCTCCCGGTCCGTGGACGCCATTCGAGAACTTTCTGGCCCCATCGGCCATCAGTTCTGCGAGCAATGTGACCCGCCCACTGCCACTTAAGTTTCGCCAAAAATAATTAATAGTATTATTTACAAGACAACGAAATAATAACGTCACACCTTCATTCCCAGAGTGGGGTAGGCAGAGCTACAGAATACCAACAACTCTAAACTTGTTGATAATTCTGTAACCACATTTTGCACAGTCAGGCTAAGAGGTTTACTAGTGTATTAGTGACAGGTTGCAAGCCCATCGCCTAACAGCACTACAAGCCCTAATTCCCTAAGTCGCCTCTTACGACATCCCCGGGAAGACCTAGTGGTACTGTTCTAACCTGGCAACCACACTAAATAATTACGCTTGATGAAAAAAGACATCGAAATTATCATCTCAGAGTTTATTAGCAGCTACATGTTATCTATTTATGAGCTTGGATTTCAATAATTTGGAAAAAAACCGTTCTGGGGCCCTAGCCAAGATGCAAACGCTCCTAACGTTTTTCTTTTCTATCGCTCAAAATGTATGGGATGACAGTGGACCACGTGGTTTATCGAAACGCACGAGAATGTCATCCCATAAATTTGGAGCGATTGAAAAGAAGAACGTTAGGTGCGTTTGCATCTTGGCTAGGGTCACAGGTGCAGAGAAATAACACATATTATGAAAGAAAACATACTATCTATTACGGTTCAAGAGATATAGCTCTTTAAAGTAAGGAGACGTACAGCATAGGGTTTACATTAATCAGGCATATTTTTTTTGCATAAACATCATTTGGCATAATTATAATTTGGCATAATTATCATTTGGCATTAAACATACGCTACTATACAGCTTTATGTGGTTGTTGTTTGGTAGAATCTAGCACCGCTTTAAACCTTATTAAATAATAACTATGATAATATTTAAATCATGGTATCTTTACAAAGACGAAGCATACGTTTTCTGCTACTCTTTCTGGTGATATACCTGTATGGAGTGAGCATATTTTGATGCTTAAGTTAGGTTAGGTTAGTTACACAAAAATAACTTTAACCAGATAAAGCTTTATCGAATGAGGTAAGGATTTTAGGTTCAAACCCCAGCTGCGTTACTCGTATTAACGCTTAGTTACTTAGTATTGTGAAAACTTTTACAAAGCCATTTAAGTATATTCAAAAGAGGGTGCATGCTTTTCAGCTGTTGCTACGGATTAAAAAGGTTAATAAACACAAAAACAAGTAATTATTTCTAGTAATTGTTGTTGTTATGGGCAGAGAAACAACGTCGGAAAGGTTTTGTAAGTCTCCCTTTTAACCCTGTATATAACAACTACAAAACACGGTTAAAGTCTAATTAAACTTTAAACCTGATTGCCCGAATATTTCGTTCGACCCCTCACAGCCTTTATATCAGCTATATTTCAACTCCCATTGCAATATCCTAACGTAATTTAAAACGAATTAGTCTCCCCTACCGTGTTCCAAATTTGAATAGTATAGGTTGCCAGCCCTTCTATAGACAGAATACCTTTTTAAATCGTTCCCTGCCAGGAACTAAGAGTTCTATTCAAACTGAGCACGGTGAGTGTGTCGTTGGTACTCAATTTGTAAAAAAAACAAAGGGCGAACGTATTTTATAATTTCGCCCCGCCCCCACCGTTGTTACTCGCGTAAATGTATTTTGGAATAGACTCCCTAATGTACGAAAATGTTTAGAGCTTAAGTGAGAAAATATTTCGCATGAAAATGGATGATTTTCTCTCTGGTAATACCGGCGTTTTGTCTGATAGTGCTGTGGAATGGGAATTTTGGTGAAAAATGTTCGAGTAATTTTGAACAAAAATGAGCTACGTTCATCGATATTAAGAAGCAATATTTTAATAATTTATTATTTTAAATCGGTATCATAGATAAAAATATGCACAATTTTAAAATAACATAAATTAACAAAATTCATCTTTCATTTATTTTTTTTAACCCTAATTTACTTTTAACATAACCTCAATATTAATATTAACATAAAGATACCTGAAAAAGCACCGTCCATCCAACCAATAATCCCTTAAACGCGAACATTACGCCCTCGGTCAGTAAAATGGCGGATGCAGCGGGCGTGGCCTAGGGCGCAAAATGCAAATTTAATCCTCGATGCGACCTCCTACAGCGCTCGTTAGCTATATTGATATTAATCTACTAGTGATTCACGAGCGAACGCAAATTGAGCTAATAGGAAGTTAATGCGGGCAGATTGACACAACGGTCGGTTTTAAAAGCTATTGTTACATTATTGGTGCTCAAAAGATTGTTTAAACGAAGGTTTATGGTGGTTATTTAACGATGTGAAACAGTCACGCATAGATGTTTTGAGAGGAAGCTAGGGATAAGTTATCAATAGATAAAATGATAGTAGAACTATGCAAAGAAAGATAGAAAGCGGTCTAACGAAATTCAGTAGCTCACCTCTGACGCAACAGACTAAAAACATTCTGATAAATTCTGTTCGCCTTTAACAATTTTCATCAAATTTAGCTTTAAGCCATGCTAATTAAACTAGCTTTCAATTCATAAAAACCGCATTAGAATCGATCAATGTGTTTGCAAGTTACGAAGTCAAATACAGACGTACAGGCAGACAATCATAGACGTCAAACTTATCACACCCCTGTTTTTTTGTAGGTTTTTGATTGTAAATTACAATAAGCACATGTTATTAAAAAAAACCAATCAATCTCTTATTTAACACCAATTATCTTAACAAGTCTACAAACCCTTATAATATCCCTTTAAACAACTATAACATTTCAGTTCAGTTTTACCTGCAAACTTCATATCTCCCACGGGCCAAAACTCTTCAAGTATATAGTTCAGACTTCATAATCGTTGGTTTAGAGCGGTTTAATTACGAAAGCCCTATTCTGGGGGTGAAACGCGCCCTTAAGAGTTAAGGGTGTAGCGTAAAGTGTAAACGCGTATAGTTTACGTTAGCATTGTTGTGTTTATGGCAAGCTTTAGTAGTGACGTAGCTTGTGAATGGCCGTTTTAATAATTGACTGTGCTGGTTAGGACTCACGTAATGAATGAGGTTGATTTTGTATTCTTTAAAGGCTGAAAGCGATGCTATTCTATGTCTGAGGATCGTGTTGGTCATGTGCAATTACATTATTGTTTTTTTTTTTTTATAAGGAGGTTTTTTTTTCATTGATGGGTATAGTAAAATAATGGCTTTAGATAAAAATATATCAAGTCAGCGTCAAAGGTAAAAAATCCTTTTACGCTCCAAAGCCATATAAATGATCGTGTTGACGTAATTTTGTATTATCTTTTAGGTACCCATTAATATCGTCACAAGAATTTCTGAAAGGTCTGACGTTGACTTTGCTTATAAGAGATCCCATGTGGGATAATTTCGTCTATATATGTACATTATCTATATTGATGCAATCATAACACTTGTAAATGTTTATGTGCAATAAACAATTTACATACATATATTTTATATTGACTTGCATATTCAATCCCGGATCCCCTAACGTAATAATTTACACGACTTAATGAAAAACTTAATAGTTCACATTCCATACATCTGGCTCATACAAATTACATTAATCCCATAGCAGAAAATTTCCAAGCGTAATTAAGGGCGCATTATAAGTGAGGAATGCGTTTAATACCCCTCCATTTCCTCCCCCTATCGTTAAGGCGGTAGTGCGTCGATTAATTCGCGTGTTGTCCGCACCGCGGCGCCACTGTGTTCAGGCTCGTTTGTTACGACCAATTATAATTAAAAATTAATCCAGTTGGATGAATAAAAGTTTCATTGCATGTTTCGTGGTAAATTTTTAAGCACTTAATCAAAATTCGCGGAGTTCAGAGCAAAACATTGTGAAGTAGTCATTAATATGCAAATTTCAAATCGATTTTAAAATTAATCGTTTTACTTCATAAATATCTTATCTACATATCAAAACAAAACACGTACCTACCTACGCCACAATGAATAACAGCGACCCACTCCTAGATATTCGCAGTTATGTTAATGCAAACCACCCTCACCGGTAAAAAGATAGGATTGCAAATTTGCGGCCAACAATTTATGATGGGCCATTTTTCCCGGGGGAGCGTGGGGTAAATAGGCCTATCGGCGTTTGGGAGAGCTAGCGCGCTCGTTGCCCGGCAAAATGACCCTAAACATTTTATTTGGTAGCATTGCTATTCCCTTAACGCTGCCGACTAATCTTGGGCCACCGTTTTAGGGTGTTTCGCGCCTATTTTGTGTATAAATATACCGGGATTACAGCCCCCGACGTGTGAATACTTACGTTAAGTAAAATAATACATTTCTGCGTTAACATAAGCGTATTGGTTTAATTTCGCTTGCCTTTTACCCCGAGGAGCGCTGGTAATTGGTTTTTCTCTCAGGAAAATCCATTAAGGTCCGAGCTTACGCTGTTTTAATTTAATTAATTTTGGACTATAAAGATGAAAATGCGCTAAAACTGGTTTTATACGTAAACATTATATTGCATCTTAAAGCCATTATGAGTCTTGGGTTTTTAAGACAACTACTCGACTTTGACATAAATATCTAATACATTCTATGATACAGCTATAAGTTTAAGTCAACGTTATTGATGACAATGTCATTTTAAAGTCAGTGCTGGATAAATTGTTATGTTGATAAAGAAACCGTGTTGACTGACAAGCACAACCTCCAAACAGATTCCTAACCAAGATTTCCAATTCTTACATACTATATCTACCCACTAAAACTGGTAACACATACAGTGCCAAAACTCCAAACTTTCATATACAATAGACCCGATTTTGAGTTCTCAGAACTGAACATAACGTTGTAATCGACAATTAGATGAAAATACGGCAATTACATTCGGTAATAAAACTGTAATTGATAATGAATTGCTGTTGTTGGATCTTTTGTAGGGCTGTTGGTGTACAAAATGATAATTGCTTCAAATTAAAGCGTACATAGAACTGTTAAGTTAAGATGGTACCTATAAGAGTCTATGAAAATGGACCAATGTAAATTAAAAACCTGGCAAGAGAAGGAGTTGAATAGGCAGGTAACGGCAAGGTGAGCTCATATAATTGGTAAATGAAGTCAATTCTGATAAAGTTAAGTCATAATTTATTTTTTACTGAGCATAAGACAAAAGATACAAATCAGACAAGATACATTACTTTGCCTTTACCGTAGTTTGTTTTTTATGTGTTCAAAATACGATACCCCTATAGGATTTTCATTTAACAAGTTGTGTTTCTAATTCCTGTAGCGTCAGTTAACCTTAATGTGGTCATAATTATAGTTAAAACTCAACAAAATACACGAAAAAGGTACTATATCAGTAATTAAAGTAGTACGATCAGTTTCTACCCACATGTTTATCTATCCTACTTCAATGTGTCTAAATAAAACGCAATTTACCTAACATGTAATAATTTCGCACATAACCGGCAGATAAGCAGACGAAACCGATCCAAACAAGTACGAATGGCCGAAACATATTGTTACTTCATTCAAGTGTTATCCATCTCTTTTTTACCCACCAATGTAAATGCGACACCCAATAAACAGAATGTTTTATCGACTTACTGCCATTCCAATTTATTCTGGTCATTTTTGTTTTCAGGGGTCCGATTTTTAGGGTGATATTGCTTTATCGCTCTATCTATTTGTTGGTTACATGATTTGTTAACTAGCTTACTAAAGGGGCAATGAACTTACGCTTCTGTGCATCTTTACATTTTGATCACACGAAAAATATTTTTTGACAGTTAACAGAATCATAAACAAAATTGTTTTGTTATAAAAATATTTGTAAAAAGTAATAAATAAACAGAGTATTGTTTATTGTTTATGACAATATTTTTTTGTCAGTCTCTCACATTTTTACGTACAATTTTGATCACCTACTTGCGATTTTGTTATTGAATATATCAAACAAAACCGTATTTTTATTTATAATTTTTAACACATTTAAATATTTCATTCTTACATGAAATTATCCTTACACTCAAACAGTAAGTCCCTAGTAAAAAAACTCTACAAAATAAAATAATTTTCTAGATTACCATAATCGATCGTCTTCGCACGTCCAACCCTCGCATCCGTAATCCTTACTTTAGGATACTGTACAGATAGCAAACAAAATATTCTGATCTCGTACCGATGTAACGCCCTTCTAGCCGACCCCCACTTATACCCCTGTTATTGCCACTTCTTCAATGTCAGACGCACCCGCTGTCCCCTGTTTTGCCCCTCACTTGCTCACTTGGCCCCAACTTCCCCCTCCTACATACATTACGTACACCGCGCGAATGCCAAGGGGCACAACGGGCAACATAAAATTATATCAATTGCATGAATTTTACGGTTGAATTACAATTTCGGATTTGGCACCTCGTTGGAAGGGTTGTTATTGTCACAACATGTGAAATTTTTGATTAAAAAGACATACGCAATTTTATTTATTTGTAACTATGCTATAAATTCAATATGTAATGGTGCGGATGAGTAAATAAACTAAACTGTATTGAAAACGGGTCACTCAAGGAACAAAACGTAGCTACACTGTTAACGTTTCTATTGATCATGAGTCTGTTTATGACGTCACTACAAAACGTTAAACGCAATGAACTCAATATATATTTAACGCACAAAGACCTCTTTAATAAAAGTATTTGAATAAAGAATTGATTCGATGATCCAGATTCTATAGTACCTACCGTTGAGCAATTGAAGTAACCTGTGGTCGTTACGAGCCAAGTTCCAGGTAGTAAAAAGGATAGCGCAATAGAACCTACATATCTCCGTCCCGTTCACTGTCTAAAACTTGGCAGGTTTTAACAGCTCTTAATAAGGCTACTAATTCTGAATAAGTAGGTGTAACAGTCTGGTTTATAAAAGACCATTTTTAATGACTGGTTTTGTCAAATAAGACTTTAGATTCGAGACATTAGAAATCTGCTTACAGTTTAAAAGTCATTCAGATTTGTGAAAAAAGCTCCGACAATGATCATAGACAAGGCATACGGGAAACTAAATCACCGATCTTTTCTTTCAAAATGGAAAGTTCAAAGTATTATGTCTCTCTTTAAATGTTTCCAGAGGCAAGAAACTTGAGAGATTGGACTTTGAATTGGAATCAAACTTGTGAAATAAAAGAGATTTAACCATTGTTCTAATCATGACGTCATTCACTTCAATGCTCGCATTCAAACTTAAGTTAATAATCGTTTATTTTTATGAACAGAACCGTATTAGGTGCATGCTTTTAATTAAGTAAATACTCTAAAGGGCGCACGCGTAGGCAGTAGCCAAATCGATAAATAAAGTTAACCGTTTTATCGAGTAAAAAGCTTCGTTTAACAATCAGTATAAAACTAGGTGTAGACTCTATCTTTTTAAAAATCAGTAAATAGGTACTCATAGCATACACAGTATTAAACATGCGTTTTTCCGCTTCATTTGACTGCTTCGCTGTATTTACACTACATCTGATTAAACGACGAGAACTGTTTATCTAAAATGCTGATATCAAAGGTTACTTGGTTACAGGTAATAAAAAAAACATGATTTATACTTCCCAATCTAAAGGTTTTAACCTTTAGATTAGGAAGTTTAAATCATGTTTTTTTATTACTTCCTTTAGGAAGCGAAACATTTGCATAAACTATCAAAAAAACCAAATTTAGACATTGCGTTTACATAACCTTAAAATTCCCTAAAATCCATATAAAGTCCATCTTATAAAAAAGTAAGGAACCTTGGATTTAAAAAAAAACGCTCCGTGGGTGGCTGTAAACCGTTACTAATTAAAGAATTTCTGATTAAATTTCCCGAGCTTGATTTGCATAAAACTATGGAGGCGTGCATAGATTATATACATAACTCAAGGTGGTTATTACGCACGTAGGAGATTGCAAATGTCATCACATCATGTAGATAAAGTCATTAAAAAGTGCGCAGTGTCCGCGCGAAACATCATGACTGGTCTAACTTATACAGTTTCTACTTAGGAGGAAACGTGGCGTAGTTGTTATCCTTTTCATGAGAAATAACTAGTGAAATAAGGACATCTGCATGTCCGTACAATTATCGGGCCTAATAAAACATATTGTAAGATTTACCTACGTAAAGTTGAAAGACTAGGTATTTATAAAATCTATAAAAGTGAGATCTAACAAACACATTATTATTTAAATGGTGTTAAAAATAAAAAAAAATTGAAACAGGAATACATAATATTATTTCAAAATAAACCGCGTCTCCCCAGCATCTACGCAAAGTAGTGAAATGTACAGTAAACTGACAGCGGCACGATCAAACGATGTTTAAATGCTGCGCAGGCGCAATTAACCCGCTTTAAAATAAAATCACAATTTAATTTCATACTAGTAGTAATTAAATTACTTTAATATAGCCTTAATTGGTACCTTTTCTTTTTATACAAGAATTTCCTTTGTAGTATTTATTCGCACGAGTTTTCGTACAATAGTTAATTTATTAGGAAGCTTTAATTATACACATCATGTATAATAAAGTCATTGCATTTAGTAGGACACGTGTGCTTAGTATAGTCATATCTGAAATGGTTGGTAACTTTTGGACCTTAAGATCATTGAAATAGAGTTGAAAAAGGACGAATTTCATTCCGCGGCTGTATAAGGCGTGTTTCACTATTACGGTACGCTGTTTGTTAACATGTTAAAACAAACTGGACTTAACATTGCTTGAAATATTATCAGTTTTTTCCATGGTTTGGAACAGGCAAACGGGTACAATGAGCACTTGATGGTTAGTCCGACTCTAGATCCTAAATACATTGGCAACATACTAGTGCTAGTATGTTGCCAACCCTGAGGACAAAGATGGAATGCCTATTATAGATTATAGCTTATCACTATAGAGGTTTTTATACCCTCACGTCGAAACATAGCAATGCGAACAATGATACTTAGCAGGCCTGAGTTTGATATTTGTATAATGAGCACGACTATTTGATCCTAAGTTTTGGAGGTTTTTTGTACCTATGTATATCTAGGTATAAAAATAATTAGTGGTAATCAATTATAGCAAGTTTACAGCTTATTTTGGGGCAAAGGTATTTTTTTGAAGAGTTTTCCCGTTAATTTATGTTTACATTTATTCATAACTAGCGGTTTCGCCCCGCTGCAAATTTCTGAGTTTCCTGGTATTTTTTCATAAATACCTTCTCCTGATAGTAACAAAAACAACAAAAAAAAATGCGTCATCGGTCCAGCTGATCACGCGTGACATCCGCTGTTTGTTTTAAATACCAACTTAGGTTAAAAACGTGTATATATTTGAGGTTTTTTATGATAGTGAGAAGGCATACGAGCCCTCAGCTTACCTGATGGTAAGTGAAACCCATGAACTATGTATTGAATGATTAAGACTGGAATCCTGAGCCTTCAAATGCGTTGCCAACCCTGAGGAGAGGACCAAGATGGAATGCCGATGGAATAGTTTTACCGGTTGTCTACTGCTGTTTGGCCAAAAACTTCTCTAAAAGTTTGCAAATTATAAAGATGTTTACTAGTGTATAAGTGCCAGGTTGCAAGCCCATCGCCTAATAGTACTACAAGCCCTTATTCCCTAAGTCGCCTCTTACGACATCCACGGGAAGATATGAAGTGGTACTATTCTAATTTGACAACTGCACGGGAGAAAATTTACGAAGTATCGACGTAAAACATATGATGTGATCAGGTCCCATGGCTTTTAAAGTTCATACAACTCCTCTTTCCCCGTGTGGTTGCCGGGTTAGAATAGTTCCACTCCATGTCTTCCCGTGGATGTCGTAAGAGGCGACTCAGGGAATAAGGGCTTGTGGTATTGTTAGGCGATGGGCTTGCAACCAGTCACTAATACACTAGTAAACTTCTTGGCCTGATTGTGCAAAATGTGGTTACAGAATTATCAACAAGTCTTTTTAGAGTTGTTGGTATTTCTGTAGCTCTGCCTATGCCTGAATGAAGGCGTGATGTTATGTATGTGTATGTGTATGTACAATCCCTCTTTTTAAGTGAGATCTAAATAGATCAGCAGTTGAAGAACATAAGTGATTTTTTCACGATGCGTATAACAACTATATCACTGTAATACCGGCGTTGAGTTATCTACCACATCTACCACACCTCTAATGTATGCACCCGCACTGTATGCCTGCCAGTTATACATCAAGATCCGTATCAAGCTCGCTTGCGATTGCAATCAGTTTAACGCAGCGCGCAGGAGTTGCATGAACGTAACTTAACCTAGGTAGGAGGAAGCAAGAAAAAAACCAGCCAAGTGCGAGTCGGACTCGCGCACGAAGGGTTCCGTACCATTATCTAATTCTAATTCTTTTACCATCAAGGCGATAAGGTTATGGAATGCTTTGCCTGTGGAGGTACGACGTGCTAAGTCTGTTGCCATTTTTAAAAGCAAGCTAAAGGATCATTTTCTATCACTTCCGTAGTTTTTCTATTATCTCCCTTACTTTTTTCTTTGTTCTATCTCATGCTTCGTCTGTTGTCATTGTTTGGCTGTTTTGGAGGATGTATGTATGTATATTTTATATAGATGTATAATTATATGTATTTAGTATGTATTTATTCAATTATTTACTTTATGTATTTATATTTAGTCTATTTATAAATAGTTCTAATTTCAAAATTGAAATAATTTAATTGTTTCTTGTAGTTATTTAGATTGAGTTCTAAACGAATTAGTTTACACCGCCTGCCATGAATTTGTGTCCTCAGTTATTTCTCTTACAAGGTTCTCTGGAAGAGATCGCTATTTAGCGGTAAGACCGCCTGTTGTATACCTATGATTTAAATGTACTGTTCCATGTTCTGTTTTTATTTTTTTTATTTTTGGTGTTCAATAAAGAGTAGGTATTTGTATTGTATTGTATTGTATCTATACAACATTAACACTATTATTATAACCTTTTAATGTTTCACCTATCCCAGTGTCTATCTGTAACCATGAGTGCGTATTAAGAAAATCACTTTCGTAGTATGGGAGCCCCCCTTAATTTATTGTATTTTAATTTAATTATTATTTTTAAATTAGTAACTAAATATTCTGTGAATAATTCAAGCATCTATCTAGCCGGTAGCAGCGGACCAGGCCCAAATCCTAAATCGCCGCAAAATTCATCTTTATTAAATGTTTACGAATTTGAGGCGCTTGCAGTGGAGACCATGAGACCCTGGTCAGGAGATATGAAAAGCTTCATAAAGGCTCTTTCAGCCCGGCTCATAGACGCCTCCGGAGATCCCAGAGCTGGTGCTTACCTCTCTCAAAGGATTGGGCTAGCTATCCAGAGAGGTAATGCAGCCAGGGTCATAGGGACCATGCCGGGCGGACCTGTTAGAAGGGGGGTTCTTTATATAGTTGTTCTTTAAGTAGCTCAGTAAGTTTCGTTTGTTTGTTTACTCAGTTACTCGTATTTAGTTTATTAATTAATATTTTTGAATTGTTAACATTGTTACAGTATGTTAATCTGTTGATTTATTATAATATATCATATCATAATTTTGAAAAAACATAAATGGTGGTGAATGGTCAGTGGTGGTGGTGGTGGTGAATGGTGTTAGATAAGCGCAGTTAACCATACCAACTGAAGACGAAAAGTAACCTTACAAATGTATGGCAAATTTTCGTAGCACAGCGGAAATTTTTCATAGAAAATTCATTTGCGCAAGTTAGCGTGTCCAACTTTTTGTGAACGTTTCCAGGCATTTATTTTAAAAAATTCGTTAAAGCAAAAATCAAACACAATATAATGTGTATTTCGTAAAAAAAAAAACTACTCAAAACGAGAAAAGATTGTTCTATAAAACATAGAGAAAAGCGGAGAAGACTGGAAGCATTAAATCATATATATATGTCGCGATTTTAGTACGTGTGTTATACTGCGCAACTCGGGTCAGCGAGCCATTTGTTATTGAGACTACCCTCTCATGCAAACCGGTAGAAAACGCTGATCCTGCTGTAAACAAACTTAAACGTGCCCAACATTACTTGACCTCCCAAATCGAAACTTAAGCCTAACCAAAGCTCTAGCTATGGTGGTTTTCGTTCAGTTCCACCTTTAATCTTTGGAAGAATGTTTTCACAAGCGCGCGCTGTTTGGCCTCGTGGGTACATGTAAACAATACTTACGTTAATAGAGAAATAAATTGTACGCATTTCATATCCCTTTAAAGAGCACTCACCACAGGATTATGAAACGCTCCGTTATCGGGTCTCTGCAGACGGTCTGCGCGGGAGTGTCAGATCACACTAGAACCTAGTTTAGTGGTGTTTATCGAGTAAAGTACGTAACAAGTATTTGTTGCATCTGGGTTATGTTTGATGTAGCAACTTGAGTACTGAAGTTGTGTTTAAGCTTTCAATCCTGTCAAATTTTAGTCAATGAAAGGGAGCTTTAGGAGTCATATTTCTGTCCCAATACTGCATGGAACTTGTGACGTTTCGGCATACTGGTGATTTGTTTCGCGTTGGAACCTTATCATAGCAATTTAACAGTTGTTGGAAAATCGTGACGCAGTTTTATAGTAGTAGAGAACAATTGATTTATTATTATTTATTTATTTAATAAGCACAATTATTAAAAATAAAAAATAAATATTGCCCCACAAAACTGGAGTAATAGTATGACTGTGGGAACGGCAGTCTCTAGGTAAGGCATTCATTACCATTAAATAACAGTAGGTTTACTGTCCATAAAATCAGTAATAGTAAACATACATGATATTATGTAAGTAGATATAGGTAATTCTTTTTTCATAGTCTTTTGAGTTTATTCTTATTTTTTTCACGTCTAATGGCTTCAGATAAACTATTGAGTAGGTATGGGATATGCTTTGTTGAGTTCTGTCCCCATAGTAATTATTTATTCTAGGAACGAATAGTTTACCAGTCGCCATAGCCTTGTTTTTTTTTTATATCGATATTGGTTTAACTGTTAGTATGAAGAAAGCCAACACCTTCTGTGCTGTGCGGAGGACATATTAAGTATGTAAAGTTACTTACATTCAGACCGGATTCGACCAAACTTTTATACCGGGGTAAACGCTCACTCTGAGATTAGTTATGTCAAAAATGACAGTTTTCTATGGTATTTTGACATTACTAATCTTAGAGTAAGCTTTACCCCCGAGTAAAAAGTTTGGTCGAATCGGGGCTTAAGAATTTTGCACAATTTCACATCAATCATCAAGAAAAGCGAAAGACTAATGAGGTAATTCATTTTTGTGTTTTAACACATCTTTGAAAAGGTTATAGACATCTGTATAAAAATAGTATACGCCTAAGACCGACGTAGTTCATTGATCGAGTCTCGGTCACGCACGACAAAGTCAGACATTGACAACATTTTCAGTTTTATTTGGATAAAAAGACATTCCAATCGTGATAATTTTACCAAATATCTTACAGTACATAGACTAAAGTATAAAGTATCCTGCATTAGCTCAGCTTACAAATGACAACTGGAACATCTAATGTCTAGAGAACTAAACTTATGCTAAGCTTAAAGTTCAACGGACTTGGTGTAACAATATAGTACCAATCGACCTTATTTATCATTGCCTCTCTCTCGCACTTTACTGTCTATAACGAGGTTAAAGAGAGAAACAATTTTATCCAGACTGAACTTTCTCAATAGTCTCAACTCTACACATTGCGTTTGAAAGTCGAAACTATTGTTGAGATAGTACGTATTACTTTTCTTTAGAGTATAGAAACAATAGAAGTCACTTATTGAAATATACATTTGTGATTAATTGCAGTGTCGTTTAGAATAGTTAACAAGCAAATTTATGGGCAAAGAACAAACGAGTTACAAAGTAGAAATATTTCGTACCGAGCCCTCTGTTTTCCCTACAAAATGGTCTCCATAAGGCATTATTGGCACTCAATAGCCTTATGTTAAACAGCCGATAGTAACACCGTAGAAACAGAAGGTAGTATAAAAGTAACAAGTCTGTATGCGCATAATGCCTTTTTGTTTTGAATGCCTTAAGTTATTGATGTATTCATAGGACGAGGCGAAGGGAGCAGTTCTTGGTAAACCGATGCAGTATTGCCAAGTGTAGCGTCAGAAGACAACTGGGAAACTGACGAATGGATAAAATACTAGAGGATAATTTCACACTAAATGACCTAGGTCCAAAACTAGGCGGGAACACCTCAAAATTCCGAAATATTTTGTCCGAATATCATTTGACCGACTTTAATAATGTAATTAATTGCTTAATTAAATTCTTTACGTAGGTTAGGTTTGATTTTTATGAGCGACGTAAAAAAAAATCGATCAAATATTTGAATTCGCAATCATGAAAATTCGGGAATTTTATCAATTTGCATTTATGATTCTTTGGAATCCAGGCATGTTTCATGGGTACCTACTATACAACGATATACATACTTGGTATCGAGAGGCACTGGTCTAGGACCTGGCTACAGTCCTGTTGGGAAATTTGCGTGTAGAAAAATATTCTAGCCATGTAATTTTCAAATATTAAAAAAATAATACTTTTCACTAATATTTTTCCAATTTATTTTTCTTAAGTTTATATATGCGGATATAAAGAGTCATATGACGTATATTATAGAGAAAAAATATCCTGCCAGCAAGAGTCCAAACTTGCGGTTTGTGAAATAATTTATATTTTTACGAAAAAACTAGCGCAAAACTAGTGTGGGAATCAGCTTATAGAGCCCTTTCATTTGAGACCCTACTCGATAGGAATCTAAAGTAAAAAATGCGTTTTCTTTCATACAAAAATTGATGACATCATTGCCGAAAAATTAACTAGGCAACGTTCACCTAAGTCTAAAATACTTACTAGAACGCCTACCATACATTCCTTGAAAAATATAACTTCATATATGCGGACTTCCCTATACAGGACTGGACTGTAACCAGGTCCTGGACTATAGCTTCTTACAACCTATTATAGGGAAGCGACAGGAACCTAAGTGCATAACAAAAGGCATAAGCATTTCAAACTTAATGTATTTACCAATAGAGTATAGAATGCTTCGACTACTACATTGCAGTTAACCGCCTTCTTTGGTTCAATCAAGGACTTTAATTGTTATGCCATTATACAACCCTGTCATAATGACAGCGTTAATCATTAATTTTAGCTTTCTTCCATGTGGTTTGACGCTGTCATTGTGACAGAGTTTCATACTAGCATAACAAATAAAGTCCTTGACTGTACCCATTACGGCATCATGTAGGTATTAAAAATGTTATCGTCCACATAGACGGTACTTAGGTCATTTTTAAATACTTAATTTAAAAACAAACCTCTTTATTTTCTCTAATTTGAACAATAAAGGTCAGTTTAAGGTTAATTCAAAATTTGGAACATTGACAAAATGTTTTTGTTGCTTCTATTGCATTGTTAAGCGCATGTGTTTTTGCGTGTGAAAATTTATAAATGAATATTTAAATATCAGCTTTGCACGCGAATTGCCTATAATTTTCAATTTAGTGCCAAGTAAACTTAACTAAATTAAATGTGACCACGTTGACATTCATTATTATAATTTTCGTTGTCTATAAATACCTGCGAAAATTATAATTTCACCAGTAACTTTTGTTTTCACTTTCAATTTTAGCATTTCATTAAATTGGCACGATACCAATCAGCAGAGCACCATACAACCAATTTGAATTAAAGAAAATATAAAAGTCGAAAATCAAAGTACTTTTTTCGAATTCAAACGTTTAAAAAGCCTAGGTGTTTTATAGTGCACTCTCCAAAGAATTAAAACAAAACAACGATAACACTGAACGTGTCAGCGAGTAAAAAGCTAACAATAAAATACTTAAAGCAGTTCATTTCAAGAATTCCCACCGCCAATATAATGTATGTAATCCAATTGGTTTTATCCGGTAAAAACCTACACAGTCACTGTACTTTATGTTAATACATTCAAGATTCAAAATCGTAATGCAAATGTGGATTGAGTAATTGGTATTTTACTCTTGATTTTAAGCTTCCCTATTTAAATAATTCCTTGCCCGGATCAATGATTTTCAAAGAAAATTAACACACTATAGAGTCATTGGCCTTTAAAATGATGAAGGCGAACACTAAAGGAACGCATATTGATTACTTCGGTTTTCTTCGAATAGGTAGGTTTCGGAGTAGAAATAACAAGTATTTTTGTATGTATTGATATAATGTAAACTAATCTAGGAAACGGAGTTCATTCACATGGATTTAGTGAAACAATGTTTAAAAATAGGACAGTCATGAGATATGCCATTTTTTAAAGATGTTTCAATTATTATTGTGAATGTTTTTCTGATTAAAATGGTGATCAAATTATTACTCTATAATTTGAATGTGGCTGAGAAAAAGACCAATATGTCATTGTTTTTTAGGTTATTAAAGCTTTAGATACCTAACGCCGATACATTTTAAAAGGTTACTTAAGTACAATGAAAAATGACATGAATCTAGTAAACATTTTAGGGATGAAATCAAAAAACTAATCATGATAAATTAGGTATAATTAAATCATAAACTTAGCTCCTTCTATAAATACAAAAAAAAATATCTTAAAAATACAATTGTATTTCAACACAAGGATATTCGAAAAATGGATCTGTTTCGTTTGTTAAACGAAAATTTTCAACGTGGGTATTTCGCAAAAAGAATTCAAGAAAGCCACCGGTTGACCTAGAAAAAATCTGCCTGTGTTTTAAATTATTTAAATGTATTAAAACAAAACCTCGCTATAAATTCAAACCTACATTCAGGTAATTATTTCATTTATTGACTACCAAAACAATTTATCAACAACGAAATATAAATATTAAATTAACTAAATTATTTTAAATTGATGATACTCAAATAGATCTCTTCCATATTAAAATAATATTGTTGTTAACGCTTAAGTTTTTTTTTAATTGTTTTTCTTTTTGATGATGTCATTATTCAATTTGAACTTGAAACAAAAATTCTAAATGCAACCAACATACGATTACGCATTCAATACTTGGCATGCGTGACAAGTTGCTTATTTAGTGACGTACCATTCCGGGTCAAAAACACCAAGTGACGCGTCAACCATAAAAAGAAACAAAAACCAAACAATCCCGTTATAACGGAAAGGGTTAGAACAAAAGTCCTTTTTCAAAACGTCGCGGTTTATAATCAGCCAGCATTTTTCAAATCTTTGTCACAGATACAGTAAATCAGTTACTTGTTCAAACTCTTTGGATTGTTTTGCTGGATTGGAAACGCTTGCACATGTCGCCACAGCTGTTGCTACGACAGTCACGTCCTCAAATCTGGCAGTTTATTTTACTATACCTACAAGCTCTGCTCGTTAAATTTTTATAGCCACAAGGTCGTCACTTTATGGTCAATTCTCAACTGGGTTATTGTTGCGGACAAACTTTTTTACAACAGCGTCACTCACTTGCGGCTGTTACGATTGACAGTGATTTCGGCTTAATTGTTATTGGCCTATAAAATGACTTTTATAAGCTCTAAAAGTGTTAGGATAATTTGTTTTGTGTGGCTAATCAATGCGTGTAATATACGGATAATAAAGATGTATTAACTGTTTTAATAAAAAGTTAATAGCTGACTTTATTAACTATTGTGATTGCTTTATAATTAACTGGTTTTACAATTGTATCCACGATGGTTTCACATTGTAAATCAAAGTTGCCGTGTTATAGGCCTCTGGATGTACAACCACCGCATCCAATACTTCAATTTTGTAGCGTTCCTTTTATATCATGGACAAAAAGGTCTATGTAGATTCAAGCATATTTAAAACGTTAGCTGCATAAATCTTAATAAACTAGGCTATACCAGTTTATTATGGTATTGAGAAGGTAAACAACGTTAAAGACCACCTGGTGGTAAACGGACCTAAATAAGGTCTATGCAAATGCGTCGCAGACCCTGAGGACAGAGTTGCAAAGCCTCTGCAATACTGAACATTAGCCAGTTCACTGGTTTACTTGAAGACAACAGAGCAAACAATGCTGCTAGCGGCTGAATCTGAGAAAATCGTAGTAACCTACAGTGCATAGAAGTTAAGGACCGTATCGTTAATTATGGAAACAAATAAAATGGTGTAATCTGTATAAATACTTTTTATTACAAAAAAAAAACTTAAACTACGCGATTCTTAGATCTTCAAAGTGAACCATAAAAACTACTTTTAGTTATTTATTGATCCCCTTTGCCAGTTTTCTCACTTTGCTTTTGATGCTCTTCATTAGCCCTTGGACATCGACTGTTTTGAAAGTTTTGTGGGTACGGATCCAGTCTTTTTTTAATTGGTCCATGTTATCTGTTGGTTTAGCTTGTTTTCGTAGCTTTGCCTTCATCAGAGCCCAAAATTTCTCGATGGGCCTGATCTCAGGGCAATTCGGGGGATTTAATGATTTCGCGACAAATTCGACATTATTCTCTCGATACCAGTTCAACACATGGCAAGCATAGTGACACGCAGCTAAATCAGGCCAGAATAATGTACGACTCCTGTGCTTTCGAATGAGTGGTAGTACCTGTTTTTGAAGGCATTCCTTCTTGTACACATCCGAATTTAAGTTTCCCGTTACGAAAAACGGAGACGTTTTCATGCCGCATTAACAAATAGCTTGCCAAACCATCACTTTTTTCCCAAATTTCTCGCAAAAAATGGATTTGTCGTCTTTAGAGACCTTCGTACCTTTTATTACGGTGTAAAACTGCGGTCCGGGTAGGGTTTTATAGTCAAGTTTGACATAGGTTTCATCGTCCATTATAATACATTGTTCATTTTTAGTTAAAATTTGGTCGTACAATTTCCGAGCCCGAGTTTTGACAGAAGACTCCTGGGTTTTGCTGCGTTTAGGCTGTTTTTGCTTTTTATACGTTACAAGCAAGTTACGTTCCTTGGCACGCTGAACCATTGCAATAGAAGTACGACATTTTTTCGCAAAATCCCGAATCAATATCTCTTTTTTTGAGAAAAATATTCGCATATCTTTTTGTCCAAATTAGGACATGAAGGGCCTCGTTTTCTACCTCGACCAGGTAAATCTTTTAAATTATTATTCATACTAAACCTTTTTATCGTATTGTAAACAGCTTTCAGGCTAACCCTTTCTTCTGAAGCAATCTTTCTCATAGTTATACTTGATTCTTTATAGTATTTGGTCACAATTGAATGTCGTTTTTTCTCTGAGAGACCCCTTCATCTTGCAATGTATACGAATTATACAATTTTTTATAGTAAGTTTTAATACTTGACTGTATGCTTAACAGATTGACATATGATAGAAAAGACCAAATATAGTAACTTTTTTTTTAGAGCAATTCAAACTTGTTTCCATAATTAACGATACGGTCCTTAACTAGCAGAAGGGGTTACTTTGCTCTGCAGCTGACTGTAAATCAGCTCTAAAATCAACAGAAATGGCAACCACATAATCAGATATAAATGCCTTCAACGAGCGAGACCCCTTGATAACAAACGATGTTATGACTGCGATTTTGGCAATATCAACTTTCGCAGAACGACCGCAAAGAGTGTTATAAGTAATAAAGCCATTTGCGCCCGCGCCAACAAAACAATGGCGGGGTTCTAAGCTTGTTTTAAACTTATCGACACCGTGATTTAAAACCCTTTGACTTGTATTTGTAAACATCTTGTTAACACAAAGGCGCTATTTTCGAACGAAAAAAAATTGCACAAGCCATTGCCGTGTACCCTTTGTCCTTTGTTTTGACAGAGAAAGTCGCAAATTCATTGTCTGATTTACCTTAACTCGTCGGTTTGTCTAACAGTGGCACTATTGCTATTGTTCTTGGAGAAAGTTGCATTTTATTAAGCTCTGGGAACCCTTTTTGAGGTTGAATTGCTTCCGAAATTTACCGTGACGTGTTTGCACGCAATACAACAGTTTTGCGAGAATTCCAAATTTAATAGCACGTTGTAGGTAGATAATAGTAGGTGAGCCATTAAAATTTAAAGATGGTACGTAAAATTTGTTACAGGCTGATAGAGTAAAACCTGGTAACCGCTTTTTAGTTGCTACCACGTTGATTAAAATTGAGCTTCAAAATTGCAAGGCATAGCTAATTTTTTAGTGTCGAGCGTAAGATTTATTTGCTGCAATTTTGAGACTTGTGTAGCACGTCGTGATTTAAGATAATAATGACACCTATAACCGCAGAAGGCATTCAAAGAATTCCAATGAAGCCATGACAAATGAATATAATTGCAAAGAAACTTGATTCTGAGCCAGCGGACGTAGGAATAAACGAACAATACTTCACTAATGTGCAACTCTTTTAACAGCTGAACAGCGTTTATTTCAACGTCCATTTTAAGTGGTGATGAAACGATTATTGGTTTACGACTAATTGTTATTGTTAATTGTTTAACGGTTTTTTTTATTGCAATAATGTATAAAAACAACTAAAGTGAGGATGATGATGCTAGTTAGTCACTTTAAAATAAATTGCGCACAATACTTACTCAAAAGGAATGTAACATGTAATTTTTTGCCGAAACCATAAATTGTTTATCGACCAATAACTATAAGTAACTAAATATACTTAAAACTAAAAGAAAATAAATTTGAAACGATAAATACCATTGAACTCACCGCAGACCACCCGGTCGAAGGGGCTCATCCAATCTGGAAATGGAAAATCTATTATCAATCGTACTGAAAGTTCATTGGTCCGGTAAAAGGCATGCAATTGTATTTTCCTTATCTGGTTACACAAATATATTAGGCGATCAGCTGGTATTCAATTATGTAAGAAAATTAAATCTGTAAAAAGAAACTAAATTGACTGTTTTTAAACAAATTATCAAAGTGTTTTATTATTAAACTAATACTGAAATTTTACGTAAAATTATACTGTTAAAAATAAAAAATCATGCTATATCGTATTAAAATTGTTGATTTACTGTGTTGATGCATTTCTATTTGAAGTTTATTATGTAACATTTTACATAAACATCTACATGTGGAGCAATGTATAAAGCAGAAAGATGAATGAAATTAAAATTAGATAATATTATTAAGCATACATGCAATTTGCGAATTTCAGACAATAGATACATAGGTACACATAATTAAAATGAAGTATCAATAAAAAATAAAGATCATTACTAAAATCAGTTCAACATAAACCATTCAAATTAAAAAAAAAACGATATTTATAAAATACATACGGAAAAAGTGTTTAATTTAAAAGAAATGTTACAAAATGCATTTCCCACGAGTTCAATAACTAAAACACACATAGTACTTGAATACACTGGTTAAATTAATACACATGAAACAAAGCAAATTGAAATAAAATCATGCAATTAAGTGAATATCTTTACATAAAAAATAGACGATTATGTAAAAACAATGGGTGATTCATTATGTTTTTGTCTCACTGTTTACTTTTCCGACGTTAAGGACACATATATCATCCGCCTTTGCTTTGTTGGAAGCTACCGATTATAACACTACATTTGATTAGCTTTTCAATTGAAACATGAGCTTTGATGAGAATGTAGCAATGTGTGGATGAGTTGCTAAAAATAACTAACGTGATCCTTTACTAAGCCTCTACTGTCCGTCTGTCTGTCAACAGGATGTATCTCTTGAACCGTAGTAGTTAAACAGTTGTTTTTTTTACAGAATGGGTATTTTTATTGCTATTTTTTATTTATATTTAAAGTCGGTGGTCTTCCGCGATATGATCTCATTAAACATAAAGCCTGTGTCTGTTCTTTGGATATATTAAACTTGGTCATGTTTCCTTGGGACTGGTACTCGTAAACGTGAAACATGATTGAGTAGAAAGAAAATCATCTTTATTTTTAAGGTAACTATCACTTCATCGAATTTCACTTCATCGAATTTCATTTCGTCGACCGCTATTTTCTGCTGAAAACATAATGATTTTAGGGAATCTTAAGAGGACTGTGAATCAAAAAGTTTCCATACAAGATGCGATAACGTTTTCCTCCCCTTAAACGTTGTCCGATTTTTACGATATTTGAATATGTTGTAGATATTATGAAAAACTATGTCTGTACGTTTACCTTTCCAAGAAAATATTTATTGGAATGATATTAAAAAAAAACAACACAAGCGGAAACGTACAGACCGAGATTTCCATAATATCTACAACATATTCAAAAATAGTGGAAATCGGATTAGATTCAGGGGGTGAGAAACGTTATCTCCCGGAGCTAAATTTGTATAGATTATTTGACAACCCGGGTTTTTTTCCAAAACTGTAAATAATTCTGGAGTTATTTCAAGACTATCATGTAGAACCGTATAGGTTAGATTAGGTTAGTTTTATAAAAATCCTGAAATATTTGTTGTTACACAAAAAAAAACGGGTTGGCAAATAATTAGGTTCCGAAACGAAGAAACGATGCATTTGTCAAAGATTTGTCGACGAAAAGACAGAGAACCGTTTAAAATACCCTGAGAATATTATGGTTTAAGCAAAAAATAGTTTTCGATGAAATGATACATTCGATGAAAGGTGTTTCAAGGAAATGACAGATACCCATTTTTTAAACATGACATCTTTTCCGCAAGTTTTTGGTTGTGTCTTCATAACTCTACGATCTTTTACGATGATTTTTGATTGAACAGTCAGGTAAGTACCTAATTATAATTTATTAAATTCCGGTAAACCTTTTTTTAAAATAAATATTGTAGTTTTAAAGATTTGAAGTTGATGCTCCCATCGAGGCGCGCGCAAACTATCTCCGTCTCATGTTTTTCGCGCAGAAGCACATAAAGCTATCCCTTTTATTCTTGTTTGGGCGTGGCATCATAATGTGGCCTCTTAACATTACTAATTACTAATCATACTGTTAAGAGACATCTAATCACTCTAAAATTACTCTTTTATATTGTCTAAGGAAAATAGAAAAGCTTGCAACGTTAATATAGAAAATTAATTAATTAAATCGGTCAGTTTTTTAGTATACCTAGTTGATTACGAAAAGCATGGGTAATAAATAACTAAAACCCGTTTTCATTAATACAAATCCACAAAACACATTAAAAATAATTTTTTTTTCATTTTTCCAAACATGTAGGCAACTTCGAAACTAAACTTGGTCTGTCCAAATTGTGGAATGCGTAAATGACTTTGTAAATCAGGTTTAGATAGTCATTTGCGTGGGCGCTTGGTAAGTGTTGTAACGGCACGCGATTCTATTGTCTTGATAGAGCCATTAGATTATTAACATGATGGTCATCATTTAGTCAGACTGAAAACAATGTAGATAAATAGAGGATACATGTGGGATTGTTAGTATTGTTACCTCGCCTTATACGTTTAACAAGGAATTATGCTAATATATTACCATTACGGTTGCAATTTTTTTTTATTACTATGATTATATTAAGGTTTTTGTGTAAAAAAGTAAATTATTGTTATTAACACTTCTTTTTTTTTGATGCAATGATTATTATATATGTATAAATTGAAATATTGCTCGTTTAATAGTATAGAATAGGATAGAAATGTAACACATCATTCAGTGATCATTGTAAAGTTGATAATTATTCGTAAGATAAAATCATGTCTTTTGATTGAGTATTTGTACCTACCTTACATATAAATTTTACTTTTACTGCAGTTTTAACAATTGTTTTTAATCAGGATCGTTGAGACCTAAATAAATAAGCAATAAATATATTTTTTTCTTTATTATAACATGATTCTTTAGGTGTTATTTAAGGCGCATTATCCTAACGGAAAACCTGGATTATCATTTTTTGTGAATGTGTTTTTGTAGGCTTAAATAGAATCAAAAATTATTATTTATTGAAATGCCTACATCAATTTTTTTTTGAAATTGTTGAATATTGAAAAGTAAGAAATTCAAGTTAGAATTTTCAATGTTAGTACCTGTCTAGAACCAATCGGAAAAGGATTTTACTTATTGATCCTCTGTTTTTTTTGTAATTTACTGGGGGTATTAATCCTTTCACTATGGAATGGAAAAAAGATATGGAAAAAAGGAATGCGTCACTGATGCCCTTTTCAGTGGAAATATTGCTTATTCAGGTTATTCGCTTATTGCAAATGCGCGATTTGTAAATGCATTTGAGAACCGATTAATGATTCTGATTGTAGGAACCTACATTAACATTTCTCAATTATTAATCGTTGTAGATAAGAGAGGTAAAAGCAACGTAACTAAACTTACCATAATAAAATTAAAATAACAGGACAGATCAGCCCATGTGTTAAAAAGTTGCTGGGGAGAATAACTTTCCTGCTATTTATATATTTTAAGTCGTTTTTAGATCAATGCCTAAAACGAATGTTCGGTTAACTTGTTTAACGTTTAAAGCAGGTAAGTACTTTAATTTTTTTGTCAATTATTTTAGTAACTTGAAACAAGTTTTCGGTACAAAAGTGATTATTTACTTACTGTGAAAATTGAACAACATTAACTATTTAATAAATTACACTTTCATGACTTATATAATTCAGTTTTATGATAAACTTAAATTCCAATCAAGTCATACATTAAAATGAAAGTTTTACAGCCCGAAAATGCATCAGCGTCACGTAATTATTTAAGCCATTTATTTCCTTATTATCAACTGAACCTCTTTAAGACGCCGTTTTAATAACCGGATAAGTAATCAGTAAATATAAATCAGTTGATAACTTTCTATCGGCACCCAAAACTTGAAAAAGTAAACCAGTCACACCAAAAGCGGCTGAGTGCCCAAGTGATCCCTAAAAGGTGGACTCGAGAGCGCCATATCAGCCTCATATTTCTTGAAAGAAGATAATGATGTTCTTATGCAGTTGTTTATAGTTTTTTGGGTTTGCAACAATGTATATGTCGTAAATTATTTGGGAGGTGTTCGAAAAGTTAAGTTTTATCTCGTCTGATGTAGCCTGATTGTAGGTTGTGTACCTGATTCATTTATTTTAATTTTACTCCTACTTATTTCAGATTAATTAGGAAAATTCCGATTATTAAAAATTATTTTTGTTTATGCAATTCATTCAACCATTTACTTGGACTTTTGTAATTTTTACTATTTGTTGCCCTTTAATTACCAAAAGTATTTCAGTAAGTGTATGATTTAAGTCGTTTTTAACACAATATTTTTCATTTTGATTTTATCTTGCATTCAACCTTTTTACAAACACGATCGAAATAATTCCAGCAGTCATTATTTTAAAATAAAATGTACTTTTATTTGCATGTCTACTGAGCAATGCAAAACAAAATAAATTTGGAAACCCGTCCGCGATAAGTCGAAGTGAATTTAATTGGCCCGAATAGGTATCTAATTATTTTTAATCGAGTGTTTTATGTTTTTTTAATAGTTTATTGCTTTTCTGTTATCTCTGCACCATTTTTATCCGTTGCAACAATTATCTTTATTTAATAGCATACGTAGGTAAGTAGTTTAATTATGATATAGATTTTTTGTTTAACACATACCTATCAATCAATTTAATTGTACATTTACACATCTTTTATCCTCATTTTTGTTGTTTAAACTATCAAAAAAATCATTTACGGTTTTCTATATCATGACAGATTCAACACGTCCTTCCATATTTATATACAAATTATAACCCTAGGAATGCAAAGGAATTTAAATCTTTTGGTGAATGTGCTACAGTCAGATTCGGATTGGGGCAAGTAGACGTGTTTGATTGGCTACGAGGCTACGAGCGCCAGCCATGTTGTTTCGCGCGTGCGCTGTACCCACATGGTCCCGACGCGGCGGTACGTGCACTACACGACTAAAAATAAACATTGACTCACTAAATTTCATTCAAACTAACTTTTGTGTAGAACGTACTACGTAGCTGTCAAATTATAGTACAATCTTTACGACGAATAACTGTCCGCGAGCCTACACATCCGCCATTTTTATTTCTGTGTGTCAAACACCTGCTTAGATATTTCTGTCTCGCTCGTGACAGATTTTTTCCCGCATCGCTTGGGACGTTTTTATACGCAGCCTTAGATACAAATCACGGGAATAGTCATTTTCGAAGCAAAAACAAGTCGATTATAGGCCATTTTATATAATTTCTTTGAGCTACGACGCAATAATTATGTTAAGCGGGCTTTGATCATGAGGTATTTTATCTGTGGCAGTTATTGATAGCTGACATGTGCTAGGAAGGTTGGTCGTTTTTAACCTAAATGAAATGTTTTAACACACACTTTGGCGTAATGCGCTCGTGTATACTTTGGAATAATTCATAAACCGTCTCTTGAGTAGAATGGTCTATGAAAAAAACGGTTATTTTATCGATAAAAACATCGAAATCTGAGTAAGTTTGTAAATCTTACATTCTTACTCAGAAATACTTTATTTATAGAAATAAATATGATATGAATAGATACTACGTATAAGGAAAGATTTTTTGGCTATTTTTAAAATAATTAAAACTCTGTAGGAGTCCATCAACGTGACATTCGTGAGTAAAACTTGAACTTATCAAATGCCAAGGTTGTAAGGTCAACGAAAAATATTAGTCGTATTCAAAAATATAATTAAAATAATATAAAACAAACTTCTACCTACAGGAAACTAAAAATCATTCATCTAGATAATTAGGAGCTATGGAACTTAAAATGTTTAATTAAACTACAAGAAGTCTTTTGAAATGTTGTGTAGGTAGGTAGGTAGGTATATAATCTACGTACAATTCTCGATTTCCTGTCTTGATGGTTTTTAAGTTTTTTTTTTATTAAATGATTCTTATCCCTTTTTATCGTTTTAAACATTAAGTATAAGAAGAGCATCTAATTTAATCATTTATTGTTTTTTTGTGGTTATGATTTATAATCATAAACAAATTACCTATTTTAACTTTTGATACAAGGCGTTTTAAATGTTAAACAGTGTAATGTAAACTTTTAGGTGAATAAACTAATATTTTACTATTTTAATAATAGTAATAATGTTTTAGTTAGGTTTTATTTGTAAGTAACACATTTAAATGAATAGCAATATCGTGTCGATAAAATTATCCGAAAGCCGAAATAGTTCAACAGTTAGTTATTAAGGCTTAGGTAATAAAACGCAAATAAAATAATTGTACTATTGTATGCAAAGCGTACAGGTACTTTAGTGCCTGTAACGACCGGCCATTTTTGAGTACTAAGTGGACCGCACAGAAACAAACACGAGGTTTAAACTCTAGTCTAACTGTAAACTATGCGAAAAGCGTTTCCTTGTCCTAGGTTAGTTTTATGACGCCTAAATAACCTTATCAGAATTTAAAGCTAATAAAAAACACGGATAGGCAAGTAATTATGCACAGTTCGTACGATAAATTGCGTTTTTAATTACGTAAGTTTGAAAACATTTATTGGAATTAAGTTAAGCGACTAGAATTAAAATTGTTTATAGCCTCATCAAAACTATTTTATACCTGCGCAAATGATGCTAATAAAAATTACATATTTTAAATCTATATTTTTTTAAATAATTTAATTTACTCTGTTAAGTTACATTTTTTGATTTATATTTATATCTAATGATTAATGTAGGTGCAAAGGCAACGTAGGTACATTCCTCGTTGCATGTAGGTATGCACTAACTACAAATTATCATAAGGTACGTTTTTGTGTATTAAAAGCCTATAATAGTCAATTTAGAACTGGAATGTTGCTTCTAAATTAATGATTAACAGAAATAAATAAAACCCAGATATTTCTCGCATAGGAATCTAAGCCATTAAAATACCAACAACCAATAACTAACCAAAATACACACATTTGTATAAACCTATTAAATTTCTGGTTTTTCGATTGGGTTCGGTTTGCGTCTCCTATGAAAATTAAAAATTAAAATTGTCATGTACTTGTTACTAATCCAGACCAGCCATGAGGTCAAAGTTATCATTATTAAGAAGCAAGTGTTTTCATTTTAAACGAATAATTATTAATGTTAATTTTATGTAGGTAATACGTACCTTTAAGTATAATAGGTGTGTAACCTTACGGTTCTTTAAAAGGGACTCCGATGAGCCGCCGACGGAACCGAACCGACGGATATTTTAAATTATATTCGGTATTTCAAGTAGGTAGGTACGCATAAAAGTACCTACGGTTATTTAACTAAAACTTGTTATTGTTGTAAATTTGTTCAAAATTGCATTTTAATGGCTTATAAAAGATAAACCTATGTTTAATTAATTTTCGTATTGCATTTGATACCTACATAATTATGTTTTTTATGATAATTTATCTATTTATGGAAAATCAAATTATGAGTTTGGTTCGTGCTTGTTTTAGACCTTTGTTTAGTTCTATCTAACCGCGTATTTAATATTTATGCTGTTATTTAAAAATAACTTAAAAGAATTATTAAATTATTTATTTTGTTTTAATTACCAACATAAGTTAGGTATTTAACATTAATATAATTAAGTAAATGTTAACTACTTCTTTTATTACTGTTTAATAGGTACCTTTAGGATAATTTTATTATACAAGTAATGGAGCTATTTAATTCTGAAATAATAATTACATATATTTGATGTAAAAATAATCGTAACGTTTTTCTAAAGAGAAATAGTACCTAATAAGTAATTAAACAAAAAATAATATCTAAAGCAATTAAATAAAATCGTACAGCCTACTAATAATGTAATTTAAAATGTTAATTGCAAAAGAAACAATTGGTATATTATTTAATAGTAAAATTTGATGCAATAACTACGGATCAAATTAGAAAATTCCAATAAGATTCTTTTTATAATTTACATCCTCAAATATTAAAAAAAGCTCTCTTGACTACGCAATTAAATAAAGTACTAAATACCTACACGAAAAAAAAATCAACACTAAATGTACGTGTTTTCAACTACAACTTAAAAAATCGTCAAAATAAAATATCAGTCAGCTTTCTGACAGAAAAATACTTCTTTTTCAGAAATCTACACACTCATGCAATGAGGAAATCATTTACCGGTGATGGACATCCAGGGGTACCGGGGGATGTCTGGGAGAGGCTGGGCCGAGGGCTGCGAGCAGGCCGCGCCCATGGCGTCCACGGTGGCCGCCGAGGCAGCAGAAGCTGCTGCTGCCTGGTGGTAGAACTGCGCAGCCGCTGCCATACTAGCGGAGGCCGCGGACACCGCTGCTCCGCCGTTATGCTGTCCTAGTGCATACATCGGATCAGCTCCTACTGCAGTCGGGTACCGGCAGCTTTTATCATCAGCCGACAATCCTCCTCCAGAAAATGGAACAGTCCCTCCAAACTGCTGGTGATGCGACACGTAAGGATACATCCTGGCAGGCGCTCCTGGCGAGGCTGAGGAGGAGCTCGAAGATCTCTGCGGACTGCCCGCCCCGGGCGAGCCAGCACCCAAAGCCGCAGCCCCAAGCCCTCCCGAGAGCGAGGACGACAACGACGTCGACAGCGACGAGGACAGCTGCGAGGACAGCGACGCCTCTATGGGCGACGCGCCGGACGCGAACAAGTTCTGGTGGTGGAACTGCTGGTGGTATTTCGGGAGCATGCTATCGATGATGAACTTGGAACTCATCGCTCGGCGACGCGGCGCGCGACGCTCGCCTCGCGGATGCGTTTATCGCTTTCGATTCGGATCGATTCCCGCGCGTGCACCTCTAGTATGGCCGCGAATCGTTTATGACCCGCGTATGGGGCTCTACGACTCCGAATTCCCCGTCGCGTCGTACCGAGCGTTGCCGCTGCCGCGCGAGCGAGGCCGCGCGCGTGCGAACGAGACGCACTCATTCACAGCACGGCGCGACGAACCATCGCCGTCTCATTAATCCCTACCTGCGTAGCATACATTAGAAAGAGATAAAAGCTATTCGCTAACGACCATTCCGCCGGCCATTGTTCGTAATGGCGCCGGGCCCCGCGCGCCCCGCAAGCCCCTCGTCTACGCCAATAGTGATCCCGTGTACAACATTCACCGCCAATCACAAACCATTCCGGCACTTCTAAATGTCAAACTGAATGGCATTAAGCAAAATTGCGCCATTACGTTTGGAATTAGTGATTTGGAATTGTTTTGTAGCTGTTTAATTTTAAGGCATATTACAAGTGCAGTTACCTATATTATTGATACGTGTATCGTAAAACTTTCAAATACAGTGCCATTAAAAATCTGTCCTAGTTTATGGGAACTTAATGTATTTGAACATTTTACGATTCTCTCGCTTTGTTTAATTATTTAAAAAGTTAATTTAATGAATTCGTTACTCAATATGTTCAGTACTTAAGTTTATTACTGGAGCAGGTATAAGTAAATAAATATTTTATTTCTGTGTGTTTTGTTTTTATTAATTGAATTGTGATTTGACATTTTAACTATGTACTTGCAGTTGCTAAATTGTTATTCTGTAAGTTTTTAAAAACCGATAACTTCGCGTCACCTACCTACTAATTCTAGCATAATAATTAATTTTATAGTTGCAATTACTGTGTACTTTTTTATAAATTAAATAATATTCTTCATTATTATTGTTTTTGCTGGTTGTTTACAAAATAATTCAAATAATAATTAAAAATAGGTAAAACCTACTTATTATCATTTAAGATGATGAATCGTTAATAAAAACATTCTAATCAGAAAAGTTGGAACACTTGGTAATAAATGACCTGTTTACTTAACTACTTTGTAAATTAAACCTATTTTTCTATTTCTTCTAACCTTCTATCCGTCCATTAATCCAATCTGTCTGTATCCATCCACTGTTGGGCATATATCTCTCCCTTATCACGCCACTTTTCTCGGTCCTGAGACTACTGCTGCCACTGCCCTAAATTGAACTAAATCGAACTTCGGATCACCCTGTCACTTTCTTGCAAATTAGTAACGCGTCGAGTGCAATAGACGAAGTTCTAATTTCGAAGTTCAAAGTATCTAAGGCCCCTGCGCTAATAGTATATTGCCTCCCCGCCGTTTTACGGATGTCATACTCGTTTTTTTATATGATTAAATAGTTAAATCAAAACTCTTATAAGATTTTAAAGGATCGTAATATTAATACACTTTTATTAATTAAACAATTCCCGTTAATTATCTACTTAATTAATTTAGTAGTAATGTTACAACTCTTACAACTGTTACCGACCCACATAATGACCTGTTCGTTTAATGACAAATAAAATGACGTCAGCCCATTGGCTATTTCAGTTTTAAATCCACACAATAAAACGACACATAAACCTATTTAATAACCTATAAACGTACAAATAAAAATCATTCAAAAAGAATTGCGCGGCGTTGCTTTACACCAGCCACGTGGTAGAACAAGTATCACGCATCCCTCTCCAACAGTCTCTCCTTCTTTATCGCACGTTTCATTCATGATTTCAGGTCGTAACTGTAGCCAGCGCACGTGGGAGATGAAACTTTATGGCTATTAAAATAAAATCGTTTGTGGTGTGAATGGTTTGTTTATTTATTACCTTTTTCATTGGTCGCCGTGTTTAGTGCAAGGTTTTTATAGGCTTAAGCTGCCTTTTCAGCTTTATCTGGCTTGCGGTACGGTGGTGTGGTACAACATTGCATAAGTATAGGTTTTATGTTGTTATTGTGATGTTTTTGCCGTAAACGTATGGAATGGTCGATATGGGTAGTTGCGGACATTTATTCTAGGTCCGAATCGTTTTTTATGGACTAGTAATTGTTAGGCGAGGGCATAAATTAGGTTACTGAGCTTATTTTTGGACAAATGCGCCTGAGTTGATTTTAGATCATTGACTGCGATAACGAATTGTGCTAAAAATAATCGGTAATTTAATTGCGTGATATTTATAAAAGTAGGTAAGATGGAAGAGGAAAACTAGTTCAAATCATGATTTGGGTAATTTTAGATGTGCATAATAAAAAGCATTAATATCTGAAATACATAGTATTTCTCATATAGGAACGTAAATTATTGACAGGCTCCTTTGCAAAAATACTGTCTTTCTTATTGGATTAATATTTATTATCAAGGTCTGGATTTGTTAAATTAATCATCAATAAAAAGGCTATACGTGCCTAACATAGGTACCTACTTAAGCTAGTAAAAATATTTAACTAGCAATAAAGTCCCTTTGGTAGGTAAAACTTATCTTACAAATATACAGGGTGTTAGGTAATAAGTGGATAATCCTTGAACTACGGATAGAGGGCACTTAGGACGTTATGAAAAAGCTAAAATAGGTCCAGTAAAAGTCGCACGGTTTTCGAGATATTTGGACTTTTAATCGGTTTTTTTGTCATTTTTCCTTATGTCCATGTTACGAAAAACCCTTAATTTCATGTATTAATTCATATTTTTTTCACTATTTTCTTGCATGGTTAGAATCACTATGAACTAAGGAAGTTTTTAAAGCTACATGCCAAGTTTTTTTCATGACAACTTTTTGAGTAAACTCACTGAGTTACTTTTTCCATACTAAGAAATCCCCGCGTTTGCTTTTCACGTAGTATTAGATAGGTATATCTAATGAGAAGTAGAGTTGCTATATAGGTAGTAGGTATATATACATAGAAAATATTTAAATGATTTAAAATGAATTAAACCAAAATGCTAATCTTGGAATTCAAACTTTAATCTGTAAACTTCAATACAATTTGAAATAAATAAACGAGACATGAAAAAATCTCATTTGAAAATCCGAATAAAAATAACCAGTTGGACTTGTTTGACTTTTGTTATTTTACCATACATCACCAATAGACCACACATCAACGCCAATAATTCTTATAAGATGTATATCTTGCAGTCAGCCATTGTGTGGTCTTCCACCCAAAGTTATTTTTGAGGTGTCTTGGGACTGGGATCTCAGCTAAAATCAGTTGATCTATAGCCCGTAGAGTCATTAAGTATTGTGCCAAGCTCTCATTGGTCCAGCTAGGACCATTGTTAATGTTGTAACTATAATGTTTTTCAGTAGTAGATTAGGCATCATTTGAGAAGCCTCAAAACCTCAAGTCGGAAGATTTTACAGTGCTTCTTGCATCACCTACGGGGCCGAAACGTAAACACTCGCGGCTCAACTCGTTCACCAGCTCAAAGTCACTCGTAGCGCTATAGAAAGGGCTATGATTAGAGTGTCACAGAAGGATTATAATTAAAAATGATGTGGTCCATCGGAGAACTAAAGTCGACATAGCCCACCAAATCAGCAAGTCGATGTGGCAGTAGGCCGGTCATGTTTACCGCAGAACTGACGAATGGACGTATTCTTGAATGGAGACCACTTCTCGGCAAACGTTGCGAGGGATGCCCTGGGGTAAGATGGAGCGATGGTATGAGATTGGCTGGTGTAGGTTGGATGAAAGAAGCTGAAGATCGGGAGCAGTGGCGTGCATTAAGAGAAGCTTTTGTCCAGCTGTGGACTTATACGACCTAATGATAGTTCGCGCGAGGATAATGATGATGATGATGAAGGTTTCTCGAGAAATAAGAGCCAAAGACAACATCCAATTGAGAAGTTATAAGTAGTCAACTATTCAATCAAAAATCATCGTTGAACATCGCAGAGTTTCGAAGATTTTGCCCAAAAACATCCGAAGGTGTCCTTTTCGAAAAATAAAACTATCGAGGATTTTGTCTTTATCGTCCTTCACGTTTTACAGTCTCAAGGAAATATGACCAAGTTTAATATATCAAATAAACAGGCACAAAGGCATTATGGTTAATGAGATCCAGATCGCAGAACACTACCAACTTTATCATGACGGCCTTTTGAAACAGATCTTAATGCATGAGATTCCACTAACCATCAAATAGCCTGAGTGCTCGTGTGCCTTCTCAGTAACACAAAAAAAAAGTTTGACGTAAGCTGATTATGTGGCTTCCGGTAACCTCCAAGGAGGGAAGATGGCCGATTGAAAGACGTCCGGCTTTTGCCTTTGATTTATTCTGTTCACTGTTTTACTCTACTCACTTGACAGTGATGAAATCACTGCGGAATATTGTGGTGGGACGCCATTAATAAGACAAGAAGAAGTAGAAGAAACTGATTATATCAATTCCATACATTTTGAGTCTATAGAAAATAAAAAGCATTGTCTGCATCTTGGCTAGGCTTGAAGAAAAGTTGCAGATTCGTTGTTAGCTTTCAAGAAAACAGTAGGCTCGTCTCTTCCCTTTCAAATAAAACATTTATACCTTAACCATCGAAGGTCCAGGATTGCCTCAATAGACCAATCGCAAAGAAAGCCGCCATTGCCGGTTTATCGACGATTGCTGTTATGTATGCAGCCACAAAGTCGCCGGTGGGTGGAACCTCGTAAAGTCCAGGGTAATTTACAACGATCGGCGAGATTTAACGAGCAGTTTATAGAATATTACCTGTGTTGGAAGACAGGCAAGTGGGCTATGTTTTAAATAGCCACCTTTTTCGGATATGTAGCTAGACTACGCGGACTCCACTAGAATAAGCGTTTTACCAACATAAATATATAAAACTTATCGGCTTCTCAATATAAAAAAGCCATAGGTATCAGAAGCCTTGGGTTAACTATTTGATTTATATAACTACTTTTGCACATATCACTATCTAAATACAAACCTGACCTATACATCTTATGCTTTAACATTTACCTTGTTCAGTTGTATTTTGTCCCATAAAAAATAAATTAATTAATCGACGATATAGCTATCTCTATAGAAGGTCCACCGAAGAAAGTGACTTCAACTTCAGACATTGCTGCACGAATCGTCTGCCATTGACTGTATATTATGCCAATAATGATGACAGAGGATTAAGAGGATCCACCATTGCGATTTTCACTAACTGGATAATTACGTTACAGCTTGTATTGTGTAGGCAGGGTTGGCACATGGCTTGCTTATCAGTTAGCCGATAGGGTCAAACAGTTCTCAAGTGGTATCCGTGTACGGAAGACGCAGCGTATATAGGTAGACCTGTAACAAGGTGAACCGACGATGTGGCTAAGGTTGCGGGAAAGCAATGAAGGCAAGCAACGCAGGACCTGTCTTTGTGGTCAATCTTGTGGGAGGCCTATGTCCAACAGTAGACGTCTTTCGACTGTAATGATATTGTGTTCATCTGAAAATTAAATGCTTTAATGCAAACTACGGACGAGCGCTCGGACAACCACATTATAATGTCTTCTTTGTCTAAGTAATAATTTGGCCAATGTTCTGTTTTGGAAATTCCTGGCTTAATTGTAAGTTAAGTAACTATTTCCCCTCCTTATTCTACTTTTGGCCCGTTTACGAAGCTACAAATTACAAATTATAAGCGGAAGACTCTTTCTAACTCCTTTTGGTAGAAGAAAGTTCCACTTGTTATTTTGTAACTTGTAGCTTCGCTTGTGAAACGGGCCTCTGACTGTCCAAAATAATTTATCCAAAACAAGAAAAAATAACGATCACAAAAATAATTTTAGTTAGCATTGAACTTTGCGAAAAATATTTTTTTTTTAACTTTAATGAATAAGAAGAAAGCAATGTGGGTAGACACTCCCACATTTAAATGAAGTCAGACTGCATTTTAGCATTTTAACGAAACCGAAAAGCAACCAGCCGAATGAGTCAGAATTTGCAAGAGGTAGTTTAGATGACATTTCAATGATTCCTCAGTTAAGGTGGCTGTATGTTGTGTCTGCTTACGACAGCTCTTTGTACATTGCGTAGCTTAGATGAAGCCCAGTGACGTACGAACTGGTCGACTTTGCAATGTATACCGAATTGTCACCGTTACTGACATCTTTGTGAAATAGCACTGGATACTGAGACAAAAATTAGTGAAGTCTTTTATTTAATTTCATTGATGATGATTTACCAAACAAAGGTTGTTAGAGGTCCCTCTAATAAACTTAATGGTAGAAACGAATTGAAATTAGGAATATAAATTAAAATCACCCAATTTATGGGCAGTGGTTTTATTATGCTATGCCAATAAATAACATAGTAATTTATACATGTATAATTAATATTATAAAAATATATCATGGCCACAATTTAATACATTTTCATACAAATATACTTATATTATGCGTTAAAATTAATATTCTCCGCCACCATTTATTTTCAGCAATCATGTTGCCGTATGGTTCTGTGACTTACCTGATGGACTGCATCATCACCTGCAAGAAAAAATCATCAGTTAGCTTTTCATTATATGGAGAAGGCAAAAAGTAAACAGGTCACAGGAACATTCGTTGGCTTTTATGAAATCCATTATAAGTTCCATAATCCAATGTTTTCTTTATGACAGAGAAGTCATATAAATACACAGAACACCTGAGACTATTTCACCATCTTGACAATGCCACGTGACAGGTGACAAATCGGTATACATTGCAAAGTTAACAGGCTGATACATCATTGGGTTTCATATAAGCTGCGCCATGTACACTGAAATGTCACCTGTCACTTATCATTATCAAGATAGAGGCCTATAGGGTGTCCCCTTGTTTCACCGACACTAATTTCATAGATCGTATCACTGAATATCAAATCAAATCTAATATCTTTATTTTGCCTAAATTGTGGTGCAGTCAGACGCGGCCTACTCCACGATTTACGTTCATCGCTACAAGAACATGCCCGTTACCCGTATCCCGGGTACTATGTAATGGCTGCCACGCTGCGCATCGGATCACGCGCGCACGCTCCTTCGCGCGCACACGCTTACGTAAATTGTAATATCATCGTCACTACTTTGAAAAAACCTCGTATCTCGTATTTAGTGATTTACGATTTTAAACTTATTTCTCTTCAAGTTTAAGTTTATAATCGTACATCACTTAACATGAGATACGAGGTTTTTTCAAAGTAGTGACGATATATTGCAAGTGAACGTGCCGCATTTATTTGTTTGTGTGTTGCATTGTTTCTGTTGAATTGAATAAAATACATCTAAAAGATCTTATTAAGGCAATACATTATTTTTTTATTTTTAGTCGTTGACACAGCCCTCATTATCGGGGACGCGGCGAGTGATCCAATTCATTTTCACTGTTCGTTCACAGCCTTAACGTTCCGTTAAAATCTAAACTCCTGCGCCTAGAACAGCTTCTCTTTGAAATGCCAATTCTGTGTAATAATGTGTAATCTCAGGACTGCGAAGTAGCAATTTTTTTATGGCAAGTAGAAATCACACGAACACTCAAACCACCTAATGGTATGTGGATCTAAGGCACAAAGTCTTATATTCTGAGGAGTACAATATTAGAACTGCAATCCTTAAACCTTAAATGCATTGCCAACCCTGAGGACTAAGATGGAATGCCTCTATGCTAGTAATTTCACCGATTGTCTTATCCCCACACTGGAACACAGCAATGCGAATGCTGCTTGGCGGTTGGTTAAAAGGATAAGATGGTGGTAGCGATCCGGACGGAACCTGCACAAGGAACTACCATCACATAATGGTCATTTAAATTATGAAAAAGGAGAAAATACCGTTCTATTACCAATACTATTTCGATGATGAGTGGAATTATCTAAGGATTAAACAAATTTGGTCAGAGAAAATGTCAGATCTCTGGTCGAGAGTGATTAACTGACTTTTCCAACCCCTTATTTTGGGAAGTAATTATTTTCCTATTAGACAGGACTCCTAGATCATAAGCAAATGCTGATCTAAATAGACAGTGGATTTTTAGGATGTAAATTCTGTTACGTTCCAGATAGAAATGGATAGACCTAATACGACAGCTTTAACTCGGTCCCTTCTTCTGATTGGAACTTGACAGGTTACAGTTTAACTGAAGTACAGTTATTAAATCCGGTTTAGTGCGAGTCAGACTCGCGCGCCGAGGGTTCCGTACCACCGCCTGGTAATAAGTATTATAAGATTCCATTTTGAATTCGATTTCGATTCCAATGTACGAGCCCATATCACACTTTTAGTACTTGTTGGTTTTCTTTTGAGTTTGTTCTAACCATACCAAATTTTAAGCTAGCATGTATTACCGTTTTTAAGATAAAACTAGAATAAAAATATGTTGAGACTTCCTTTCTTTTTATACGTATTATATTTGTAAGGAAAAATCAATTAGCAATATCTTACAGTTCAAAATTTACCTATAGCTCTTTAAAGCTAGGACGGACAGACAGACAGCGTAGGCTTAGTAATAGCGTCCCGTTTGACACCTATCAGAAACGGAACCCTAAAAATAATGGCTTACTAGTCCAGGCCCTATTTCACGATAGCTTGCAAGTATGCAATGACTAATTGTACGATTTTGAAAGGTTGTTAATTTCTGGTCATGTTTTGTGCGATGGGCTATTACTGGTTTACGACGTTGCGTTTACCGACAATTTGATTGCAGCTTCCTTACTAGCACAGGGTTATAAACGTCCTTCTATTTATATCTGTTTCATTCAAGAGTTGATTCATACATTTCATTTAAATTTCTCCTTATAGTTTCTTCGGCCAGCCAAAAACCTATTGCACAATATTTTTCTGCTGTTTTTTTGTTGTATGTATGTCTATTTCTTTGTCAGTCTTTGCAGCCTAAAGTGTCTTTACATTCGTCTTATTAATTAAATTAATGAGATGGTTTTTTTTAAACATATGTTGACGATAATATCAAAATTACACTCAGGAGCAATAAAAACGGCTCACTTTCTATGGAATTTCTGTACTAAGTGACCCGTTTTCATTGATCTTGACTATATATTGAAGTATTTTTGGGAACAAGAATCTCATGTGGTCGCCGAGTTAGAATAGTGCTACTCCGTGTCTTCCCGTGAATGTCGTAAGTGGCGACTAAGGGAATAAAGGTTTGTTATACTGCTAGGCGATTTGCTTGCCACCTGTCACTAATACACTGGTAAAAATCTTAGCCTGTTTGTGCAAAATGTGGTTACAAAATTATCAAGTCTTTTTGGAGTTGTTGGTATTTCTGTAGCTCTGCCTACCCCACTCTGGGAATGAAGGCGTGATGTTATGTAAGAATGAAGCTAGGTACTACTTATTGGTTTTTTATTCACAAGATCGTAAGCAGGTAGGATAGACTTAAGGCACAATCCTTGGATAGGTATGCCTCGTGTGCTAATTTCACCACTCGTATCCTAAGGCCCTTCATTATGCGACAGTTGCATAAATAAATATTGAAAATATATATCAATCATAGATATACCACGCCTTCATCCCAAGAGTGGGGTAGGCAGAGCTACAGAAATACCAGCAAGTCTAAAACTGATTGTTGATAATTGTCTAAATTTGACTGTTTCGCTAAAAAACTGTAGTTACCTCTAATGTATGTATTAACCTAGCTTTGTAGGTAGAAAAAATACTTTATTTAGCTATTCCGAGGGGTGGCAGGGTAGGGGTAGGTAAGCAGGAAATTTTAATTTCACGTCTGCCGACCGGGCGAAGAATTTGTGTGGCATAATAAGTGAGATTGTTGCGAAATTTGTACAAGAAAAAGAAAGAGGGCCCGCGGAGGAGCGGGCGAAAGGTTAGTGGGGATAATAATACGTAATAAGAATTAAATAATAGAATAAACTATTTGCCTTCAGTCGTAGACAGAGCTGAGAAACGGGGTAGGCAGAGCTGCAGAAATACCAACAACTCTGAAACGATTTGTTTATAATTCTGTAACCACATTTTGCACAAACAGATCAGGAAGTTTGGATTTTGTAGGTGTGAAAACGATTATGTATATTTCTTTGCACGTTGCGTATGTGCATGCGTTTCGTATGTGTGCTTGTGTATGTGTGAGTTTGTGTGTGTGTATGTGTGTGTGTGTGTGTGTGTGATGTTTAAAAATAATTAAAAAAAAAAAATATAATTGTAATTTTCATGTGTTTTACGTTTGTATGATGTTTTATTTAACAAGATCAAATTAACACTACTTGGGTAAGTATTTCTATTTTTGACAAGTAACGAATGGATAAAAATAATAATTACGATTTCTACTTTTTAAGCTAAAACCATAAATTTATTTTAGGTATTTAAAAAAGCGTAATTTTAGTTAAAGTCTAAACTTTTCTTGACTAGTTAGTAAAAATAATTGTCTAACTAGATTATAACCAGCTTTGAAAGACAACGTTGGCATAATTATTAGATTAGCGTTGATCTTCTCTAACATATTCATCACTATTTTATTGGTGTAAACCAGACTTTTAAAATTACTTTGTCGAAGTAAATACATTAATGAAATATTTTTTTAAAGAACAATGCCCAAAGTCTCTACGAGCTACGCACGCTACGCCGTAGCAAACACAAAACCTACACAACCCTCAAACCTATAAAAGGTAAAAGTTGTTTATTCAGTAAATAGGCCGCACGGGCACTATTACACGTCTAAATTCTATTAATGCTTCCCAAGAGGAAACCACTGCTGAGAAGAATTGCCACAAATATTGCTTATGACAATGATATAACTTAACCTAGCACTATATAAACAATTAATACAATTTAAAAATATTATTATCAGCAGGAAAAACGTGTCAAAACTGCTAATAAACACAAGAGCAAATTAATAAAATAATAATAATAATTTATAAATATCTAATTTAATTTGCTATAAGTATAACCGTCAGATGCTGTGAAATCTTTTCTGAAAAGATTACACAGCATCTATACATTAAGGTTGCCTAGAACAAATCGCTATTTAATTAAAACTGCGGATTCTACACGGTAATTAACGATATCGACATTGACGTGTTTCCGTATTGTCAACGTTTTGATAACTCTAATGTCGTTTACAATAATAGCGAATGCGACATATACGATTCTAAAACACGTAAAACGCGATATCGTTATAACGCAGTAGAATAGAGGCTCTGATCTCTACCAGGGTCTCTATTCTACTGTGTTAAAACGAGATTACGTTTGACGTATTGTAGTATTGTTTTAATCTCAGCCGCCATTACTGTCAAGTAAATAAGACCTATCAAAACCTTTACAATACAACACGGAAACACGTCAAAGGCATCGTTGTTACCGTGTCCTAAACCATACTTTTTTTATGTTAAGGAGAAGGCACACGAGCACTCAGGCCACCTGATGGTAAGTGGAATCTGAGACCCATAGAAATTTGAATTCTCAAGACTATAATCCTAAGACCTCAAATGCTTCGCCAACCCTGAGGATTAAGATGGAATGCCTCTATGCTAGTAATTTCACCGGTTGTCTTATCCCCACACCGGAACACAACAATGCGCATGTTGCTTGGCGGGTGGTTAATGGATAAGATGGTGGTAGCGATCCGGACGGACCCTGCACAGGGTCCTACCACCACTAAAACATTAAACAAAAACTAAACTCAACTAAACTAATACTAAACTCTAAAACATTTCCGGTCGTATCCTCTCTATGCCCACGCCGTCTGCACCACGTGTAAGTGGCAGCTTCAATATTTATGTGCAATTTTTCCAGCCCCCCGCCCTCTCTCTCCTCTGAGCCCCTCATAAAGGATGCAACTCGCGCCCCGTTCTGCCTCGAATTGAGTTACAATAAGCATTTATTTGCGTAATTATTAGCAGTGTACATTTTTAGTACACTAGGATTTAGGTTTTTAATGTGTTAAGAGCGTTTTGCCAAAATAAAGTGATTTACCTTTAGCGAGGGTTGGTAGCCTGCCTACAAAGCTGACAAGTCTTGGGTTCGATTTCTAGTAAGGGCAAATATTTGTGCGACTAGCGCGAGTAGGTATTTGTTTTTGAGTTGGATGTTTTAAATGTGTTTAAGTATGATTTATCTATCACTAGCTACCTGTCAGCGGCTTCGCCTCGCTACAAATTTGAGACGATAACGAACACGACAAAAAAAGAATTAGCGAAATCGGTTCAGCTGCTCTCGTCATTTGCACTTAGCAACACATTCAGCGATTCATTTTTAGGGTTCCGTAGCCAAATGGCAAAAAACGGAACCCTTATAGATTCGTCATGTCTGTCTGTCTGTCCGTCCGTATGTCACAGTCACTTTTTTCCGAAACTATAAGAACTACACTGTTGAAACTTGGTAAGGAGATGTATTCTATGAACCGCATTAAGATTTTCACACAAAAATAGAAAAAAAAAAACAAATTTTGGGGGTTCCCCATACTTAGAACTGAAACTAAAAAATTTTTTTTCATCAAACCCGTGTGGGGTATCTATGGATAGGTCTTCAAAAATGATATTGAGGTTACTCACATCATTTTTTTCTAAACTGAACAGTTTGCGCGAGAGACACTTCCAAAGTGTTGAAATGTGTGTGTGTCCCCCCCTGTAACTTCTAAAATAAGAGAATGGTAGAACTTAAAAAAATATACCTATGATGTACAAACACAAAACATGCAAACTTCCACCGAAAATTGGTTTGAACGAGATCTAGTAAGTGGTTTTTTTTTAATACGTCATAAAAACATTGATCAAACCTACAACGAACTTTTATATTATGTTACTTGCTGCTACGGAACCCTTCATGGGCGAGTCCGACTCGCACTTGGCCGCTTTTTTTATTATATAGAATAGATAAGCATGTTTATTGTTGTCTAGAGCTTTGTTTGGGATTAGGTCGATTCGCATGAGGTACATATTGAAACAAATGCTAGTAAAGAAATCTTATGAGACAAATAAAGAAAAATTAATTTCCATAGTTAATAATTATTATTATAATTAAATTTAAAGCCACGCTTAAACAATAAGCCCCCCGCACTCCTTGTGTTGCTGTGCCCTTCAGGGTTCATAGTATTATTACGGATTTTTAGGATCCCGTAGTCAAACCGTCCGTCCTAGGAAAACTATCATGAATAAGTAGGCATCATTGGTTCTTGAGATACAGGCGATTAAAGTGTTTATACCTACTAAAATCATCTTTTGGCACCAATTGACTTTAAATAGAAAATTAGTTATTACTTGTTGATTTTTATGTTTGAAGTTCTTAACGGCTTCGCAACCCTATACTGAGCATGGTCCGACATGCTCTTGCCCGGTTTTTTAGAATAAGCGGTGCCATTGAGAAAAAGTATTAGAGAATTGAATTGAATACTAAAAAAATGTAGTAGTAGTGTTTTGAAATGCTCTATTTTTATGTAAATCAGAAAAGAAGACCAGAAGTTTTCCTTCACTAGGTACTTTGTCTAAATAAACGTTAAATTGAGGCTCAGGTGGATACAAATTCGCTTCGCCCTTGTGTAAGAAATAGATATTCAATATAAAATAGCACAGATGTTTGTTTTTTACCTGAGTTTTTTACTACAACTAAATACATCCTATTAATTGATTTTACACGTAAGTACTTATATTATAAAAAAGATAAATAAAATATTGATTTTAATAAAAACTAGTAGGTAAATAGTCTCCTAAATCCCACCATACAACAAAAATCCATTAGAATATAAACCTACTGTAAATAAAATAGAGTAGATTTTTCTTCCTTAGTTGACGGTCATAAAAACAAAAGAAATTTCACCTTACCTACTTTGACCTTTATTACAATGGCTGTATTATGTATTTTTTGTATAAAGGGCCTTAGAAGAATCAGTATGTGATAGCCCGTGACCTACCATTGACTTTTAATTGAATAACACGTGTTGTATTATCTTGGCTTTAGTTGACCACCCATTGCTACATCACAAGCGTCGCACCACAACTTTTTCCACCCGCAATACCCGCGGATCTGATATACAAAAACAAATTATTCGCAATTTTTATAAATAATTAAGGAAATAACTTTATTCCACAAGTTGACTACTGTCAGGGGTATTCAATGTAGGTATTCATTGGCGATCCTAAGAATGTGTCTCAAAATCTGTGTCTGGGTTCCCACTTACCACCAGGTAGTTTGCGTGATCGTTTGCCTTCTCTAATATAAATAAAGGCAAATATAAAAAAAGGTAAAAATATAATTACAAGTATCAAGTCAAATACTTCAAATATGTACTTTAAATTGTTAAAGTGTTACAGCTATGCAAGCTTAACCGTATAATAATTACCTACTTACCTAGCATACCTTTTTTGTGTTTAACACAATTAACATACTATAATACCATACTCATATGATCCCCTCTTAGATAACTCTAATTAGACTTAATGTAGCTACTAAAACAACGAATTTCTAAGCTTCAGTAGTAATATTATTCAAATAAAAACAATTTCAATTTGTTTCCAAATTGAAACGGAGAGCAGGCGGCGTGTTATTACGGAGGAGGTTAGCCCGTCGGCAGAGCGTGTAAACTGCCTATAGAGCCTCCTCCCGGCCCTCATTGCCTATAACAACAGTTCGGCTTTCCTCCGAAAGCCTCCGAGAACGCCTCAAATTTAGCGACTTTTCGCTCTCAATACTTTACGCGACGTTTAGAAGCTATGTGTGATGGGTGACACGCGGTTTTTTTGGGGTTCTGTAAGCTACGGATCTTTGCCTGTTACGTCTTTGTGTGAAATAAGTCTGAGCCGTCTGAGGCCCTTTCTGTCTGTTAATTTTAACAAGCAAAACGTTGAGATAGGAACTTAGAGTTTAAAAAAATAACATCCCTGATTCGTGTATTTACAAAAAGTAAGACAGATTTAGATCTGTCCGTGTAAATAGTTTGCAAAAAAAAGGTTTTTGAAATAATGAATCAATTAATAGTGTTTCTTCTAAACAATGGATCACGATTCAGCTATGGCGATATAACAAAAGCGATGGTGACCAGCGCACGTCTAGCTCGACCTATATTCTTCCAACGAAAAGATCTTGCGAGAAAACTCAGAGCTCTGATAAAAGTTTTTACGTGTTACTCGCGAGTAGAGAAGCCAAAGTCTAGCAGCGGGTAGACGACTTGCTCGTGACTGAACGCTTTATCTCCCTCTACTTAGTCTAAAGCGAAAGAGATACACTGAGCGACAAGTGAGTAAATACAAGTTGTGTAAAGCTCAACGAAAATCTTGCATAGTTCACTATATCAACCTAGTATCGTATCTAATTGATAATTAGGAAAAGCACTCATGTTCCGCGTTGAATAAAGACTTCTTTTCTATAAAACTATTCGATAGGATAAGAGGTTGAGAAAGTAAAGGGACGATATACGATGCCGAAATCATTTGAAAAGATGCATTGCGAGAACCGCTAATCGTTATCGAAAATGTACATGATTGACAAAGGCTGGAGGCTGGAGGCAGTGTAAAAAAAAATTGGTCTCTTCTAACAAGAGTGTGATTACATAAGCATCTTGATTGATACGCGTCATGGTACTCGTGAACGGATGCTGTTTGAGGTCCGGTCTGTTCACGTTTGCAAGGACTGGTTCTTCAGTTTATTATAGTTAGTTATATCTTGTCGTCAGGTTCACCTATAGTCATAATTTTTGCTATTATCAACCTTACAATTGTAATGATTTCATTTCTGCTAGTTTTAATATATTTTTTTTTTTACTTTATTAAGTACTTGTAATGTAACTTACTTTTAAGTATTGTGCTTTATGACTAAAATAATGTTGTTGTCCGAAGCGCTAGTAGATTCACTTCATATTACGAATGAGTAAAAAACTCCTCTTGTGAACTGATCACTGAATAAACATTTTGAATTTAGAATTTGAATTTTGATTCAACAAGAAGTTAGGCACATCAAAAAAGATTTGAATTTAGAAGTTAAATCACAAAAGAACTGGCTACTGTTTCTATCAGATTTGATAGATATAACTAATATCATAATTATTGTACCTAGTTACAAAAATTTTGTCAGCTAAGAGAAAATCTCTCGTGGTTGATTCTATTTTCTGTACTGCGTTTTCGAGCGCTTGCATACATTTCAATCTATTTAAAAAAATCGTTTACGCTACTGTTATAAATGCATCGTCGTAAAATCTCAACAGAACCCCTCAATTATTTCAGAGTTTTTATCCCAGCCGTTTTCTAGGGTGAAATATAGTTTTTGATGGACGCACATTGGCGTACAATGGACCGATGAAACATAAGTGTGATTGAGGTATTTCTTATTTAGGAAATATTTGAGGGTTTATGCTTTGAGTTTTCCAATCAATGGCTAAGGTTATTTTGGGGGTTTTCTTGCAAAAGTTTATAAATAATAAGGGAAGTTTTTGACGCGTCTGCAAACACAATTAGGTCTCATATTAACTGAGAGTTTTTAGATTTAGGATAACATAATCTGTATTTTGTCATATTTTTACTATCTTTTTTTTTATGATAAGGAGAAAGCACACGAGCACTCAGGCCACCTTAGGATGGTAAGTGGAATCTTAAGACCTCAAATGCGTTGCCAACCTTCAGGACTAAGATGGAATGCCTCTAAGCTAATAATTTCACCGGTTGTCTTATACCACATAGAAATACAACAATGTGAACACTGTTGCTTGGCGGGTGGTTAATGGATAAGATGGTGGTAGCGATCCGGACGGACCCTGCTCAGGGTCCTACCACCACTAAATCTAAGGATAGAGCTATTTTTATGTGGTAAAATCGACTAGTGACGTTAAAATTAAAATGAAATAATTATATAATGAAATAATACTGTGTCACATTTTTAAGTTCCATTATTCCATACGGCACACATTTTATGACATCTAGTAGGTTCTCTTTAATATTACTACTTTCATACAGTTTATTTCTTCATTAAAAAAAAATGTTTCTATAATGTTTCATAGGAACTTCAAAAACACTTTCATATGAATAAAACAATTACATAATCGGTTTTATACCATCCAATATTTTCGAGCTCATTGACCTCTGCAATCGCAACTAAATGTGGCATCCTGCTCTGTCATTCAGCGTGATATCTGGTTATTTATAGATATCTCGTCTATTTTTACCCGAAGTAGCTAGTGACATCTCTGGTACGTTCGCGAAACTGCTCGGGTATGCGACGAGCGGACCTGAAGCTTCCAAACTCTTATCAAAATGCATTCATTGCAGAAAACGTAAAAGATAATACAAAAGTAACAGTTAATGTTTTTTTATATGCATTAAATAATATTGTAATTCGTAATTTAAACGCTTTTTGCGGTATTTAACTTGATTTGTGCATGTTATAAATTGAGATTAGCGCCATCTCTGATGGGGTTAAAGAACTGCGTTGAAGGTCAGAGAGTTAGTTTTGCAAACTGTAGTGCACGCCACCGGACGATGCAACGGATGAAATCTGCATTAATATCGTTGCATTGTGGAGAGCAGGGCCTCTATTCAACTAGGGTAACACGATATTGCGTTTCACGTGTTTCAATATTGTTTTAACTCGGCCGCGATTACTGTCAAGTAAATCGTTAAGGACAAAATTAAGAAATGTTTTTTCTATATCGTCACGAAAATTAATGTATCTAAATGTATGGCTAATTTTCGTGACGAAATGGAAAAAGTTTTTTTTTAATTGTCCTTAACGATGTAACCTTTTTTTTTAAATGCTCAAATAAAAGTTGTCCAAGAGTTAACAAAACGTTGACAATGCGGAAACACGACATCGGCAATTTGGTTTTACCCCAGTACCTACAGTCAGCTGATCGGCTATGTGAAATATTTTTTTTATTGCCAAGTGAATCTCAAAATAGATTTTGATAATATGAATAGGTGAAGAACTCGGGTGTTCAGGGGCCCTAGCCAAGATGCAAACGCTCCTAACGTTTTTCTTTTCTATCGCTCAAAATGTATGGGATGACATTCTCGTGCGTTTTGATAAACCACGTGGTCGACTTGTCATCCCATACGTTTTGAGCGATAGAAAAGAAATACTTTAGGAGCGTTTGCATCTTGGCTAGGACCCCCGAGGGTTTCTGTAATGACTTTAAAAAAATCGCCACTAAATAACTTATCCACCTTACGTAGTAGAAACAAATTTATTCTAGAAGATACATTTAAACATAAATCTATTAGTCATTTCGAAGATAAATACTACAAATATATCTCAATAGCCTTATATACCTATTTAGAAGTAAAGGGGTCAAAAACTCATAAATTAGGTACATGCCAAAGCCACGTATATACAAAATTGAACTCAGCATCGATTTTACGACCCAGAGCGACAAAAGCAACTAAAACAGCCTAAATAAAACCATGTTCACGTTCCGCAGTGATTTACAGCCTTAATACAGCCACTATATGTCCATTATCACACCTCCCACAGACTTTTTTTTCACACGCAACTATTTAATATTTTATCCACGTAAATTTTCCTCTTGAAAGGGAATCCCTTATTGTAATTCTGAACGTATCGGCCATTTACTCGCGAACACGTGTTATATTATATACATAGCTATGGGAGTATTTATTTCGGTCACGCAATTCGGTTTTGTGAGTTTTGAATTTTCATTTTTTCGGTGCGAGGGCGGCGAGTCAATTATTCACGAGATATGAGACAATGGCATGAAACCATGGAGGCGGTGTGTTACTTAATGTGGTTTTAGGTTAAAAAAAGCAATTGTACCACTTTTGAGAGCTGGGGGAACCCATGACATAGCTATGACATAGCTAGGCAGTTTACTTTATGGTGAGCGTAAAATGAACTGCATAGCTAGGTCATAATAACCCCCCAGTAGGGCTAGACAAGTTGTATTCGACAATCGTTAGCGATTATGTTTCGATAGACAAATGTATGGAATTGACGTAAGCCACCGAGATAGTCACGTGGTACTAACGTCAATTCCATATATTTTTCAATGGAATCATAATCGCTAACATTGTCGAATGCAACTTGCCTAAACCCACAGAGCTGTCACAGCATTTGCGTTGACTCTTGAACTGCGTAGGTAAATCTGCTTTTTTTTTGTTTGTCATGAAATAAGCAAACGTGTCCTCATTCCGTTATATTAAGAGGGTTTCCACGGCCGTATTTTAATTTACTAATATTGTGAATATGGATTCAGGTTAGACTGTCTTATTCCTACATTGGAACACAATAGTGCGAACACTGCGGCTCAGTGTCAGGTTAGCAGGTAGCATATGGGATTTTCATGAACTCAACATAGGGTCTTTTTAATCAAGAAGTACCTACCTACTTATGTCAGTATTTATCTTAAATAAAAATAAAAATAATAATAAATATCAGGGGACAATCTCACACATATTGTCCTAGTCCCAAACTAAGCTCTAGGCTTGTACTATGGGTACTAGACAACGATAAACTTACTTACATAGAGAAATATATCCTTAAATACATAGAAAACATCCAAGACTCAGGAACAAATATTCGCACTCATCGCACAAATATCTGCCCTTACCGGGATTTGAACCCAGGACCGCTGGCTACATGTCTACAGAGATGTTTAATAATGTAATTTATCTCAATAACACCTGGTTTACTTTATCTCTCCTAGCTACAGCTTATTAAAACAATCAATCCCAATTAGGTAAACTCATAGCAATTTCGCAACTATATTCGCAAGTGCTTGATAAATGTCGCAATTGCTATCGCGATAGGTGAAACGCAGATTTTATGCCTCGCCTTGATTATTTAATGGATATTGCAATACATCCAACTAACAAGCAAAGCAACATTGTACATAATTACGCTTGCCGTTTTAATTGCAAAATGCTTCGAGATTTCCACTTTTGATAAGGAGTAATTCCTTAAGCGCCAAAAACTCACTATTGGGTTTATTTTGTACTCAAATCGAGTAAATTGGTAGCGAATTTATTAATATTAACACTAAAGTTACTTGTTTATTCACGTAACAATCTCGCTCTGACCTAATAAATACTAAACATAATGACATTTAACATTTTCTTGTATCTACTTTATAATAAATATACAAATTCGCAGTAAGATGCGAGATAAAAAAGATTTAAGTTTTCGACTATAATTTAAAAATAAACAACGTAGGTATATCTGTTATCTCCGGAAAGATAACACACATTAGGCTCTTATTTAAATTTAATAAAAACAACCCGACTAAAAATAGAATATGAATTTAATCGGACAGGGCCTCTATTCTACTGCGTTATAACGATATCGCGTTTGACGTGTTTACGACTCGTTTATGACTCGGTCGCCTTTTTTGCAAATGACATAAGAGTTATCAAAACGTTGACAATACCGAAACACTTCAAAGACAATATCGTTATTACCGTGTAGACTCCCAGCCCTGGTCTTTTGCTTCCTGATTTATGGCGAAATATTTTTGTTTGCGATTTGACTTTTCGATAGCAATTTTAGCGATAGCAATAGTGTCACGTATTTGTCACGTGTTTGTCACCCTTGCGACAACTATCGGGAGGGGTGGGCTTGTATCGCGGCGTCCTTCTCCAAAGATGGGGCTACCGTAGCTTCACTAGCTAGTTCCAGTTTTGACCGCGAGATGGCATTGTTGCCGTTGTTGGTAATCATAGTGTCAATTACTTTTATAAAATAATATATCATAAAAATATGTTATATAAATTATAATAAATTTGAAGAGAGACGATGAAGAAAGCTAATCACATAAATTTTATATTTAAAATAATAAGGAACATGCATTTTTTTGTCTTTTGCTCTCTGGAAAATGTTACGAAAGAGGAGAATTACTGTATACGCAAAATAATTGTCGTACATTTTTTTCGTATGAAGCTTTAAAAAGTCATAGTACAGACCCCCTGCGCAAAAACACTATACAAAATTGACGACAGGAATGACGTCACAGCTGTTTTTCCATGTTTAAAATATAAGCTTTAATCGTCTGTTGTGGGTAACATCGTACCTATGGTGAAATTGGTACTAAGCAATAAGTACCAATTTAAAGCGTTAACAGTTGTCAAAATGCATGAACTAACAGTCGATTAACATTGATTAAATTTAACACCGTAGGGTGAAATTGGTACTTAGCGTACTACGCGAATCCTAGAGTTTTGATCTGGAAAGGGAATACTGCTTAGGTACCTGATGGATGCGCTAAGAAAGGATTATTTGAACACAATCATCGTTTACGTAAACGTTTACAATAAATAAACTTATTCATACAATAAAGTTCTAACATACTAATAAAAAAAAGCTTAAATTGGGTAACTTCTCGGCCACTTTACTTTTATCGTCTTGGCCTAGACTTTCATGTCTATGAATATTTTAGGGAATAAGTGTCACTTTGCCAACCTGACCTTTCGTCCTCCTTGTGTAAGGACTCCTATAGTTCAGTCTCGAATTTCACTTTATTAACTGCCCTCAAGGTTTGTCAGAGAGCCATGAAGCGTAGTATTTTGGGAGTCAAATTAACATACCGCACCATTATGAATACTACTTACACTGAAAAAACGAATAGGTTGATTTTACCTATAATTAGGGTTGATACAGGTCTTGCCTGTGAGTTTTGTAAAAATAACACATGAAAAGATTGATGTAACCTTTTTAACGTGTTTTTTTTAAACCTTACTGCTTAGCAGTATCTTGATGAGATGACAATGGCGATCAAACCAATACAAAAGTAGGTAGTTTAGTAAGTAGGTAATAGATGTATAACATTTTTCAATATAATAATTAATTAACTGTCTTCTAGAAACTAACAGTCTTCTTGAATCATAGTTTAAATCTATGACACCCTCCAACATCTCAAATAACATATTTCAGAGAAACATTTCAATATTTTAATTAACATGTCTATGAATTTTCATTGTATTCACTCTAAACAGGTTCGAATATGTGACCGCTCTGCCAGACAGTCATATACCTACAAACGTATGACTTTTTTGAATTGCAACGTTCAGTGCCTACAACTTCATTTGGACTCCATTTTAAAACAGAATCGGGGCCGTTGGCAGCGAATGTGATCCAGACACCCTTTTGTACTAGGTACTGTTAGCAATTGGGAACGAAAATTAAATTCGTAGGATGACTTTCAATCAGTTTGTTACTGCGTTTTCAGTTTTGAATAGATACTTGCAGTTTATACTATCCTAATACAATACATGTAAAAGTTAATGAAGACATTTCTCAAAAAATGTATTAACGGATGCACTAAATCTGTGTTAGTACTACCTCTATTTAAATTTTCTGTGCCACCTCGTCCACCTAGGAAACCTGTTAGTAAAATCCTGTCAGTCCCCTCATATAGTACTAATATTGGTAGGCATTCTCCGTTGCCTCGTGTCTGTAACGCATTCAATTGCATAAGTGCAGCTTTGCCCGATCTGGATTTGTTTTTTGATTCGCTTGCAAAATTTAAAACTAAAATTCTGGCCTGTTTGTTACGTACTAATGTTTAGTGTTACCTATTGTTTCTATTTAGTCCGCTAAGTTTTCTATAAATGCTGTGTATACTTGTAATTGGCTTGTACACTAGATATAATACCCTAATCTGATTGTTTGTTATAAATGCTTTGTGTACTTGCTGTAAGTGTACCTTTCAATAAAAAAAAAAAAAAGAAAAAAGATATTTGGATATTGTGTGTAAGATGATTAATGATTGATTATTAAATTTGTCATTTAGCCCTGATTCGACCAAACTTTTATACCGGGGTAAACGCTTACTATCCTCCTGCCGCCCATGGCAAAAATGTTGTTAATCGAAATCAGTACATAGGTACTTACTAATTAATGTTTAAAATTAGATTATCAAAAGGCCTTTTAAAAGGCCTCTGGGCGCTAGGAGGCTATGAGATTTAGTATTGTCAATAAATTACAGTTTTTCATGGCATATTAGGTACTAATCTCTGAGTAAGTTTTACCCCCGTGTAAACAGCTTGATCGAATCGGGGCTAAATATTCCTTGTTTTGTTACTTTGTGTTTTGTGCCCGCATTTCTCTTGTTAAGTATGAGTTTTTGTAACTTGTGGTAACTACACCGGTTGATGCTAGACTTAAGTTTTATTATTTTTGTGTTATATTGTACCTTTTGTACCCTAAACCGTACCGTTTGTGCGTCTGTCGGTCTGTTCATATCTGCTAACTCCTAAAACACGCAATCGATTTGGATGTTTTTAACTATTAGTTAGATATTTTTTCACAAAAGGTTAATACGTTATTATGTACACATTCTTGTTTATATATATGTGTAGTGTAGTATAGAAAACTCAGGTACTTATTATTCTATCGAAACACCTTTCAACGAATATAATTACGCAGACTTTTCATTTCCTCGAACATAGGTACATTGCTCGCCAAATGTTTTGTTTTGATGTTCAGAAGTCTATTCTAACCTAACCTACGTAATTTATGTTCAAGATATCCTGCAAACATTATGGTTTAAGAAAATAACCTATGATGAAATTATATAATCGATAAAATGATCGACTACCAGAAAATTCTCAAAAACCGAAGGCAAACAAGGGCCGGTCGCTAGAGTCAGTATATTTGGATGTTTATTATCTTAACGCATAGATAGTCCCTGGATTAGAACATACGGAAGGTGTTTTTAATGGCATTTAGAAGGTAAACAAGCACACTGTCCACCTAATGGTAAGTGGCTTTAAGGCCCATTAGACAAGAACAAACTAGACTGCAAAATCTGCCCTCCTAGGCAAAAATACGTCAGAATCAATTCCTCTCTTCTTAGTTATAAGGTTGTGCTTGCAACACGAGTTTTATTTGAGTTGCAGCTATTTATCTTAGAAAATGCGTTGCCAACTCCCTAAGGGCTCAGATGAAATTACTTTATGCCTGTCAATTAATCGGTCATCGGAAGACAACAATGCGAGCACCTCAGTGCTGCTTGCCGGTAAGATTATGGTGGTGGTGTGGGCGGACACTGCCCAAGGTTCTACTTCTGCCATCGGAGTCCCTATGTTTCACCGACACTTATTTCATAGAACGTATCATACATACATAACCTCTCGCCTTCATTCCCAGAGTGTGTAGGCAGAGCTACAGAATAACCAACAACTCAAAAGAAAACTTATTGATAATTCTGTAACTACATTTTGCACAATCAGGCCAAGATGTTTACCAGTGTATTAGTGACAGGTTGCAAGCCCATCGCCTAACAGTACAACAAGCCCTTATTCCCTTAGTCGCATCTTACGACATCCACGGGAAGACATGGAGTGGCACTATTCTAACCCGGCAACCACACGGATAGAACGTATCACTTCGCAGAATTTTCATTTCATAGAAAACGAATTTCTGCTGAATCCTTAATGTTTTCGGATTATCTTAAGCATGAGTTACGTAGGTTAGGTTAGGTTAGATCTGTGACCACCAAAAAATAATCTGACAACTATAAGGTTTCAGCAGAAGTTAGCTTTCTATGAAATGGAAATACTGTGAAGTGATACTGTCTCTGAAATGAGTGCCAGTGAAACACTTCCATCACTTCAACTACACGTAATCTATAGTTTTAAATTGAATAACAATAAACGAATTCTACGTTGATGAAGTCGCCGCTAAATATATGCAAGTACTTAATTGATGCCCGAGGCTCCCGTCCACGTAGTCAAAGAGAGATCTCTTCCCTCAAGAACTGTCTAATTTTCCAGGATGAAAAGTACCCTACGTCCTTTCCCGAGGTTCAAGATATCTTAGTACCGATTTTCATTGAAATTAGTGCAGCGGTTCGGCCGTGAAAGCGTAACAAACAGCTACTTTTACATTTATCATGTTATGTGATAGTATGGTTTCCGGGTTAGAATACTTAGAATAGTGCCACTCCATGACTTCCCGTAGATGTCGTGAGAGGCGACCAAGGGAATAAGGGCTTGTAGTACTGTTAGGCGATGGGCTTGCAACCTGTCACTAATACACTGGTAAACAACTTAGCCTGACCATGCAAAATGTGGTACAGAATTATCAACAAGTTTAGAGTTGTTGATATTTCTGTAGCTCTGCCTACCCCACTCTGGGAATAAAGGCGTGACGTTATGTGTTATGTATGTGTAATAGTATGGATGAAATGCAGGGGAAAATCCAATGCGTCGATATAAAAATACCTGAGCACCGACAATTCTACTACGAAAAAAACCTTGCATGCAACCTAAACTCAAATGCAGTGCTAAACAAAAATATTGGAAAAAGTAATTCAAACAAAAAAATCATGACCATTAAAGACAAAAACCCTTTTACCTTTTTAACCCGTTACTTACCCCGTTACCCTGTTTGTTTGCGGTAAACTGTCAATCGGTTTACCTTGAAATTTGTCTTGCGCCCGCGCAGGTAGATAGCGCTAATTGCGCATCATAGTTGCGCAAACAATAGTTACGGCTTGTACAGTCGGCGCCGTGGAATAGCAAAACATAGTCCGACTTCTGCATCAAATTCTACTATCAGAGTTAGATTTCCCATTTTATTATTAGTAGTACTATTTTTGTGGTGGCTACCATCTTCTCAACCTTTAAACTACCCCCTAGCAGCACTATTCGCATTGTTGTGCTGTTGTGATAAGACCGGTTTACTTCTCAGGGTTGGCAACGTATTTCAATACTCAATACTCATTTTTTATTGCAATCATGTGTTTACAAAGATGAAAGTGTATATACATATATATATATATATATATATATATATTTATAAATATATAAATACAGTCTTAGAAAAGAAAAAAGGAAAGAAGTGGTTTATTCGGTGTATAAAATGATCGTGGACAACAGCAAAAACATTTGAAAAAAAACCGGGCAAGAGCATGTCGCATCGCACCATGCTCAGTAGAGGGTTCCAAAGCCGTTAAGTACTACAAACATAAAAAATCAACAAGTAATCACTAATTTTCTATTTAAAGTCAATTGGTGCCGTCTTAGATGATTTTAGTAGGTATAAACACTTTAATCGCCTGTATCTCAAGAACCAATGATGTCTACTTAGTCGTGATAGTTTTTCTTTAAAATTCGTTATATGCGCTTTCATTAAAGTTTTTTTTCTGATTTTTAGTTTTTATAGTTTTCTCCACGTTACGTGTAGAGGGGCGTTTTCCAAAAAAAGTGTACATCGTTAAAGACAAAAGTTAAGAAAATTTGACTTTTCCATTTCGTCACGAAAATTAACGTATGTAAATGTATGGCTAATTTTCGAGACGAAATGGATAAAGTTAAATTTTCTTAACTTTTGTCTTTAACGATGTACACTTTTTTTAGAAAAAGCCCCTCTACACGTAACGTGGAGAAAACTATAAAAACTAAAAATCAGAAAAAAACTTTAATGAAAGCGCATACTTATAACGAATTTTAAAGAAAAACTATTACTTTCTTTAACGATGTACACTTCGCCCAGATGAGGTACTCTAAAAAAATATTTGCAAGTGTAAAACCTTTTATTGCACCACTTTATTGGCGTGGCTAATATGCATATTCATGCCAAATTACAGCTTTCTAGTACTAAGAGTCTCTGCTCTAGGCGACGGACGGACGGACGGACGGACGGACGGACGGACATGGCGAAACTATAAGGATTCCTAGTTTTACTACGGACCCTAAAAAAGAGTAACTAACCTAAGACTAAGGGAATAAAGGACAGTTAGGCGATGGGCTTGCAACCTGTAACTAATACACTAGTAAACTTCTTGGCCTGATTGTGCAAAATGTGGTTACATAATTATAACCCCTTGAGACCCACCATACTACAATCCGGTAGATTTTTGTTAGTAGGAATTTGAATCTACCATCAAGGAAATAAAGTTCAATTACCTACCTTTGCAATTAAATGACATTTTCAATTTTGAAACGAATAAAAATGAGCTTTATGATCCTTGAAATAAGGTTTAAATAGAATTGCCTGGATTATGTACTTTCTATAGGACACCGGGTCTTACGAGGATAAGCAAGGGAATAAAGGCGTAATGTTATGTGTGTATGTGTGTGTAATGCTTAAAGCTATGTTTATAAAACTCAGATGCGTCGTTTTTTTTACATAGTTAAAGGTTTAATGAAAACAAAATCACGATCGCGTCCTTTGTGTAACGAAAGATAGTCATACAAACTATATGGGTAAGTTTCATTACACAAAGGAATCAATTAAGTTTTGTTTTATTTTAAGCCCTTAACTATGTATTTTTTTTTAAAACGTCCCTGATCCCACTTACCATCACCCTTCCATTTGGGCGTTTTCCAGAAAAAGTGTACATCGTTCAGGACAAAGTTGAGAAAATTTAACTTATTCCATTTCGTCACGAAAATTAGCCATACATTTAGATACGTTAATTTTCGCGACGAAATGGAAAAAGTTAAATTTTCTTAACTTTTTCTTTAACGATGTACGCTGTTTCACCATCTTTACAATGACAGGTGACAAGTGACATTTCAATGTACATGGCGCGGCTTATACCAATCCCATTGATGTAACAACGTGTTAACTTTGCAATATATACCGAATTGTCACGATCACGTGTCACTGTCAAGATGGTAAAATAGGGGGCAGGTGGCATGTGTGCACGTTTGCCATTTAAATGCCATAAAAAACCAATCTGTCCCAAACTATTACCTAGGTCGTGTGCAAAGCGTGACAGTTTAAAAGCAAGCTGTACGAAAATTGCCAGACGGCATAAATTGTTTATGCAGGCTTCATTGATTTTGGACAGCCAGCCAACCTGTGGTTCCATTCTGCTCGGTAAAACTGATTGCTTTTGACATGTTATCATATTTGTGAACGTTATGATAGCTCTTATTTACATGACAGTAATGGCTACCGAGTTAAAAAAATACTATAACATGTCAAGAACAGAGCTTCTGATCATGCTTGGGATTCTAATTAAAAAGGTAAAAGTATATACTGGGCTAAATTAAAGAATTCCCATAGAAAATTACCCGTATTTTGATACATTGCATTGATACATCGCCATTTTCGTTTATTTTTAGTACGAGTGCCTACCTACTTTGTGATACAATCACAGGTTCAATTGACGAAAGTATTGCCTTAACGACTCAGCCATAGTGCTTACACAATTTTGCCACTACTTAATGTTATTTTTAATAACAAACCTAATAGAATTGAAACTGACTGTACCAATTGCGGCACGCCGTATTTGTAATATCTGCAAAAAAATAACTGTTTCCTGGACAGCGTGAAAGGGTTGTGACAGTAAGGCAGAGCAATAAAACACCTTTCTCAAGGTGTCTAACGAGCCAAGGTGCTAAAGGAATTTGGTCTTTATAACAATTGAAAGTTGTTCATAAAAAGGTGGAACTGAAAGCGAAAGATGTGGTCGATAATTATTTGTAAAAATGGTTATGGTGCGATTAGATGTATTTGATACCTACTTGTTTTCTATTGGTATTGGTTGGACATTCTCTTACACATTCATTAGACATACGTTTGTATGTATGTATATATGTAAACTCTTTCTTGCACAAACAAGAAATAACAAAACATTAACTCAAAAGGTATGTACAAAGGCAAATTTATTCCTTTAAGGGATCTCTTCCGGTTAACCATGGAGCGATTGAGAGAGAAATAAAACAGCGGATGTCTAAACGTACAACAATTAAAGAGACAGAAGATAAAGATAAATAGCAATACAATACAATACAAAAATAAAAACAGAACAATGAACAGTACATTTAAACCATAGGTATACAACAGATGGACTTACCGCTAAATAACGATCTCTTCCAGACAACTTTGTAAGAGAAATAACTGAGGACACCAATTCATGGCAGGCGGTGTAAGCTAATTCGTTTAGAACTCAAACTAAATAACTACAAGAAACAATTAAATTATTTCAATTCTAAAATCAAATACTTATAAACATTTTAATGTAATAAATAGGATAACCTCGTAAGATCCGATGTCCTATAGAAAGTACATAATTTAGGCAATTCAATTTAAACCTTACTTCAAGGAGTATAAAGTTCATTTTTATTTGTTTCAAAATTGAAAATGTCATTTAAGTGCAATTGAACTTTATTTCCTTGCTGGTAGATTCAAATTCCTACTAACAAAAATCTACCGGATTTTAGTATGGTGGGTCTCAAGAGGATAAACAAACAAATGCATACTAGAATAATTCTAATACGTTCCTCGTGTTGGTACCTAAATGTATTTAAAAATTTGGCCATTTCCTGTAAAAGTATTTGAAGTAGCTAATTGCATCGATCAAAAGCCAAAACGTAGAAAAAAAAGTATGTTGTTGTTGTTGCATCAATCAACTAAACTAAGTATCTATTATATTTTTTAACAAGTATCACGATTGTTAAGTAGGTATCTATGTGCATCATCTTTTCTTATCTTACAAATTGGCCCTTTCGGATACACTTCGACCCCTTTAGGATCTTCTGTGCAATTACCCTCTTACACACTCAGCTGTTCGAATGTGCAGGTTTCCTCACGATGTTTTTCCTTCACCGTAAGAACATCGAGTAATGTACTTAAGTTAGAAAAACTTGGTACCATGACCGCGGGGGTTCGAACTCGTACAGTCAAGGTCATAAATATGTATACACTTTACTACCTTGTCACTTTAATCGCTGTGACAATGTCATATGGCAGTTTAAACATGACGTTAAATAGACAAGGTACTAAAGTGTATACATATTTATAATCTTGACTGTATATACCTACCTTACGATCACAAGTCCGACCCCTAAGCCACTAGACCACCGACGCTGTATATTACCTATGTATGTGCATAATTTCAAATTGAACTCCAAAATAAAGATGACCTATTAACAAAGCTTACACTTTACCAGTCTTAGCTTAAAAAACAAACGTCACAAATACCACTGACAATTGATGAGGTTTAGGCTTGAATCTAGCTCTTAAAATTAAATATTGTATCAACTGTCCTTTACATAAATGTAGTTTATGTAAGTTTAAGTATGTATATTGATTTATAAATATATATTTCTGTGTCTAGCATGCTTATGTACGTATTTGAATGTAGTTAATAAACTTGCCTACTCGATGCACAACGTTTCACTTTTCTCAATCTCTCAAGGGTTAGCTGGAAGAGATCCCTTAAAAGGATAAATTCGCCTTTGTACAATAAAGTGTTTACATACATACATATGTACAAATACGACTTCTATACATAACATGCGACACCGCCACTTAAAACTTTTAATAACTGTGGTGCATTCTGTGGCCTGTTCCATACTTTATATAGAATCGTATCAATATGAAATGCGGTCCGTCTCCAACTAAGCAACAATGCCAGGAAATTGCACAACGAAACCATAAAGCCATATATTACGCAACCCTTTGAGGTGTAATAAATCTACCTGTCAACCCTACGGTGTTTAAAATATAACGAAACGTGTACACTCTATTGTAACGAGTTAGAGATCAAATTAGACGAGCTATAGTAATAGGGTTGTTAAAAGATAACTGTGAAAGTAATTAAATGACAAAGAAAGAAATAATCACTGTGGAGGTAAAACGCGAAATTCTATCAGTTTAACTTCAGTCGTAAGCTCGTTATGTTTATAGTAGAGAGGATAGTGAGTTAAGTGGTGTTAACTTGTGTTTTAAAATAATTCGAGAACGGGAATCAAGTTAAGTACTAATCTTAGTTTTTGTTACATACTTACTCGTAAGTAGGTGCAGTGCGGTATTGGATCTCTTTGAAATGTCGAAACTCATTTCATCGAATGTGTCGTTTCACCGAATTTCATTTCATCGAAAGCTGAAACCTTATTGTTTTTAGGTTATCTTGAGCATAGGTTACGTTGGTTAGGTTAGGTTAGACCTGTGACCACCAAAAAAATACAACTTCTGCACGTGGAAATTCCTGTCGATGAAATCAAAATTCGGCGAAGTAAACCATTCGATGAAGTGGTACAGACAATGGATTTGTCATAACCTGGCCGATAAAATTTAAAGTTAAGTATAGAAAATTCAACATTTTTAATGATAATGACAATAGTAAAACAGCGGATAGACTTGTTTACTTGGTGGTTCCAACGGAAGACCAGCGCTGACAAATGTCAGCATTACGCTGAGTTGTGAACATTTCGTTACTACATTTTTCTGGTGCGTATTTCTCTGTTATTTGTTGATGTTTGTCTCGAATAAAAGTATTTCTTTATTTCTTTAAATTCCGATTATAATTGTGTCATTCTTCAATCTAGAGTAAGGAGTTCTATCCACTATTTGAATATTAGGAATGGACATAAAGTGAACTAACCATGTGCAGGCGAAGAAAATAATTAATTTCATATTAAGAGGACGTATACGAAATTTTGCCAGTTTTGATTATTTTCGTGATTTTACAGTTTAAATACTGCTTTTCTATAGGTAAGTTTTAATGCACATCATGATTATATCTTTTCAGTTATGATCGAATAGATGAGTTACGAATGAATGAGCTACTTTTTTATCTTTGTCGAGGATTTAAATTCGGGATTTAGGTTATTTTAAAACATTATAAATTGCTATTTAATTTTTAATTTTTGGGTGTGTTTTTAAGGTAAGGATTGATTTTGAACTGAAGTTTAGGTATTACTGTTCTTTTAATTTTATGAACGAGTGTTTTAAGAAGCCGAAATTTAAAACAATTTCTCTCCAATTTCTTTTTAAATTTAGTCCAATTTCTATAATATTTTACCAAGTTCATAATTTTTTACACAAAAAAATATAAAGGTGGTAAAAAGTATTTTATACATTTTTTAGACAACTTTTACAGCAATCAATTGCTATTTTTTCATACCTTTAAGACGTCAAAACGATTCGTGAATAGATAGGTATGCGATATTCTAAAACAGCAAAACTCACGAAACAGTCGCCGGTTTCGGGTCGATTAATCAAAATTAAATAATAAAAACAATAAAGTATTTCAAACATTCGTTGAAAATCGAAATTATCTTTCGTGTTGACATTAAAATTTGTAGAAGTATAGTATTTCAACAGTAAAATAACGTCTGTAAAATCACGGAAATCAGCGAAATCGGCAAAATTTCGTGTACGGCCTCTTAACTAGAAAACGCCCGCGGCTTTTTACTCGTAGAATAAATTTCCTGCCATTCTCCCTATTTGAACACCTTAGGGGATGAATTTCCAAAAATTTTTTTTTTTTGTGTACCCCTAGCCCCATTCAGGAATCTACGTGCCAAATTTGGAAGCTTCAGACCCAGTGGTTTAGGCTGTGCGTTGATAATTATGTCAGTCATTCAGTTTCCTCTTTTATTTTATATATTTAGCTTTATAAGTTGAGTCACCTTCTAAAGAAGATAATATCAGCTCAATTACATGGAGTAAAATAATGAACAATTTTATATTTTTTTGAATCAAAACTATCAAACACCTCTTTGCGGTTAGCCAACGAAAATGTTGGGCTCTAGTCCCTTGTCATATTAAAAACTGGAATGACAATCATAACAATTATAATGACAAGGCTCTATCTCATTAAACACTTTTATTGTCCAACTGTTCGCGCGACAGACTTCAAAGAAAAGAAGTAAATCTAGTCACGGCTAGTCCCTCAACACATGCAACGCATAACGTTTAGATATCAATAAAATCTGAGGTTCCGCTTTAACTGTCCCATAAAAGTTTACGGCTCTCACGTACAAGCATTAAACTGAATACCACAATATAAATCATCATTAATATACGCTGTAAACAACGTTTTTGCAAGGTAAACAGTTCTCAGACGTTTATTGGCGAGGATTGTCTCGAAAATTTTAGTGTTCGGTCAATCAGACTCGTTTAAATTTATTAGCAGTAGTCATTACGTAATCAAAGATAAATAGAATAGAATAGAATAGAATAGAAAATATTTATTTCACTTTTTACATAAACAGGTATCTTTACATTAAACAGGTATCTTTTCACTTAAATGTGCTTTGTGTGTGGGCAAGCGACAATTACATATTTATTAACGCACACACGCTTCAATCTCTGAGTACTTAGTACCAAACAAAGTTAGTCTACGGTCACTAGTGTCTTGCAAAATTCTATTTAGTTCATCATTTACATAATCAAAAATAATGACCTCGTTTTTATTGTCAAATAAACAAAATATTACAAAGTGCGTTAAAGTTCCGCGTGCCGTCACGCCGCGGCAAATTTTACCACGTTGTTGTGACGTCACGAGCTCCCACTCCCGAATTTGGATGCACATTATCTTTTTCAATGATTTGATTTGCAAAAAATACGTTTTTTATCCAGGACGCATACCTACTCAACATACCTAGTGGTTGCGTCCCATTTTACTAGCTACAAATTCTCGCGCAGTGAATGCCCAAAATTGCATTAGCCAATGGTCAATTTTGATGTGTGCCACTAAGCATAGTCGTTTGTGACTCAAGTCACAACCCTATACAATTGACTACTTACCTACTACTGTTTATTAGTGCATAAATGATTCATATAGCTGGCACTTCAGTCAAGGTACATGTATACAATTTTCTGCTACATTATTTTTATACCAAGGGCTGGATTAATGAGTTGCTTTTGAGTCAGATACAGGTTTCAAGAAGTGTTGGAGATGACACTTTTCTGTGACATTTACTTAAATGTGTCTTAGGGTCCTATTAAAAAACTGGTTTTAAGTAAACTTCCCGTCTCAAGATAAGTCATAGGTACTTGACGTGTCTTGAGACGAGGACCTATCTCAAATTTAGTTTATTAATACATACATACATAGATAACGTCACGCCTTTATTCCAAGAGTGGAGTAGGCAGAGCAACAGAATACCAATAACTCTAAACTTGTTGATAAGTCTGTAACCACATTTTGCATAGTCAGGCTAAGATGTTTACCAGTGTATTAGTGACAGGTTGCAAGCCCATCGCCTAACAGTACTACAAGCCTTTATTCCCTTAGTCGCCTCTTACGACATCCACGGGAAGACACGGAGTAACACTATTCTAACCCGGCAACCATAATATTAATAGTACCTATTAGTTTATTAATAGAGTTATCCAAACTCAATATTTGAACTTTCTTTGGGAACAATACTCAATCGGGTATCGCAACAAATACAATTATTAGATACTAGGTACTTTATTATCTATTACAATGAGGCGGTTTATAAATTAGGATATTTTTTATCGTGGGTCTTAATCGATCCGATTACAAAATCAATATGTTTCAAAATGGCATCCCGTTTATGTAAATAGGTTAATGTCTGAGTATGTATTTCTCTATATAAGTATGTTTATCGATGTAAGCCTGGAGCTTAGTTTGGGATTAGGTCGATTTGCGTGAGATTTTCGCCTGATTTATTCATTCATCAAATACTAGGTAGGTTCTTAAACAACAAAACGTACCTATAGACAACACTTAGAAACAATTGCAAGTCACAATACGTCAGTAGCAAGATTCCATGAGACAATGACGTTCTGCGGTAAATCTTCAACGGCGTTGCCATGCTCATGTCATAAATGGCACTGTTCTTAAAACATAAAGCGGGCTCAAATCACCCAAGGCAGAATCTTCAGCCTACAGAAAACTCGTTACTAGTTTTCCCATTCCAGGGGTCGGAGAATACAATTTAAAGTTGGCAAGTTGGTTAAAAAGCCAAAGTGCCCTTTGAAGTTTGTGCCGCAAGCCCTTCGTTTTTACTTATTTTACAGTCTGCCCTTTACGGCCGGCGGCCATGACGCCGGCCCATCTACTGTTGTATTTACTTTTTGATCTCTCTTTTGTTTTGTGTTAGAATTTCATCATATTGCGCTTGGAGAGTACGGAATGTGTGATTTATCTGTTGTAGTTAAAGCGTATTGTTTGTCATCAATTTTAAAAGTCAAGTTTTAACAGTAACTATGCTCCTTTACCTTGTTAAAAGTTGCGCATGAAGAGTCATTCTAGCCGCGTAATTATACGAGTAGGATGCTGAGTAAACTTAGTGCACAAGGAGCAATCTTCCTTTCCTGTTCAAAAAACAGAAGACTGTGCCGAATTTTTCTCACTCTTTAACCCTAATTCGGCCAAGTAACAAACATTAAAAAAAAATTGTGATCGGTCAAGCCGTTTTTAAGTATTGCGCTAACCAAAATCTTTTATGTTTTATTACTTATAAAAATATATAAGCAGCATTCAGTTACTTCAAAAATGCCCTCAATGCCAAAATCTAACCAATGCGCTTTGCATTTTTTTTTTACTGGGAAAATGTCTGCGTGATAATATCACCTGGATCTGAGCTGGGTGGCAGAGACGTGGAACTTCACCAAGGAAATCTCGCACAAAGAGATATGGACCACACTATGCTAGCCATTTCTCTTGGAAGGATAAATGATGTTAAAACGGGGAAGATATTGTATGCGAGCCAAGTACAAACCACTGTGGTCTATCCAAGAGGCAAACGCTGTTAACGTTTCTGTTTTCAATCGATTCGAAATCTACGGGGTTGACATAAGCGGTTGACGTGATCCGTCATCAAATTACGTCAACCCTATACAGTTTATCGATTATCGAAAATCGCTAATAGCATTATGTATCTTGACTTGACTAAGCCCTCTGACCCATTACCACATTTTTAGGGTTCCGACCCAAAAAGTAAAAACGGGACCTTATAAGACTCTACTAACTGTCTGTCTGTCTGTCTGTCTGTCATTAGGCTTTACGAGTATCTCATAAACCGTGCTAGCTAGGCTTTCAACATTTTCAGAGATGATACACACACAACAATACAAAACACTTTATTGTCCACCAAACAAAAACATTACACAGAATTTTCACAATTTAGAAGACCCAGGTAAACAACAGGCGGTCTTATCGCTGATTAGCGATCTCTTCCACACACACGGAATTACACGGTAGGTGGTGCAGACCAATTTCGAACAATTACAAGGAACTATGCTAGCTATAAAATACAATATACCTATAAATACACGCTTACCAAACTAATAAATAGATAATCAAATATATATTAAAACAAACTAATACATTATAATGACTTACATGATTAACCCTAACCCTAATAATTTTTAACCCTTCTGTCAAACAACTCACTCTATCTTATCTTTCTTCTGCCACACACCCCGACTCCTCTACTTTTGAGCTTGGTAATATTTCACCGCAAGAAACACTTGCCATTCTCAGGTCTATTAAAACGAAAGCTGTCGGTGAAGATGGCCTTGGCGTGGACATGCTCATGCTCGCGGCAGACTGTATTGCTCCCATCCTTTCCAGCATCATCAACTTATCTCTCTCATCTGGTACCTTTCCCTCAACGTGGAAATATGCCCACGTGATTCCACTTCCTAAATCCTCTAACCCATCCTCGTATGCTCAGTACCGCCCTATCTCCATTCTTCCAGTTCTTTCCAAAGTTATCGAGCATTTCGTGAATCGCCGTCTCCTATCCCATCTCAATAGGCATAACCTCCTTAACCCCTTCCAGTCAGGCTTCCGTCCCGGGCATAGCACTGTCACTGCCTTGGTTAAGGTCACCGATGACATTCGTCTTAATATCGAAAATAAAAAGCTCACAGTTCTCGTCCTACTGGATTTCAGCAGCGCTTTTAACACCGTTGACTTCGATATTCTTCTTGGAATTCTTAATACTCTTAACTTTTCTCCTTCTTCTCTTTCATGGTTTCGGTCTTACCTATCTGGGAGGCACCAGCGTGTCAGAGTTGATGATAAGTATTCTGAGTGGTGCGAACTCTCCGCTGGTGTTCCTCAGGGCGGGGTGCTTTCTCCTCTTCTTTTTTCAATATTTATTAACAGTATCTCCCAGTCACTTCGTTCTTCCTACCATTTGTATGCGGATGATTTGCAAATATATTCTTCTGCCGGTTTTGATGATTTCCCTTCCTTGGTGGAGCAAATTAACAGCGATCTTGAATCGATACGATGCTGGGCTGAGAGATTCGGTCTACAAGTGAATGCCAAGAAATCGCAGGCTATTGTTCTTGGTAGCCCCCACTTTATTACTAGACTGTCTGAGACCGTGGTACCTAATGTTCGCTATGATGGGATTCCAATCCCCTTCTCCTCGACAGTCAAAAACTTAGGTGTTACTATGGACCAGACTTTGTCCTGGTCAGCTCACATCAGTACAATAAGTCGCAAACTCTTTGCGTCACTCCACTCCCTGAGGCGCCTGCAGAATTTCCTGCCTTTCCCGACAAAACTGACACTTGCGCGTTCCTTATTACTCCCGCTTCTAGATTACGGCGATATAGCGTTCTTGGACTTAAAAGAGGAGCTACTTGACAGACTAGAGCGTCTACAGAACGTTTGTATCCGGTACGTTTTTGGGCTGAGAAAGTTCGATCACGTGTCGATGTTTCGTACGCAGCTGAAATGGCTTCCTATCCGCCGCCGTAGAGATTTACATGTACTTTCACTCCTTTTCAATGTCCTCTTCCTTCCTTCTTCCCCTCCCTATCTTTCTGAAAGATTCAACTATTTGGCCTGCGGCAGCGGTCATCGCCTGCGTTCCAGCGCCAATCTTTCCCTTGCGGTTCCGTGTAATAAAACACGTTTCTATGCCAAATCCTTCACAGTCCGTGGTGTCCAACTGTGGAATGAACTTCCGTTGTCCTTAAGGCAGTCCCCTTCTGTAGTCTCTCTAAAGAGGAATTTAAAAACTTTGTGGCTGAATGAGTCGTGAAGTCAGGTTCCTATAATGATTAGAGTTCTTATTTATATATTTATGTAGGTATATATGTATATGTATGTATATATGTATATATGTATATATGTGTGTATTATACATGTACGTTTATATTAGTTTGTGTACTTGCTAATTTGTTTGAAATTAATTAATTTATTTATAAGTATTATCATTTCTTTTTACTTTTTGTGCAAACTTATATGTGTCCAACCCCATGCATTGTCCTTACTCATTTGCTTCAGGGTTAGCTGGAAGAGATCCCGTTTAGGGATAAGTTCGCCTTTGTACATTAATTTTGTATTATAATTGTAATATTTATATTTTTGTGCAATAAAGAGTTTACATACATACATACATACATACATACATGAATAAATAGATAGTAATAAATAAATACATACATAAATGTCAATACATCCACATCAAGGAAAAAAAAACAGCCACACGACAGAAATGCATAGTGAGAGAAATGTGCTGAGAGAATACAATTAAGACTGCGACAAAAAGTGCTCAAGGAGAAGTTTCTTAAATACAGGTAAAGATTTAGCCTGCCGCAGCTCCACAGGGAGGGAGTTCCACAGACGGACAGCCTGAAAAGTAAAGGAATTGTTGTAGAATTTAGATGATGAGGAGGGTACAGTTAAAATACAATTTTGGGAGCAACGAATCGACGTAAAAAAGTTAAAACGCTCCTTGAGGTAACGCGGGGTTGCAGGGAAAAACAGAACACAGTAGAGGAGATTAAGGATATGAAAGTACCGGCGAAAACGGATAGGAAGCCACTTGAGTTGCGAACGAAAATTAGAGACGTGGTCATATTTGCGTAAACCAAATATGAACCGAATGCACATATTTTGAATTCGCTCAAGCTTATTAAGCTGCTCTACAGTAAGATCTAAAAAGCACACATCAGCATAGTCCAAAATAGGAAGTAGCAATGACTGAGCTAGCGCAATTCTAGTCGCAAACGGGAGAAAGTTACGAAACCGCCTAAGAGACCACACTGACGCAAACATCCTCCTGCTAATCTCGTTCACTTGAGGAACCCACGATAAGGTACAGTCCATAATGATACCCAGGTTTTTGACTTGCTGCGAAAAAGGAATCAGGACCCCATCAAAATAAACAGGCGAGAGACTCTCAAAGTCGACTCTGGATAATAATTTAGGACTGCCGATAAGAATAGTTTGAGTCTTAGCAGGATTGACTCTCAACCCGAAACTATTACTCCATTGCAAGATACGAGCTAAATCGTTGTTAGTGGTATTTACTACAGTGTCGAGTTCGCCGAGAACACCTTGAGAGTAAATTTGCAGATCATCGGCATAAAGGTGATAGGAAGAGAGAAGGCTAAGTGTGATAGAGTTGATGAAGACAGAAAAAAGGAGAGGAGATAGCACGCCACCCTGCGGAACGCCGGCCAGCGTACTACACCATGAAGATCGGGAAGCTTCCACCTTTATACGCTGCCGACGACCTACTAGATAACTACGAAACCATTCAACTACCGCAGGAGATATGTTAAGAGAGCACAAAATTCCAAGTAAGACGTCAAAATCAACAGTATTAAATGCATTGCTGAAATCCAGCAATGTTAGTACGGTTAACTTTCTGTTGTCAAATCCCAACCGAATGTCGTCTGTGATTTTTACGAGGGCGGTAGCCGTACTATGACCGGGTCGGAAACCCGTATGATGTATTTCTGTTGTCGCTATAACAACAAATACTAAAAACAAAATAAAAATAAATATTCAAAGGGGGCTCCCATACAATTAACGTGATTTTTTTGCCTTTTTGTTCCCGATCTTAATACAGACACCGTGGTTACAAACTGACACCAGGACAGTTGAAACTAAAAAACAGGTTATAATATAGTATCTAATGTTGTATGTGGTGCGCGAGTCCGACTCGCACTTGGCCGGTTTTTTCCTACCACAGCTTTCTTAACACAACACGTACAGAATTTAACCCAAATTTCCAAAATCAACGCGCAATCAAAGAATTAACCTTAATTTACCCATTAATATTCAAGACAATACCTTACATTTCTGTGTTTCAGGGTAAATTGGAAAAGTTAGGTAAACTTCCGGCGCACGCGGCGGTGCTAATCAGTCGCTTCGAATGTGCACTTTAAATCAACAATTAACAGACATTAGCCAGTCTGGAACCTGCGAATTGCGATAGAGCCAACTTTCTCGGAGCCACTCCGCTGGGGTTTGGGTTTGATTCCATTCTTGTCACGACACGTTCTCAGCTCGATTTTCGGCTGTTTAAATTTATTAAAATATCACCGTCACTTACTTTTCCGACCCGGATACTAATAAGTATTTTGTCTGGTTTTTAAGAAAAGACATCAACATCAATCAAAAATTTAGGTACATGTCACAGAGAGAGAGAGCGAGAAAGAAAACAGGCATCTATTTAAATACTGAATAACCTATATATTTCTAATGTTTATACCTGGTAACTCATCACTTCATCGAACGCAATTTCTGCTGAAACCATAATGTTTTCAGGGTATATTAAACATTAAGTACGTAGATTAGGTTAGGTTAGATGTTTAAGGTACCCTGAAAACGCCAATTCAAATGCCATTACAATAGGTACTTATTTATACTTATTAAATCAAAGTCATCTAGAGTGGTTTATTCGAAATAAAGTTCGGAAGGTCAGCTAGTAAAATTCTTGGCGGTATTACCCGCTTCTTAGATTCGGGACCTAGGTAGTCTAATCTTGTCCCCCTGCGGTCACACTAATATATAAATATTATAAATGCAAAAGTGTGTTAGTTTGTTTGTTCCGTTGTCACAGTTCAACCCCTAACCTTTTGATGTGAAATTTGATTCGGAGATAGTTCATAGCTATGAGACGAATACATACATACATAACTTCACGCCTTCATTCCCAGATTGGGGTAGGCAGAGCTACAGAAATACCAACAACTCTAAAAAGACTTGTTGATAGTTCTGTAACCACATTTTGCACAGGTAACGGACGACAGATAAAAAATTCCTATAATATATTTTATCAGAAAATCATAATTTGCTGAAGGACAAACGAAATAAAAATATTTTAAGAAGGCTTAGGTAAAATGTTTCAAATAGAAACGACCGACAAAGAAAAACACTAGGCTCATGGAAGTCTAAGCCAATTTTACCCGAAAACAAAATCTCGTCCTAAAGTGGAGTCGCGCAATACAGCCGGTCGCAGACACGATAAGCTTTCGGCGAACTTTCAATTACGCCGACAGTAATTAAGTGTCGGCGATAGACGTCGGCGAACTTCGCTCCTATTAAATTGCTTTACTTTTATCGCTTATGGGATCGCCTTAATTTTTCTACGCCCTCTGCTGACGCCGAAATGCGAGGATTCTAGAATTTAATTTGTAATTGGAATTTTCGAACGTGGCTCGTTTTAAATTTGAGACCGTGGATAAGGCCATAGTTAATCGTTTTTCTCCTATGTTTTTTTTTTTTGATATTTAGTCTTAGTAAATTAGTAAATTAAATAGCAAACATACAAGTGAATGCAGTCCTTCGTATAATAATTACCTGCTTTTTACGTCTTGCCTTTCTTCTTCGTTTTAGGAATGTCGTGTCTCTATAATGTTAAATTAGAATATATTGCTTTAGATTTTTTGCATACGTTTTTGTAAACGTGTAGGTCCGAGAGCATAATTAATATAGAAATAGTAACTTTCTATTGGTATTGGTTTAACCATAAACTGTGTTATTCAAGTATTTACTCGTAGATACTTTACATTATGATAAATACGCATCAGATTCTTAACAGATAACATACAACTATTATTTTGCTACAATATGAATCAATGTCACTTACTAAAAGGATTTTTTTTTATTAACAACTTAATAAAATCAATATAAAATATTAATACAGCAGATTCCGCAATGCATCGTCAAAATTAACCAACTATTTTTATTTCATGTCAAAAAATAATGTAAAGGCACAATAAATACCCTTATACGATTAACGTCACCTGTAGGAAGCAAAACAAGAGAATTAAGCAATATTTCCCCACCAATATACGGCTTCATTACGTGTTTAAAACATATAAAATGCGAGTATGTGCCAGCTCTACTGGCGATGCTGGTGCCCTTAGAGGGGAGCCTGTTCGATTAAAAAAAAACTGATCGGAACTTTTGCTTTGTGAAGTGATATTAATATCATTGGTTAGATAATAGCTGTGATTGTTATTATTATAAGGTCATTTCACATAAATAGGTACTATATTTTAAAGGAATGGCTTTCCTTTTCTTTGCCACAATAAATAAACGGATAGAGCTACAATTTAACTATCAATGTTTATTACATGTAAAAATACACATATTTTGCTGCCTGTAATAAATGTCCATAGACACCCTTTCAAATAAATAAATATCAGGGAACAATCTCACACAAATTGACCTAGGCCCAAACTAAGCTCTAGGCTTGTACTATGGGTACTAGACAACGATAGGTAAACATACTTAATTAGAGAAATACAAACTTAAATATATATAGAAAACATCCAAGACTCAGGAACAAATATTCGAGCTCATCACACAAATATCTGCCCTTACCGGGATTTGAACCAAGGACCGCTGGCTTCGGATGCAGAGTCACTCCCAACTAGGCCAACGTGGACGACCACAAGGAGGACATAATTATCATAGCGCTGAGGTAACACTGCATGGCTGCATTGCGGTTAGGAAATATTATATTTTTTTGGGGGTTTAAGTGCAAATTCTTTCAAAACAAAGCTTTAAGCAGAGATAAGTGAACACGCACACGTAACTCGTTTGAATCGCATGATCCCCTATAAAACGAGCATTTAAAAACACAGTGCCTAGGCTATTTCATCCAAATTTGACTTATCGAGGGCGAAGCCAGGGCAAGCTTTAATTAAAAGAAGCATCAATTATACACGGGCTCGTTACGAGAAATGAGAATGGCGTTTTGACAGGCCCAGCCGTCTTCGTAATTGTTATCAACTGTCTATTGCGATCGGCGACTGACAATTATGCATGTATAGTTTTCATTGCATTTGTAATATAAAATATACGGTGTTATTCGACGAATATAGAGTCAAGATGGTAGGGCTTACGGTTCTATGAAAAGGCGCCATGTTTAAGATTATAAAGTGAAGATTGTTTTTGATGCATTTTTAGCTGGATTGACATGTTTTGCAAGACCAAAGAGAGCTTACCTACTTAGTTCTCGGTTTTCCCTCTGAATATTTCCTGTTATAAGTATGGACTACCCAAGATTCGTATTTCATCCAAATCTGTTTAGCTATTTACGCATGAATTTAATAACTGTATTCTATAATTTTTACATTTCCAGGATATTGGAAATGTAAAAATTATAGAATCATCGTTCCGCCACAAACATGAGAAAGAACTTTTTAAAATGTTACATTCGTGCCGAACAAACTTAATAGATTTACCTAATGTTACAAATGTCAATGGCATAAGTTTTCCCCTAATGTCGTCTCTAACTTCCAAATTAGAGCTTGGCGCCATATTGTTCTGACAGTCTAAAATTACACCCATATATATTATGATTCTCGTTATTAAATCGTCCAGTGCCTATGACACGCTTGGCGTCTTCAAATTATATTAAATTTGCTAGTTGGGGCAGCAAATGTGTTCATCGGTCTTTACTAAGAACCTCCATTTGGAGTCACCTTTGGAGGGATTTTGAGGGACTCGGTCCTGAATATGAATGGCGATATGAATATATAGGTAGTTAATACATAAATTATTAGTTTATAGCTTAATCCGATCATTTTGAAACTAGTCGAGGTTGTAGGATTTTGTTTAAGGTTATTGAAATTACGATTGATGTAAGGCTCAAATTGCTGTGAAAAAATCGTAAAAATTATCATTAAGCTATTTATCTATAGGTACCCAAAAGTAAATGACGATTAGTGTGGCACAGAATATGCCCAAAATGGGCTTTAAGGAAACTCAAAACCACAAAAAGAGAAATCGTATGGCTAATGCTACACTAAAATTTAACAAGTATGTATTATGAAAAAGAAATAAAAAATCCATATTAATACTTAAAGTTTACCCTTATGTTTTGATAATTGTCTTGTATACATGTAGATAAATATAAAAAAAATGTTTTCTGGTACTTACATGTAAGGCAATTGCTGTGATTACTATTAATACGTGTTGATAACTTCTTTAATGCTGAACTGGCTTTAAACTGTTTCATTCAACGCCTCTAAGACTTATAAATCATATTTAAACACACTATTTGCACTAAATGTCACTAAGCCTAAATCACTGCTAGCCTTTTTGACTGTCAAACTAAACTAAAAATTCAAGCCATATTTCTAAACGGTAGTCTTACATTTTTTTGGGGTCCGACGTTTTAGTTTTAAAAACAATTTTAAGGCTGGTGACAATATTCCAATAAAAAATATTTTATTGTCTTACAGTTTCTATGGCGATTGTGAAATTTATGGGGCAATAAGGAAGCGTGGATTGGAAATATTTTGAGAAAGGGTTGAATGGCATATTGTACGGGCATTTTGTTGCTTTTTAACGTTTCTCTTGTTAATGTCGTGTTCATTGTTATATCGCCATTGTTTCTATGACCGTTTATTGTTATTTGTTTTTGTGGATTTTTGAGTGCTTTCGTGAGGCTTAGAATTACTTTTTAGGGTTATAACGCATACCTTGCGCAATGATATATAGGTGTAGATTTGATATAAATGGTTCGGTCAGCCTTGTAGTTCTTTGTCACTTTAACGTTACGTTTGAACTACTGCACTACTCTGTTAAAAGCGTTAAAGCGACAAGGTACCAAAGTGAACAGCTATTTATATGACATACAGTACTAATATTGGTACGGATTGAATATAGCAGAATTTGATTCGCTAAAGCTAGTGTTTTTAGGGTTCCGTAGCCAAATGGCAAAAAACGGAACCCTTATAGATTCGTCATGTCTGTCTGTCTGTCCGTCCGTATGTCACAGTCGCTTTTTTCCGAAACTATAAGAACTACACTGTTGAAACTTGGTAAGTAGATGTATTATGTGAACCGCATTAAGATTTTCACACAAAAATAGAAAAAAAAACCATAAATTTTGGGGGTTCCCCATACTTAGAACTGAAACTCATTTTTTTTTTTATCAAACCCGTGTGGGGTATCTATGGATAGGTCTTCAAAAATGATATTGAGGTTGCTGACATCATTTTTTTCTAAACTGAACAGTTTGCGCGAGAGACACTTCCAAAGTGTTGAAATGTGTGTCCCTCCTGTAACTTCTAAAATAAGAGAATGATAGAACTAAAAAATATATGATGTACATTACCATGCAAACTTCCACCGAAAATTGGTTTGAACGAGATCTAATAAATAGTTTTTTTTTTTAATACGTCATAAAAACATTGATCAAAGCTACAACGAACTTTTATATTATGTTACTTGCTGCTACGGAACCCTTCATGGGCGAGTCCGACTCGCGCTTGGCCGCTTTTTTTTTATTATTGCAATAATAAAGCTATAAGCTTTTAATCGCAACTCCGGTCGCCAAAAAGTTGTTTATCGCTATTCCTGCAGGAACTGCAGCTATTTTCGTTTCGGAGCTGCACTATCTCCGTACCAAAATTGACATCGAACAGGAATAAGCAAACAAACACGCTTTCGCCTTTATAATATTAGAAGGTATCGTCGTAGATATCGTCTCGTTAAATAGATCAATTGAGTCGTAATCCTGTTACATTGAAAAGTTATACAATCATAATGATAACTTAATATTCAAAAAGTTATTTAAGCAATCTACACTAACGGCTCAACAGATCTATAGGTATCATACAACAGCTTGAACTTTATAAGCCCATATGATAATCTTAACGAGAATATTGAGCACAGTAAGTGATTATTAAAAACAATAATTCCTTCATTTGGGGACGTGAACGTAACTGATAGCTCTAGTTATGAGTAGAGACTCCGGAACTGGGGTTGAACCCCAGACCAAATGCCTCCCCTACTGGTAAAAAGTGTCATATACCTATGTAGACTTCGTAGCTAATTAACCAGCCCTGTATCACTACTAACAATACAAAGTGTAATATAAATTGTCTGTTGGTTTGTTATTTGACGAAGTATTTGGTTGTCGAAGGGCCGGAGATACTGCTTTATAGCGAACTACAAAAATAGAACGGAGGATGTTTTTTAACCAACTGACCCTTAAAGAGGGTAATATTTTTCGCGCTTATGTATGTATATGGAACATATGCAAGTATGTCCGTTCCATTGTGACCTACTGATTTTGAACAGTGAGGGTCATTAGATTCGTCCTAACATCGCGACTGTCGCTTAACTTAAGAAAAAATATGGCGAAATACAAAATCTATTAATGGTAGGTAACTAACATATATGGAGGACATAATTTAACATGCTGTGGCTTTTACAAGTTGCCTTTAGGTAGACTTATTCCTGTGTCGCCATCAGATATATCTCAACTACTCTATTGTCAAGGCGTTAGAGTAATGTTCAGATATTTTTGAGCAACTAAAAAGTAAAAATAAGATAAAAGGATCATACACAGATTTAGGTTACCGTCTTTCCTGTGGACGCAGCGATAGTTAACGTTTTTAAGGCCTAATTTTTTGGCTAAGCCCATTCCCGCAAAAACGACGTCAGGACTGCTTTAGACCTATCATATAAAAACATAACTTATATGCACACAAACTCTTAACTATTCACCACAGGAAAGACAACTTTTGTTTTTAAGAGTGGGTAGGTATGACCCAAAAGTTATTTTTAATAATAATAAATAAATAAATAAATAACAGGACTATGTCACACAAATTGAACTAGTCCCAAACTAAGCTCTAGGTTTGTACTATGGGTACTAGACAACGATAAACTTACTTACATAGAGAAATATAATACTTAAATACATAGAAAACATCCAAGACTCAGGAACAAATGCTCGTGCTCATCACACAAATATTTGCCCTTACCAGGATTTGAACCCAGGACCCCTAGCTTCGAAGGCAGAGTCACTACCAACTAGGCTAGCGTGTCGTCAAGTTCAGTAAGTAGGCGGTACGAGCACTTTTACACGTCAATATACTACTAGCGCTTCAAAGAGACCACTGCTGTGAAGAAGCGCCACAAGAAACTCAATAGTCAGTTTTTTTTTTTTAATATTGCTTATATGACAATGGTAAAACTTAACCTAGCGTTATATAAAGCAATTAATAAAATTAAAAAATATATAAATCATGCGTAGTTAAGTTCACGACACCTATGTATTTTAGTGGCCTTCTGTAGACTAGCCTTGACGGATTTACATAATAATAATAATAATAGTTGGGGGGAGGGGTTTCGTTGGATTGGTATTCACCCGAAGAGTATCATGGTTCTAACCTCCTCAAGTCAATGCTGCAGGGGTAGTAGGGGTTTACATAGAGAATAAATAAAGTATTAAAAATCTAGTCCAACATAAACTAAAGAATAGATGAACTAAAGTTATAGATACCGACACACGAGTGAATCCCAAACACACTCGCAATTTTAAACGATTGAACGCAAAATTCCAATGGAATAGGTACTAATCCAACGGGCGCAACATGCGACCGACCCACGCTCATTTGCAACGGCCGTCTGCATCCGTATCTATCCGCACATATAATATACATCTACGCAAAAAATATTCAATTTTAGCCTTTAGCTGTTACTAAATAAAGTTTATACGCTGTTGATGGTTGTATAATGGTCGTATATCAGTCCATTACGTCTGATTGTGGATGTGCATACATTGATTAAGGCCGATGCACATTGTATGTCTTGGCCGCGTGATATATAAATTGGTTTTATTGTTCGGTTGTTTTTATTTTAGGTCAAATTTATTCGGGAGAGCTGTTTGCCAAAACTTTTAAGAAAAAAACTAAGGTGTGACGTCTTTTGTTTTTAAGTATTAAAAACGTCTGAGTGGTGCTACGTACCTATAGAGATAGGTAATTAGCGAAAAATAAAGTGTTACAGGATGTTTTTTATTAGGTACAATCAACATCAGGTTAACGTAAACCAAATGCACCAAGATAAGTAGAATTATGTGTAGCATTATGTTCAAATGCGAAAGCGTGTGTCCTTTATTCACGTCAAAGTAAAGAAAACTTTATAAATTACAATAGCATTTGTCTTTTCTTTAAAATTAATTGTATCTCACAATAAAAACCACACAAATTACAATTGCAAATCAAAACACAAGCACGTTAATTTAATAAAATATCATCTTTGATCATAAAACAACTTTGTATTACATCCGGAGGCATTGTAATAAAATAACGCTTATATTTCATATTACACTATATAATCGGCCATTCATATTTTTACCACATTCTGCGTTAATATCAACGCCAGACTTTTAGATATCCTTCCAATATCGACCCGGAAAGGAGCCATTGGGCGGTGACTAAGAAACATCGCTAAGAACGCTTTTTTCTCTACATAGTAAGGTTTATAATATATTTTTCTGGCGGTAAATAAGACTTGTAATACATGTTCTCTCGGTATTTAGTACTGGCGCCATGCCATTCTATTGCTTTTATTCATGTTACTCACACAGTAATCGATTGTACGCGTTATATTTTATTCAGAACTTTGCGGAGTATTCTCACGGGTTTTATGCCATAATTGAACACGCTGTATATTTTGTAGTATTTATATACAGGGTTTTACTAAACATACTTGTATGACTATGAATGAAAAGATGATGCTAAGAAAATAGTTATAATTGACGTAATGATTCAGTTTGACACTTGCAAACATATTTGTACTTACGGGGCGTAATCAACGAATACAACCAACTAAGCAAAAAAAAACAGTTGTTTTATTACTAGGAATGTTATTAGTTTTATTGTACACCTAGGTATATTAAATATGTAAAATAAAAAAATATATAAACATAATTATAACTACATAACGCATTGACAATTTGCTTCCAATTTCTTATATAACATCTTCTACCATAAAAGTACTTAGTCCCAAAAGGCATTCCAATTTGATACTTTTTTTAACAGTCTCCATTAATTCTAAAAGCTTTAATTATCAAGTAATATTTAATAACTTATCGTGCATCGGCAACAAATATTAGTTTATTAGAAGCATTTACAGAGCCTCTTGAAAACTGTGAGATGACAAAAACAAGATACAACCATATTTTAGAACTTGGCACATTATCTTCCAAGATAACCAACTTGGGCGAAAACACTTGAGACTTGAAATAACAAATTCTGTGAATTCATTATCTTTCCAAACGCTATTGGCCAAATTATGGACGAGTTATGCCTAAAACTTCTGATTATTTAGTTTATTCGATGTTGTAGTACCTACACTTAAATCTAGTTATATATACATCCGAAACTTCGGGAATCAAAACATTCCCCTCGGAAAATTTCCTACTATTATTATTCAACAGTCACCTTACGCATTTATACCTACATACAGGGTGTCCCGCCGGAAGACCGTCAGCTCGGCGAGATCCAACTCTTATTGTGATGCAAATGCCGCCGTTGTCTGCCTCCAAATTACCCCTTCGGTCAAGCGGGAGTCGACCGATGACCAGACATTAGAAGCCACCCTTTTAAAACAAATTCGACCCCACCATTACAGCTCCCCCTTTCCTAAAACCGCGAGCGAATCTCACCTTTAGTCCTGAAAGTGGAGATGTTATAATCGCTTGTGGAGCGCAGCATCGTCATTTTAGGGCATATTTCATACAGATATACGGTTATGAGAGTTGCTAATGTGGTAAAGTATTATCTATGGAGTGTAGAAATGGCGTAGCAATTGTGTGGACGATAATTAAGGGTAGTGTACTCGTTACGAGGCGGGATAATGTCTTACGATTTTGTAAATGGATGTCCTCGGGCAGAGAAGCTTATGGGAATTATCTCGATGGAGTTTTTGTCAGCCCATTGCATACTAAACACGTCTTTTGTCATTAAAATGTGATGCTAACTGATCCTTTGTGCGAGTTTCTTGACCTAACAAGATCAATTTAGCTTCAGTATCAGTTACATTTAATGCGGTTGGCATTGTGGACTCATTTGTTATACAGCTTGAACCAGTTATTTATTAATGTAAATTACTTTTAGACTTTTGTGGTCAAGCTACAGTTAATTACCGGTTTTTTAAAGAGAAACTACGTCGTTATAAAATATCCCCTATACTCATTCACTAGACAGATCCTAAATAAATCTACCTTAAGGAAATACCATTTAAGGAAAGTCTTTATAGAAAAAACCATCCAATGAATCCAATTATCTTGTTTACATCACATTTATAAACGATTATTGCTTCACAAGTAACGCGTGTTTCTACTTATGGTGTTCGCCCAGACACATTCATTGGTTATTTGGTAGACAAAAACCTATATCGTTTCCACCTTCTGTCCTTTTAAAAAGTTAGATTTCCAGTTTAAATATCTTGGTAAAAGTATGCTCTTACTCTAAGTGAATCCCAGGTGGACTTTTGTGCAGCGATGCAACTGCAACGGCGTAAAGTCATTAAAAGTTCTTCCAGCGCAGCGGGGAACTTATAAAACAAAGATAAAACGGGAACGTGTTCACAACGAGGTGTTTAGTCCAGACGCTCTCCCCTGGGCGCTCGCAGCTTCCTCGCAATTTCACAAAATGCGATACAAACATACCTACATAACGTAGATAGTACAAAAGGTACGTCCGCAAAACAGCCACCCTGTAGATACCTGTCTCCTCCCCCGCGCCCATATATAGCTGCAGAGAATGAGGGGAAAATGAAAACACTGTTAAAGGTCTTTGTAAACTGGAGGATAATCTTAGACGGAAATAACTGAACTAAACAAAACTAAATTAGAATATTCCTTGGAGACTGTTTTGCTATGTGTTAATGCGTTTCTTGTATAATTATCTACACTTAACTAATAGTTAAGCTATTTAAAAGTCAGTTCAATTAAGGTTCACTAACAATATATAACGTTTTTTGCCTAACTTCTCGTAACAGAACGATCGCTTCCCACAAAACCAATCAATTCGCCATGAAACACTTAAATAGATTTATATTAGGAACAGGTAGGTACTCAAGTAGTCAGGGATCAGTAAAGGTAATCGATTGTAACGTCGTCCATATATCAAAGTATCGAGATGAGAAAAACCCATTTGAAATGGCCTTGCATCAATCATGCATTATCGTGGGAGCTCCCGCGTCCCCCTCGCCTCTTTATAAACGTTAACAATCATAAGACACCCAATGAGTTATCAGGGATCAAGTCAAATTGGTTCTTGTAGTAGTTCTATAGAAAACCTGCGGGCGGTATTATATAAGCACGCCATATCGATTTATTTTATTCGACGCTGGCCGCAATTATGACTATAATTCAGATCATAAAAGCTATACCGATGTTCGTATACGTTAGAATCAAATAACTTAATCTGGCTGGATTCTGCGTGAATGAAAGAGTTTCGGGTCGGTGTCTATATTTTTTTATATTTATTGGAAACTGGTAAAGGTGTGGGAAGATGGTCGGAACGGTCGTGCCGCTTGATCGAACCGAACAAATTGTACGGAACAGTCGGCGATTTGATCTCCCTTAGCCATACATAGATAGAGGTATAAAACTACTGAAGTAAGGTACCTATTCGAATACCTACGTAGTACACGGTAATATGAACCTGTTCCGATGCGAAGGCTTAAAGGCTATAAGTTCAATTTAAAATGCGAAGCGTATTTTATTGGATAGGAAAATATTTTTGTGATTTAATCTGCAGTCGCACGGGAACTTTAAATACAGTTAAAAGGCTCTCACAGATAAACCGATACGCGAACGATTAAATACATTATTTTATATCCTGATAAGTAACGTAAGCAATTTATGAATTGAGTCGGATGATACGCTGTATCGCCGTCCTAATAAGGCGTTTTAAGTTATTTTAATTGGTTAATTAAGTTGCTAGAGACTTGCTGCATGGTCCCGAGGGTCGTTTAGGAAAGGGCTGGATTTGTGGCTGCTCGAGGTCATTAACTGACAATCTCTTTAAATCACTCGCAGATCCCTGCGGACGGTGAGGCCTTATTACGAAGGGTGGGACGGAATTTTGGGGTATTAAGAAATTTTACCGCCTTAGACGTATATACATGTCTACAGGTACAATGAATATAATAAAAGACGTCGTAAACAGCAGTGAAAATCGTATTTATATATAATAATTACCGATTATCTGAGTCTTTTAAAGTCAAGAGTCCGAGCCTTTACTTAACTTATACATTGCACATTAACAAAATATTACGATTACTTCGAGATAAAGTCCTAGTTTAAACTGTCGACTGTGTTTTATAATTATTATAATCGCAAGATTATGGTCACTAAAACCAATCTTTAATAAAACAAAGTCTTCTTTTCTTTTGCAACACACAATGTAAATTTTACGTGAAATTATGAAGATTACGTACATAGCAAATAATTTCACATCCTATAGCTAACAACCGGGTCTATGTTCTTACCTGTAAGAGTACTTATAAACTTCGGCTTGCCCTACCGCAAGAACTATAATACAGGCTGTAACAAAATTACAGCCCATCAACTCTAGGAATCTTAACTTTTGTTCGAAAGTCATCAAATTCATAAACTTTTACTTAACAAAGCGCATTTTCCTGGCAAAGTATCATGTGAACTTCATTTGCCTTGCGTTATGATATTTCTAACAATAAACTCTTTTCTCCTGTAATATTTTACGACTGTGAATTTTATCTTGTAGCTTCAGCGGAGCAAATAACAAATTAAGTTTGCGTGTGGGGTTTCGTTATTTATGCAATATACTACCTTAAGTTGCAGGGTTAGTGTTTCTTTGTTGGTTGAGTAGGTCATTTTACGTTTGTAATTGTTGACGCATATTGTCCAATATTACAGACAAACATGGGGTTAGCACGGAGCTGTGTTGTATGGGCTCTCTTTACGAGCAAATGCTGCATCTAGTTTTTGTATAGTGTATATAAAATAATGTTTTAAAGCTAGTGTGGAAGTTTTAAGATGTGTTAATGCCTTTAACGTTTACATATGTAATGATTTGCTATCCAATTTCGTAATATTTGATTTTTCTATACAAATTATTTAAACTTACTGAAAAAAAACTTTGCGAGATTGTGATTTGCATAAGTGTCTTGATGTTCGTTGAATGACTAAATAACTTGCTGCCGTTACTATCAGCTTTGGTGAAACAGCTAATATCATAACTATTGTACTTATTAATGTTTTGACGACTAATATTTCTCATGGCTAGCTCAATTTTTTTGTGAAAAGTTTTATGTTATTACGTTTTATTTTATCCTGGTCTGCTATCATTCAGTAACCAACCCTAAAAGTAAGACTAGGCGCATTAGTCAGACACTTTAGGGTTTAGACTGTTAGTAAATAGTAAGTTCGTAATCTTAGCCTGGAGGACATTTTCCCACACTCTCAAAATGAGATTTGTTACATTTTCAGCCTCTCTGGATTTTTCATCCCCCTGTACCTACAATCGGTTTGAAACAGAAATCGAAAAATCTGCTCTTAAAATGTTTTACACACCCAGACCCTCTAATTATGAGACGTGTCCAACAATGGAATGTAACTAGATAATAATGACGCTGGTATGTGTAAAGAAGTGTTCCTTTAGAACAGAAAATTACAGCTTCCTAGACTACTAAAACCGTCTTAACGTATACTGAAGCCACCAACGTCGTTCCAGTAATAACGACAGCAGTCTACTGTCTTGAATGAACAAATCATATCCGCTCAAAACTTGCTTAGATACCCACGCATTGTTCGCCACGTTTCCGTTATCCTCCTCAACATTATAATTTAAGTAAACCCATACTGTCCGCCGCTCCCGCGAATACTAAGTGCGTATTTTGGATTTTTCAACAAAGCCAGCGAGTATCCGGGTTCCACTGATCGATCCGAGACCCCTCAATTCCGGTCGCAGCTAAAATTCCGGGGCCATTTTTAAAATCCCCAATACCGGCACAACCACTTTAAGCTGATCTCTTACAATTTCCGAGCGGAGAGCAAAGAAGGAAAAATAACACGGGACTGTTGGAAGGAGAGTAGGTCAAGTTCGACTGGTTAAGTTAACTACAGCAGGTAGCTGGAAGCTAATTGTGTATTCTTTCCTCGCAGTCATAGTCCTTAATCCGCCCCCTTCCCACCCCTTCTGACAGGCATTGGACCCCAACTAGGCGGAAATTTAGAACACCCTGTATCCGTTTTATGCAGATTTTGAAGAGGTGCTATTAAAATGTTTTGTGCTCAATTAATTGAGAACTAGAAAATAATCGTTACGTTCCAGGAAACAGACAACTATTTCTTCGAATTAGATTCCAAACAAGAAACCTGAGAGAACGTAGGTATTTACATCCAGACCCAATCAGACTTTAAACTGAAGACAAGTTAGTTTCAATCTAACCCACCTGGAATTTGTCTAGGGACGCTTTACTTTATTGCAATTAATTTTAATCATACAGTATGCTTATTTTTCCATTGTATTTTCAACAGCGATTTTTTACACAATAAATGTTATTCTCGAACGATGTAACACTCGACTAAACTTTCACAGCGCTAGAATATTTATTGGCATATTTAGAATTGTAGTGACCCAATTCAAACATTTTCAGCTTTCGATTTCGAGTCATAAATTAAGTATAGAAAGAAAGAAAGAAAGAAAGAAAACAATTTATTCAAGCACACAGAGCGAAAGTAATAATATTTTACAGCACAGTTATATAACAAATACAGTTCAATACAATCTTGGCAGTTACCAAGCAGAGCACACGAGAGTGTGCACTGGAGCCCAGCAATGTGTGCGGATGAATAGGTTCTGGCTCAGCATGTGTTGTGACACGAGATCACAACGCTGTTATTCTGCCAGCACCTCCAAGAAAACGGGGGAAGTGCGAAATATTCAGACTCACTAAAGACATGCGTAAAAAAAAAAGTATTATAGAGACCTAAGTCGAATACCAAAATATGTGTATTAGGTCACTATAATTCTATAGATGCGATATGATGGCATAAGCACATAAAACCATAACACACGAAAGCTAACGGTTGAGAAGCTCCTTTAAACAAAAACAAACACAGTAACGATTAAATTTTCCATTCACTTCATTGCTAATACATTGTGAAGCTAACCACACATTGCATTTAATTAATCTGACAACTCTCTGTTTACTAAGTAATGTAACGTTTACTCCCCTCGACGCACAAAATGGTACTTTACAGAGATTACACCATTCTTTGCCTAAGATAACCATAATTCGATGGCGTACTGAATTAACGAGAAAATTGCGGCATGCATACCAAAATACAAGTATAGACATCCCCAATTTTAAAGACGGGGGGAAATAGGTATTTCAGACCGTTACGCTCCCAACATTATGTAGGTAACCGAAAGGTCGGTACAAAAAGGAAATTCGCCGGGAAAAATTTGCATTTTTATTGAATTTTCCACTCTTGGGCGAGGATAAAACTATGTCTAATACCTTTAAGCTGGGGGGAGGAAAGTTTTTAAATCCTTTCGTATATGAGAACTGTCGAGTTCAAGTAAATAGGTTTTTTTTACACCACGTCTTCAAGTCTTTGATATTATTTTATTTATTTGAATCTGATGCAATCGTATTTTTATGTAAAGTAACCAAGAATTATCATTACTAAAGTATTTAAAAACATACCAATTGTTTCCTATAATGCGGAGCGTATACAGGGTTTTTCAACAGTGACGATAAATACTAGAGAAGAAACGGATATCCGGTAACTATTCGGTATCCGGCCTATCCAGCCATATTTTAGTATCCGGTCAGATGCCGGATAGAAAGTCATTATCCGGCCGGATGCCGGATAGTTAAACAACAATGAAAGATAATCCAATAAATGTGTTGTTTATTTTTTTTATATTTAAAGTCGCCTTGGCTTAGTTGGTAGTGAAGCGAGCGGTTCCGGGTTCAAATCCCGATAAGGGCAAATATTTTTGTGATGAACACAAGTATTTGCTTCCGTGTCTTGGATGTTATCTATGTATTTAAGTATATATTTCTCTAAGTAAGTAATTTTATCGTTGCCTAGTACCTACCCATAGTATAAGCCTAGAGCTTAGTTTGGGACTAGGTTAATTTATGTGACATTTTTCCATGATATTTATTTAAAAGCCCTGCCGGATATCCGGTCGTCCAGTTTGTTAGCCAGCCGGATATCCGGTATCCGGTATCCCACTATCCACTTCCGGTAATTCACTATCTGTTTCGTCCCTAAAAAATACCCTCCCTTTGCTTAGCCGTAGTCGGGTAAAAATAATTCCCCCGTGCGATTTACTGTTTTTGATTTGATTGATTTAAAATAAAATGTTTGACTAAACTTTAACTGAAATCGTGTACGTTTTTGTAAAAGTAGAATAAAGAATTGGGTAAGGCATTATAATTTTGAATTAAAGTTCAAAGCAGACTAAAAATAAAAAGTCTCTTTAGAATACTCTCTGAAACCGAATTTGTTGCATAAACTTCCAGCGAGTATAAAAAAAATGGCAACTGAAGTGGGTTGCACAAATTGTGACCCGAGTCAACTTCTAGGGATAAGGGATCATAATATGAATTCCTTCGCCGAATATGCGAGCCGATATCCTTTTCAATTGTATCGGTTATACCTCCCGTAATGAAATACTTGTCCTGTCTATATTGCAAATTCAATATTGGGGCTTGGAGCTATTTTGCCATATAAATAAAATTGAAACGCATTTATTTGCCAAAATAAAATTGCTCTTGAGATACATGGTGATTCAATAATATTTAAGTTATTGTTTTTTTTCATAACTACATTTTTTATAGTAAGTAGGTATTTAGTAACAGAGTATCTGTAAAAGATTTTATTATTGCTTTTTTTCATGTTTCTTCCACCACCATTTTTTTATGTTTCGCAGTACATAAAAATGAATGCTTAGGTACCTACTATTTATTACCTGTGCCGTGATTTACGAGACCAAAATAGGACACGAAAACCTTTTTTGTTCATCAACTGTAAATGTCACCGCAAATTGACTATAAATTCTGCTCTATTAAAATTTATAGTCCTCAAAACGTTTATAGTTACGTTACGTAACTCAGTAACCCTTCCACGATAAAACAATGTATCCAAATAGGTCAGGGCAAAAAATACTTTAAAGCCCCGTAATTCTTGATTATTAAGGCCATATTCGCATGACGCTTAGCTGATTTTACGACTGGGGTCGCTGTGTTTTACGATCTCTTATCGAATCGAAAATTTTCTTCAGAACAAATGCTTGTAAGTAAACAGATTATGTGAGCTAATTTAGAAAACCTATTTACAAGGCCTGAAATTACTAAAATATTGTAGGAAGACAACAGCGAAATAAAAAAATAAGTTTAAATAATTCCCCCTAATCTTGATGATGAGAAATATACCCTTAGAGACATATTTGAAACGATCGTCAACAAATACAAATGCCTGTCTTAACAGATTGCACGAGAAAGTAAGGAAAGACAGTTTATTTTTAACTATCTCCGTTCAACTAACGTTGAACGCCCTCGTTGAGTCCAGGCTTAAAAACCGATGGAGAGTTGATCTTAACATACAAATCACTAGCTGTAAGCCCCGACACGTCTACCTTCCCTTTTTATTCAAGATAAAGCAAACACCGCCCTGCGGAGATAAAGAGGAGAAATCGACCGCAACTATATAAAGGTTTGCGCCGATAAAAATACCATGTTTATTTGCACGTCCTACATCAGTTATCTCGCCGAGGAAAACCGTCTTACAACCTTTGCGGAGGAATTCGAAAACATCGCCCATGTCGATAGCTATAAGACTCAGTTTCCAAAGAGCCGCGTCTCCCGCGCTGACGTTTGCGGGCACCCAACGACTTGAACTTACATTCAGCCGTATCAGTAAATTCGGATCCCTATCGCGAGCAATTTTTTTCCTAAAAACGTGATTTAAAAAGCCTGCCAAGCACCTTTCTTGAAACTTAGGGTGTTTAAAACAGGTGGCTCCCGAACCCACTAAAAGGATTACTCGGTTTGCTCCAAGGGAGTATTCTCGGCCCTCTTTGTTTGGTTGCAAGTATTTATTTTTTTATCGGCCCTTAGTATAATTCTAATGCAGTCTTGTTTTTGTTTTGTTTCGCCTTTGATGTCCTGAAGAGTAGAGATCCGTGTAACACCGCATTACGTCGGAAGTTATTATTGTACTTCGTAAATAAACATCCTTAAATTAAAGCGAGCAAGATTTCCAAGGATTTGGCTTTTGAGTTTATGTTAAGTAAGATATTATGTAATAGGTGCGAAAGTCAAATACGGAGTGGTAATTAAATGTGTAATCATAAACAAAATTGAGCTGTTGGGGTTTTAATTCGTGGTTTTATTGCTAAGTTAAACTTACTTGCTTTTGTAGTTATTTTATCATCAATATCTTAACGTCGTCCACGACGTAAGCACTACCTACGTGCATTGTAACTGCCATAAACTAAACGACTTTACTATTGCGAATGCGCTTTGCATAAGCGCCACATTATGACTATTGACTTTTTCATTTTGCAAACGTTTTGTACTCGCTAGAAAGGGATGTAGTAATTTTCTCAACCCGACCGCAGAGTCAAAGTCAAGGTTCATAGGGTTTTCATATTTCAAAGTTGCTATGGTATCGTTCAGAAATGTTGAAATCACCTATTAATAGGTGTTTTTATTGCTTTTTGTCGAAGACATGCTCTCTTTGTGCTTGGCACTATAATTTTCGTTTTCCATTTTTAATACGCACGTAAAGTATTTACAATATCGTTCGGGATCGTATCAGATTTGCTGACTAGGATAAGTTTAGCAGTCGGCTCAGTTTTACCTTTTCCGTAATGATTGTTCCAATAATGGCTCGTTTGTTTTAAGTGGCCAAATAAAAGTCGTTGAAACGTTCATAAGGCACCGGCGGCTGAATGCGAAATGTATGCTAATACCGCCGACGAGCCGGCGTAATTGACAAACTTCCTCTTGCAGGATCACCCGATCATATAGATAGACGTTAAGCGCGCCAGTTATCAGAGCTCATAAGAAATTCCAATAAAGAACGCCATGAAAAATTCAATAGGTCGCCGGCAGGGAACGAAAGTGAAAAAAAACGAAAACAATAACGCGGATTTAATCAGTATTCAGAATGCGCTGTCTGTCCACAGCTGGGATATTTGGCAAGCGGACAAGCCTGCGGATGTCTCGGGAATCCGGCAGACCCTAAAAACTAAAACGTGGGATGTTGACGACAGCCAAAATTTACAGTGCCATCAACAAGAATTACGGAAGGAATTAACTGAGCTTGGACTAAATTATGGACAGAACCAAGCTCTTACGTGTATAGCAGTGCGTTAGCTCCAGATATATCCGTCCTGACTTAGAGCCGCGTTAGATTTATCTCGCATTTCAATAATTTAGCGTTAAATGTTTCAATTGCGTCTCAAGCAGGTTAGTTCTACGATCAAATTGTCAAATTGATTTAAATTATTACACTTACTCTAAATAAGATTCTCGTTATTTAAGCAGATGCTCAATTGTGTGTCCAAAATAATAACGTAAATAATTCAGAGTGTTCCATTGTCATAAATACTTCTTGTTTAAACAAGGGTCGGGCGGTCAAATACCTGTGTTTTAAATCAAATGCACTGCACATTTTGGGAGCGACACGTTTGGTCAAATGATTCCTTTGTTGGGGACTAATTTCATGCTCTGCTGAATTGCTTAGGGATTCCACATATGTTGCTCAGGGGTTCAAAAGAGGTTTAATCAGCAAGTGCTTCTACCTTTGCAATACACCTTTGTTCTTATACCTAATTTATATGTTCTTTATTTAAAAAATGAAATAACGCGATAATTAAGTCCACTTAAACATCTGCAATTTGAAATATTAATCATACTCAGCTTGTTTCATTTATTCAATTTATTCGTCAATCATTTTCCACTCTGATCTGAAATAATTCTTTCGTTTGATGTTGCATGTTTTTATCATGCTACGAATTCAAGAATTGTAATACTTCTTTATTATTTCGGTTGCTACTACAAACTTTATAATCAAATAAGTTGTTAACAAGGTATTTACTATAGCGATTTTAATGGATTCGATCTTTAAAATTCAAAAAGTAACAAATAGAACGAACCTAAATAAATGGCATCGTTGAAATTGGTCTGTGTTTCACAAAAAAGCAACCAAAATTGTTTAGAAATCTCAGTATTTTAAGTAAGCGTTATCTTTTAAAAGAGCAAATATTTTTAATACTTGCGGCTACTTTGGTTTTATCAGAATTTATCTTTTGGCCATTAATAACAAAAAAAGTACCTTCTTCCTGTTAAATGCAGAATTTTTTAGCATGCGTCAACATAAATACGATTTAAAATATTTTAAATTTTATCCTACCTTTTTAATATCATCTCTGCTCATACCATTGGTTAATTTTACAGGTTCAAAATTCTGCCCTTTTCATCCCCAAAAAGGGGATATAAGTTTTTTTATGCAAGAAGTAGGCACACGAGCACTCAGGCCACCTGATGGTAAGTGGAATCTGGGAGGCACTTGAATGCTCAAGACTGTAATCCTAAGACCTTAAATGCGTTGCCAACCCTGAAGACTACGATGGACGGATGGATGGACGGATGGCCTTATAAAAACAAAAATGGTGTTATGTTTGTATGTCCCCTTCATTCCCAGAGGCAGGGGTAGGCAGAGCTACAGAAATACCAACAACTCTAAAAAGACTGTTTAGAATTACTCTGTAACCACATAGGACAATCAGGCCAAGAAGTAGGTATAGTAGTGTATCAGTGAACTGCAACCTATGCAGGTTGGTTTGGTGGTGGTTTTAGTGGAGGTACGACCCTGTGCAGGGTTCGTCCGGATTGCTACCACCATCTTATCCATTAACCTACCGCCAAGCACCAGTGTTCGCATTGTTGTCTTCCGGTGTGGGGATAAGATAACCGGTGAAATTACTAGCATAGATGCATTGCATCTTAGCTGCAGGTCTTAGGATTGCAGTCATGAGAGAATTCAAATGTCTATGGGTCTCAGTTTCCACTTACCATCAGGTGACCTGAGTGCTCGTGTGCCTTCTCCTTATCATAAAGAAGGTACCTATTTCTGATACGTTACTGGGCCTTCCTGTTTTGACAACTCCTTTTATGTTTCCACCATATTCTTTGTCTTTGTAATAACTATTACAAAACACCTATTACTATAAAGTAAAAGCTGTTTAGAAAATTATCAGGCTCCATTACAATATTATAAATTCCAACTGCCATTCCTAATTCAAAAAGCTGCCAGTACAGCATGCTGCCTTGCTTAACTCACGGTAGCTGTTCAACATAACATTGCAATGCGGTCTAAATCATAGCCCGTATAAAGTTCAAGGAACCGGCAAGGACGGAATCCGTCATCCAACAAGTCAAGGTCACGTCGACTCACGTCTCAGCGTCACATATCTGCATCTGTGATCGTCTACATTGATGCCGCAATGCAGCTTTGTACGACTTTAGACTCTATCGCAATGCAGCAAGGCTAAGGTTATGGTTGCAATGACCCCGGATAGCTTGATTGCCTTAAGATGTTACTTTCGTTGGTATTTTAGTGTGAAGGTTACTTGGTCTCGATAAAAATGTGTTAGGTTTAATGGCAGTTTTTTTCTTTTCAAGTTTATAACCAGCCAGTTTTAGTGTCATTTTTAGACAGGGTGTTTTCATCTGAAATAATTTGACGAATGCGTTATTTTTTAGCAATATTGCTCAGTCGGTTCAATTTACTCGGAATAGGACGCCAACTGAGTCCAAACCTAAAACTAATTTAGTACCAAATAACTAACAAAAAAATCCTCGGCCCTTAGACATGATTATGACCATAAAAATGCTGATTTTAAATAAAAATTATACATTGGCCCAAGCGCATAAATAAGGGGAACACAACATATGGCACTTTAGGTTTTTTATTCCAATTTCATATTTTACAATAAATTTGATTTGGAAAAAGCCGTCGGCTTCACAAAGGCTTAGATTCAGTTGTTATCACAAGGTGGTCTTTAAGTAATTATTTAAGCTCGGACGATGGTAAAAAACAGAATAAGTTCATTAAGAGTGTTTCGGAGTTATTTTGGTGGCGATAAATAATTTTCGTAGGCACATGCGATGGTGTCGGGAGGAGTTACGGTAGTAACACTTAGATTTGGGAGATAACTCCATGGGATAGTAGATATAGCTGCTGATTAGGCTGGTAGGTACGAATTGTTAGGCCAGTAGCCCTGATTAAAATGTTAATTATTAAGGATATTACTGTCAAAAGCACCGGGCGCTTTGGAGATGATTCGCTAAAATAATGCACGTGTTTTAGTAACGCTGACTGTTTTTTTACATCCTGTATTATTTGTGGTTAAATTAATGATCTCTACTTTTTTCATATTATTATCTACATTTCTTTTGCAACTTAGGACCTTGACAGTTGTTGATGCTTTATACTTTAGGTAATACATTAAATTAAATTTTTAATAAGTTAAATATAGGTACCTATAGGTAGTTAATCAAGAATTTTAAGCATGCTGTATTTACCCATTTATTTATTACGCTACCTAATTATAAATACAGCGTGTTTTAAAATCTTAGTCTATATTTTACACTTTAAATAAATGTATTTAACGAATAAGTCATAGTTAAAAATATTATTCACTAAGCTTCAAGGTCAGACTGACCTTTCCGAACTTCCCTATAATCTGACTTAAAATATGACAAGATGGAGAGATAAAATGCGGGAGAAGTCAGTTAAGTCAGTACATAATGAGGTATCAACTCAGGGACCTCACACGATTAGGTAATCAAGTGTACCAACCTTCAGTAGGTATTTTATAAGTAAAGGTCATTAAAATATTTTATTTTTTAATTTTAATTGCGACACATTCATTAGCGATCAGATTTGTTGAGTGGCGGCGAATATTTCTTTTAAATAATGTTTTATTTGCGACCTAACCTATTTCTATTTTTTAAATAAATATGAAGAATTTAAGAAATTTTACATACCTACTGCTTAGATACCACTACACGGACACTAATAAAGTGTCTTAGCAGGTATCATAGATAACCTATAGACCAAGTTGATATGATAACTTATTTACTTATCTACCCGAATGTAACTATATTATTTCTAAGCAGTTTACTTAAACAAACCTAATAAAGCTATTTTGGGAATCAAGTTAGCTACCTACTTACCTATTTGAAGTAAGTATTTAAAAAGGTAAGTAACCTATCTATTATATTTCTATTTAATTCAAAATAAATAATCAGATATTTTTTCTGTTGACACTATTTTGGTGCTTCGAAGCTTAAAATCTATTTAAACTGAAGAAATGCCCGTTCCGTTTCGACTTCAAATTCCTTCGACACAACAACAAAATAGCTGCCAATTAAAACCCTTCAACCCGTTTTGGAGTCACTCGAAATTTTAAAAACTCCCTTTTTCCCGATTAGGGTGCATTTTAAAAGCTTCAGGCGATAAGTCCGATGTTAGAATGCGGTATGAGAATCGGCTTAAATACAAACTTAAAAAATATTAAAAAAAAAACAGTTCAGTATCTTAGCTACTTGTGTTAAAGTATATTTTACAATGGTTGATTAGTAAGGTTATGTTTGTAAATAAGCAGCAATGGCAGCATGTTGTGCCGTATGACGTCACTCGACCAATAGGCGCACAGCGCGACGGCAGCGCCACAAAATGGCTGCCGTCGGCCGCCCGCCGCCGCATCCCGAGTTTAGGCCTAAATGTCACAGATTTTACTAGACTATATCAAATTCGTAACTATAAGTGCTAACATTTTGTTAATAATTCTAACAAATAACTATATTCACAAATAAGTGCAGTTTAACGCAAATAAAAGTGAATCTTCATTGTAAACGGTACGTATTACCCATTTGTTTTTGTTCTAACATTGTCTGATGATAGAAGTTTAAAATAGTGTATTTATTTATTTATTGGAGCAATTTGTGGGTTTTCATTGAAGACATGCTGTAGAAAGATTTCCTTAATTAGCCGGAGGTTTTATTTACTTTTTTTTACTTTTTGTTGTTTGACTATTACTTAGTGTTCATTAAAATATTTAAAAGTGATATTAAAAACGTCACGCAGATATCTACACGTAGTGTCAATATGCATGTTGATGCCTACCTAGGTCGGTATATTCTAATAAGACTATTCTTTGACGTTGGCTTGATCCAGCAATTGAACAATCCTATAAGAAAACCTTTTTTAGAAGGCTTGTGTTTCTCATAAAAATATTGATTATATATCTACTGCCCATGAAGACAATCTGAAATATTTCAAAGCTTTTGTTTTCTAGTTTTAAATGACCATAAAAGCTAATGATAAGGTAATTATAAATATGCACTTAACCACAAATTAATTATTTAGGGATGTAACTATAAAAACGTTTAGGTATGAAAAAGATCTATTGTAATACCTAATTTTAAAATTATAATTAAATGTTTGCAATACCCTGACAGGGTCCCATGTACCTATCATCGTGTGTATCATGTGTGCAAATAAATAAATAAATAAATAAAGATGCTAAATAGGAAGGTACGTAGTTGGTTCATGATTTCGTAATTGTTTGGCTTTTGTGTAATTTAATATTAATGTATTTATCTACGCTAGAATATCTTCCGGGTTCCTATTAGGTGTTTCACAGTAGGTAATAGAGGCTGGTTTAATCCAAGGAAACCGTTTAAAGTCTCTTCAAACGGGTCCGATAAAAGCAGTAGGTTTCCCAATTATTAATTATTCCAGAAAGGGCTGCTGAAAATGATTCTACCCCATTTGGCCTAGAATATTATACCTAACTAAACCTTGGGTGAAAGCCTGCCTGTTATTAATTGGAACCGGGAGAGTGAGATAGTTTTAGACATCATCCTGTGAACAAACGAAACATTGACTAAAACTTGAAAAAAAAATATTGCGTGAAATGTATTTGTTATTTATTAATTGTTTGTTTGTTTTTGACGTTAACGTTTTCATCTACACGTTTCAATACCTCAATATATCGATATGAAATTTGGTAATAGAACTAACAGAGATAGGTTGATTATAGCCGAGCAGAAATTACTTACTTTCACTTAAGAACTACCTACCTAGGTACATATTCGGCGTAGTCAGGTGCATTTATAATGCTAGTTAAAAATAAATTAATAACATTGTATGGTGATAGAACTTGTAATGGACAAGAACCAACGATAGACATCGTTTTAGGGTTCCGTAGGGTAAAAACAGGACCCTATTATTAGTAATACCGACTCCGCTGTCTGTCTGGCTGTCTCCAGGCAGAATCTCATGAACCGTGAAAGCTAGAAAATTAAAAATTTCACAGATAATGTATTTCCGTTGCCGCTCTAACAAAAGTACAAAAAACAGAATAAAATAAATATTTCGGGGGCGCCCAACAAGCTTAAAAAAAAAGTAAAGTAAATAAAAACCCATACAACAAACATGTTTTTTTAACGTTTTTTTCTCGGTCTACACAGACACCGTGATTACACCTATAGCACTTGGCCGTTTTTTTTACAGAATGTAGGAGTTCTTCATTTATTTAACAACAACCAATTCGTGACCGTAACTATGCCACCACCCTAACAGAAGCAAGACAGAAGACTTTCTTTCTAACAGACCAGTGGGTAGTCAAGTTGCATTCGATAATCGTTAGCGATTATGTTTCGATTGAATAATGTATGGAATTGACGCAAGTCACTGAGATAGTACCACGTGAGTATCTCGGTGGCTCACGTCAATTCCTTACATTTTTCAATCGAAACAAGCGCTAACGATTGTCGAATGCAACTTGACTAGCCCCACAGAACCAAAAACAATCCTTATAAACCATCAATTTTATCCCAACCACATCTTGACTTCGGAACGTTTCCAATTCGCCCAAATAATCCTGTAAGAGGTTTTTATTCAAAACCAAACCCCACGCTATGAACGGCCGATTTGGATCCGCACAAAGACTGCATTATTAGTATTTATTGGACACAGTTTCGCAAATAAATCTTAATTTTTTGCCCGCAGGGGATGGACCCACCCTTTCGGAACGCCCCTTGGAGAGAATTTCGGCGTGCATTTGACTACTGACTGGCGAGATATGCGTTTGTGGATGGAGTTATGAAGAATGGTACCTAATTATGATATGTTTACTTCACTGAAGATGGGTAAGATATTTTTGACCTGTAGCGCTATTCTAGTCGATAAACTATATTTCTTTTGACATGTTAACGTTATTGACGTTAAAATTGATACGATTACATGTCAAAAGCAGTAACGTTTCACCGAGCAGATAGACCCCCTGTATATGTACGAGTACCTATGTGAAAGAGGTCTTGAAATGCCTTTCTTTTTGAGTGTCTGTAGGTAAATTCAGCGTCAAAAGCTGATTAACTACTGTTCTTTATGGGTGCGTAACGATCGATATAAAAATATTTTCTATAATATCAGTCGATATAACGCTCATTTGATATAAGTATTGAATCATATAACAACATTTAATATATTTAAATATGATATAATTATCATTTTATATAACGATCATTTGTTCTAAAAATATTTTATATAACATGCATTAAGTATAATGCATATTTACTATAATCAACTTATGATATAAAGTTAATTTCATATAAAATACAGTTGGTATAAAAAAATACTGTCTATACTAACTCGTGTCCAACCACAAGGGTCGGCTTGTTAGTTACCTATTGTGACCCTACAGAGCGGTAACTCCTAGGTCTCAACTAATATATAGGTTAGGTTAGGTTAGAATTGTGTCAAGGCGCGAAGCGCCATAACTACGCGGAATAGGAGCTCCGCAAAGCGGAGCTCCGTCGACTTTGCCTCACGGTCAGCGTTGTACCAAAAAATCTAAAAGTCTTTGCTACGTAAATAATCATAGGCGTTAAAATTATTTTAAATATGTGGCAATAAAAAATAATATACCACATGATAGTTATACAATATGATTTTTATACAAAATGATGATTATACCAAATGATGTTTATAATAAATAAATGATATACCAAATGATAATTATAGTAAATAAAAATAGATATTTTGATAATATACCAATCGTTTATTATATAAAATGAGTGATTATATCCTTAAAAATTATATCAAATGTTATTATATCAAATGAAATTATATGAATTATGTTTATACCGATCATTACACACCCGTTCTTTATCGCATTAAAACTTTTGACAAACTTGTTTGACATTGCATACGTGACTGTATAGCGACAAAGTACTAAAGTTCAAACACTGAAGCTGCCATGGCTATACTAATAACGGAGAATGTAAACCCCGAAGGACGTTTTAATAACCATCGCACTGTATGTTTGTTTGTTTGCATGGTTCCTTGTTTACTCGTACAAACAACACGGATAGCTATTTCGAGTAGCAAGGTGTCGTTAGATTCGTCTTACCATTGCAAGTGGTATTGGTGGGTATATTACAAAAACCGGACAATGCCCGAGGCATTGTGGGTATATTACAATGCCTCGGGCATTTTTCGGCCTCGGAAATCCGCCGCAATAACACATATTCTGAAAATAAAAACGATTCCTTATTTCTTTTTTTTTTCTAATGGCGGTAAAATTATGTACCTACTTATTTACGTAGTTGTTTAATACTAACCCGTCTAATAACTTCACTGGTCTGTCTATTTGTTACGGTTTCACATGGTAAGGTGATAGGGCATACCATTTTAGTCCACAGGGTTGGCAACACATTTATATTGTAACAAGATGTTTCCCGCGATTCTGCGCATACAAGTCATTTGTCGCTATTCCTTGAGGACGCATTCAATGGCATACATGTAAGTTAGTTTAAATTTACGTGACAGATACAGCTTATATTGAGAATATAGGTAAGATAAACATAGATAGGACATTTATTTACAAAATAAAAAAATCATAACCCTTCTGTTTGCTACGCGCAGTTGAGAAAAGAGCTCAGTCCACATCGCCTAGCACCTATACATTTATAAAGATATCAATAAATTTTATCATTAATCAAAAAAAAAATTAAACCAACATTATATATTTCTATCTTTTTGATCTTCATATTTTTCAATTTACTTTTTATAAGCCAAATGGCTGTATAATGACGCCATTAACGATTCCTCTACGACTATTCATTTGCTATGATCGATTACAATTACAGATGAGAGATAATCAAAGATGGGTTTAAAATTGTTTCCTTTTCACAAATTTATGGTGCGCTAGTGATTTTTAAGTATATCTTAGGTGCTTATCAAATAAAATTGGCCATTTTCTCTAACTATGTGTTAGATGGTTAGTTGAATAATAATAAACGAGTTATTTAATATCTTGATGGTTCTTTACGTCATTCACTGTCAATTAACTAGTTATAAACCTGTTTTAATTATATCATGTACCTACCTGAGCGGTTTTTGAAAGCTTACAGATTAAATTTGATAAAAAAGCTCACATTAAGTAAATTGGGATACATTTAAAAACTACGCACCCCAGTTTAAAGACCAATTTTCAGAATAGAACCTTGTATTAAGCTCACTTCATTATTACAATACATTTTGAAAAGTATAGCCACGTTGATGTATTTTGTGTAAAAATCATAAAAATCAAATTTCCGTTCTTAAATGTGGTAAACATTAAATTTCGTCGCGAAAAATATTTTTTGCAAAGACAGATAACACAGCATCATTAAAAAATTTAACCAGCACATACCCATGTATAAAAATCATTATAACTAAAACAATATCACAATTTACAGTCAGTTTTTTCATTATAAATTACTTAAACTAGGTATGCAACATATTCGCTGAATTAAATCCAAAAGCGAAACCAACACAAAACCAAGATTAAACTAAAATATATTCCACCTTTACCTTTGTTTCTGAAACACGTTTGTAAGTACCTACCGTCGGCATACGAATGACTTTACAAACGCAAACAAAGAATCTCCCCAACTTAAAGAAATTCTTAAAGTAGGTATATAAGATGCAAAGCATTTTGGGTAACATGTTAATCAACATAAATGTTATTACACGGCTTATTTACAGTTACAAACATTATTATACACGACTTATCTTACAAATGTATATTTTAAAACATGCTGTATACGGTACTCTGGCCCTAGTAACATTACCTAGCCACAAAAAACCTTTTATATGAAAACATTAAAGAATTTGTCACTTAAAACTGAACAAAAATTAATACAGTTAATTTATATATTAATATATACTATTTATATGTGTATAAACATAAGTATGTGTAGGTATATTATTATGTTGATATTTATTATTGTTACTTTTATATAATTGTCTGTGTTAGTATTTATTAATTACTTTAGGTCTTAGTTCATACAGTTACCGTAAACTTTGTTTCGTAGTCATGTGTACTCGTTGCCACCCAAAGGTTAGCTGGAAGAGATCCCTTAAAGGGATAAGTTCGCCTTTGAACGGTCCTATTTTCATACATACGTACAATATTGAAGGGAAAGCCGTTTTCCGGCACGCTACTATTTAACACTTTATTATTTATCTAGGCATAGGACGTGAGATTAAATTTCCGCCGAGATAGGAAAAAGCCGGTCGATTTACGCAAATGCTTCCATACTGCTGGTAGCATCCGGGATAATGGAAGGGAGGGCGATTAAATATCCACTTGGGTGCAGGTGGCAAAGGGGTCTACACATGTACTTACTTTTATCTAACATACAAGTTTATTTACCTACGTAATAAAGTTTAACTATTATTATGTGGAAGCGTTTGATCATTAATAATCTTGAGGTAGGCTTTAGTTTTTATCAATTTCCACATCATTTTAGACTTTTTACAAAACGCAACTTATCAGCACTTCATTCCTAGAGTGGGGTAGGCAGAGCTATAGAACAACCAAGAACTCTAAAGAGACCTGTTGATAATTTTGTAGCTACTTTTAGCACAAGTAGGCTAAGATGTAAGACTACAAGCCCTTATTTCCTTAGTCGCCTCTTATGACATCTACGGGAAGACATTAACGTTATTTTAGACCATTTATTACTATTATTGTATTCACATTGTTATAATCGCTATTACTGTATAGTTAATAAGAGCTAACACTACGTCAACAAAATTAGCAGCAGAACGTTCTATAACAATTGGAATAGAGCTCAGGATCTCATTCAGTTATAAATATATTCGATGCCTTTTAATTGTGGTCTTCACATTGTTTTAGAGACTCATTACTTGCTGGTGAGTGGTGACTAGTAGCAAAAAAAATGCGGTGCAAACAACGATCATGGCGTATGTAATGAAATCTTGCATAGGGATTGTTGGTGCCCACGGGCGGCGCGCGCCGCTGAGCCGGGGTGGCAATCGATGGCGGGTTGGGACGCCTCCCGACGCCGGCAGACCGCCAGACGCCCGTCGACGCCGAACCCGCTCACACGTCCACCATCGGCAACATCCGTCACTCATCCTTCACTGTTTACGTGACGACCACGCTCGCTCAGCTGACCGGTAAGACACGTGGCACATCCGCCGTTGAAAACGCGCGAAGAAATACGTGAGTTTCGTTTATACACATCAATAAAAACTTTGTTGCGGGTCTATTCTCAGTCGTAAATTATGAAATGCTTTTTCATGCCTTTAGAAATGTCATGTCGGTATTCTTTGGTTATCTTTACGAGTGCTCTGGCCGAGTCTTTTGTAATTTATCCTTTTATGTGGAACAATAGCCGGTGGACAAAAGAACTTGCAAGCGACAGCCCCTTACTGGAACTGTTAGAGAATACCATGTTTCGCTACTCGTGGGATGTTGCAAATATAATTTTTGCAAGCCAATCCCGTGTTTTTGCGAGGTACGAGCTCTCCCATTGGTTTTTTAGCTAACAATAAACAGTTTCGCGTCAGACTATTTACGAAGATTTTGTTTTCTATTTACGGATTCTTTTGGTTCGGCGTTTCCGATAGTGGTGTCTAACTTATGTGATGCGGTGCTCTTAAGATATTGGCAGGACCTTCGAATGGAGTGAGACCCTTAGATAGGCAATAAACCGATTGATTTCTGACGATTCCAATGTTATTTAGCAACCAGGCAGTTTTTACCTCCCGCCTGATGCAAATGGGGTGTCAGATGTAAACAGAAATTGTAACCTTGATTCAATAAAACTGGCCATTTTCTTTTGTGTTCTTTCCAGAAGAGAAGAGAAGACCCGAAGAGTACGCGTCGCCTTCTGTACGTATACTGAATGTATCCTGAGTGCCTCATTCTTTCCGGTATACCTTCAGTATACGTAACAGAAGATGACACTGGTCAACCGACGAACTTCTTGAAGAATGAAGATTTTCCTGTGGAACAATTTTGTTAATGACCTTGGGTTATCATTGTTATTTCTGTGGTTTAATGTATTTTTTCAGGTGTTTTCAATAGTGTATAATGTGGTGCCATCAATCGTCAGATATATTTTTGTTTGATATCAACGCACGTTGTCGCTGAATGAAAAATTGTAACTAATTTAGTTTAAATATATATTAATTAATTATTTATTTTTGTATGAAGTACCTATACTACATATTTACTTTATAATATTACGATTGTAATTGTAAATATTTTAGGGTGTAAATATTACCAATGAGTTTTTTCATCTTTTCGCCCCTATGCTATAAATAAGTTGATACCCATATGTGTTAACGTTACAAAATAATAGCTTTGTTTTATAAGTGTACCTATAAGGTAAAGCATTTGTTTGTCTCAGTTGTCTGTAAATGTTTCTTGTTATGACTGTGTTCATGATGTGTTATTTTCAGGATCAATAAACAAAACACTTAAAATATTGTTTCAATTATCTATCCACATATAACAAACAATGGTCTAAAACAACACACAATAAAGACCAATTCAAGACATTGTATTTTTTCTTCAAAATTACACAAATGTAGTTAAAATTGGAAAGTATTAAAATAGCAACTGCTTTGCAAATTTAATTACATTTTTGTATTTATTGTCTAAATTCATGATCATTTTTGAACCTTGTTAATTAAAATTATATTCTTTCACTCACATTAATACAATAATCTCTTTAATTCTTAAATTAAGGTTCAAAGGTCATCATTTATAATTTGGACAGCAAATAGTAGATACCTAAGACCCAGGCTATCCTATAATAGTAACATGACTACCTAGCACTGGGGCTGGTGGTTGATTGGTGAACTAACCTACAAAAAGTCCTTACTTAAGGTCATAAGGACATAGATAGGTAGGTCGTAAGTACCTATGTGATGTTAGGATATTATTACGTAGGTATATAATAATATAATATCACAATTTTCAGCGAGGTGCTACGGCGTAGTCGTCGTAGCATGTTTTATTTTAGTAGTCATTCGTAGACTATCGATTATTATTATGTATTTAGGTACTTAAAAACTATATTATTAATTAATTGATAGTCATTTTACTAAAGTATGAGTTTTTGTTGCCTTTGAATTCCTTTGGATAAAAATAATGTAAAAAACTGCAAAGGAGTTATATAATTAACTATTAAATGAACTAGTATTTACCTAAGCGTCTTAACTCTTCATACTTACATATCCCAATTAATTAAAACATTAAAACGTCCTGAAAAAAACTACCTCCGCAAACAGAGTTCTAGTTGTTGTATTTTGGTTATAATTTCAACTCTTCAAGCATACCTTCAAGATTTGACAATAATTAATTAATATTATGATAATATAATAATAAATAGAACGGGACAATGTCACACAAATTGAATGAGTCTCAAACTAAGCTCTAGGCTTGTACTATGGGTACTAGACAACGATAAACATACTTAGATAGAGAAATAAATAGGTACTTAAATAAGTACATAGGAAAACATCCAATACTCAGGTACAAATACTCGACGTGCTCATCACACAAATATCTGCCCGTACCGGGATTTGAACCCGGGACCGCTGGCTTAGGAGGCAGGGTCACTCCCAACTAGGCCAACGTGTCGACCACATACAACTGTTATTCACGGTCCGTAAATAATTTAAGAGATAGGTATTGTAATCATTCAGGTTCTACATCGCTACGCATTATTAGCAGGGCCTCTATTCCACTGCGTTATAACGATATCGCGTTTAGAATCGTTTATGTCACAGTTGCCATTATTGTCAATGACATAAGAGTTGTCAAAACGTTGACCATACGGTAACAAGTCGAATACGATATCGTTATTACCGTGTAGAATCCCGGCCCAGTTTACTAAATTAAAATGTAGCATCATTTAAAAAATAAGAAAGTATCCGGTTTTAAAGCCAGATATAGGTATCTTTTTGGGTTATGGATAAAGCAGCTTACCTATCACGCTTAATGGAAATACCTAAGTTTTATATATACCTACTAACATTATAAAGATCTTAGGCCAAATTTTGTTTCTTCGTAAGTTAACAATAATCTCTAGTACTTTTGAGTAGATTTTAAAAGTTCTACTAGGACGCTACATTATTTATAAATACATAGATACTTAGGATTATATTTTGATAAATAAACTAAAGCGAAGCAAGGGCGGCTTGCTAGTTATTAATAACAGAGTAGGTAAACTTCTTACAGGCACGGAATTTTTAAAAATCACGTTACTGATATAAGAAGACCAGGTAACGAAAGTGAGTACCTAGAGGAAACTAAGTTGTACAACATGGTAAGTAGGTCTATGTATAGGCCCTACTGAATGAAACTGGAATCTTCGAAAGTTTTTTTTTTTAATGAGGTAGGTATAATCATAGATAGTATTTGAAGACTAGTTAGGTATTAGGTAAACAATTTCAAAGGTTAATGGGACACCGAGATAATGAAATCAAAAGCTTATAATATATAAAGGCTATAAAAACCAATATGCCTGATGAAACTTTTCAATTTTTACTTATTATAGCATATGTGCATTAGGTCTGTTAACTTTATAATACATTAAAATAATCCATTTATAATCTACTCTATAGTTTCAAGCTACAAGTAAGTAAAAATCGTTTATTTCGCATCAAGTTTTCCCCTTTTTAAAGTAATCGCTAGTGACGCCATCTCTGTGATTCAACCGGAACTTTTAAGCAACCTGAGCTAACGTGCAAGCAACTTCACTTGGCCAAAACTAAAGTGTTAAAGTGTTGATAAATTTAACTTATTATAATACTTTATTTATATTTTAATTGCTTTGTGATACAAGATTATCAAATAATAATAAAAAATAACTTATGAATACAAATTTGACAGACGGTCCAAGGCTAATTTGTTGAAAGAAAACTTTCGAACAGGTAGGTATTAGTTATATTAGGTATACTTACCTACTATTTATATTATTATATACTATTAAAGTAAATAACTTATCGGTTCTTTGTTCATTACCCATCTTTCTTCCTACAAGAATACCCATAGGTAAGGTAGGTAGAGTAAGTACATTGACATTTATTTTTGTTCTACCGAAGAGCCATTTAGAGGTTTTCGTTGAGGCAAGGACTATTTTTATGACACCTACTTACCTATAGAAATACATCTATAGATATCTTTAATTATCCTTTGAAATGATTACTCATTCGGGAATCAAAATCACTCAGCCAAACTGTATCTTAAGCCATTGACATACAGTACAGTTTCATACGACACCTAAGTTCAGTGAGTTCGTACAGTCAGTATCAAAATTATAGCATACAGGCAAGTAGCAAAAGCCTTATGATCTGAAATTAAATAATTAAATAGGAGCAAGTTATGAAGTATTTTTTCTACGTTAATTTAAAAAGTAACTTCACTGTGTCATGCTCCCAATTTGTCTTTTAAATGCTTAGTTTTAAAAAGTTAACAATACAAAATGGCTTCGTTACAACTTACAACATCTGTCAGACAGGGCCAATGACAATAACCCCTTTGTTTCATAGAGAAAGTCAAAACCCTTCCGTGTTCGTGGTAAAGGTATACAGGGATAATGTGAACTGTAACAAAAAAGAGAAAGTTAGAAAAGGTAAATAAAAAACGTTCTATTTTCAAAACTGACCAATGAGAGCACAGAGTTGCAACTTTCTAATTTAGGTCAGAATATTTGTTAACATTTCTAAGAGCATTTGAACAGTAGCTTTTGGGGAAGCAAAGTTAGTTATTTGGAACATGCTATGTTGAATTTTAGATTAATGTTTTCTGTTCCTATTTATATTGAGAATTTATAGTAGGCAAATATTACGTACTTAGTTAACTTTAGGAATAAGTGATTAAGTGGTAATCATGTGAGTGTGGTTTTAAATTTGAAGAAATGTACTGTACATGTGGCTGTCAGCATGCAAAAAAAATACAAAAGTGTCATCTAAATTTATACGGTAAGTAACATGAAATCTTATTCATCACGTAGGTAGTGTAAAACAAAATCCCTAATATGTAATTAATCGTTTGATATATCATCTTTTTTCAATCAATCAGGTAGGTTAGGTTCACGGTCATCCTTAGGCCATCGGGGGGATGCGTAAATGCATTTCCACTCCGTCATGAAAAAAAAAAAAAAAAAGGTAAGGTATACCCAATTTAGTTATTTTTTTATAAATAATAAATTAAATTAAATGAGTTTTCAAGTTGTGTGCAGGAGGTAATTATAATATAAAAACCATGTAAAAAGTCAAAATAAGTAAGCAAATAATACTAACATTTTTAATGTTTTGAGCTAAACAAGCAAAAACATTTTATATTAACAATTAACATACCTACTTATTTTATATCGGTAAAAATCTGAACAGAAAAAAACAACAAATTGACCCAATTCGATCATATTCTAGTACGCCAATCGTTTTCCAATCAGACATCGACTTCCGCGTCCGACTGTACTAGGCATCTTTGGTAAGCCGTTCTCCATCGTCGCGCGAGTGAAACAAACAATCACCCAAATCCAGTTCCAGCATCTGACTAGTTAAAGAGTAAACGAGATAAATATAAGTTCGATTGTGCGCTGCCTCCGAGGCAGCGGTATCGAGCGGGGTTACCATGGCAACAGACAATGGCTTTTGGGTGCATATTTTAGGCTGAGTCGGGGTGAGGCAAGGGAGGGGGAAGGACGAGGGCGGCCATCTTTAAAATTATATTTCCAGTTTGAACGAACTTTGACTTTAGCCCCGTTTTCTTTCTCGAGTAAGGTGAAAGGGTATATGCGAGTGTAAGTAAGGTTATGCTTTTTGATTTAACATTATTTTTTATTGCAAAATACATAAGTGTAATATTGTTTTTGTTTGTTAAATCATTAAGTTGATTATCATGTATTTATGTAATGAGTTTGACAAATAAGCATTTTTTGAACGTAGTCTAATTTAAAAAAGCTCTTTACTGGTTTTATTTATGAAACATCCTTTAATTATTTTGAAACTTATGTACCAGTGCCATCAAGTTTAGAGACTATTAATATTCAGTATTAAAACTGAAACACGTTTAAAACAAAACATAGCTTTTTTATACGAAAAATGGACCGCTGTTAATTCAAGATTCATCTCGGCACCTTCTATATACTCGGACATGTTCTCTTGAAGTCGAGTCGAGCCGAGGGCGTTCGGGTTTTCTCGTGAACCGCACGAGAATCTAATGTCACCCAGTATTCCGGTAGGGAAGGATGACCAGCCAGCCAGTAAGATTTCCATAGTGGTAGTTTATTATATTATTAAAATGGTTTGGAGTGCATAAAACGTCTATTAAATTTATCCTTGATTTTATAAACCCACATAAAAAACTGCATCAAAGACTAAAAAAACTTAATTAACGTAACTTCTATTTTTAATTTTTAATCAGGTTACAAAATTCAAAATAAATAACTTACAAGTATTTAAAATAAACTATTACTTGCAGGTTACAATATGATTAAATAAATAGGAATAACTTATTTAAATCACATAGCAATAAAAAATACAAATACCATTACTGAATAAATAATAGTACCTACCTAATTGTTTCTGAACGAAACCTTTCAATAAAGCAGCTCATATTTTCTGAGCAGATATATATTTGTCATTCATTCCGGTCTCCGCCTCTTCTTCAATTAGTGTCTAACCGAGCTAAAGTGCTCTGTAACAATTAATAGTTTAATTCGAATTGACCACGGGGGTGATTCTCTCAACACAACGCTGCATCGATCTTAAAGCTGAAGTTTTATTTGGCAAGTTTAAGAAGTCCCGTCGGAGCGTACAAAACACATTTTAGCGCGTGCCTTCTCAATCAGACAGCAGGCAGGTGAGTGAGTTCAGTGTCGTATGAAGCTGCCTAATTGAGAAAGCACGCGGTAAACTTGCCAGATAAAACTTCACCATTAAGATCGACGCAGCGCTCTGTTAAGAGAATCACCCCCAGTAGGTACTAAAATAATAATACTTAATCATATTCGAAAGAGTAATTATAGAAAATTACATTTAAAAGTATCGCCTTTTATAAACATTATATTATTCTTCATGGTTACCTCTTTGCTACACACAGACGGCACAATTGCTCCACCGCGTCCAACCCTTCTAACGCCTCGTTCCTTCCGTCCAATTTGCCGTATTACATAACCCATTTAGCCGTATCTTGTACAGATAGCGTCGTGAAATAAAAACCAACGGCGGAAACAAAAGAAACTAGCACACCGTTATGTCGACGTTTCTTTTGGATTAAAATCCATTAAAGTTGTATTAAAGTTACGGTAGAAAACAAGCCTTTATTTTTATTAAGATAATCAATTTAAGTGCATTATAAATAAGTAGTTACTTACAGCATATTTTGGCATTTTTTGTAGGGTTTCGTTGTTAAATAATATAGGCCCGTCTGTATTTTTTGATACTGTTGTCTATATAGGTAATATAAATTTATACAGGGTGTTTTGCAGAGGGTTGTACAAACCTCAGGGACTAACTCTGCAGGACTTACTCATCCACTTTTATCATGGGACAAACATTCAAATCGCGAAAAAAAAAACTGTTAGGTGCACACATTTTGGCTATTTAGCTCTCAGTTGTTTGCTCTCGTTTGTGTGGAACAGCTGGTTTTTTTTGTATTGTGTTTTGTATGTTTACACCGCGTACAAGTGCCAACAATTAAATAAGTAAAAATATTTTTCTCTACCTCCGTGAATGTAAAAACCTAATTGTGTTAATTCCGCTAGAGTTATTGAGTTATTAAACGTAGGCCTACATCACCTCTTACGAATATTAAAATCTGGAAATATCTTAAACGAAAGTAATACATAATTATAGGTACCTACTATTTATAGGTATCTTCAATAGTTCTAGAAAATCATCTAAAATAAAACCGAATCACTTTAACAGCATAAACAATCAGCTAATATTTTTTAACGTTTTTTTTGTGTTTGTGTTGTAGGATTATTATTTTAATTTCCAAACATAGTATTTATAAAGAATCAAACAAAAGAAGTGGAAAGGTGATTTTATAAACTCTCCCTATCATCCAAAACAAGTAACAAAACTATATTTTAACCAACATATTTTAACATGTAACAGTAACAAAATGGCCACAACACCACAGAGCTAGAATTCCTTTAATATTGCCTAGCCGCCTCTCCACACATTTTCTCTGGTTAACCCCGCTAAGCTTTCAGTGCCGCGCCCTCAATAAACCGTCTAAAATGGAGCCAATATTGAGAAAACCGTAAAAGACAAAGATTTGTAGCGACTGAAGTTAAAGAAATACGTTCACGCGATTGTATTGTTAAAAGATTGACCGTGAATATAGGTATTTTATCCACTAATATATTATTTATCTGACTCTGACTGCAGGAACGTTCAGAGATACAAGAAATCAGGCTTATCTATTTAACCATGGTGTTTAAGGGTCATACATACTCTTAAAAACAAAAGTTGTCTCTCCTGTGGTCAATAGTTAAGAGCTTGTGTGCATATAAGTTATGTTTTTATATGATAGCTGTCTAAAGCAGTCCTGACGGCGTTTTTGCGGGAATGGGCTTAGACAGAAAATTAGGCCTTAAAAACGTTAACTTTCGGTGTGTCCACAGGAAAGACGGTAACCTAAATCTGTGTATGACCCTTAAAGAAGGCAATAATATTTGCGTGTTATAGGCAAATTATTTACCTACCTATCACCTTTGCCAGTATGTTATTTGGAGTATTATAAGACATTTGTTGCTTTTTGATTACGGCAAAATAAAAATCTGCCGTTGTTTTAAAATCTTTAAAAGATTTTACATCTTAAATAATTACTCATTCATCTATATACATACCTATATGACAGAATAACAGCTATAAAGTCGTCTAAACTATAGGTTTAAATCACCGTTCTTTTACCATTTGTCTTCCCATACGTTTTCCTTCCGAACTGTGAACATCAGCTGAACATTATCATACAAATCCCCAGGCTTAGCTGCAGGCGATTCGCTCGGGTAGGTACTCCATAGCAGATCCGAGAGCCTATAATATACCTACGTCTATGCATACCGTCTAGACGCCCGTTCGATGCTCGGTCAAAGGCCCGGTCGAAAAGGTCGCCACCCAATTGAAAACAAATACGAACCACCCAGTGTGCCGCCGCCGTATTTTCCATTTTTTCACTCCTTATTCGAGAAAAGAACTGCTTAACGTAAATTTACGCGGTCGTTTGGTGAAAATTGAAATGGCGTGACGACAAATATATTTGTTTTCGTTGAAAATACACAAGAAAATTTGAGTTTTAATTTGTGAATCAGACTTGGTAGACGCACTCGGCATCTGATTACGTATTCGTAAACTTCGTTACGGCCTTAGTTCATAAAGTGATCGGAGTTAAAGTTAGGACCTAAAGTATTGACAGATTGACAATAGTACGGTTATCTGAGACTATAAAGTAGCAATCTCAAGGAGCAAGAAGGCAGTATAAAATTGTATTTATGTCGACAGGAGAAAAAATCGATGTAATTTATTCCGAGTGGGGATGCGTGACAGCCCAGGGAATATGTTCCGGGTAATGCCATTCTTTCGGATCGCTTACAAACACCTGATGCTCATTCCGCCGCCATCTTTACATGCACAGATTTTTTAAATCTTTCGAGATTATCTTATATACCGATTTAATAAGATTAATAAGCGAGGGCTAGAAAATTAAGCAGATGTTACCGCGGAGGAATGTTTTGGTGAATAAATGGATGGCAAATTGCTTTCAGTTGTTTTGATTATAGATAAAGGACGAAGGGTAACTTTGCTTTCATAATTAGGAAAATAATTAAATTACATAAGTAAACTAGGTAGTTTACGTTCACGGAGTTCTTATAGTTTAGCCTTGTCCATCTGTCTGTCTGTCCGCAGATTATAACTCGTGATACTGCAAATCTGTTATATGGCATAGTGATATATTTAAATTACGCCAACAAAGAGGTAAATTAAAATCTTATAGTTTTTTTTGGTATAGCAAAAGTAAAAATATAATTATTACATTATAAAATTGAGTGAGTTATGATGGGATAGGTATCTCTTAAAAATACATTATGTGCATGCCTTTATCAATTTTTACATTTGGGAGACCATTTAGGAATTATTGAACTCAAAGAGTAATTTTTGCTTACGTGTCCTGCGCCTTCCTACAGCCCAAATTACAAGCAATAAAAACCTGAAAAATATCTTAAATGAAAGCATAAACCTACTACGATTAAAAAAGGAAAACTATTAATAAGAATTCTAGATAAAAATCATCTAAGACAGCACCGAACTATAAATAGATTTTTTTTTTGTGTTTCTAGTATAATGGCGTCGGAAACTTACACTGAGCGAGCATGGTCCTGCTCTTGACCGTTTTTAAATATTGTACACCTATTATGACAAAACAGACTCAATACCTAAAGTGTGTCCTTTTTCAAATGAAATTAGCATGTCTTTAGCCCCCAGTGATTAAACTCATCATCATTAGGTAAGCTTGTCATGCAAAAGACTAGCTAATTTGGCACATGAGTAGACACTAATGATCTCTGAGAGTTAAGCACGCAAAGCTCATAATGTAGCGAAATTTACAAATTAGTATCTATGAAATTCACACGTAGGTATTGTTATGTGGAAAAGTGTGGATTTTCTTTGGTTTTACCACAGTTTTAGTACCTACACTATTATAAGATCGTGAATAAAATCATTTTCTCCCTCATAAGTGAGAAAATAAATATGTAATATTAAAAAAGAGGCTATAAAGGCTTGTAGTGCTGTTAGGCGATGGGCTTGCAACCTGTCACTAATACACTGGTAAACATAGCCTGACTATGCAAAATGTGGTTACAGAATTATCTACAAGTTTAGAGTTGTTGGTATTCTGTTGCTCTGCCTACCCCACTCTGGGAATAAAGGCGTGACGTTATGTATGTATGTAAAAAAGAGGCTAGAAATGGCGACACCATGTTCAAAATTTTAAGCGCAAATGTCACGCCTGGGCCTCTAATCTACTGCATTAGAACGATATAACGTTTGACGTGTTTTAGTATCGTTTATAACTCGGCCGCCATTACTATCGATTAAATAAGAGTTATCAAAACGTTGACAATACGGAAACGCGTCAAAGGCGTTTTTTATACCGTGTGGAATCTCAGCCCAAAGGAAGACTTGAAATTCTATATAATCGCTCCTTAAGTGTGTTAATGAAAAACCTATCCAACGGTTTACCGCAGTGTTGTAATTTTTAGACGCCAGCAATGAGTGTCGCACTATTTCGACCTTCAGACTCGAGTCAACGTTCGGGAAAGGAGAAAAAATATAGTGGCATGGCGCTCGGGTACGAATGCGTATAGATAAATCACTTGAAAGATGTGATCTTAGGGTATGTGATTCGTTTTGTAAGCGGCACATTAGCCTGTGTATTAAATACGAGACACAACGCTTTTACGATAAAAGCGGGAATAATGTATGTTAATTAAGTATTTCGCATTAAAATATAAATGCAAATTATTTAAGTATGTACTAGCAATTTTTGCCGTCTCATTCCAATGATACAGAACGAAATTTACACACGCACTTCTCATGAAACGCATGAGATTTAATCAGTTGCGAAAGTTATCTACGTAACTTATCCTTAGGTGAGTACATATTCTTTCACACAGCATAATATACTTTAATGCCTAAACCTATATGTACTTAACATAAGTCCGAAGCGGTTTAGCTAGTTATAAGAAGCTACGAGTAACAGACTAAATTAGTGAAGGCTCTACTTAAAATACGCGACTGCGTCAGATATATTTACAGTCAAAGACTTAGATTTGTGACCCACCTTAGGTCCAAGTCAATCTGACATTCTACAGCAATAAGGTTGAGTTTCCTCTAAGTTTCAAATCGACGTCTTACTTACTCAAACTCGTATCTGCATATTTTTTTTGCTGTTGGTAATTTCATTTTTATTCAGTAATACTTAGAGGCTCTAAGTTTACCAACAGCAAAACAAATATGCAGATACGAGTTTGAGTAAGTAAGACGACGAAATGACTTGACAACTACAAATTTACGCTCGTGACCGTACAAAACTAAAAAGATCACGCTGTATAGAGAGGTATATAAAATGTATTTTACTGCACTCATACCTATCAACTCTGCTTAAATTATTTACTCTTATTTACCCCAATTAACTTTAAACCTTCGTCAATTAGAATTACCTTTTTATTTGTTTACGTAACAGGATTGTGTGGTCCTCACGCAAAGGGCTCTAATTATGCCGACCGCGGAATAAAGTGATGCCGCCCAGGGAGAGACCCTCCTTATGAAATATTTTGCACGCGCTCCCACTTTGGTCCTCTGTATACAGAGGGTGCTGTATTTAAATTTTAAGCCAAGGAAACGCACTGGTAAATTATTTGATGCTTTTCGTAGAATAAGTATTATTATGGATTATGTTTGTGGTTCCATTTAGAATTCTTGTAAGGTACTCGAAGCTGTCAGACATGGCTGTCTCAAATGTGCTTGTCACAAAAAGTATGATTTAATTAGACGTTGTTATTTAAATGATTATTTTAAATGTTGTTTGAAAACAATCGTCAATAACTTAACCAAAGTCAGCTTAGGAAGTTGAAACGTTTGAAGAATATTCCTGAACTTGTTAGTGATTTAAAACACGTTTTAAACTCTGCATTTACAATAAAAATATATCAATCAATAAGTAAATAAAATAAATTTTGAAATAACATATGTTTATATTATAAATATAATGTATTCTTCGTAATTATAAATATTAAAATAAATTCCTTACTTATAAAGCAGCATGTTATAAACATCAAACGTAATAACATAGGCGCTGGCAAGGGACTTTCATTCAAATATAGTTGGGGCGCGCGGGGCGAATATGAAGCAGGCGTCTGGCGCGGGTAGCGTCGGGAAATAAGGCATAGCCAGGAAATTAATATTCTAGGCGATATACGGCGACATGGAATGAAATATTAAAAATGGATGTCACAAGAAGTATGTAAAACTGAATTTTAAGCGGGTATTTGCAATTTTACATGGCTGCCATATAGCCAGGAAGAAGTGTGGCTAAATTGAGTATTACTTTAATTTATAAAAATAAACAGTCATTATTTCTAGATAGACGATAAGAACAAACCAGTCGTGTACAAAAGTTAATAATAAATAAATAACTGCTTAATACGAATAGAACCATGTCTTCCCGTGGATGTCGTAAGAGGCGACTAAGGGAATAAGAGCTTGTAATACTGTTAGGCGATGGGCTTGCAACCTGTCGCTAATACACTGGTAAAACATCTTAGCATGTTGGTGCAAAACGTGGTTACAAAATTATCAAGAAGTCTTTTTAGAGTTGTTGGTATTTCTGTAGCTCTCCCTACCCCACTCTGGCAATGAAGGCGTGATGTTATGTATGTAGGTATGTACGAAGGAAAGCTAGGAATACCTATCTTTAATATTAGCAATTTTAATACAGACAAAAAGGTATTGTCATCATACTACTACCTACTTATAAGTAAGTCAGGAAATTATAGTTGTACCTAACTACACTAACAATTTTTTTTTTCAATTAAAAATTGTTGCGTCAAACACATTACTACGTGTATATTGCAGGTACATTATTTATCGTCGCAAAATAAATTATTATATTATGCTATTGTTAGACTACAATTTCATCATACAATGCAATACAATACAAATACTCTTTATTGAACACCAAAAAATAAAAAATAAAAACAGATCACGGAACAGTACATTTAAATCATAGGTATACAACAGGCGGTCTTACCGCTAAATAGCGATTTCTTCCAGACAACCTTGTAAGAGAAATAACCGAGGACACCAATTCATGGCAGGCGGTGTAAACTAATTCGTTTAGAACTCAAACTAAATAACTACAAGAAACAATTAAATTATTTCAATTTTGATTTTAAAACTATTTATTTATAGACTAAATATAAATACATAAAGTAAATAATTTAATAAATACATAGGTACATATAACATAACACATACATACATACCATCACGCCTTCATTCCCAGAGTGGGGTAGGCAGAGCTACAAAAATACCAACAACTCTAAAAAGACGTGTTAATAATTCTGTAACCACATTTTGCACAAGTAGGCTGAGATATTTACTAGTGTATTAGTGACAGGTTGCAAAAAACATAACACATACATATATTATATTCTATTAACTGGGTTTTTTTCCAAAAATAGTGGCTCTTTAAATTTTAGAGAAATAAAATTGTTTATGTATCATTATAAAACCTTTTTGTCGATGTATAATCTTTGTACAGTTGATATGAAAAATAAATACTTACTTGTACTAGTGTTATCCGTAATCACTGCTTCAAATCCTTTCTCCCGTGTAAATACAGAAACAATTCGATTTTCCAACACTTATTGTTGCAACCTTTTTAAATACCATTCTCTGACATTTATCGACCGCCATTTACCCTCTTATAAAAAGGCGTGTACAAAATAAATGTCACGCATACCTACAATGCAATCTTATTACCTAACCGAAAAATAAGTGTCTTTTTATATAGGATAAGCGAGAATTTAACCACAATCTCACCTGATGGAAAGTAAGGCTGTACCTACGTAGTTTATCTTAAAAGTAACTAATATTGCCCGTGTGGTTTCCGGGTTAGAATAGTGCCACTCCATGTCTTCCCGTGGATTTCGTAAGGGGCGACTAAGGGAATAAGGGCTTGTGGTTCTGTTAGGCGATGGGCTTGCAACCTGTCACTAGTAAACTTCTTGGCCTGATTGTGCAAAATAAGGTTATAGAAGTACCAGCAAGTTCTTTTTAGAGTTGTTGGTATTTCTGTAGCTCTGCCTACCCCGCTCTGGGAATGAAGGCGTGATGTTATGTATGTCTGTAACCTTTGCACAATTTCATTTTCATGTGAGTAACTATTTATTTAAAACAGTACGTAGGTACTATATTTTTTTATAACCTATTAATGAATTATCTATCTGCTGAAAAATGCATTTTGTGTGATTTTTCACAAAGAGAAAGAAAAGCACGTCGTTCAGCAACGCTTCAAAATCCTAGCGTCCGTAAAGATGCCAAGATCAGCCTAGTCACTGATTGATGGCCTCCAAAACACCAGTTAAATTTTAACTTGAGCATGCCAGGTTTTTTATTGGCAAAACAGTGGTAACACTTCCAAACCTAGGACTCAATAAATGTATGTATGTATGTATGTATGTAAACTCTTTATTGCACAAAAATATAAATATTACAATTATAATACTAAATTAATGTACAAAGGCGAACTTATCCCTAAATGGGATCTCTTCCAGCTAACCCTGAAGCAAATGAGTAAGGACAATGCATGGGGTTGGACACATACAAGTTTGCACAAAAAGTAAAAAGAAATGATAATACTTATAAATAAATAAATAAATTTTAAACAAATTAGCAAGTACATAAACTAATGTAAATGTATTTCTAACACTTCCAAACCTAGGACATAACCTTCCGCATTAAAATACTAAAGTCAATCCAAGGCTCTAGTTAGTTGTGTATAATTGTTTAAGTATTAGTTTAAGTTGAAAGTATTTTATTGATTTCTGATTATAATTTTTTTGGTTTTCTCTGTAGTATGTATTCAGTTCGGTTTAGCTTTTGAGCCTTCCCTCCATGATATATAAGTAAATTTTTACAAGTAAACTTTTGCATGTCACTTTTAAATGATTGTTGTGCATGCCTGTCATAGGCCTACATACATATAAGCAGTAAGACAGAAATGTAAGCTCTATTCATAGTGATTGATATGTATGCTGTTGGTGTGCCTGTTATAAATAAATAAAATAAAATAAATAAATCAGGTATCACGACGATGACTCTAAAGATCTAAGCAATTGACGGGAAAATCTGATGGATAACTATTAGTCAACTGTAAACCCTGTAACTGTTCTCCTTCTTTTAATTATCCTCCTGAGAGCGAATCGATTACCAGATCTTTTCAGCTATCGTTAGATTTTTAGACTTAACCAGAGTTTCCTGTTTTTTGAGAAAGTTAGTGACTTCAGTGACGCCTTAGGTTCCTATCTAACGCGCATCAATACAAAATATGAAAAATTTACCGATAAACGTATTGTAAAAAAGAAAAAAATACTAATAAGTATTTTAGTAAAGAAAAACAAACGTTTTTAATGTAATAATGCCAAATTTTTCGAAAAACCTTTCTTTAACGTAATTGTACTCCTTATTCTTATCAGTAAGTAACTAAATATGCCCAATAAAATATACAAAATAATTGGCAATTTACGAACAACGTTTTCACACAGACTAAAAAGGTATTTAAATATCCAAGCGCTATTTTTGTCAACACATTTGAACTTTTTTGTAACCCGTACGCGGTTGAGATGGGTCCGGAGATAACAACTATCAACGCAAATTTCGCCCCATCCTCCAAATTGGCTGCATTTTCACGTGAAATTTTACACATCAGCTTTGTAAACACTGCCGTTTGCATTATTTAGACAAACGAGGTGTGCTTGGTTGAGCATTTGAGGCTAGGCGGATTAATAGGAAAGGTAAGTTTATTAGGGAATCAGAATATTATTGTTTAAAAATTTGTCGACTGGATCTGCAGATTACGCATTTTTACTTAGAATTAATAATAGGTTTTATAAAATTTAGACAAAGATAATTATCACTTAAACTTGCCGTAGTTAAGCTGTCCTACTGTACTGTACGATAGTTTGCGACTTATTACTTAAGTTTGAACTTAAGTGGTAAGTACTAATATTTACATTTATTTAATCTTTTACATACCAAGCTAAAGTTAAGATTTTTTCATACTTTTCTTACAATTACTATTAATACTTAGTTTTACAATTCCAAAGTAATAATGTTTCCGAATGAATCATTTACCTAATTACCGTACTACGAGCAATTGGTTATTCTTACAGCAATCTACATCAACGCAATAAAATTTTCCGCATTGTGGCTACAACATTCCTGGTTACGATAAAGAAAGAGCAGACAAAATTAAATTCATCTATAAACGGAAGAAAGGAATACAAGTTTAACACTAACAATTCAAATTGTAAAACAAACAAACATCTAGAAATAATTTTAGACAAAGTCAAGGTTTTCATAGCCGCTTTGTTCATCATCGCAGACATTACAAAAAATATCTCTAAAATTATATTTTTAAGGTCGGAATTATAGATGCACGTTGTTGTGGTTAAGGTTTTTTTTAACTAGCTACACGGCCCGGGCCGACGACAGCGACCACAAGGATCGCTATACGAATAATCGCCGCGCATTTTATAGGTCATAATTGTGGTCATAAAATGGTAACAAAAGATATTTTACGTTCGGCACGAGAGCCGAGTTTATCATCTCGTAGTAACGACGCAGACTTACACGACGATTATGGGATCCACGTCTTTTATGACTATTTAATTGTTTTTAAAACACTTTATAGGTGGCGTCACACGTTTTTTTGGTAATACTGTTTTTAAACACGGTAGCGGTGATGGATACTTAAATGTAAAAAGTTATGCAATAAAGTTGAGATTTGAGTTTCTGCACACTTTGATATTAGTTTATGAAAATAACAGGATGATAACGTTTTTAGGGCGGTAATGGTGCCAAAATGATATACATTTGTAAGTTAAGTATAACATTTATTGAAATGACACACATACCTACTTACAGTCGCATCCAAATAATAAAACAAAGTATTTGTGGCCACCATTGTCGCCAGATATGAGACAATACTTAACAACAACCAGCAACTTTTCCGTCAACCCTAATATTATATTTCTTGATTAAAATCTTAAGCGTAGATAGATAGATAGGAAGCGTAGGTGTCCTGATTTAATATTCCGCCTCAGTACAGATGCGTACGCAGGCCGGATTAATTCGTAGAACGGTTGGAATATATTAAAATATTTAATTAAGGTTACCGCGAAGTTCGCGACATACCCATCTATCAAGGGCTACAATGTACCATTCTCCGAACAAACCACGTCTAGAATAAGTCTGCTAATCAAATATTTATAAAGACTGCTCAATGGGAAGACTAAAAGGTGTTTAGTAACATAAAGGTTAGAATGATATTGTACATACATACATACAAAACATCACGCCTTCATTCCCAGAGTGGGGTAGGCAGAGCTACAGAAATACCAACAACTCTAAAAAAAACTTGTTTATAATTCTGTATCCACATTTTGCACATTCCGTCCAAGTTTACCAGTGCAATTAGTGACAGGTTGCAAGCCCATCGCCAAACAGTTACAAGCCCTTATTTTCTATTATTATTGATATTGTAATAATCATTAAAAGGTATTAAAACAAATTATTTTGTTTCTATACTGATTTAAATTGGTTAAAAGGCTCTGTTTATTTAGTAACATAGGGTATATGCAATGTTGCTCGATTAGTAGGCGTAGTCGTGTCCTCGAGCGGCAGCTGACTCACCGACTACTGCCGATTGTTCCACACTAAATGTCCATGGAATCGGTAACTCAGGCATTTTACTGCCGTCTTCAATAATATATGGGGCGTTGCGTAACTCTCTTTGGAACGAAACCGGGCGCAAATATCGTTGTTTTTTAAGTCTAGAAGGCAACTAAGTTAGTTGACTTAGCGATGTTTTAGGGTAGTAGTGAACGTAAATATTTAAGGTCGTTAATTTCACCACAGATGGCCGTCTCTTATTTTTTACACTATAAACAATTCTCACCGATCGTTAACAAGAAAAATGGGCTCTAACAGTTTGGGTTTATGAACAGTAAAGGCGGTGGCACGCGTGAGGCCGACACCTGATAAACGTGGCTTTGATGGCCGCTAACTAAGGCGGTCAAACAAAATTCACAACAGAATGGAAAAGGTGCTAATGACATTTCATAAAAAAAAAAAGGTTTTATTTTAAATATAGTATGTAGTGTACATATTTAAACACTAAAAAAAACCTCGAAAATGAAACATGTTTTTATTTAATTACCATAAAACGTAAGTAGATCCTTTCTTACTAAAAATACGAAATGATGCAGACTCACCAAAAAAGTATTATTAGTCAATTGTGATGTGTCATTAAGATCTTTTGTAGATAAATAGTTTATCAACTGATCTTTTAAACGAGCTTCTTAGTAAATTGATGCGACCAAATCCGGCAAGTTGTTCTAGTTTTCAACGTTAAGTTATCTGATCGGTATTTACTATTTCCGATTTAAAATAGGTGGGTGTTAATTCATAGATTTAATTTGTATAATCACGAGATATGAACCAATTTACTAAATTAAAATTTGTTCATCTGTATTTATCTATATTTATTACTAAATACTAAGTATAAGTAGTTCAGGAAATATGATTTGGCCATCTGTTATCTACTTTGCGATCTTGACATAATATCCACAATGTGAGTCAAATATCGAAACCTTCAACCCGCTGGCTGTATTGATTGTAGAACGAGGGCAGTTTTACGATTGTTTTTTTTAATGAAGCTAACAAAAAAAACTGTTCATATTCCCTGAACTATACCTTTTTATTATTATTATTATTTGGGCACAAACGGTACAAAGAACTTACAAATAAAACACTTTGAATAAACATTAACCGATAAAGTTGCCACTAGTTACCAATATCATTATTAAATAAGCTAAAATGATACGTTACTTTAAATCGCGAATGCTTAATTATTTTATAAATAACTTAACGTTTCTGCTATTACAATCTACAGTCTCTATCTTAACGGTCTCTTTAATTCCTATAAGCAAAATCGTATCCCTACCTAATTATTACCAATTTAGAAAAGCATCTCATCGCCTATACGGGCCGTAGTGAGACCACAACGACCGGCAAAGCAGGTAGGGAGCCGGGTAGCTAGCTAACTTTATAAATAGGTAAGGAACGTAAATAGAAGTTGTATCGGCCACTACCAATCGATACACGACACTCCCGACACGTAAAGACCTAACCACCAACCTCTATTCGAACTAATATGAGCTGTAACAGCACGTAAAAGCGACGAGTTCGCATCGAGGAACGATCGGAATGTTAACTTTAGATGCCTGCAGCTGATAGGCGGAAGCACACAGCCTCGTTATGTGTATGTTGTGATAGTTAAAAGTTAAATACTCACATGCCGGATCTTTCTTAATCAAAGTAATGGAAGAGGAGTTTTTAGGACGGAGACGTGGGACGTGGGGAGAAACTATAGCTATGAGGCTCGTTTGCGACTTTGATTTTTACCTAGAATAAAAGGTTACAAATGGTGTTATAGTGTGCAATAGCAAAACTTGAGTATTTTTAGAAGGAATATGTAGTAGAAAGGTAATAAATATGTGTTTATATATGCATAATACGTTAAGTCCACGTATAAGATTTTATCCTTAAAAGTACAGTCGATAAGTAGGTAAAGTTGAAAGAGACAAGGATTTCAAATATTTTATTCGGGATTCGAGTTGCCCCTTGTTCTGAACTCCGGAACGTTATGGCCGAAGTTGGAAAGGAACGCTCTCAAATAAAATCTTAAAACTTTTATCTTTACACCGATAGGAATTCGTATTGAGTTTCTTTCCAAGATACGAATGAACCGGAATAAAACTCAAAAATAACAAAGATTAGCCTTTAATGCGTTCAACGTATTAACTTCGAAAGTTAACGGCTTTTAGGTCCTGTAATGTGGAAGTTGTATCGTTATTTGCACGTTTTTAGTAAACTTATATTATAGGCATTGTTAATTTTATAGCTGAAAGGAAATAGGAATCGTTAAATTGAGTAACGATGTAATTTAGCCCTTATCTGTATTAAATTACAGTTAATATTTTATTTCGCCACCAGCAAAAAGGGTGTTTGTAGGCCGCTCCGGTTGCAAGGATATAAACCGCACCGGAATTACAATACTTTTACGATCGATTTTATTGGTTTTTTATGTTTTTTCAATTGCCTTCAGTTAGTAATCAAGTGTGTTGATTCTAGCGGGGTACATTCCGTGTGAACATGTCGAATACATTAAAATGCTAATTTGGAATTCGTTTTGGTTTACTATTTTCTAAAATGACGTGACGTAGGTGTTTAAGGTTACTTTTAATTTTGGTGGCAATATTAGTGTCAGTTGGATGTTTATAACTGAATGCTGAGCATTTTATAAGTAGGTATCTTGATCTTAGAATATTTAAAACATCTACATTTCTTTCATTTTTAAACCACTGCATCTAAAAGGAACTTTGGTAATAGGTACTTCTAGGTAGAAAAAAAAATGTGAACGCGTTTCTTCACTGCAGATGAAATAAAATAATAATACTAACTTTACTTATACTAAATTAAAGCTTTTTATCTACAAATCATTTTTACGAACCACGTATACCTACGTATAAAATAACACGCATAAAGCATATTTAGATTATTTATATTAAAATTAAACAGGCAATGTTATTCTGATTAATATATACTTAAGTATAAATTAAGTCAAGATTTATATCATATTAGCTTTTTGTTAGCGTTCCGCACTCTCACGGTACATCATTTAATTTAAGTTAATGGCTTTGATCTCAGCGCGAAATTAATGCAAATGATTGACGTAATTCCTACTTTATAAAAGTACGTTACACAATAAAAGAGTGTTTTAACAACGTAAGTCCAGCAATAATTGTAATTAATTCAATCGACGTGAGCCAAATAAGCAGTTTTGCTACTAACTTAATTAACCTTAAATAGAAAACTAACCGTATTGTAAAGATTTGGCTGTACATTGTATAATATACCTAATGTCATTATACATTAAAAAAAGCAAATAAAGTTATAACCGCATGAAAGAATAGAGTAACTACTCTACAAGAAATGTCAACGTTGAAATTTTTCTTCAAAGTAGGTTGTTAAAATCGCTTTTTCTTCAAGACACGTTAAAAACTCGATTTTTGTAGATATGGTTAAAACTAAAAACATACAAGAAAATTATGGAAATCTTCAAGAAAAGGTTTCGCGCAGGTAACATGCAATTTGGTAAGAGTTTTCCAAATACAAGCTATAGTCTTTAGACGACACGCTAGCCTTGTTGGTAGTGACCCTGCCTTCGAAGCTAGGGTTCCTGGGTTCAAATCCCGGTAAGGGCAGTTATTTGTGTGATGAGCACGAGTATTTGTTGAGTCTTGGATGTTTTCTATGTATTTAAGTGTATATTTCTCTATATAAGTATGTTTATCGTTGTCTAGTACCCATATTACAAGCCTAGAGCTTAGTTTGGGACTAGGTTAATTTGTGTGACATTGTCCCGTGATATTTATTAATTTATTTTGATACCGATTTCTCCACTCAAAAAAGAGCGTAATAAAATATTAAATACCAATTTGATTTTAAACACTACCCTACCATTTCACCCTATTTTTAAATTCATCTGCCTGAAGCCAAATGAAACCTGTAGTTAGTATTCCAAAGGCTTGAGCGGTAAAACCCAACTACATTTTCCGAAAGCTCCTTTCCTCCGATAAGAAACGTTACCCACAAATATTTATTAAACCTATTCTACTTATTTTTGCATGATCGAGTTACAATAACTTTCCTTATCTGTTTAGTATAATTTATTGCAGACGGGATTTTCTCTAGACGTTGCTGGCATGCGGTCGGGTCCGAAAGAAAATCTCATTAAGCCTTCAATAAATATGTTAATAAGGGAAATAAGGCTCGATTAACTCCCGGCTAAGAACCGATGGGACGGCGCACAATTTTACCGAAATTAAATCATTATACACATCTGCGTTGCGATACGCACTTTTTACCGTAAAGCTGAGCACGCATTAGTTAAAATCTGCACATGAAGCTAAAACGGCGCTTTTTGAAATCAGTATCAACAGTGTTTTAAATATAGGCGTATTTTCAGAATTAAAATTAGTTGTCGTTGTTTGAAATCGTGGTTAAAACAATACGTTACGGTAATTTTGCTATGTTGTTGGTTTTTATATCTTAAGTAAAGCCATTTTAACATGAAATTATCTAACACCAGACTTATAAAATGTCAATTACTGCGCATAATTCTAATACTTAATTAGTAGGTTTTATTAATTTATCCATTTGGCATAGTAAAAAGGTGTGCCTAACCTTCAATCATAAATATGTTGAGAATCTTGTTTGTTTGTTATTACATGAATCATAATTTTATAAAGTTTGTCGCATATTCTGACATGTTAAAACTTGAAATATATCATCGAAATAACGGACTGTTTGAAATAGACTACCTATCGTAATAACGACGTCTAAGAATGAGCTTTTATTTAAAAATCAACAGTGATAGAGTTTGCAAGTAGGTACCTGTTAATAAATTTAATTCTCCTGTTAATATATCTGTTAAAACAATTGTTTTGACTTAATGGCCGGAGGATAAATAGATTTCATTTGGATTTAATAATTGAAACAAAATTCCTATTTTAGACCATGAGTTTCAAAACAACTACAGATTATAAAATAAAATTATAAACGATGTATTCAAGTCAAACAAATGAAATTTCAGTAAGACCAGTGAATAGCGTTCATTAATGGATTGACAAGTCAGAGGTGCCTCGGCCGTGACTCAAACCGGGGCCTGATTAAACTCGTGGCAGGCATTAGCCATTGATCGACCGATTCGCCACACATGTCGACGAGCTAAGCCGCCCCCAAATTTACGACACCCCACATTTTTCCGCCTCCGGAGATTTTTCTTAAAAATATTTATCCAATATACACAATCAGTGCCGCCTCATCATTTATGAAAAATCGCTCCTCCGAAAGTCCTCTATAAAAAGCTCATTTCAAATTAAAATAAAGGTCTAGCATAACTAAAGCAAAGAATCTCACACTTTCTTACGCAGATCCAAACCAAATTATACTCTGGCGTAAATACGAAAGCGAAGTATTCCAGTGAGCTGTTTCGGCTTTACGACCTTTTGTAATGGGCCGCTTGTCAAAATAACTGGTTGTTTTTCGAGATCCATTTGTACGGTGCGCTATGAGCACTGAATTATAGAATGTTAAAAGAATAACAACAAAACGTCGATATTTCGGTCGTGTGAGATAAACCGTTAATAGGCGTTTAGCCGTACGCGCTCAAAGCGTGTAGCGGCTTCTATTTTGGTTTCCTTTCATTGAAATACTATAATAGATTCGAAAATAATTACGATACAGATTAAAAGTCGTAAACTATTATTTTTATGTTTAATTTTAAGGTCAAACGAATGTTAACGTCGTATCTTAGCATTGCGCTAAAGTTCACGGTCGACATTGGTAATGAGCGGATTATTGATACTCGTATAGCCGTATAGACGTCCGCATTTTACTTTATAATGAGGTACGGTAATGTACTTTTACATAAACATAGAAAATAATAAACATTGCGGTTTAAGTTTTCTTTACATAGCTAACGTCGTCAGGAAAGCCGCTATGTAGATACATGTATGTAAAGAACAGATGTAAGTAGGTACCTACGTACTCACATGCGGAGGGTTGGGCAGCTCAGTCACCTCTATCCGACAAGTCCATTAACTTGAAGCGTTATTGTAGCCGTATCTCGAACCCCGAACATTTGTACAACCCGATAGCCCCGACGTTCCATTAAAAGGAAACATAAAAATACATTATTATGTGTTAATAACTTCGAAAGAAACGTCAGCTCCGCTCCCCGTCGATGACAAATTAAAAATGTATATTTATTAACACTTATTCATTTTTTGAATTCGTTACGAACCTAAACCTTTGGGGGATTTAAAAATAATTGAGTTTTGCCGTATAGAGCGTGAAAGTTCGGCACCTCGAGTAGCTTAATTTTTTCCCTCGCTGACCTCTGGCAGTAAACGTTTGCGCAATTGGCAGTTCTTGTGGAACCTCGTTTTGTGAAACGGCTTTCTTAATTTACCCAAATATTAACTCGAAGGTATCTTCTTTATTATGCGTACTTAATTTTTTGTAATGTAAACAGTTAGCATGCATTCAAGTCGTTAAGGTTTTAAAATCATTACTGTAGGTAAATAAATACCAACAGTATAAGTTAACTACTTTATGGTCTGCATGTTAGGAGTTGTCAAGCCAAAAACGTAGGTATTCGAAAGTTTTTTGTTAGAGTAGGTATTTACGGGTGATGGAGAGGCCTTGGGGTACCTAAGTAGGAGGCGGAGGTGATTACTCCCAGATACCTCGTAAAATTAGTATCTAACGGCGGTACGTTGGACGCTAACCGGTTATGGAGGAGTGCAGCAATGCATGTATTTTTCTCTGGCACTTAAGAGGGCGCCGAGCGTCCAGTGGCAATCATTACTTTTATCGTGTTTTCTAATAAACTAAAGTATTATCTTAAAATTTAAGAGTGCTTTACTGTTGTACAAATCAATACACAATTTATAGAGAATATGACATAACTAATCAACAATTGAACTATGAGTGAGCAACTTAACGGAAAAAAGTGGCCACCTTGTTCCGTTAAGTTGACTTCACGAAGGTTAAAGGTTATTAAACTGTGTTATGTTCGCTACATATTGCATATTGATTTGTTTGTACAAATCAATATGCAATATGTAGCGAACAACAGCGCTCCTAGATTTTAATATATTACTTTAGTTTAGCAGAAAACACAATAAAAGTAATCATTGCGCCACTGGACGCTCGGCGCTCTCTTAATAACGTAGGTAGATATGTATTCGTATTTTCGAGTTTCGTTTTTAAAACACGTTATTTGCGCTGTATCGAGCACCCAGTTTCTTATCAGTTCACTTTAAGTGAATTGCTATATCGGTGTTTTTTGCATAAAGGTTAGCTATCTTTCATCTAAGTTGGATTGGCAATTTATAAAATGAGTGCTAGTTAAGTGTCGCTTTTATAGCGTCAGTGGCGGCTTTGGCGGCGTTTGTATTGAATAGTTATAACGTTATTACTTTAACATAAGGAAAATTTAATGCATGTAAAAATTACAAAGTATCCTTATTACAAAATATTAAAAGGATTTTAAATTGTAAATATTTTATTATATTTTGGCCGCTAGAAATTACAAACACTCTAGTTTTTACAATTAGCTTTAAGTCACATTAGAACACCACAGTACCTACCTACCTATATGGATCCTAAAAAGTAGGTACATAAATACAATCCTCCAATCACAATTTCACCCGCATATAATCATTAAATATTTTTCCTTTGATCGTCATTCAACAACCTTACTCTCCGTACACCAAATTCAAATCTAGCTCCATAAAAGCACTCACAAAACGCATTCGTAGGTAGGTACTTTTCTTTTTAAAAGAGCTGTGTTATTGATTCTAGTAGGTAGCTTCTATATCTACACACTAAACACCTAAAGCAATAGACACCGTAAACGTAAAGGTGAAATCAACAAGGGCCCACCAATCGATATCTAACCCTCGCATGTTTGTCCCATGAACCTTCTATTTTAGTGCTCTCGCCGCCAGTAAGTTAGCAGCGCGGGCACTGCCTCGCCTGCCTCTGTTAATGGGACAGCTTACATCGTTTACTGGTCACGTGAAACGGAAAATATTGGCATTCAACCAAATACCTCTTTGTAACTTGAGGCTATTAACTATTTAGTAAATCTGTGCAAGATGAAATTGCAAGAAAATTTGAGGCAAAAGGCCATATCTTCAAAAATAAATAATATAAGATCTCGATTAAGGGATTATAAGGGATAATATCTCACAATCTTTAATTAATGAAAATGTGTGGGTCTACGGCAATCGCAGGTTGTGTGGATGACGTTGGGGCATTAAATCGTGCATTTAAATTTTATTAAATTAAGATTGAATTCGATTATGCGTGAGAAAAGCGTTTTAATCTGATTCAATCATGTTGGCTTATCTAAGTACCTATGAGAGACATTGAAAACCAGATGACGTATCTCTCAAACTCAGTAAATAGGCAATTGATCTCCTTTACACACTGTCAATAAGACTGATGAATGTTATCTCCTAAATTTAAGTTCCTTGCACAAATAGGTACCACAAGAATCGATATTGAACTTCTAACACATATTAATTGAAATTGATTGGACTAACCCAAGCAAGAATACACCCAAACACAGCATGTTCGACCACCAATAAATTTGGTCTGTAGCTAAATGCACCCTGCAGTGGCATTCTGATTGTACAACCTACACGTACCCACAAAAGCTTTGAAATGAATAAACAAAGCGAAAACCAATGTTATCCTAAAGTAAAATGACAACAACGTCCGTTCAAAATTGAATCGATACAAAAAAACCGCCATATCATACATATTTAATGCTTTTAGATTTTGAAGCGAAAAGAATCGATAAAACCATTACACAGTTGACGATTCCTGAAATTCTGTTCCTCATATACACATTCTGCACCAAGCTCTCCGATTTCTTTGTCAAACGAACCCTTCAGGGAGACATTGGCATTGATTATATTAAAGTACATATAAAGACAATCACTGTGAAGGTCCATAGGCTCTAAATCAATTGAACTGTGTTATCACACGCACATTTCAAATTCATTCCAACATATTTAGAATTAATTTATGTCGTTCATACGTCCAGCCAACTACTTAGCAATGGAAGCTAAATCAGTGCGTAACTGTGCTATGAGAATAGACATGATTTATATTTGATTTATTTAATGTAAATATACTTTAGAGTTGGTGTTTTGCAAGCTTGGTTTTACGATTTAAAGTATCAGAAACTAGGCCAATGATGTTTAGTTAAAGGAATAAAATAAGTATTCTCCTTTTTAACTTTTTACACCGTTTGCAGTTTCTGGATTGATTTCTTTTGTTTTCTCTGTGAATTAGCTTTTTTATTAGATCTCTAAAGTAAATTTGATTTTGTGTGTGATTTTATATACATGGATAGGTACTAAATTTGACCATGGCAACCTAATGTTTTCGTAGGATTTAACACATTAAAAATATAGGGCCATTATAACTGAAACATTGGCATGATGTAAATTCACTGCTTAAAAACAAATATGTATTGCAAACCATAACAAAAACCCTACTTTAAAATCACCCAAAATATCACAAAAACGCCCAAATTTGTTTTTGAAATATGATGTTGTGAATTCAAGGAATCACCGGCTAAACCATGCGCAAACACCTCTCGTGTTAAGGCATTTTTAGTGATACGGCGAATGCATAGAAAAAATACTTTCTTGTTAAAGGAAAGGAGAGAGGGCCCGTCTTGCTGCCTACATATTTTATTGACCCCGTGCAATATACACGAGGCTACGAGCGCGGGATGAGACTGAAGACATGGGAGATGCTGTGGAACTTTGTGAAGACGGATGAAAACTAAGATGTTTTGATGGTAAAATCTTTATTTTCGGTTGTTAGAGAATGATGTTCTGTTTAAATGATTTATGGATTACAAACAGTTTGTTAAAGGGGAAGTATTAAATTACCTCAAGGGCAAACAATCTTCACGGCATGACGTTCTAGTTTAATTGAGGATGCGTTTAAAAAAATAATGAAAATGAGTAATTTTACCGTTAAATTTTTAGCAAAAGTCAAAGAACAATAATTATTTATTCAAAAATAGGAATTTAGTTGCAGCTGTAACAACTATCAACTTTGATTGATATGTATAGTATCATGTTTTTTTTTAATGTGTGTCAGCTGAGAGAAAATCTTTCTCAGTTAGCATTACATCTGGGAATCTGTTCTCTAACTCAAGCTATATCTATCTTTGGATATATCTTTAAACACGTCTATCTCGTTGATCTCATCTGCACCGCGCCTACTTCAGTACTTTACTGGCATATCAGTCGGTGCGGTATTCCCAAACTGCACTTCAGTGTTCCCGGCCGCCACATTCAATGTACATATATACCATAACATGTATATCTACATGTACCGGTATACACGCATTCATTCCGAACACGTAACGCGCCTATGTTTTACGCGAGTCGTATGTATCGTAGTTTTGTTTTGTTATTTACCGATATTTATCTTTCGCAGGTTTTTTTGGTGCTTTGAAAGCGAACTCAGCAGGCGGGAAAAGAAAGTGGGACGAGGTTTCGAGGTGCAAGGAATGCAAAGAAAGACTTTATTGATATAGCAATAAGGATATATTAGCGTGTATTTTTAGATAGTAATTGTGCCCTGATGGATTTGAATATACAATAAAATTGTATAATGCAATAAAAAAGTTGAAACTGTGTAAAGTAAGACGTATAATGTTGCGATGAGTTTCTTTATATTTTTTTGCAGCTGGCCTAAGTATGACAGTAACTGTTGACTTTTAAATTGAAGTAAAAGTAAATAAACGTTTAAATTATTGTTCACCCTTACAATTTCCCCTAAAAACAGTTAATGTAATTGCGTTTCCAATTATGTGTGACTTTCGAGATGTTATCATTACTTACCGCAGCGGACGCTCCACAGAATTTCTGGGCTTGCCCGTATTTCTCCTTTTCTACGTGAAGCAGTAACTTGTTTGGACGGGTTCCACTATTCCAAGATTTATTGGATTATTTCCGACCTATTTCCCTCTCGTTGAAACAGTTTATATGCATTTAAAATTATATAATTTGACATAAACATAGTTAAATAAAACGGTGCCATTTATTTTGCGAAATTTTACAAATTCCTGACTTTGTACCTATAGAAAAGATTAAGCCGGTTTTATGTTTAAAATTAAGCTACGGGTAAGGCTAAGGGAATTTTGCCTCTTCAGCCAAAAAGTAAAAAGGCGATCGAATACGTGCGAATTTATATTTTGTAATTATGACTTAACTTATTCAATTTAATTTTCTTAGCTAGGAACAATTTGTTTAAATAATCATGTGTGTGTACCCTTCCGTGGTCTCACCTGGTGGTTCCAACGGAAGATCAGCTCTGACAAATGCCAGCATTATGCTGAGTTGGAACCATTTCGTGACTACATTTTTCTGGTGCGTATTTCTCTGTTATTTGTTGATGTTTGCCACGAATAAATGTAGTTCTATCTTCCTTTCTTTTAAAATTAATGATAAAAAGATTGACGGTGTTATTTTAAAATAAGCCCACTACCTATTTACTAATTTTATAGCGAATTTTCCTAGTAGATTTAGTTCATTCATAACGGACTTTGAATTCGCTGCAGTTTATATTCATTTTAGTTTCAATTACATACTAGTAAGTTATACATTATTACAAAATCCTAGTTTTAATGTTTCTCGTTATTTAAATATCCCGTAGATTATTTAAAAGGTTAGTAAGTAAAATGTCTTTATAAACCTATGTATTTGTCATAACCAGTTAGATATTCAAGCCTGCTGTTACACTACCAGCGTAAAGTGTGTAATTTTAAAATAAGATGGGAATAAACGTTTATTTTATTTTTCGTTTTATTGCTAACAAAGTGCCGCGGCTCTGTGACAAACATCCAAAGTATTTAAACGAGAACCATTTTAGATAGGAGGCGTGTTATGAGTCTATTAAATAACACTTTATGCTTTTGAATGCAATAAGGCTGGTCTACCCTCATATACGTACCTACCTCAGGTTTATAAGGATTTTATGAGTTTATATTGATACAATTGAAACCGGCGACAAAGCATTTAGGTAAAGATTATGGTCTAAGCTCTTAGTCAAAAAATATGCGCCAATTTTTCGAGTTTTATGGTTACATTTGTTTTTTTCTTATAAGCTAACAATACCTTCAACCCTTACCCAATGACTGGCGGTGTATGTTTTTAGTTACATAACAGTGTTAATTCCAAAATGGTTAAGTGTTTTCGGTTTTTTGGTGCCTATTTTTTTATGCTGCTTCTCAAAAGAGATTTCATGTAGGTATATTTTAAAATTGAAGGTTTAAAGTAATGTCATGTTAAGTAATTAACTTGTGTCATACAACTAAGTGAAACCAGCAACAGTAATCCTCATAACATGGCCCCAAGATATGTCAGTACTAAACCTACTACAAGCACATTTACAAACCTGACTCCAGGTAGGTACAAGCAATATTCAAAACTCGCCAAAATCAGTTTAAATCGTCCATTTTACGGTTATAGCGTACTTGGATGGTAGGTATCTTTGAATACAAATTTGTGAGCGCTCACGCAAAGACCATTACCATCATCTACACGAAAATATACACTATGTGAAACACATAAGGTTCAAAGCATTTAAGCAAATTGTGAGTACACTATGACATATAGGTATGTTAAGTTTAGAGATTACTGAGGGTAGGTAATATATTAAAGGGAAAATCGACTATTTGCGAAGCAGTTTATTGATATGGTAAAAAAAGAATGTTGTGTAAGTATATACTTTTTGATATGTTGATGCAGTTTGACATAAACTTTGTAAACTAAAGCTATAAGAAAAATGTAAAGAATGTGAATCCGGTAAATGTTTTCTTCATACCTATTCCTTCTACGCTACAAATTATCACCCCTTTTCCCTGGTATTTCTCTTTGAAAATGCATGAAAAAGTCATTCCCGTTTCTGCTTTAAATATCTATCGACACCCACCAACGACAGATGGGATTTAATATCCAATTTGTTGGATGAGGGTGACTCTAGGATAGGGTCAGTCTATAGCTCAGTTTGAGTTCTCCTTTCGATAAAGACAAGAGACAGTGTAGTCATTTTGAATGGCCACTTGGTATGCTGATTTTTACTGATTTCATACAAGCAAGATTGACCATTAAAAAAAAATAGGGCCAAGTGCCACTTAGTTGATTAGTAAATAGACACGGCACTCAAAAAAATGAGATCCAACCAAGAGAGGTTTTCTCTTAGTTGACGTAATATTAATACAATAGTCATGAAGTTAGTTATATTGATAGTTATATTGGTTGACAAGGCTTAACAGCCGCAAGTTGTTTAGTGATTCAACTATATTATCAGGGGGGTGATTCTCTCCACACTGCGCTGCGTCGATCTCAAAGGTGAAGTTTTATCCGGCAAGTTTAAGAAGTCCCGTCGGATCGTATGTACAAAACACATAAAATTTTAGCTCGTGCCTTCTCAATTTGGCAGCAGCCAGGTGAGTCGAGTTCAGTGTCGTATAAAACTGCCTAATTAAGAAGGCACGCGCTAAAATGTGTTTTGTACGCTCCGCCGGGACTTCTTAAACTTGCCAGATAAAACTTCATCTTTAAGATCGACGCAACGCTGTGTTGAGAGAATAACCCCCAAGGCTCGTGTGGAAACAAGACGCTTATGCACAACAATCAACACCCACCACCACCACACCACATTACCACATTACCACATTGTGATTGTGATGTACCACATTTTTTGCATAAATAAATCTTTTTACTTTACTTTACTTTACTTCACCCGCCAAGCAACAGTGTTCGCATTGTTGTGTTTCGGTGTGGGGATAAGACAACCGGTGAAATTACTAGCATAGAGGCATTCCATCTTAGTCCTCAGGGTTGGCAACGCATTTGAGTTCTTAGGATTATAGTCTTGAGAATTCAAATGTCTATGGGTCTCAGATTCCACTTACCATCAGGTAGCCTGAGTGCTCGTGTGCCTTCTCCTTAACAAAAAAAAAAACAATCACAATCTTGTTAGAAGAGACCGAATTTTTTTCAGTGGATGCTTCTAAAAAGACTGCGATTGATGTGAATAAGCTCCTTGATATATTAGATAGATCAACCAAGATGTTCTGCTTTAGTTGCACAGAACAGAAATATAGGTTATATTGACATACATTTGGACACATTTAAATCAACGTACAGATTAAAAAACTTATAATAATCAAATGCCAAACTGTGTCAAATGGGGAACCACTCCGCATTATGCCATTATGCTACGGCGCTGGATTTCAGTGGTCCCTAGTTTTTTTTTCTTTTTTCTTTATGGAATAGGAGGCAAACGAGCAGACAGATCGCCTGATGGTAAGCGAATGTTGTCACCCATAGACACCTGCAGCACCAGAGGAGTTACAGGTACGTTGACGGCCTTTTAAATGAGAGTACGCTCTTTTCTTGAAGGTTAGTTGAATGGCCTCAGGATTTTTGGCGCCAAAATATTTAAAAATTACACCAAATCAATGCTGGGTGTAGCTATTAATTTATTCAATTTAGGACAGCTAAGAGGAAATCTCTTTTTGTTTGTATTCTATACATTTTGTGACCTTTCGCTGTCGGTGAGCAGCCGACGGCAATCAAAGTAACACTTCTCTTTTGCGTCGGATTGTTGGTTATAAAGACAGCTAACGATGAAAGATTTTCTCTTGGCTGACATAATTTCAATAAAATTGCTATGATAGGCACTAATATTAACCAAAAATAGGCCTCTATTCTACTCGTTAAAATCATATTGCTTATGACATGTTATCGTATTGTCAAAGTTACGATAGCTCTTATTTGCTTGACAGTAATGGCGGCCGAGTTACAAACAACATGTCAAAAGCGACATCCTTCGAGTCCTTGATATAGTTTGAGGGTGGTAGGACCTTGTACAGGGTCAGTCCGGATCGCTACCACCATCTTATCCATTAACCTACCGCCAAGCAACAGTGTTCGCGTTGTTGTGTTCCGGTTTGGGGATAAGACAGCCGGTGAAATAACTAGCATAAAGGCATTCCATCTTAGTCCTCAGGGTTGGCAACGCATTTGCTGTCTTGTGAATGCGAATGTCTATGGGTCAGTTTCCACTTACCATCAGGTGGCCTGTGTGCTCTTTTTTTGCCTTCTCGATGCTATAAAAAAAAACGTGCAATCACCTTATTAACAAGGAAATGTACCCAACTGTCCGGCTCCGATTTGTTGATTTTTATATATGTTAGAGAGTACCTACCTAGTCTAAAATAATGGACATGTGTTTTTTTTAGCTGCCCAAACTCAACCTATTTATAATAATAATAATAATAATATCACGGGACAATCTCACACAAATTGACCTAGTCCCAAACTAAGCTCTAGGCTTGTACTATAGGTACTAGACCACGATAAACATACTTATGTAGAGAAATATATACTTAAATACATAGAAAACATCCAAGACTCGGGAACAAATACTCTTGCTCATCACACAAATATCTGCCCTTACCGGGATTTGAACCCAGGACCCCTAGCTTCGAAGGCAGGGTCACTACCAACGAGGCTAGCGTGTCGTCAAAACATGGGAATAAAATATCCTCCAAAGCACTAAAAAGTGACCAAACCCTCTAACTTATGTGTAGTTTTGTTAAAGCAAATTGCTAGTTACTTACTGGCTTGATTATATGTTGGACATGAAAAAATACTAATTATGGACCGTAAAAACTGGTTTTTGTGTGAGTTTGACGACACGCTAGCCTCGTTAGTAGTGACCCTGTCTTCAAAGCTGGAGGTCCTGGGTTCAAATCCCCGTAAGGGAAAATATTTGTGTGATGAGCATGAGTATTTGTTCCTGAGTCTTCGATGTTTTCTATGTATTTAATTATGTATTTCTCTTTATACTTAAGTATGTCGCTAATATTACCTATACTAAGTCCTTAATTTAAAATTGGACAATAGTGTTTAGTGTCTACCTTTCATATCATGGTATAGAAATATTCACATAAAATTACCTAATAAACAATAATATTTCAATCTTAAACATACGAGTATCAAGCAACTCATGTGGTATTATTTCATAGTGATGAAAATTAATGTAAGTTTATTTGCATATTGTTCTATTCTCTAAATTTATTTTGTACCATAAACATTAAGTACCTACCTATAACTTGTGTTCAATTTTAGGTAGGTTGTTGATATATATATTATGAAAGATTTTAGGCTTGGTATTGGCGAGTACCGATAAAACAATACCTAATGGATATTGTGTTTTAAATTGTGCCATTGACGCGATCTTCTAGCATTCTTAATTAATGCTTTTTAGGTTTTCTCATAGTTACCTGCCAGCATTGGATATGTACCTATGTAAGCATTTCTTACCCTGTATTTCGATTATGGTAAATAAATTTCATTTCATTTCATTTCATTCATTGTTTATCGTTGTCTAGTACCCATAGTACACGCCTAGAGCTTAGTTTGGGACTAGGACAGTTTGTGTGACATTGTCCCGTGATATTATTATTATTATTATTAGTTTCAGTTGATATTACAAAACACGTGCTCATTATTTTTTCATGTTCTCAAAACCTGCATGCAGCTTGAACAAAACTCTACAGAAGTTAGACGGTTTAGTACCAATTTCACCATACGACGTTAAATTTAATCAATGTTAATCGGTTGTTAGTCCATACATTTTGACAACTGTTAACGCTCTAATCATCTGTTAAGTGTTTAACATAGTATGGTGAAATTGGTACTAAGTCACTTTTCAGTACGTTGGAGGTAAAATTTCACGTAATAGGTTGAGTTTGGGCGGCTATAAAAATACGTGTCCGTTACTTTACACTACTCTAACATATCGCACCTTCGGTAGGAAAAGGGCACAATTTCCCCTTTAGTAACATTGTATATTGTGCCCTTGTTCTATCGGACAAGGGCACAATTTCCCCTGTAGTCATATTGAACATTGTGCGCTTGTTCTACCGAAGGTGCGATATATGAATATCCAACATATCGGAGCCGGACAGTTAGGTACCTTTCCTATAAGCCAGCTTTAGGACTTTACCAAATTACTAGTAGTTTTTTGATTATAACGTATAAATAAATAGTAAAACAACAATCCATTCCATATCCACACATCACATATTACATAAAAAAAACGAACTGTCATAACGAAACCGATCAAATCAGCATAATGCATGCATGATACCTGAATGGTTTGAATGGCGTGATAACAATTAGAGCCGCCGTTAGAGAGATAAGTATTCAATAGTCATTCAATTCTAGATAGATAATTGACACTACTGAATGCTGAATCGTTTTTATGGCCGATTGACTTACAGTAGTTCATCGGTTTCTTTTTAGGATTCCTTAGTATATAAAGAGAACCATACAATTTCTAACAATAGCGAGAGTTCTTCGCTAAAGAAGGTTATTTGATCCGAGCTGCCATGAGTTTTTTGCGAGGCCAATGGTCAAGTTAAACAGAAACAAATGCTGTTAAACCTGCCAAGTTCCAGTGATTGAAAAGGATATAGCTATTAGAAGTATAGCTTTGTTTTTTTACACTTTGGCCCATTTTTTTTAATTTCCATACTCAATTCTTTATTGATTTTCACAATGTGTATTACAGATTTACAGGTGTTAACGTAGGGCTAAGAGATCAATCGTGCACCCTCTAGGGCACAGCAATTGTATACAACGTGTTACAAAATAATCCGTAAAAAAGGAATTACGAAAGTAGTGTCAACCCTAGTATACTGTATACCTAAGATACTGAACTGACGTTATTTAATAAGGGTTGACACTACTTTTGTTTTTTTTTACGGATTATTTTGTAACACGTTGTATGTGAGGCCACTTAATAAATAGGACATTTATATTGCATACTCGTTGATATATAATACCTTGTTTTAAACATTTAAGTGGACATAAACGTTTATTATACTCTAAATGTATATTTTTACTGAATCTATACACATTATAATTATAACTTATCATCTAATCTAAAAACATACTCGGTTGTGTAGTTATATTACCTTCTTACTTATATACCTTCTAAATACTCAGCTGTTTGAATCTGCAGGTTTATACTTAAGTTAGAAAAACCCATTGTGTCATGGCAACAGCGGGGTTTGAACTCGGTATAGGTCGATCACGGGGTCGACATTCTAAACCACTCTACCACTGACGCTCTTTGAAACATTTTGAAATACAGCCGTAGATTTTATAAATACATAAATTAAATTTCAAAAACAAGTACCTAATCGTTCTATAACTGTTTAAGAAAAAAAACTGTATTTTCCCTAAGGACAATATTATCAACAAATTTACTTCATAAGCCACACCTAAGACCTTTTTTTAACTGATCGAGTGAATAATGCATTTGCTATTCATAAAGTGCAACCTATTTTAAAACTTTCGATTTTACAAACTTTATCATCCAGTTCCCGCTAACCAAAAGAGCACAATACTAACTAGGGACACGTCATAAAATTATTATTTAGACTGGTTTTTATGTCGTACTTTTTTCTACAGAAGAATTACAGCCGCTAAGGTAAAAAGGGTTTTTATTGGTTTGCTTTTTGTATAGAGCTTATTAAAAGACGGCCTAAATTGCGCATTAAAAAATGCCTACTCGTAAAAGAAAGATTTAAACCTACTTTGACAGGAACAAGGAGAAATGAACAAGGTAGGTAACAAAAGGGCTAGAAATTAATTGTTCATATCGTATTTAATATCTCCACTCTTAATAATTCAACAGTTTACATGGAAAAAGAACTCCAATCCCGATCGAATATTTTACAAAACACTTTTAAATACCTGATTCACAGAGTTAATTAATAAGTTTTGAGAAATTTACTCAATTTCACTTAATTAATCTAAAAAATGTCGTCATTTAAATTAAAAGAAGGATTAAAGTAATTTGAACGGAACCCAAATAAATCTAGCTTGTCTTCCATCCATAGCTAGTCGTTTTTACTGCCTGTCAGGTTGTTTTATAATTTCAAATGGCTGAGTTAAGTCTAATAGCTAACGCGCACGCAACACATTTTAGGGCGAACACTTTCCGTGCCAAAGGTATCCACAACGGGTCGGTTTCGTAAGTATGGAGAAGGAGTCTGGCGCACAATGTTGATGTTATCAGCTGTCAAATACCGCTTTAGAGGTTGTATGTTTTAGTTGAAAATTAGTTACAGTTTCAATGGGGTTATTGCATCTTATTTCTACCTATTGCAATTATGATTAGGTATTTAACTTATGTCGCTTTGATAGGCCATATACACAAAGTAAACCGATGATCTGTTCGGGTCAGGTGGATTAGAGTTTTTTTATTTTTATAGTGTCAACTCAATGGCCTATATCAAGCAGTGGACGTCTTTTGCCTCGTTGTAACAATTAAACTTTGTTTATAAAATGAAATAAGAAATTGTAGTGCAGAAGAAGTATGATTTAAAATTTCTAAACAAATTAACACATTATCGGTTGCTGATCAGAGATAAAATCGCCTATTGTTTAACTGCAGGTGTAGCTTTCAATGTTCTTCCCTGTAATGTTTCTGTATCGTGTATACAATAAAGTGTTTTATATCGTACAGTATTGGGTTACACATTTGGAACCTACCCGATCCCCAGATATTTCCACAAAATGTAGTGACAGTTTGATTTAGAGTTATTAATCAAATATTTCACACATGAACGTAGGTATGTGACAAATCTCAAATAATTGTTTATGAGTTTTAAAGTTTATAACATGCAGTACCTAAATGAGAATTATGAGGCATGATACTGTGTAGGTACATTTTTAAATCAGCTGTTAAAAACAAGGTGATGGCCATGCGCATAGTGTTCCTAAGCTTATTTATTTGTTGCAAGAAAAACTAAGAATACTACAAATTCACATAGGTGTATAGATAATTAATACCTAACCCTTTTCACTTTTACGTGATCATTTCCATAATTCTTGTAGTAACATAAAAAGGTTATTTAGATGGAGTAGTTTTTACCTTGCCGTATTTTAAATAAATTAACAGCTTATCAAATTCGGTAGGAAATAATCATTTAGCCCATTTTCATAAATATATCAATGACTGTACCTAGTAACTTCTATATTAACGTCCTCATCTTATTGGAATGGTATTACATATTTGATTTTAGGTTAGTTTTCTAGCTAGACTTATTTTTTTAGAAGCACGATACGTTTTACGCATAATAGGGTTGTACTTACGTTATAAAATCGCTTACTAGTGGATCCTTTAGGATAATAACATTATTACATGCCTTTAATCAGATAGTAGTTTTCATGTTTACCTAGCGCCACCTAGTGCATTGCTATCGAACTACGTGCACAACACTGCCATCTATACGTTAATATCTGCAACAACATTCTAGTTACAACCACATGCACAAATCTATCTGCTCTCGTCGCACTACAAGCCACAAGGGAGATAAACGCATCCAGTTCTAAATTAGAATTTAGGTATCTGCGCGCCGTTGATTGGTCAACACGCGTGGAGGCAAACAGGTTTAAGGAGATAAGACCAATGAGAAGAGGAAGGCGTGTGCAAAAACAGCGGCCATGCTATTTTAGGCGGAGCTTAGGTCTAGAACCTCCTTTATATTCTATCCGTATGAGGCCGTCATTTGAGTTATGCCCTATGCAGCAGAGCTACGTGTTTGAAAAAGAAAAATGGGGTTTGTTTTGGTGAAAGACACGATCAGGCTTAGATTGTTTTAAATAAAATAACTTATTACACAAATAACGGATTTAAACCTTTTTATTTGGATTAGTAAATCCATGATAATTAATGGTCTGGTATAAGAATAAGTTTGGCAGAAAGCTCTGAAGCATCCTTGCCAGGTCATAAAATAGTTTTTATGAGACTATTGAACATTTATTACACGAAGAATTAGTAGAGGGAAATATATGAGAGTATGGAAAAACTAAATGTCGAGTTGAAGAGTTTTTGTTTTTAGACTTGGTAAATATTAATATAAAAGAAAAAAATAGACACCAGGGTAAATAGGAACTTCGGGAGTAATTTTATTTGCAAGCGGAATACCCTTTATGAAGGCGTTGGTAGATAATTAAATTTAATTAAGATAGGTTAATGGAAGAATGCCGACGGCAATTGGCAACTAGGTTTTCGCTAGTAAAATAAACAAAGGCAATTGCGTTTAAATGCCATGGCCGTAATATTGTTGAAGGTGCCTAAGTACCTACGTACTTACCTAACTGTTAGCAGGTAGGTGTTAAATATCCTTAAAAAAAGTAGGTTGCTGACATGTATAAAAAAAACTGTAGAAGTCCTTGTAGCTGCAGATTGTATCTACCGATATACCTATAGGTAGGTACTAGTTAAAGTATATACATTATCTTATCAAAAAGGCACTTAGCGTAAAACGAAGTCGGATAAAAACGAGATTTGAGTGGAGCTTTATTCTGCACCTATCATTTAACAAGACGGGTTTTTTTCTAAATTCTAATTCCACAATCGATTTCGTTTAAAAAATATTTCTAAATTACTTACCTACCTACTTAGTAATTCGGAAACAAACTACACGATTACAATTTAATTTAAATTCAACAGTTACCTAATTATAATGTGAAGTAGCTTAGAAACGACACAAAACTATAAAACAGGCCAAACCATAAATGGTCATATAAAAGTCGTGAAGCTCGCGCCACAAGACAACAAAATCGTCACGTCGTAAATCGTAATCGGACTCAATTGGCGTATTAAAGCATTTTAATGGGAACTGAACGACATTGTCGAAACTTTATCGACTTACAACAGGTGACCGTAGTTTTATGAGTTACTAAAGTGCCAGGCTTTTTTATTTTCACATAAAATGTTCCTTAGTGTGGAGTTCTCGGCTGTGAATGGAAAAACTTTAGGCGCCAGTGACTCCTTAGGTAGTCAAAACTGTATTCAAATGTCGGTTGGTGGCAATGAATGCAGTCATAAAGAGGAAATGCAGTTGTCTAAAGGCCGTATAAAAATGGCTCTTGAGTGACGACAGTTTTCTTGACGAAACGTTTTATTTTACGTGTCTTAAGACTGGGATCTATCTCAAGATCACTTTGTTGGTGCACAGAATACCCTTGGTTAGCTGCTCGGACCTATTAGGACGTGTCAATAAATGACTCAAGCAAGTACCTAACTGTTCTATTATTTGTTAGTAGCTAAAAATATTTTCCGAAGAAAAGCATTTTCTATAACAGTGCCCGAGGCATTTGGGACACATCTTATTTTCTTCATATGACTACTTTTCTATTCCAATAGATGATTTGAACTGCCAAGTTTCAGCACTTTTGGCAATGAGCAAAATGGTTTCCGCGTTTGCTGTTATCTTTATTATTTCATTTCGTATGAATTGTAGTTTGGTAAGGCTTTTTGGCGTTTTCGAGCCCTTATTTATGAGTCGGTGGCATCAGCGCACTGTTACGAATAATCAATTTTGAGCGCATCTAATTTTTGTCATTAGATTGAAATAAGTAAATTAATTTGTATAAACAATGACCACGTTACCTATAAATACAAACATTTTCAGTTGCACACAAAACACAATTTTCTTCTCTAGAAACCAACGAGGCGTGATACTTAATTGCTTCATAATGGTCTTATGAATCCTACTACAAAATGCATAGGTACCTATTGTCTCTTAACACGCAATCTTTTGTTCTGTTCGTTGAATTTGCACGATTAGCAAACTTTTGCCATCTCTGACTTCTTTGCTAAATTAATATTAGTTCATTAAAATTTGTTGATTCACAGGTAGGTTATTTTGTTAAACTCTCTTACCTTACATCCTGTTTATCAGCCGTTATCTTTGTGCATCTGTAACAATAAAAAAAAAACATTACTTACACTATAGCACATGTTAATAACAGGAAGGTTATTTGTAGACGTTGTTGTAGAGACTTATAGTTAATAATTAATGCATGCACATGTTGTACCCAAATATGGAATTACACTACTATCGAATTTCACTTTATCGAATATACCTATCATTTTATCGAACGCGTTTCTGCTGAAACCATATTGTTTTCAGGGTATCTTATAGGTACCTATATTAATTACGTAAGTTAGGTTAGGTTACCACCATTAGGTTATGACCATTTTGCACATTAATTAAAAAATGTATTTACTTAGGTTAAAAAAAATATGTGATTGTTAACTTTTTTTTATGTGTCAAATAAATTATTTTTCATTTCATTTCGTTTTTAGGTTCGGTTAGATGTTTAAGATACCCTGAAATCATTATGGTAGGTATCAGCAGAAAATAGCGTTCGATGAAATGATACCTACATTCGATGAAAGGTGTTTCAATGAAATGATAGACACCCATTAATATTACGATTGGTCTGAATGAGTTGAAATCCTTTTTGAAGAAATGGCCAGACAATGCTCACAACAGATAAACCTGCCCCATATTCCACCATAGCAACAATGACATGTGACAGGTGACATTTCTGTACATGGCGCAGCCTGTATACAACCTGCCGATGTATCAGCGTGTTAACTTTGTAATGTATGCCGAATTGTCACCTGTCACGTGTCATTGTCAAGATGGTGAAATAGGGGGCTGGAAAAAGTGGAGGGAGGCGTTTTTACCCAACAGTGCAGGGACAAAACAGGCTGGTAAATATCAAGATTAAAATTCCATTTCCTAATATACTTTTTTGAAGACTTTAAGGGGCATCCATATCGACGTATAATTAAGGCATAGGTACCTATTTAATTTTTATGTCAGTAATAGATTATGTAATGTATTTACATTACCTAAATAAGTCATGCAATTTAAATCAATCGTGTTAAAGATAACGTTAAAAACTTAGCTAAGCTTAACACATCGAAGGACATCCATTACTTTGTTTCATTTCCCTTAACTTAGCCCAATTAAGCAGCACATGTTTCACAAACACAAACAACACAACACCCGTCCAACACTCAAGTTTAATGTCGCTCTCGAGATGTCCTCGCATATCGTTGCTAGCTCTAATTCCCTCAACAATGTCACCGGACACTTGAGAAATAATTGCGCATCAAACAGCAGTAAAACCGTCTGCCCCTGGTCTACTCTTTTACGATGCACCGATAAATAAACCTACACCGCTATTATTATAAACGATACGATCATATTTACGTTTTTATACCCCGTTTATAGCCCGTTGTGCAACTTAAGAGCGCACTTGAACTTGCCCAGTGACACCGTTCGAAGTTTTATTGTTTCGCTCAATGGACGAAGTTTACGACCGCCGTAATCTGTGACGTGGGCTATAAGTCTGATGCGTACTACGGGATATTTAAATGCGTTTACTTTCCATTTCTTACACGCACGAGACACGAGGCTAGAGTTTGAATTTAGAGGTTCGTGTCGCGTTTTGAACGTTCGTAAATCTGTGTGTCTATCTGTGGCATGACGCTCTCAAACAGAAAGACCAATTTGAACGTGGTTTTTATTAACAAAAAGCTAGTTTAATCGGGGTTGTTTCTAGTTAAGTTTTATGAAAACTAATTTAACCGTTTAAGAGTAATTTATTGTCAGTAAAATAATAATAAAAACAACAGTACATTTTTAACTTAAGACTAGCTTAAGCCTAGTCAAAAAGCCCCCCTCGAGTCGCCCCTGGCGCAAAGGTACCTTTGTGCCAGGGGCCATCCGTATCAGTACCCATCACACTCAGAGTTATATTTCTGAAAGTAGATGTTGCCATTCATGGTTTTTATCAATAGTTATTAATAAAACCTTTGTAAACGCTGCTAAAATTAAGCTGCAAGTTCCGAAAAAACTATCTGACCTAGAAGCTACTTCGTTATTGTAACAAATTGCAAAAAGACCTTCCATATCACTATCTTGCAAGATAAAAGAGATGAAAGGTCCACAAAGTAGGTACGATCCTTTTCACTGTGGATATCTTGGTCTAATATCATTGCCCCCAGCGGTGTATTTTCATAGATAGAAGAGGAAATCGCGCGCCCAACCGTTCTTCCATCCCGAAAGTAGATTTGCATTATTTACCTATTCATATTTTCTCGGGCAAGGTAACCTTTTGGGGAAACAAATAATAGGCGGAATGCATCTGGGCCCGTATTAAGGGACGTCTTTTTATTCGCTTTGAGGTTTGGTAAATATTTTTCTTTGCTATTACGAGAACTGCGTCTCCCCGCGAGGGTAAGGGTGTTTTCGTTTCCGAAGGGATACGCGTATCCGATAGAAAATTGGATAAGTAACATATCTATTATTGACGAAGGATTCCAAAGTTCGGGGTTTTCTTGGATTCAGGTAGTCACGTTCGGATCAGGGACTTATGTTGTGTTTCCTGAAATAAATCAACAAGAATACTTATTAGGGCACGTTTTCGGTTTAGGAAATTTTAAAATATGTAATGTGAACATGGCTCTAAGATTAATGCAACATCTGAATAAACTGTGCCGTCCAAAAATACTTAAATCTACCAATAGCAAAAACCAAATTAAAGCTAGCTTAGGTTCTTTAGGTTTCGTAAATTTTGTATATATAAATTAGAGTAGGCTATTTAATTTACGTTTAAACTTTCACCAATTCTCGAATATTATAAAACACATACATACATACATACATAACATCACGCCTTCATTCCCAGAGTGGGGTAGGCAGAGCTACAGAAATACCAACAACTTTAAAAAGACTTGTTGACAATTCTGTAACCACATTTTGCACAATCAGGCCAAGAGGTTTACATAGTGTATTAGTGACAGGTTGCAAGCCCATCGCCTAACAATACTACAAGCCCTTATTCCCTTAGTCGCCTCTTACGACATCCACGGGAAGACATGGAGTGGCATTATTCTATAGGTAACCCGGCAACCACACGGGGTTATATAAAACAATCTGAAAAATAACCTATTATATACAACGACTAACTAACTATTATGGTAAATGCACCACGCTGGGTGCATCCCACTGAGCGTGTTGCACTCAACTGATATCAAAGCACCGATGCAGTAATTTGCATAACGGATGTGCAATTAGGAAAATTTGCTTTTAGCCTGTTAAGTATCGGGTAGCATTACTTATATGGCTTAAGGGTCAATGTACGTTATAAGGAAGGGATTTGATGGCCGTTACGAAACAAGAGTCTTTGGATTATTATTTGAATTTTTAATTACAATGTTTGTTGAGTTGAAAATTTTGTTTGTAATAAGGCATATTTGATTCTTATTTTGGTACCTATTTGTATTTTGTTCCTCATATGAGTGTGTGTTTTAAATTACCGTAGGTAATAAAAATGCGTAATTGGCATCACTGCATACCTAGTATAAAACAAAGTCGCTTCCCGCTGTCTGTTCCTATGTATGCTCAGATCTTTAAAACAAAGCAACGAATTTAGATGCATTTTTTTAATAGATAGGATAATTCAAGACGAAGGTTTATATGTATAAAACTTTAACCCCGTGTGGTTTCCGGGTTAGAATAGTGCCACTCCATGTCTTCCCGTGGAGGTCGTAAGAGGCGACTAAGGGAATAAAGGCTTGTTGTATTGTTAGGCGATGGGCTTGCAACCTGTCACTAATACACTAGTAAACATCTCAGCCTACTTGTGCAAAATGTGGTTACAGAATTAATAACGTGTATTTTTAGAGTTGTTGGTATTTCTGTAGCTCTGCCTATCCCACTCTGGGAATGAAGCTGTGATGTTATGTATGTATGTACCTATGTACTTTAACCCGGAGCTAACTCCTTTATGACATTTGGACCCTAACGTCGTGCAAATAGAGGCGAAAAGTGATTAAGGACGTTCTTCAATCGACTATACTTACCTAACTTCCATTATAAAGTCAACGTTACACTTATAGTAGGTACATAACGCCACTTTATTCCAAATTTTACTACATAATTTTAAACTCCCGGGGCGCTTAAACGATGAGCAAAAACCAATTTCCCAAAGTGTCAACTTATACGGCATTCCGAAAATTTGTTGCATATACGATCCCATTATATACCTAAATCGCCATCTAATACGTGTCAGTAAAGAGAAAATCTCAACATTATACAAATTAACGTTGTAAAGTGTTACAAATGATGTGATACGTATCCCCGCTTGCCTTTCGAGGGGTTATAAAAGGTATTGGATATGCCTCTGATTAGATACCTTCGCTTTTCGTTTGTTATTTGTTTTATTTTGAAGCGGTGTGGGAATGGTATCCTTACAGAATAGGGCGCTGAGATTGCTAGTGCATTGTCGAGAAACGTTTGCAGAAAAAGTGGTTTCTCTATACTAATATTTTACATAGTAGGTATTTAGGTATTTTTACTGTTGCTTAGGAATTTTTAGTCGAAAGCGCTAATGCGTCCCTATCTGAGCATTTCTAAAAAAGTTTGTACATTTCATTCACGACTTCAATTTGCAAAAAAAATTGCAGGTTGGTAGAGTGAATGAAGCTGAGCCTAAATAACATAGTCCCCCAAAATGTCCTCATACATTTGTATGAAACTTTCCTTTTTTGTTACCATGAACCAAAGAAAGTTAGTAACAAAAAAGGAAAGTTTCATACAAATGTATGAGGATATTTTGGGAGACTATGTTATTTAGGCTCAGCTTCATTCACTCTACCAACCTGCAATTTTTTGTGCAAATTGAAGTCGTGAATGAAATGTACAAACTTTTTACAAATGCTCATCTATTCTTACACCTATAACTTCAATTAGGGTAAAAGTGGGATAGTTGCCCCAGGAGGATAGATGCCCCGAATTTAAAATCAAAAGTTACAAACATACCACAGCCGAGGCGAATGCTTTTTAGTAAAGGTCGCCCCTCCGCCCCGCCAGTATGCGAGTGGCAGCCGCGTGCAACGGACGTTTAGCGCGTAATAAAATTAAGTTCGATGACTTCGCTCAGGGTCGCGGCGGATTACGATATTGAAGGATTTTTGGAAGTGTGTAACTTTTAATATTGTGAAGTAAGTTTATTTTATTCTATTGTTATTTGCAAGTGTATGGTTCGAATATTACGTATAAGTACAAGTTTGGAAATTTTACTAACAATTATTATTATTTTTAAATAGGGGCATCTATCCCTATCAAAAAGGATAGATGCCTCGATGCCTTGTGAGTATAGATGCCCTTAAGGGCATCTATCCCCTTGGGCTTTAAGATGATAGATGCCCTTAGGGCATCTATCCCCATAGGGTTTAAGGGGAAGCTTGCATGGTCTTTATTTTTATTAACGCTTGGTTTTAGCATGCCTCGTAAATATCAGAGGAAGGCTGGCGCTCGTGCACGTGCTCAATGAAGGCAAGAGACCTTAATAGCTGCTTTGGATGAGATATCGAAAGGCAATATGGGGATCAACGCAATTTCTCGTTTATATGGAATTCCATCGAGAACATTAAGGAGAAGATTTTCAAATAAAAATACTGTGAAAAATACACTGGGTAAGCAAATGTTTCTTCATTGGATTTAAAAAAAAAAGTACTAAAAATAATGAAACTGAGACTATTTTTTCTTTTTTTCAGGAAAACATCCTATTCTTGATTTTGATAACGAAAAACGTTTGGTGGCGCACATCCAGAAATTGGAAAAATAATTTTATTTTGGGACATTTAAAGAGATTAAAATAAAACATTAATTATACTTGCCTTAATTAATCCCAAAGGGCAACTATCCTCATAGAGATAAAAGCATCGGGGCATCTAACCCACACAATAGGCATCTATCCTCACAACTAGTACTCTGAAAATATTTTTTTTAAAAATATTATTGTTATATTTTTACACAATTGCTCTTAACCACGTAGTAACTAATAAACATGGTTTTCATTACAAATAAATATCTGTTGATTTATTATTGTATTTTCGGAAATAATTAACATTTTCAAAATGTGGGGCAACTATCCCACTTTTACCCTATGTGTAATCAGTAATCACAAACCTGATGTTAATGACATAGAAGCACGTTAGATATTTTTGACGAGATGGGAACGCTGATAAGTACCTACCTATATCCGAAAATTTACGAGACTTCTCTTCTTCTCTCCTAGAAAATAAATCGGGTGTCCGGACGCGTTGACGTCTTTTCTTTATTTTATTTATTTATTTATTTAAAAATGTGTTTACATGGCTTTACAGAAAGATCCAATACGCCATGAAACATAAACTTAGTAAATAACATAACATTGATTCATTGATCGCTCGGTTACATTACCACAGTTGTGGGCCTAGCATCCATCATCTCACAGAGTCTCAGGCATTCACTTCTCAAAACCGTCCATCGCCACGCAAACAGATCGCACTCTGGTGCCGACGCCAAGAGCGCATTCATCAGCGCGAGAGCACGAAGCAGCGGAGAGTTCTTGTGCGACACGGTGCGCGTCGCTGGCACAGCCAACAGCTCGCGTCGGCGCGGCCTGAGGGCAATCCTGGGGATGTCCGGTACATGCAGTCGCACAAGTCGGCTCACCAGTTCAAGACAGTCCGAGTCGCCACGTAGGGTCCGACACGCAAACGTTAGTAACCCAAGATTACGTCTCACCTCCAAGGAGTTGTAACCTAAGGTCCCAAGCAGATACTTCGTTGGGTAGAGAAACGGATAATACCCGTACCTTTTCTTAAATAAAAACCTTAAAAATGCTTTTTGGACCTTTTCAAGAAGCAGAGCATAAGTCGATTCGTGAGGATGCCAAATGATCGACGATGTCTCGAGCTTGCTTCTTACTAAGGCACTATAGACGAGCTTGATAGCAGTGGGATCATTAAAGTGATGGAGGTTACGGATAACGAAGCCCAGTCTTCGATAGCAGCTAGCAGCAAGCTTTTATAAACTTTTGAAGGTCAGTCGAATGTCATAATTGAAAATATGGCGTACAAAAAATGTACCTTACTAATTACTAATATTTATTTAATAGACGGCTTGATACTTGTTTGGTCTTCGTTCCGTAATTTTAAAAGGTAATAGGTACTTTAACCTACCTAAAGTCGACGTATTTGAAAAAAGAAACAAGGAAAAAATATATAGGTACTTTGGCGGCGAGCTCATTCAAATCAATTCTCAAAAAACTTTATTTTAAAAAGTGTATTGCCCCAAAGATAACTAAATTAGACGTGTTAGGTTTTACAAAATTAGCTTTATTTTTAATTAGGTTAAAAGATCTAGGATTCTAGAACTGATTAATAACAACTTAATTTCTAAATCCATATTGATATTTTATATTATTTAATAATTCTCCCACTTGTTCTGCCAACCCTCCTAGAAACGAGATTGCACGCAGGAAATGCATCTCGCCTCTGAATCGGGAAATGAGCGATATATCCACGGCTGAATGGGTTCAGGAAAATGGAGAACCCGACAAAGAGGTTCATGTGGACCAAACGGGTTCTCGGTTATTGACGCTAAGCCCCTTATTTGCAAATATAGAGGGTGTTGATAAGCGACAGTGGGGTTTTAAGACAGGTGGGGATTATTACGTGCCTAATGGGAATTTACGGGAGGAGTAATTTCGTTTGGTTTGTTTACATATTTGAAGGATTGTTTTGGTGGTAAAGGCGAGGACATGGCTGAAATCTTTGTCATTTTTACAAAATCGAGATTGTAAATGATTTTTAAACCCTTGGGACAAAAATATGCTTTACATAACCATATCACTGGTTGTCTTGTTCTCCACAACACAACAGTACAAACACTGTTGCGGTGACAGCTTGGCAGATTAGATTTCAGTTGTGGTCCGAATCGCTAACTAACCAGTGGTGCTAGACAAGTTGCATTCGACAATCGTTAGCGATTATTTTTCGATTGATAAATTTATGGAATTAACGTAAGCTAAGCCACCGAGATAGTAACGTAACACTTACGTCAATTCCATATATTTTTCAATCGAAACGTAATCGCTAACGATTGTCGAATGCAACTTGTCTAGCACCACGGGGCGTTTTTCAAAAAAAGTACCTATAGTTAAGGATAAAATTACCTATCGTTATTTTTCTATTACGTCACGAAAATTAGTCAGTATATTTATATTCTGCCCTCATAAACCAAAAGGCGGTAATTTAAATTAAACAAGCGTATCAGATTCAAATGTCACCTGATAGTACCTAATATGGTCGAACTTGCTAACATTAACTGCAGTATCTTAGACAAAACTTCTGTAGCAAGTGTAACCTTATTACTAACGGTATAGGATTAAATCTGCTTTGGCGATTAAATCTGAGATACTGCTTTTTTGCTTAGGAGGACAGTACAGGCGTTTTGTCTAAGATGCCACTTTTCTCTTAAAGAAGTATAATAGTTAATTTTTGTGACGTAATGGAACAATTACGGTTGGTAATTTTTGTCCTTAATTATAGATACTTTTTTCGGAAAACGCCCACCACCCTCTTATTCTTTAACCTACCGACAGGTTGCAGTGTTCGCATTATTGTGTTCCGACAGTACTAAGTCGCGGATGTCCTCTAGACCTATATAGTAATATAATCCTGAAAACTGACAAAACAAATCTAGGAAACAAACAATCTCATCGCTCTCCGTCCAAGGTTTATAACTCCTAAGCCTAAAAAACACATCGTTAAACATTAAAACATAGAAGCTCCTCTAGCTCGAGTATCTAAATAAAAGCTCTATTCATTTCCAGTCGTAAACGCAACGGAACAGTGTATAAAGCTCTCATAACTCAATACTAACCTAAAAGCTTCTCTAACAATGTTCCTACAGTTTTAAAACTTCAAAGCTTGTTAGCAGGAAAAAGAGAGCTTTCAGCATCGAAATAGAGTAACAACGCTGCTTGTTAATAATTCTGTTGAGTGCCGAAGACGCCAAATGGAGCCGCTGTTAAGGTGAATTGGAAACATCCGGCACTTTAGCCGAGTGGTCCATTTTATAACGATGTTTTGCTCTCTTAGGTTGAGCAATTTTCTTTCTGATACTTATTGAAGTTTTTCCCTTTTATAAGTAATGGAATTGATGTTTAAAGTTAAACTATTTTCTTAGAAAAAAAAGGAAAGAAAATTAATTTAGTCGACACTAAACGATTCACAGTTGAAAATCCGTACTAATCTACCTATATCTTTACTAATATTATAAATGTGAAAATAACTCTGTCCGTCTGTTTGTTACGCTTTCACGGAAATACCGGTCAACTAATGTAGATGAAACTTTGCATAGAGATAGTTTGTATCCCGGAGAAGGTCTAAGGGTAGGTACTTTTTATCCCGAAAAATGGGACGGTTCCTGAGGCAATAGCGATGAACGACTTCTTCGCGGACGGAGTCGCGGGAACAGCTGCTAGAAGGTATCTATATACAAAAATTTAATCCCTATTTCCCTTGGTCACGGCATCACGCGTGAATGGCTAGACCGATTTCGTTCATTCTTTTTTTGTGTGTTTGTTATTGTCAGAAAAATTATTCTCATGAAAGAAAAAAAAAACACCGGGGTAGCCAGAATATTTGCAGAGGGGTGAAGCCGCTGGCGGGTCACTAGTTAAATATAAATCTCAAATTTAGTTTGTGTGTTTGTTACGTTTTCACAGAAATCCCGGAAAATTTGGTATGGAGATAGTCTGAAGAAGGTCATAGGGATATGTTTAACAGCGAGTAGCGAAAAACTCGTTAGTTTATCAAAATATTAAGTTAAATTCAATTAATTATCTGTTTTATTTCTTAATATCGACCGGCCCACAAAACTCCATCTGCGTAGAACTCGTTTACTTGTATCGAGATCTCATCGGAAAATGCAATTTTTTCGGGATAAAAATATTCTATGTTTGAAACCAAGTGTGAACTAAATGTGAGCCAAATTTCATCCAATTAGCCGCTATAGCGATATTGTGACTATTCAAACACTTACATACATGCATACATAATATCACGCCTTCATTCCTAGAGTGGGGTAGGCAGAGCTACAGAAATGCCAACCACTCTAAAAATACTTGCTTATAATTCTGTAACCACATTTTGCACAATCAGGCCAAGAAGTTTACTAGTGTAATAGTGACAGGTTGCAAGCGCATCGCTACAGTAACTATACAAGCCCTTACGATATCCACGAGAAGACATGGAATGGCACTATTCTATCCCGGCAACCACAAGGGGAACCCTTTCTTATAGTAATAAAATTATGATTAAAATTAACTAATCACCGAAATAGAACGTAGGTAGGTACTCATGTTGGCGTCAAGCCAGACGCCAGAGCGGTCGATACCCCAACGATCCAGACATTTATTTATACTAATTGGTCTAGTTACAAAACTACAATAAATAACACTAACAAGGTAAATAAAGGAAGCTACAACTCATATAAAAGGTCTCATAAAGAAGTTTGTACGTAAAAAGTGATGATTTAAAAGAAGCGAATGAAATGGCAAGGATGCGTTTTTCATGTGTGAATTTTAAAGATCAAAGAAAATAACGATAATTATCATACTACACTAGAGGACGCCGGCGACTTTGTACGCGGAAAATTTGTTTCACGCTATTTTAACCCATTAGGGGATGAATTTCCAAAAATCCTATCTTAAAGATAAAAAGATAAAAGTTGTTTATTCAGTAAGCATGCCGCACGGGCACTTTTTCACGTCAAAATTCTACTAGCGCAGAGAGACCACTGCTGAGAAGAGGCGCCACAAGAAACTCAAAAGTTAGTAAGTAATTAAAAAATATTATTTATAACAATGATATAACTTAACCTAGCATTATATAAATATCATGAGTAATTAAATAGGAAAAAGGAGAAAAAAGGAGTGTCGAAACTTCTAATAAACACAAGAGCAAATAAATAATATGACGATGCTAAATGAAATAAAAAATTAAATTAAGTTTCGAAACGTTCTCCTACAGAAACCGTGTCTCTTATACTAGATAGGTAGTAAGCTGTTACGTTAGATATCTTAATGTATGGACCTCCAACAAGGAACCAACTTGCCATATTTGGAATCTCTAGACTCAGCGATTTGGGCTGTGCGTTGATATGTCAGTCAGTCACTCACTCAGTTGTTTGTTCTTTTATATATTGAGACTTTTAGTAATGAAGTATTGTCAATGTGAAAGTGTGTTTGTTAGTTTGTTCTATTTTAACGGTTTAACACCTGAACCGATCGTCGTTAAATTTGGTACAGAGATAGAATAGCCCGGAACCGAATAGAGAGTATCCTGCACAATCAAACAGCTCCCTTAGCAATAAATGACTGCTACGTAGACGGAGTCACGGGTAAAACCTAGTCATTAACACATAAATAAACGAGTAGCATGCATGTACTAAAAAACTTAGTCGCTTCTAACAATATTGTGATTGTTGTACATAGCGTCTTGATTCCACACGAGCCTCACAAGACGCTAGACACATACACTAAGATGTTAGTTGAATCACTAAACAACTTGCTGCTGTTACATCAGCCTTGGTTGATATAGGTAACTAATATCATGACTATTGTGTTCATTTTATGTCAACGAAGAGAAAATCTCTCTTGGTTGACTCTCATTTTTTTGAGTGTAATTCTACTATAACATTATCAACACTATACTATACTGACTATATCCTATCCTAATGACTTATATCACACTAATCACACCAATTAAGTTTGTGTGTTAGTTTGTTACTCTTTTATGTCGCAATGGCTGTACGGATTTGGATAAAATTCGGAATGAAGATAGCTTATAGGTAGGTACCCTATTACACATATGCTACTTTTTATTTCGGTAAATTTAAAAGTTCCCGAGGGAATAACGAAGACGCGCGCAGAATTGCATTATCTATTATGCTTTATGCCTCTAGGAGTAGTTAGATATTTACGAGCTTAAAGTTGCATAATATATTGTTGTTGGAGACTTTACAGTCCAAAAAGTTTATATAAAACTATCTATGTGACGTAACTCTATTACAATTTGATTTAGTACATTGCTTTGACATAGTTACGTGGTGGTCTAGGAAACTTTGTCAACTAAATATTTATTGGCAAAACGATAAAGATATTTCTGTTTTTGAATGAGTGTTACAAACATAATTTGAATGGTAAATTTAAACACATGATATCAAAGCAAAGCAGCTCCTTGATAAAACAGCTGAATGAATATATCAACACACTGTTATCTACAAACCGACCGAGCGTGACCTCTGCGTTAAAAGATATGTAGTTATGTAATAAAATTAGTTAGTTTATTAGAATACTACTAGCTTATCAGTTTGTGCTATTAATTAGCGGTCAGTTTCTTTTGATTTAACAGAACGAAAACATTATCTAAGTAGGATTACAGAACTAAATCTGTCATCAATTTATTTATGTGAACATCTATTACTCATAAACAATAATGAGCTATATGGTATTGATAGCATTATCGATTATCGACGCCATGAACGCGGACCATGTCTACGCTTAAAATCAATTACATAAATGGATCTGAACATTAAAAAGTACGTACTATCCAGTTTTATTGCATTTTAATGTAGATTATATAGATACTAGTACAGCTAGATCGTTACAGCCTAGTATTGGCATCATGTAGGGTCACTGACCGAGAGCAAAGCAAATAAAAAAAAACTTCGTAAAAAAGTCGTTTATTTAGGAGCAAAAACGTGCTTGTAAACCATGCTCCATAAATATTTTTTTCTAGCATCATGCCAGTTCTATCATCTCACGAAAGCGAGTTTGCGATACTTATGGCTGTAACAAGTATAGACACGCACACTACGGCGTCCAAGACAACGTGCACGTGCATCTACACACAAGTATAGCAAACCCGCTTTCGTGAAATAACAGAAATACCTTTTGGGTACCCGTGTGTGTTAGCGTGCACAGATTGATGAAAATTACAACTGACATTAATGTGTCACACTTAAAATAAAATTAATTCATATCTGGGGACAATCTCACACAAATTGACCTACTTAGTCCCAAAATCAGCTCTATTTAGGCTTGCACTATGAGTACTAGACAACGATAATCATACTTATATAGAGAAATACATAAAAAAAAAAAAAAAAAAAATGTCAGGGGACAATCTCACTCAAGTTGACCTAGGCCCAAACTAAGCTCTAGGCTTGTACTATAGGTACTAGACAACGATAAACATACTTATATAGAGAAATACATAGAAAACATCCAAGACTCAGGAACATATATTTGCGCTCATCACACAAATATCTGCCCTTACCGGGATTTGAACCCAGGACCGCTGGCTTCGGAGGCAGGGTCACTCCCAACTAGGCCAAAATACCTACTTAAATACTCTCGCGATCAAATAATACGGGTCAGACTGCGTTATTCATACTAAAGAAGCTATTTCGAAACCTCGTTTCCTCGCCAGGGGATGCTTTTAGTGAAATCTGATGATGGATACCCCGAGCATAGATGCAGAACTTACCTAGGATATCCAACTGATTGATTCTGCGGTTAACGCTGGAATTGTGCATGTTCAGAAAATCATCTAAAATGGCCATAAAATGTAATGAAATCCAAATGCTGACCCAATCTCTCTCGCTGTGGTGTTAACTGATTGTGCGATCAACTTTTGTCCTTCTCTATTGAACCTCGGAGTATCCACCATTAAACCTCACTATGGTAGCAGCCATCTTGTCTTTTTCTGAATTCTCATCGATAATGATAAAATTTCTTCGCTTTACCTCTTATTATTTACACGTAAGTCACTTGTTTACTCGACTGCGTCAAAAGGAGGGTAATCTTTTTTATGTAGGTATGTATGTATATTTCTTTAGCACGCTCTGCAGCCTAAACAGCTTGATGGATTTTAAAATATGATGTGTCGTTAGATTCGTCTTCATTTTGAGAGTGACATACGCTATAACAATTTAGTCAAAGTAATGAGGGGGGGGGGTACACTTTTTAATATATTTATAGACGACAATATCAAAATAAATCTTGGAGCTTATTATGGCCGTGCTTATCTCGTGACTAAATGTGGATAAAACATCCGTCACTTTCTGACAAGTGCAGTGCTACGGATGCCTTCTCCATCGCGATAAACGCAACCATGATACGGACCCTGGTTTTTATAGCTTGTCTTTTATGTATTTAAAAGACTAAATTGATTAGTAAACAGCTTTAATACCTTTACTGTATTTTTCCTCTCAAAATAACTCAATCCGTGCCTGCTGCTTTCTCACTAACAAATAACTAAAGTAAATTTATATAAGTATTGGCAGCTACCCAGTTTGGCAAGGAAACGATCGGAAGAAGGTTCCATACTAATCTTCGCGAACAGGAAATCTTTTCAGCAAGAAAGTTTCAATGAGGGTACATTTTCATATTGGATAGCGCTTGGGGAGGAGTAAATTTGGTGGATTATGATTGTACAGTCGCCAGCAATATAATATCCATCATTGAGCTCAAGTACATCTGTCAAGTCTCTTTACTAAAGCGGTTGTTAATAGGTACATACATATATACATTAAATCACGCTTGTTTTTTGTAGGCAGAGACAACTTCTTTCTTCTTCCATATTCATACTTAAGATTCGGCCTTTTTGCAGAAATTCTCCGATTTGATTAAAAAAAATACGCCTAGGGCGGCCCCTTCCAACCCTTCCAATCACTTCTGCACTATATATATCTCTTTCGTCAATCTTCTTTCATCCATTCTTTCCAAATGACCAAACCATCGAAGCATGCCATTTTCAATAGTCACTAAATCTTCTTTCAGTCCACATAAGCGAGGGTTACAAATGATCATGCGGGCTACCTGATGGGAAGTAATCACCACCGCCCAGAATTCGTTCCACAGTTTCACTGCACGAGGCAAGAAGTTCCTAGTGAAACGGACGGTGGAAGAACAACATTCATCAAGGTGATGTTGAAGAAACCTGGGTTTTCATGAGTGCTGGGGTTCGATGGAGGAACTCAGTATCTGCTGAAAGTCTCAATAATTCTTGAGAATACTCTTCGTTTTAAAGCTTATAACACGCAAAGTGAACTGACGTCCCTTCAGGTAGAGGAGGAATCCATTCAGACAAAGCGCGCTGGGTTGTTGATGATTCGAATCGCTCTGCATATTATTTGGACCATAAGCATAAATCATTATAATTATGACTTTATTGACCAATTAAATGTTTTATTCAGGAGTTAAAATATTATATTTATAAGAAGGTTTTTCTTCAGATATAACAATAATTGTTCTAATTGTTAAAATACAATATGTCCAATTACCAATGTGGGAAACCCCAACTGCATCAGCATTCTTAAATCTAATTAATGGTAAGTATTTTAGTTGCAAATTCTTGACTTACATCTGTTTGAGGATTAATATATAAATAAAGCGTCAGGAGGGTGCAGTTGTAACCTGCACGGCTAACAAATGACGGCACGCGAGATAGACTACCCGTCAGTGTCTAATTAAAATGGTCAGAAAAAGACTGGTAGGTAGTCTATCTGGCAGGCCACATAACTCGCGCGCCGTTACGTGCTAGCCATGCTGGAATCTAAATACATAGGTAATTAAAATGGGTACTAATTTATATCGTATCGTATCGATTATGTTATGTCTTACATATCATTACGCGGAATTTTAATTTCATCGAAAGGCATTTCTTGCTGCAATAGTGGGTACATTTTTTTGGAAGTCACTACAAGTCTAACCTAAGTACCTAACCTAACCAACGTAATATATTTTTAAGATATGCCGAAAACGTCATGGCTTCAGCAGAAAATAGCGTTCGATGAAATGATATTATCGATGAAGTGAAATTCGATAGAATTATGGGTTACTATAGAAAACTCTTCCGTGACTAACCAAACTTCCCTAATGTGAAGAGATAAGAGGAGTAGTATGTTTATTCAGTAAGTAGGCTTCCCAAGAGGAGACCAAATCTAAGAAGAAACGCCGCAAGAAACTGAAAAGTCAGTTATTTTTTTAATATTGCTTATTACACAGACTTACATACTTAATATCACACCTTCATTCCCAGAGTGGGGGAAGGCAAGAGCTACACAATAACCAAGAACTCTAAAAAACTTGTTGATAATTCTGGTACCAAATTTTGCACAATCAGGCTAAGATACCTATTAGTCACAGGTTGCAAGCCCATCGACGTATAGTAGCCTTCATCTCTGACGACATTCAAGGGAAGACATGGAGTGGCACTATTCTAACCCGGCAACCACACGGGCAACAAACCTATGACGAACCTATTAAAACCCAAAGTTTAAGATACAGCAACATATCTTTTGAAATTTATTCATTAATAAAGATCAGTACCTTCTTTTCCTTAACGTATGCACGTCGAAACCAATTCCATTAAACCTCCAATTAAAGTTTAATCCGTTCTTTAAAAACATAGTCAAGTCCTGCACAGCATACTTAATGATTAGAACTTTAGTTCTCACCGACAACAGAAATCTCCATGTTCTCATGGACATGGGAACAATAGTAATGACTATTTACGCTATTTTGTTAACGTATATGGTCCCATGAGGAGCACGTAATTGTTGACATATACATACAAACGAAGAAAATGCCTTTTTAGGGTTCCCGCATTGAATCTTTGAATGGTGTCTGTCTGTCAACGGATGTATCCATGTTTTTAAACTGTGATTAAAAAACCAAAGCCACCAAGGATAGACGGGGTCAAACCAAGAACATTTTTTTCAGTGTGTTTATTATTGCCAGTTAAATTTGAACCATTCTCAGTTATTCGGAATTAATGTAATCTGGATGACAAACTGTGTGATCGTCGTGGTTATCCGAGTAGAATAGTGCCTCTCCATGTCTTCCCGTCGATGCCGTAGCTTGTAGATTAGGCGATGGGCTTGCAACCTGACACTAATACACTGGTAAACATCTTAGCCTGATTGCGCAAAATGAGGTTACAGAATTACCAACCAGTCTTTTTAGAGTTGTTGGTATTTCTTTAGCTCTGCCTTCCTCACTCTGGGAAATGTTACGTATGTATGTGGATGATAATGCAATATCATACAGTCTAAAATTTGATATGATGATGGAGCCAGGAAGGTGCGGTCATGATTTCTAATCTCTGCTGGGTGTATTAACGTAGGCCCATCGAGTTTGCATTCGTTAGTCGACTACAGTCCACAACAAAAGTTGGTCTTAAAATTTCAATTTTAAAAGTATTGAATAATAAATTTATTCTTCTCTTGCATGTTTCTTATTACTTACCATATTAATAATGATTAAATTGCTTGTGTTACAGGCCCTTACAGATCAAGGCCGATTTACGCTTAACCTTTCTTTATACTACATGTAAATAGATCTGGTTCAATTGCTGTGATAATTTTTAATTATTTTAAACAGTTTACCTAGTTTGTTAGCAATTGACTATGTATAAGGCATCTGAAATTACTGACTAAGTGGCTGTGGCAATTTAAGAATGGTACATAAGGTAATGGTAGTAATTTAACTACATGTTTTAGTGTAATATGTGTGTAAAAGATAACATTAGGTAAGTGTAGGTAATGTATGAAGATTGGTATCGCGTAATGAGGAAGCTAATATGAGTTTTTACGAGTATCTAAGGTAATTAGATACCACTAAGTTTATAAAAGTATTATCCTAACAAAAATAGAAGTTAAGTACTCAAATATAACACTGGCAATACGTAATTATCTAATTATCCATCATCGGATTAAAAATATGTAAGATCTTTACCAGAGAGGGTAAGAGCGTGTCAGATATATTTGGACCCGATGTTAGATAAACATATTAGGTACAGTCAGCATTGAACATAGCTAAGTAGAATAACACGCTCAAAATGATCTAGACACGACGTATTGTCTTGACAATAGAGTCGAATGCAGATCATTTTGAGCTTTTCGGTTACTTCTGCTGCTGACTGTACTTACCTTCTACCGGTGGCTGTCAGCTACGGAGTGGACTAAGTCTAGCAAGATGAAGAAAATGAAAATAAACGTGTAGTTTCAAATTAATTTATTATTATTTACAAGCACATACTATAGATCCTACTAAAACATTGAAAATTATTAGTAGTATAATATGAAAAACAGTACTTAATTATACCCAAGTTAACCCACCGCCAAGAAGCAGTGTTTGCATTGTGTTCCGGTGCCGGGAAAAGAAAACCCTTAAAACGACTTGTTTAGACGCATTCTTAGGCTTTAAGGTTGGCAACGCATTTGCAGTTTTAGGATTGCAGTCTTTAGATTGTAATCTTGAGAATGCAAATGTCCATGATTGTCAGATGCATCACAGGGCCTCTTATATATGTCATATTTTAATTACTAAATAACAAAGGTAAAACAACAACTTTGCTAAATATCTTTATTAGAAATAAAAAGTCATATTTATTTTTGTTCAGATATAACAAGCTTAATAAATTATACGATATCAATATGGAAAAATACATAATACATGAGGATATCAGACGACTTACATATTATGATAATGGACACAATGTACCATTATTTATTGCAATTGTCTGACTCTACACGATCTACTTACTATGAAGAGATCCCATAAAATATTGGATAGATCTTATGCAAATGATTGCATATAGAGCAATAATTTATCGAAAGAATGTATATTAATATATTCATAATCCTATGAAGACATTTTTGCTTAGAAGTCTGTAAGCTTTATTGATATGAAAAGAATAGAAATGACGTTTAGGTATTTGTTGATATTCACATATTGAACATACCGATAAGTCCTTGTAATATAATAAATTCACATGCGTATCAGTAAACAATTTATTACTTATAAAAATGATTTATTCAGTAAACAGGCCACAATATAGGGCTCTTTTACACGTCGGTGATATGAAGTGAATCTACTAGCGCGTCGGACAAGACCATCGTTGCGGAGAAGAACCGCCGCAAGAAACTCCAGCAGAAGGTGATATTTTCAATTATAAAATACAATAATACTCAAGACAGTAACACTTAAGTTCATTAAAACAAAAAAGTTCACGACATAATATACAGCCACCAGCAATAATATAGTATCCAAAATTGGGCTCAAAAATATTTGACACCTCTTTATTACTGGAGGCATAAGAGCGTGTCAGAAGTTTTGTGCTCAATGTTGTATAATATATTATTGCAAGTGACTGTAGGTACTTAACACGCTGTCCCTTTATCAATTGTTTTCAAGTTATATAACTCTTTTTTTATTGCATGGAACAAGATTGTTATGAACAAACATCTTGATTCAAAACGAGCTTAACAAGGCGTTAGATACATCAACTAAGATAAACAAAAATAAAATATATAATTATCAGGGGACAATGTCACACAACCTAGTCCTAGTCCCAAACTAAGCTCTAGGGTTGTACTATGGGTACTAGACAACGATAAACACACTTAGATGGAGAAATAAATATTTAAATACATAGAATACATCCAAGACTCAGGAACAAAATTATTCGCGCTCACAAGATGACAGTTGAATCACTAAACTTGCTGTCGTTGTTATCAGCTTCACTACATAGTATAAAACAAGTCTTCCCGCTGTCTGTCTGTCCCTATTTAGATGTGCTTAAATCTTTAAAATGCGCAATGGATTTTGATGCAGTTATTTTTAATAGATAGAGTGATTAAAGAGGAAGGTTTATATGTATAATAGTTTAAGGCGAGGGCGGGTCGCTAGTTAATTGATATAACTAATATTATGATTCAACTATTGTCAACTAAAAGAAAATCTTGGTTGGGTATAATTATTTTGAGTGCTGTATGTATCAAATAAAAATTAAATACATGAAATAAACGTTCTTTGCTAAAACCTAACACTCAACACTAGAGTATTTTCTTTAGTTTTTCAGCTGTCAAATGAGGTAAAAACAGAAAACGTCAACAATTATAAAGCTGTAATTTAAAATGGTAAGCATTTTATCTAGACACGCGAAGTCATCAAAATCAATTTGCCTATATTTAAATTAATTTAAAAATTACGCTTAGGTAATACATTATCTTTTTGTTCTTGTAATCATTTGTATGTCCCGTATTAAATAATTATACGGGACTTTGCTAATATTGCTAATGTACCACTTACAACACAGATCAAAGGTACTTAGACACTACTTAGCTTAGTCATATTTAATTATCTTTTATCTAACTACTGCAAGACTTAAGCCGACTTAAGAACTTATCTCGTCCACTTAATTTTAACTAACAAGTAATAAGCAAGTAACTGAGGTATTTATGGCGCACGTTAACTAACTTATCGTTTCAGATAACACATGTTCGCTTTGGACCACTTTTTGCGTTATCAAAAAACTCCGTGCCTACCGACAGACATTCCCAGAATAACCGGGACAAAATTATCCAGTATCACATGCAACTTTTAAGGAATAAAAAATCGGTATTCATGTCAAACAAACGTTGCGCAACACGCCTTTGTTTTCTGAATCAAAAAACACCTCAACCCGTTTTGTTCGAGCTCTTTTGTTATACTTTTATAAAGAAATTGAAAGTGTATTGTGTAGCCTTGTTAAGTTTTTGCCGACATTTTTAGTGGCCATAAAAATTTGGAGCATAAACAATAAAGGAACTCTTCCGCGTAGAATTTGTAAGGAGGTGAGTTCAGTTAAAAATTACAGGTGGTATAGTGAAGGTGGTTTTGGTATTGTGATAGTGTGTGGTTTTGTCTACGTGTATTTTCTCGTAATTGCTTTCTTTTGGACATCATCATTGATTTATTACTTTCACTATCTAAGGGCAGAAGAACAGGGTGAGCGTTTAATTCTAATTCTTATTCCTTTCATATTGCACGCCTTCGTGTTTCTATCGTCGCACGTAGAGGTGTACCATGTCTCCAGTTCTGTATAAAGGTTGTGATGAAATAGGGGGTGCAGCAAAACAAACGGCAATAAGTCGCACGTATTCTCAGTTCCAGTACGTCCCGTATTGCCAAAACGGCACGTAATTTTATATCGACGTGTTCGCTATGATGCCCCGTTTGCTCTGCACAGCATAAGCTTATTCTCCTCGTATTTGCAGAGACACAATATTTGTTGAACGTGCCAACCGTCGTGTCAAATGCCACATATCTAGGCGTGACACGTTACCCCGCACGGCAATTCCTGTTATTACATGTGTTACTATGCTATTATCCTGTTTTCTTTTCTTTTTGGGCGCAATAAAACGTTGATTACCTCCCATTTTGTGTAAGACGAGGCGCCAATTGGCGTTGGGAGCCGGAATAGGAGACTGTGGGGTGCCGATAACGTAAATGCACTTTCGTTTCTGTTTATTTCCTTTCAACAACACAAAATACGTGTTAAAATCAAAACGCTTTATATTATCCCTTGATCCCTAAGGCCTTATTAGTTAGAAAGAAAAGAAAGATACGACCCGTAGAAACTTAGTTTATGCAGGAAAAGATGCAAATGGACGCTTGCAAAATTGGACGGGGCTTCAAACTTCACCTACCAAAGGCTCAGCTTGGAAAAGTTTGGATCCCAAATGCCACATCTACCGTCGGAGCCACGCTCAACAATAAATCTTCTAGTTAAGTAAATTCAGTTGGATTTGGATTGTATCGTTTGTGGAGGTGTCAGCGAGTTTGGCATGCACAGCAGCCTTCAAGAGGTGATCTCAGAGATTCAATGTCCAATCTTATGTCGGATTTGTGATAATATGCGCGGTATAAGGAGATCAGATGTCGTTTCGCAGATGCTAGGATCTGAATAGCTACCCATAAGTATTAAAGTTTGATTAAGAAGTTTGTGAAAAAGGGCAAGAGGATTTTGCTTAATTTCACAGATCGCAAGCAGACTGCTGACGTGTTAAATAACTAAAATCTGAGACGCGTTTTAGTTCAAACTTCACCAATTTTCTTTCGACAATGGATTTCTTTAATCACTTCCAATCTAAGTTTTTCATACGTTTTTTAAGATGGTATTTTATGATTCCTGCAATTTTTTTGACGAAGGTTCTCATTAATGAAAGTTAAAAAGACTAATTATGTAGCTTCTTCTAATAGCTTCTTCATTCTTTAAACGAACCTTGACCAAATCATAATTATGTTATTGCGTGATGTCAAACATCAACAAGTTTTGAAGAAATGACCGGCTTTTACGATTCTTACGGCACATCTTCTTAGCAAAAGTGGTCTCCTACCTACTAAAGGTGTACTGAATGTCAAGCAATGTAGGTATAGCATTCTCGTACAATATTTATTATTTTTCAATAGTATTTATTAATACAACTTGTAAACTTAAGCTTCTACATACAGATTCATATCAAAGCGGTTTATTCTAAAAACAACTTGATAGACACGACATCGAAGGTCGGCGTTCGACGAGAACATAGTCGAGTCGCATGTTTCAACCGTTTGAGTACCAAGGTCTGTGAATAGCGCCACTTTTATACACAAATCTTGAACACGGGCACCCAACGTTCCCAAGCCTTGCCCGTAAAATGCATGATGAACGATGTAGTCTGGCGCGCCCCTTCAAGGGCGGCCCAAACAGCAACCAATATATCAAAACCCTTCTCCAACCAAACCCCCTTAAAACTCTACCCAGAAAAAACACAACCCCAGGCCGCTGTCAGCTCTAATTAAAATGGACGACTGGCCGTTGCACTTTTGAAATTCGAATTCGATACAAAAATGGCCGACCATTAACGCGAACTCTGAACCGGTTTGCGTTACAGCGGTTAAATTGAAGAGCTGTAATTAGTAATTATTAGTAATTGTTTCTGTTATTTATTTTAAATAAATGTAATGTTAAAGTCTGTAAAGTATTGCGAATATTATGCAGGTACGTTTGCATTTCAGGACCACCTGTCTGACGTGAGGTCATACAAACGACATTTTATGTATGTATAAGACACGTTATTGGATATAAATTCACGGTTTTTATTCAACGTATCGAATTAAAGGATTAAATTAGATATCGCGACGAGAAAGCTTCTTTTATTGATATAAATACCATGAGAACGTGATTCCTGTTGTAATTTAGTTAAAGTAAGTGGTGAATATAAATAAAAAGATTTGATCAGGTAAATAGGTACTTATCTGAACACTACGTTGCTTTAAAATACCAGAATTCACGTTTTAGCTTCACATTATTGGTTATTTATTCTGTAGGTATACCAATAAAAAAAAAAAATTAAAATTTTTCAGCTCACAAATTTACCATTAATTTTAAAATACTGTTCCTTTATAGACTGTAAGACTAGGCCTTTTCACTGTAAAGTTTCGCATCATCCTTTATTAATTTTTAAAAATAACGATGTATTCTGAACAAGGTTACGTGGTTACCTATTAATTTGAATATCTATGTTTACATAGTAGGTGCGCTCTTTGCGTAGTATGTGTGGTGTGAAACTGTGTGATAGAGTAAGGAATGAAAACATCAGAGAGAAGTGTGGTCTGAAAGAAGATGTTGTGACTAAAATTGAAAAGGGCATGCTTCGATGGTTCGGTCATTTGGAAAGGATGGATGAAAAAAGATTGACGAAAGAAATATACAGTGCTAAAGTGAGTGGAAGGGTCGGAAGGGGGCGCCCTAGGCGTACTTTTTTGAATCAAATCGGTGAAATACTGGAAAAGGGCCGAATCTTAAGTACCCAAAACCGACGTGCATGCATGACTCGATGTATGAATGTGGAAGAAGCGAAAGAGCTTTGTCAGGAACGTAGCAGGTGGAAAGAAGTGGTCTCTGCCTACCCCTCTGGGAAACAGGCGTGATTTATGTATGTATGTATGTATACATAAAACAAAATCCCCGTCGTCTGTCCCTCTGTATGTGTATACTTTGATCTTTTCCAATATACGCAACGGATTTGACTGCGGTTTTCACCAATATATAAACTGATTCAAGACGAAGGTCTATATACATAATAACACCCGGAACGAAGCAAGGGCGGGTCACTCATAACGACAAAAACGTTTCATAATTCAGATACCTACCCCTCGTCTAGCTTTCTGAATCCGCGTGAGATTATAACTAATTAAAAACACAAACTTATAGCACCCACCCTAATCCACCCTACATAACGCCTAAACTCACATCTACAGGGTGTTTTAAATGCAAACGACTAATATTTTCCTATAAACGGTCAAAGTTTAAACCCGTTATAGCCTAACTTTAGGGTAAGCGCCGTAAATAAACGACATCTCGACTCTGATCTTGACAACCGCTTTTACTTAATAAAATACATTTAATATTGCTCAGGTACATTTAAATCCGGTGCATTGACCGTTAGCGAATTTCATTTAAATGCTGTAGGTATAATGGACTTAACTGTTTTAAGTACTAATTATTTTTAATTTTAGTAACTAGGTCGCTAAAATATTTACCTACCACTTAAAATGAGATAAGGATTAAGTAGCCACAAGTATTATAAAAGTAAAAAAAAATAATTAAATTATGGCTAAAACACATTCGTTGTCTTTTTAAGATTAGGGGTCCTTAAGAACATTATACTGGTTCAGCTGATTCGAACCCCAGCCCTTCTTTAACCACTAATCCCAATAGCTTAGTAGGCTCGGAGCTCACCGTTACCCTAGAGAGTTAAAGAAAAACATTGCTCTAGGCATAATCGAGTTTTGTAATTGGTTTATATTTTGACAACAAGCTTCTTATATACATGTTGATGTTATTTATTACCTAATCTCGAACTCCGGTCCCTAATTTCGGGATCCAATCCTTGTTTGGAGATCTAACGATTTCATTAACTTAAGATCGGTTTAATCTCGCCTGAGAGCCGACAGCGTCTCAAGAGGCCAAAATTAATTCAAATAACAGAACAACATTGAAGGCTGAAACACATCTCTTGATAAACAAACGTTTGAGCTATATTGAACTCTTTCTTAAAGGAATAAGGCTAGGTGGTAGTATAAGAGAGGTAATAGTTTAGTTGGCTCTGTTGTGGAGATCGTCAGTCAAGCAGTGGCCAAGAAACAGATGCCCTGAACGAGTTGTTATTGAAATATCTAAAATTATTATTAGGTAGGTACCAAATTGTTAATTTCTCAACAGGGCTTCATTAAGAGAGTACTTTGGGAGGGTAATTTAATTTGGCGGTGTTTGTGAATTAACTCATTTGAAAGGCCGTGTTGATTTGTTTGCGGGATGAAATACGAATACCTACTTTATTACATTACTTTGATTCCATTACTCGAAAATTGGTCAATTCATTTCTAAATAATAGTACTTATTAGTAAAAAAAGCCACCGTTTTTATCTTCGTTTGTCCGTTAATTTCTTTTGAACTGTGCAATAGATTTGGATGATTTTAAAATTATCTAGACTATTTCCCGTAAGGTTAATGTGTAATATAGTGTATCAAGATCTCAATCAAACGAAACCGAGGTGGATCGCTAGGCTTTCTATAAAAGAACAGCCTTTATTTAAGTTTCGGATACTTTTTAGTAGGTATACATGTGACAAAATATAAGGCTGGACGTCGACATGACGATCAAAATAACAAAGCTCTCGCATACATAACAATATTTACAAACAAGAGTACAATTCTATAACTATATTATCATAACAAACTTTCATGTTTGCTACATAAAAACCTACCGTCCTACAAAGGAGGCAGGTATTTAAATGTTAAGATATTTGTGTCTGGACATTTTGGGGGAAGGTTATATCCGTCTCAGTGAACGCCGACGGTGCAAAACAAGTGGGTAGGTGATCTTTGCGGAAAATACCAACAAGGGGCCGAGGCACGGGAGATAGGCGAATAGGGAACACGTATATTTTTTTTTCTTATGCTCTTTGGAAAGTATTATGAATGAGAATGATAACTGTAATAAATAATAAATATTACAGGATAATGTCACACAAATTGACCTAGTCCCAAACTAAGTCCTAGGCTTGTACTTACTATGGGTACTAGACAATGATAAATTTACTTATATGTAGAAATTAAATACTTAAACACATAGAAAACATCCAAGACTCAGGAACAAATTTTGAACCGGAGTTTGAACCCCGGGGCCGCTAGCTTCGTAGGCAGGGTCACTACCAACTAGGTCATTGGTCGTCAAGAAGCAATTTTTTTTTTCAGTGACTCTCGAGTAATCTAGCCCGGAGTTTTTAGTAAAAATATGTACCTATTATGCCAACTCATATTTTACTGAAAGCGATACTGAAACCAACCCGATACTTAGTAGCTCTATATTATTCAATGTAGATACAAGTATGTAATCTGGGTGTCTATCATTTCATCGAAACACCTTTCATCGAAGGTATCATTTCATCGAATTTCATTTCATCGAACGCTATTTTCTGCTGAAACCATAATGTTTTCAAGGTATCTTTAACATCCAACCTAACCTAACATAACCTGTTTAACAACATTCATTCAACAATGTTTAACATACATTCGATGAAGTGATGAGTTACCATGATATATCTATAAGACATTTTTTTACTTACATGTTTTATTGAACCTTTTGGTTTAAGAATCCATGTAATAAGACTTATATAAACAAACCACTGTAAATATGTATATATTTCTCTATATAAGTACGTTTATCATTGTCTGCCCGTGTGATTTCCGGGTTATAGGTAGAATAGTGCCAGTCCATGTCTTCCCGTGGATGTCGTAAGAGGTGACTAAGGGAATAAGGGCTTGTAGTACCTACTGTTAGGCGATGGGCTTGCAACCTGTCACTACACTAGTAAACTTCTTGGCCTGATTGTGCAAAATGTGGTTACAGAGTTATAAACAAGTATTTTTAGAGTTGTTGGTATTTCTGTAGCTCTGCTTACCCCATTCTAGTAATGAAGGCGTGATGTTATGTCTGTATCATTATCTAATACCCATTACAAGTCTAGAGCTTAGTTTAGGTTAATTTGTGTGACATTGTCCCGTGATATTTATTTATGTATTGATCTTACACGATTTGTGGTCTTTGATATTAGTGTCCTGATTACATACGAGCCCTGTGCACAAAAATAACTATCTTGTAAAGAATATATTTTTTTTCCGAGTAGTTTTAAGCAATGTTCAATCTTTACAAACTCAAGTCGGAATAACCGCTATTTCTTTTATCTTAAACCTGCCACGATGAACTAATGTCAATCTCGGAGCTAGTCTTGGACATTTGCGAATGTTCTGTAGCTGACTGTACGTCTGGACGAAACAACGCTGTTGAGTCTAACATCGTTGTGTGAAAACAATGCCGACTGTAGGTACTTTAAAGTTCTAGAGTAAAGGTTGCAGTTAATTAGATGAAGGTTTGCTTAAAAAGCTTTTAGCATGAAGTAATTAAGGTTTTCATATTTAATAAGTTTCTTAAAAATACACGAGTGTTTTCTTAAATCGTACCGAGTAGTCAGCTCGTTAGCCGTTGAATAGCTAAAAAAGGCAAACAAAATGTAAATTAAAACCACTCGCGAGTTTTTTTCGTTTTTCCTTCAGGAACTTTACCTACCAAAGAAAAGTATGTTATGTTAACATGAATTTAAAAGACGTTTGGCTATCTAACTAATTTTTAGATATTTTAGCATCTTATTATTATCACAAACATTCAAATTTAATATATACCTCTATAGTTACTATCAACCCCGATTTTATAAATAAAATACTTCGGAAGAAATTCACTAAACAATGGTAAAAACTTGATCAAAATCTACTTACCTAAGTTTTCCATTAAAATAACTAAATCACACAAATACTCAAAAACAGTGACTTGGTTTTAAGTAAGTATTTAGAGATAAAACGATGCCTGAAAAGAGATCACACACTTACAATTTTATAGATCCTTAGGTACTTACTCGATAAAATTGGATTACAAAAAAAAAACATCCACTCAGACTTAAGTCTAAACAAGCTCATCAAGACCAACTCAAGAACACATCTTGAGTATTCGATCAAAATCTCATCTCAAGAACAAGATCCTAAACCCCTATTCGCATGCAGGTTTGCTCGGTGCAACGTGGGGCTCTAATGAATGCACCCCGGCGGGCGAGGGGTGGGACCAACCCCACCCTTTGCCACCCCCCCTTGGGGAGTTCGGAGACATCGCTTGTTTATTTCTGGACCCTTCGGAAAACAGCAAGGTTAATATATTAGCCGCCAGCGCTTCTTACTGGCTCACAAATCTGACCCGTATTTGCGCTGTTGGCATTGAGGAGGTTGTTCAACCTCAAAAATTAGGAAGAAGCAACTCTATTTCAGTAGTCAAGGCATTTTCAATTCTATTCATGTTAAAACAAAGCTAGTTTTAATAACGCTTTTCAACACAGTTGTACCCTTGTGAAAAACAGTGTAGAAATTCGTACCATGGATTTTGTTCCGTTCGGATTGCGTGAATGGAAATTTAGAGATGACTCGCGGTTATAAATTTACTAAAACGTTCGGAATGCTATTTGCTTCCGTAGATAGGTATTTGTTTGTGAAATATAGGCACGCTTGCTACATGCTAGTCTTTTGTTTTTGTTTGCTCCCTTTTAACATAAACGTGTGCTGTTGGTAGGGACGTAGCTTTCAAAAAGTAGGTATAGTTACCTAACTCAGTATATCCATCTCATATTCATTTCGGTACGTAATTCTACAACAAATCCTAAAGCTTTTAAATTGGTAATCAACTACTTATGAATTGCATAATTTATTTTTTTAGTGATATAGTAGGTAATTTAGTAAAATACCGCTTAAAAATTTCATCTGTAGTAAGTTCAATCATAAGCCACAAAAAGTGAAAGCAGTTGTCTCTTTTAACCCACATTATCGTGTCTAGTTTATTATGGTCTCATACAACTAATGGGTATCTTCTAGGGCACCTTCGGATACAACATTCTACGAGTATTATCTTTCTCCAAAAACTGAAACACCCCTTACACAAGACACAATAAGCGACCTATCTTTACTCACCTCCATTGTAGTTAAAGCACCAAAATGTACCCACTCATTTAAGAAAATGGATGCCTTTACCTTACAACCTTTCCCAGGGTAGGTATTTACCGCTTTGAGAACCAAGATCTCCACTTTGGGTCCGATTTATATGTAAACCAAGGGGCACGGCAATCGCCTTGTAAAGTGGACGTACAGACACATGATGCGTTTTAGTCCATTAGAGTATCATTGGGCCTGGGTTTATCATTGAGGGTGTAAATCACTGATAGGACTAGTGCATTATCTAAGTGAAATATTTGAAATGTCGGGTTGTTTACTGCTTTGGACAGTGCGTTAACCCTGCTGTTATATAGTAATTTAAGTCGCATTGCGTGAAGGGTGGCAAAATTAATACAACGCTCACATAGGTAAGTACCTACCTACATAATGTTTCACGACAATCGTATTAAAGTGATAAGAAAGGATTTCAATCCAAGTAATAGTCAATTTCTATTACTTTCAAGTAGATTATAGTTTTTTACGAACACGCTTGATATAAACCGTAGGTGTTTAAAGCCAAAATATGGTGTCTAAAAGTGAACATCCTATATTAAAGGTTAAGTCGGAAAGGTGAGGATTAGTTTTTTTTAATTTTGACTAATCTTTATAATCCTTGTAAAAAACTTAAAATACACTATTTTCGAACATTCTACAAGACAATTTATGAATGTGTAAATACGCATCTACCTGGGTAGGTACTACCTGTGTTTCAAAATAAATCAGAGTTAAAAAGATACCTTTTATTATACATCTAGCAATATTCTCAAGCATGTAGGTAGACTACAGAGGATCTCATATATTTAACATAAATAAGGACACAAGGTGAGATGACTCCAATTTCCGCAGATTGAAGATAGCCTACTTACTAACAATGACCACTTTAACCGTGCACCTGTCTAACATGTCTCTATTCAAATCTAGACTTTATCTAAAGGGCTTAAAGGTTAGTAATATTTTATTCAAGAGCATAAGTATGTAAAGGGTGTTATTATGAAATACTGACTGCTTCAATCAGTGCGTTGTTGAGTGTAGGCGTCGGCAAGATTTAAACTGTATCTATTTTGAGGTTATGATGAAATGGCGGCGATCTTTACAAATGTAACCTTACTTTTAGAGTGGTTGAAAGCGTTTTTAAAATGTTTGTAAAGTTTAATAAATGCTACTGCATATTAAAAATAATAATTTGCTTGTTAAAAACCTAGCTTGTTATCGTTTCATATAATTTTTAAGCCCAGTTAATAATATGTTGCGTAACATATCTATTAGGTATGAGTTGAAATGCATCATAGGACAGGATAGGATAGGAGGTATGTCTGTTTTTTAATTAAAAATATAACAGCTGATGTATTTTATGGAGTTGATCGTTTTCTCGCACGAGTATTAAACGGACGATTTCAGTAAGTAGGTATTTTGGTACCTTCGGGGAGGGAAGATGGACGATTGAAAGATGTCAGGCTTTTACTTTTGATTTTTTAATAGAAAAATACGGGCTCCAGAAAATTTGTACCTTGATCCTATAGGAGATTAGATTACCTACGCCCTGGATCCAAAATATCTACTGTCAGCGCCACACTTATTATTTCTGAAACCACCTTTTTAGGGTTCCGTAGTCAAACTAGGAACCCTTATAGTTTCGCCATGTCCGTCCGTCCGTCCGCAGCCTAGTGCAAAGCTATTAGTACTAGAAAGCTGCAATTTGGCATGAATATGCAAATTAGTCACGCCAACAAAGTGGTACAATAAAAAGAAAAACATTTTTTTTTAGACTACCTCTCCTACATGTAACGTGGGGATGTATTTTTTTTTCTCGTCTACCCTATAGTTTTTTAATTCGAGCGGACGCAGCGCTTCGTCTTATTCGATATTATGTAATAGTGATTAATAATACCAATACAATACAGCAGCTTTTGTTGGCAAGCTACATTGTTAAATTAAAATGTTTTTCGAGTGGTTTTATTGATTCTTTCTTTTTACAAAGAATGTTACTATTTAGAACTTAAAAAAATGCTTAAGTATTAAACTTAACGAAAAAAAAACACAAGATCAGATTATAATTATAGCTAGAAAATTGCATTACATAGAAACAAGACAAAAAGATTGCCCTAAGATTATTTGGATAAATGGTAATTTAAAAGACGTAAGTTACTGACATTCTATTTAGTGTAACTCAATTGTATCGGTAGCCCTATCGGATAAAAATATCTGTAGTTTTTTTAATATAACATAAATAATAATTTCTGTACCTTACCTACTTATTCTTAGGTATTACTACGTTTTAACGACATCCCAAACACTAATATAACCTGTAAAACTCAACACCGAGATATTTGTTGAAAAACAAAAAGCTACATTTATAGAAATCACCCTATTTGTGTAAGCCCATACAAATATTATCGACCAAAGTGGTTTATTTACAAACTGGCGTTTCAGTACGCATGCGTCGACGTGTGAGTGTGTGTGAGTAGGTATATATAGTTCAGGAACACCCAGCCACCCTTAGATAAGGAGTTGATCTTGAAACTTGTAGGTTATTTTCGTAGTATGATTTCTTAAACTGTTAAATAAAGGTAAACGCCGACTTTTTCCACAATGGATGTTCAAATGTAGATAAGTGACTATCAAAAGCAAATGAAAATAAAAGTCATGCTAAATAGCAATTAGTATGTACCTTTAAGAAAATAAGTTAAGACACTGATTTTTAAAACTCACGTTCTTATGAAATCTTTAAATATAAGAATGATTTCTAATTAGAAAGCTAATTAATTACCTACAGTAAAAGGTTTGTATTTTTAAGGCGTTTTTCACGTAGCAATAATACCTACTCCGTGTGTTACAAACCATATTCTGATTAACAACGTAGGTAGGTATTTATTTAAATCTATTACCAGCCGATATCTCGAGACACGCGCGACCGAAACCAATTCGATATTTAAATTTATTCAAACGAAATTCGCATTTGAATCGCAATTGTTTCAAGCCAGTACGTTTAAAAAGTTAGATTGTTTTAAAAATGGAATGGAATTTGTAAGGGATTATTCTAAGTTTGTGGAAAGGAAAGAAGGGCGCCATTAAGTGGATCCTAACGCCATCTATCCGAGATACGTTGAGGCTCTACCAAACTTCACCGAATGCTACGGGACGCAGCGATTGATTTCGAGTATTTTATTTTAGATGTCGTACTTTTCTATTGGAGATTTCTGTAAGCTATTCCGTGTTCTATTTAGTTTATTGTTTTGTGAATAGGTTGGAAAACAAAGACTTTATATGTATTGTAGCGTCAAAGTCTAGGTTGAAGACCTATTATGCGTTTTATGCTCTCTGTTTTTTGTTTGTTGATTTTCGTGACAAGCTAAAAATTACGATATTTTCTTACTAATTAACCACTTCAAATGCGTCACAGCGTGGGAACGCAAAATAACCAAATTATATTCATAAATATCAATACATTATGTAATTTTTATTTTTATTTTTATCTAGTAGATTACGAACAAAATTTTCAGTTACGTAATTTTCCTTTTAAAATAATTTAAAAAATGTTTTTGCAGATTAACGCAGTACTTTGTTCGAATTTTTGTCTGCGTCCCGGAGCATTCGGTCGGAAACCAGTTTCCCTAGCCGAGTGGTTTTAAAGAGGCGACGGCGCTTTCTATCCGTCTCATTCCGTATTATCGATTCTTCCATCGTTGGACAGAGATGAAATGTCATTACGCAAGCGTTATGCTCTTCTTTTTGTATTCGCTGCCTTTCATTTGAATAATTTATCTTCAAAAGATTCTTTTTGTAATTAATTAGACGCGGTTTTTTTCCTTTTTTATTTTACGTGGCTTTAGAACAAAATGGTGGACGTTATGTAGCCATTGAATAAATAATTTTGTGATTATCATTAATAGCAATGGTTTTTATTTTTTTATTTATATCATAAAAACACTATTATTAATTACCTTAAACCTTATTTGGGTCGTTCTCCTTTTTTACCGACAATACATCGTCATTTTTCTATATTTTGCATTTTTCAAGTATTGATAATTATGGTTTTAATTATTGATTTTAAAATACGTTGCGTGAATTTTTATTTGGACTAATTAATGTATATTTCGGTGGCGATAATGTTTTTTTCTTTATGGTGGTTTTTCAGTATAATTATACTGTGACAGAGTGGCCGTTTTCAGAGGAGACTGAATTTTGTCACGCGATTCTATGAAAAACACACTTATAAAAAAAACACTAGATAGAGAAAGTGAAAGATTATTTAGCACTAAGAGATGAATAAATGTTTGGACGTATATTCAAACACTAAAACATTAATAATATTGTCGGTAAAAAAGAAGAATGACCCATTTACTGACAACGTGTTGAAAAATGTGCAAGGCGGAACTTTATAGTCAAAACTTTTTTTCTTAAATAAACCCCTAATAAGACGAAACGAGAAAATAGAGAGAGACAGATGCTACGCTTGTAAAATCACGGGTAACGTTCAGCTTCGTACATATAATATGTAAATAAGGTGCATATCTAGCGAAATCTCACAAAAACATAATAATTTATTTAAAAAATCTCGACATAAGATCTTGTAGCGACACAATACAAATTTTAATAAGACTTAAAAAAAGAACGCCGAATGCTTATTTTTCAACCTTCAAAAATTCAAACAGTCAACTAAACGGCGATAATACCCACCTGCTACCATGAACGTTGACGACAATTTGCTCTACTTTCCTCTCTCTCCAACACGTGCGGGAAAGCAGGACAAAACACACGAACCCCCGAGTCTACGCGAAATGTCAATGAACTAATCTGGCTGCGATACAGATTCACAGAGTTGTAAGTGTTGGACAGTACGGTATAAGGCTGAAAGTGTTATAATGCAACTGTATTTGTAGACGAGTTCTACGTTTAACTTACAAAATTGTAATCTTAGTTACGCTATAACACTCAGTAATTCAATTCTTCCAAGCCTATTACTACTTTAGCTCTTTGAGTAACCTTTGTTTCTAAAGCAGCTGATACGATTTGCTTCGTATTCCTAATAAAGCAGATATGTTTACATTCTTATTTGCGTTTGTTTTAGTCCTAATGACTATTGCAAAGAATGAGTACACGTAAAATATACCCTAATTGTATTTTATTTCAATCGTTAAAAACAGAGTCGAAATGGGTAGTGCATGTAAACCTAACCTTGATTTAAGCTTATTTATACGTGACTGAGATTAGAATACATTAAACAATCAATATGCAACAAGTTTACGCAAACAAGCACTAACTACCTATTCCGATCTCTGGTTAAAATGTTTCTTTTTTAAATCAATTTCAAACATAGTAGATTTACTTAGACTGGAGTAAATTCGAATAGTGTCAGAAAAGACAAATATTGCAAAGAAGCAGTGATTGGAATAGGTAGTGCAATTTCGGGTGAATGACCTCAAACATTATAATGAATATGGATAAGACCCGGGATTCCGGGATTCGTATTTTTTCACAGAATATTTGCCTGATATGAAATTAATTGAAGTAAATTTAAAATGAAAACATTACATATATCGTTAATTAGGTGAAAGTAGTTACCACTTAATAAGACATAGTGATGAGAAATGTAGGTAGTAGGTACAATCATAAAATATAACAAAAATTTAACAATAGTACAAAATAATATATACTTATACGTAATCATTGTTTATTTATTATTTTGTAAGTATAAAATTAAAATGAAACATAATTATTATTTCAATATTTTCTACTGTCAACCTATTTCTTTTCACATTCAATATCCATTTGTATGTGGAAAATGATCTTTCGACTTCTACTGATATAATAAAACATACTTAGGCATTAGGTCCGCCATTTGTACTTGTTTTTGTGCAATAAAGATTAAATAAATAAACAATTCTGAATCGGAAGTTTGAATTGATTGTTAACTACTATATATTTATATGCTACTATGTACTACTAAATATTTTATGTTCTACCAATTGAAGCCATTTGAGTTTAAATGTTATTACAAAAGGTAAAGAGAGCTGTTTTTAAACTATCTACTGCGACCAAATCGACGGTCCCTACCAACAAAGTCGGATCTGCATTTTTGCCATTTTCGTTTTATTACAGTAAAGTCATTTTAAAAGTGTCTTTTTTCATATCACATTTAAATTTTCATATTTTTCTATTTACTTTCTATGATATTCAAGGTAAAAATGTCGGATGTTAGTAAAGCTTCCATTTTATATAGTCGGTTGTGACGTTGCGACATTGTTCGCGGGGAACGGAGGGGGTGCGACGCCGCGGAACTGCCAGTTACCACTATGTTACACGGAGGAGACGACGATTTGCACGCAACATCAAAAAAAAATGTTTAACTGCGGTTTATACTCTACAATGGCAAGCAATAGGTCAAAAAGGATCTTGCGAACGGCTTAAGTTGCAAACCTGAATTCCACGCCGTGGAAAAAGGAAAATCTCAGCATTTAAATTTCATTCGCAACGATCGTTCAAGGAGTTATTTGGTAAAATAATTGTTCTACGTACCGAGTTCGTATTTTTTTTTTAATAATTACTGATTTTCTTATAACAAATTTTATAATTTTGTTTAAAAAAGGGGCTTTCTTTACTTTGGTTTCATTATTGGGTATCTCCAAATAACACTGTCAGATGTGGAAGTTACGACATTTTTGATTATACATTTATTGGTGTTTTATGTCAGATGTGGCACATCCGACATTTTTGCTTGGAAACTATATTGTTCCTAATGTTGGTAGTGGTAGTTATGACTATATTAATTGCACGATAATACGTTTAATACGTCGTAAGTAGTACATCCAACTTTTTTAATTGGACGCTTTGTTGCTGCGTCAATGTCGTAAGAGTAACATACCACAGTTTTGATTGTATGTTGGATTTTTTTTTGGTTGTAAGTGACACAACCAACAGTTTTATTAGTAGGTACGTTGTTTTATAAATGTAGTAAGTGCATTAACCGATGCAGTTTGATTGTTAAGAAGAAAAGTAAATGATTCTTGTATGTATATCACAATAAAATGTTTGTTTGTTTGACAAGTGTAGGCTAAACATACATTTTAAATTAAATTTACAGATAATTAACTAACTAATTAGGAGTATTTTTTGATTCGATTCAGAACATGCTTTAATAATAATTTTAAAAATATTATTTGTTACTTGTTTAAAGTAACCGTGAAAAAGCTATTCTGAAACACAAGGAGGAAGATTTAATTCAATTACAAGATTTATTGGGCGATGTTTTTAACAACGAAAATTAAGTTTCCGTGCCAGATGAAGATGAATTGGATAATTTTATAACACGAACTTTTTTTCTAAATGCGACACACCAGGAAATCGTCCACGTCCAGAGCCAGAAGACTAACTATGATTTCCGGGTTAATTTCACCAAGTGATGGTAACCAGACCGCAGTGGCGAGATAAAATTTGGAATTGTTGATAGAAAAATTACCCCAAATGTCTTCAGATAATAATATAAGCACCATTATTCAATCACATCTTAACAAAAGTTCTTAACAGTCGTTTGTCGGATGGCAACAAGGTGCGCGCCTTCAATGGGTGGGTGATGCCACTGCTCACTTACTCCTTTGGCACACTAAGGTGGACTCAGACTTAGCTGAACGCCCTGGATAGAAGGGTCCGTCTACTGTTTAAATCACAACGCATGTAGCACCTACGTTCAGTTCGTCTTTTATGCGATTATACAACCCGCGGAAGTGTGGAGGTTGAGGTATTTTGAATGCTAAGAATCTCTATAACTGTGAGCTGTGGAATCTCAGGGGTTATTTGGGCAATGAGTATGGGACGCATCGTCATGTGGTTTCAGTAGACAGAAGCCTTTCGCCTCTCTCGTTGGCAAACGAGAACTGGCGCAAGTCAACGGTGCTTAGCACTGAAAACCGCAAGAACGTATAGAAGAGGAAGGATTTGCATAAGCGCTTCTACAGGGCCTGACGTAGACTTTTTAGCGTCCGCGAACTGGCTACGATTTGGTAACACCTTTGGAGAAACCGAAGATTTTGTCTGTGCAATTGCTGACGAGGTCATAATGAAGCTGAAGGTCAGTACCGTCGAAATTTGTCGAGCGTGCCGTCGTCCTGGTGAGTCCCTCAAACATTATCATCTCCGGTTGTTCTCATTTTGCCAACGGCGAATACTTGCACAGACGTAACCTCGTAGCGAGGATAACTTGCTCTTCAATATGGTCATGTTGAGTCCGAAGTACCGTAATATAAGTATCTGTTCTGGAATATGGTCTTGCTACGTTCTATTGGGATCGATTTGTCATCACGGACAGGACTATTGTCGCCAATTTTATTTTTGTTTATGTTATTCATTGTCTTAAGTTCTCTTGCTGGGCGCCTTGGCTGACGCTGTAAGTCCGCAAGAAATTGTTTACATAAATAAACCAAAAACGTATTGACAGAGCAATGTCAACATCGAGCAGTGCTCGTCGAGGTCTCGATCTGGCTGACAAGGACAAGCTCAGCAAGAACCTTGATTTGGTTCACGAGGTGACTGCTATGTGGGATGTTGACTCGACGATCATTGTCCCGATAGTTGTTTCGGTGAAAGGTCTTATAGCGAAGAGACCAACACCTTGAGAGACTCTCACTAAATGGTTGGATCAAGGGCCACAGAAAGCAGTACTCCTCGACACGGCACGTTTAGTGAAGAGGTTCCTCTCTCTGCAGCCCTAACCACCGGTAGCTTGAGCCCGGCCCCGCTGCCGGCGGTTTCGTAGGTAAGGTTTTTTTTTCATTACTATTGTTACTTTTATATTTTTATATCTTAATATTAATTGTAAAAAACGTAACCTACTGATTTAAAATAAATATCCAGAATTATTATAATAAGTCAGAAATCGTTTAGTGTAATAAATTAATAAAACAATGCTTATTTCACCTGGAAGTTAAATTTAAATCGTAATGGCTAATAGGTATTTATTATAGTACAGTCAAGGGTAAAAATAAATATACCCGCACAAAGTCCCAGAAGTATGCGCACGTTAACTTTATTGCTGAAATAATAAGGTCTGTGTACATATTTTTGAGACAAATATCGGTGCCCTTGACTGTACTGTCAGATCTGTCATGGTAGTTGTTTTAAATTTGATTTTACAAAGTAGAATTTAAGTGATCACACATAGTTACCACAAAAAATATTCACTATGCCCGTGTAAAAATGTCGCTTGTGACACAACCGACAAGTTATACGGTCACTATGTCCATTTCAAAATGTCATTTGTGACACAACCGACAATTTATACATTTTGAAACCCCAACAAAACTGTCGTATGTGTCACTTCTGTCAAATTTTGCTCATGATGTTCCGGTTAAGAATGCAACATATCACGTTTAAACAGCTTCCAAAAAGAAAAACATGTATATTTTTATGCATAATTCACAGTAACCTATCAATACATATTCTCGCCAAATTTCATGTCAATATTACATAAAATGTCCATAATATAGACAAAAACGTCTTAGATTGATCGTACTGAAAAGTAACAGTTTTGCAGATCCGACTTTGTTGGTAGGGACCGTCGAAATGTAAGCGTACCGTGCCGAGCAAAAATGTAGACTTGAGATTCATACCACGCAGTATCTTTATCGGGCTACGTAAATAAATTAGTTTAATCCCTTCGAGATATACTGTATTACACTCTATTTATATACTGTTTAATACTTCCACTATGTTATTGAAAGGTTACGTAACTACATTGGATACTTTATTGTCCCTATTTTTGAATTTAGAACGCTTTATAGCTGCCCCCAGCACATTTTAGCGCGTGCCTCCTCAAATAGGCAGCAGGCAGGTGAGTCGAATTCAGTGTCGTATAAAGCGGCCTAATTAAGAAGGCACGCGCTAAAATGTGTTTTGTACGTTCCGACGGGACTTCTTAAACTTGCCGGATAAAACTTCGCCTTTGAGCTTAACGCAGCGCTGCGCTGTGTTGAGAGAATCACTCTCTGGCCGGTTAGAATGTCTTTGACTATTTAAATTTTCATTGTTGTAGTTAATGGTTATCTTAGTGTTTTTTTACATAAAAAATAACCCGTGTTTATTCTTAAAAGTAACACGTAATCCAATTGTATGAAAACATAACAGCTTAAAATTCTAAAATGTATTTTACACTCCTTATGCATTTATTCACGAACCGGACATCACTTGACGAACTAATGAGACATAAATAAACAATTAAACTTTGACTTCTTATTTAATTAGTAAACACTTCCTATTAGAATTAATGTGTTTTAACATTCCTAATTAGACTAGTTACACCTGTAAATAAAACGAACGTTATAATACCAATACAAAAGGACGCAAGATTTGAAAAATAAGTTCTGAATTTAAAATCGTGTCCGTTATTTAAAAAAAGCGGCCAAGTGCGAGTCGGACTCGCCCATGAAGGGTTCCGTAGCAGCAAGTAACATAATATAAAAGTTCGTTGTAGCTTTGATCAATGTTTTTATGACGTATTAAAAAAAAACTACTTACTAGATCTCGTTCAAACCAATTTTCGGTGGAAGTTTGCATGGTAATGTACATCATATATTATTTTTACATTTATCATTCCCTTATTTTAGAAGTTACGGGGGGGGGGACACACATTTTTCCACTTTGGAAGCGTCTCTCGCGCAAACTATTCAGTTTAGAAAAAAATTATAATAGAAACCTCAATATCATTTTTGAATACCTATCCATAGATACCCCACACGTATGAGTTTGATGAAAAAAAAATTTTTGAGTTTCAGTTCTAAGTATGGGGAACCCCAAAAATTTATTGTTTTTTTTCTATTTTTGTATGAAAATCTTAATGCGGTTCACCGAATACATCTACTTACCAAGTTTCCACAGTATAGCTCTTATAGTTACGGAATAAAGTGGCTGTGACATACGGACGGACAGACGGACAGACATGACGAATCTATAAGGGTTCCGTTTTTTGCCATTTGGCTACGGAACCCTAAAAAAACGAATGTCAAAAAGCCGGTTCAGTTTCCACAGAAGGCGCAATCGTGAGGTTATTGGTTACGATCGCTCGCGCTTACACTGGAGTCTTTGATAAGGGGCTATTTTCGGCACGCACCAGACGCACAAGGACGGTAGTGAGAATTTATAATATTTTTTTCTCTTCGTTTCGTGTAGACTTTTTCGCAATATATGTTTTTGGTAAAAATACAGACAATAATTAATTAATGACTTTAATAATCCTGATCAGTACAGTTTATATGAAAACAATATTTGAACCAATATCGCCATTTAAAACGTTGGAAAAAACTTAATTTTTTTTTTTTAAAATACGATATATTTTGGAATGTGTTTGTTTATCTGTAAATTACAAATTTTATCAAATTAACTAAAAAACAAATAATTATGTTCGTAGCAGTGTCAATACCTTAAAAATGGAGCATCATTTATTTATTTTTTTACTTGAACCGTGAAATGTCTATCAATCAAGTACTGTTTATTTATTGACCCATGGATTAAATACCGGTTTTCGTGTCACAACGGAACTTTTTTCACTTTTGTTGTTTGTATGGTTAACTACTCTTAACTATGGTCCAACTATTTTGTCCTTACCCAATGCGCAATTTTAGATAATAAATAAATAACTAAATGATGCTCCATTTTAGGGTATTACACTGCTACGAACATAGTAAACTAAGTTAATTTAAAAGCCCTAACGGCATTTAGGTTCTATTTATTTATTTATGTATCGTTTGATCTTAGAAATCCACTAATACAGATTACGATTTAAATAGTATCTTTACTTACTAAATATTGGGTGTCATTTTTAATACATACTTTTGACCACACTTGTTGGACTAGTTAACAACTTAAAGTGAATTGAGTTATTTTTTTTGGTTTAACCAGAATACATATCAAACAGACAAATCCAAATAATAACAACAATAATCGCTACGAGTTGCTAGCGGGTAAGTTGTACTTATACCTTGTTGATGACTTTTAATTATTTCCGATTAAAATGTATATTGAAATTCCAAATAAACTAAGTAATTAAGTCAAAATAAAAAAATGGAACTTAAAATTGTACAACTTTTACATAAATAAAAATATAACTAAACCATTAGAGATTTATTTTTAAAGTATTAAACGTCTTTGATTAAATTCTACCACAATACAATTAGATAAAATTATTTTAATATACTTGAAGCAAGCAGGCCGATGCCACCGATGCCAGAGGGGTTTATTTATAAAAAAAACCACAACTAATTCTTCAAATTCCCATTAGTACTTCAATTACGTTTAGTAATTCATTGAAAAATAATCTAATAAGAATTTTCATTGGTCACCATTTGCAAAACACTCGTTTCGATTTAGTTCTAAGGAATATTTACAGATGGCGCCACGAGTATCGTTCTTTGGGAAAACTCCCCTTTGTTGTGTGAGTACGCTTTACTCGGCTACACACCGACGCACACAACCACTGTAATCGTTCCCTGTACAATGAGAGGCACACATAGAGCTTCGCGTCTTTATGCACTAACACACTTAAAGTAAGCAATCAGAAGGCTGGTACTGCAGTGTGTGTGACGTGTTGTTGTAATATGACAATACGCGTACTTGTAGGGATGAGCATTGAAGCAAGAAGTTTTAAACGAAAGATAGATGGCGCTGGGATACAGGTTCATGAAATATAAGTTTGATCTTGATATTGTGTTAGTCTGTTCTTTAGCTTCTAATCAACAAGATAAAGTTGAACTGAAGTTTTCACTATTTATTTTAATTGGGGGTAAAGTATTTGTGTCTCCGGTATTTAGGTTTTACCACGTGTATTTTTATAAAGATCTCAAGTTTATAATCAAAGAGATTTTGTTTTTGGTTTTTATAAAATTTGGTACTTTTATACCGTATAGGTATCACGTCGGCATTCTTACCTTATAAATGTTAATATTTATGTACCTACCTACATTCAAATTAAAACTAATTTGCAGCTTTTGTTAACACACATAATTTTGTGTCACATTTTAATGTAAGTAACTGTAGGTATTGTTTAGATTAATGTAATTTCTTTATTAAAATACCTACCATCATCATATCCATTAAACACCCGCCAAGCAACAGTAATCGCGTTGTTGTGTTCCGGTGTGGGGATAAGACAACCGGTGAAATTACTAGCATAGAGGCTGGTCTTAGAATATAGGTCTTAGAATTATAGTCTTGGGAATTCAAATGTCTATGGGTCTCAGATTCCACTTACCATCAGGTGGCCTGAGTGCTCGGGTGCCCTCTCCTTAACATAAAAAAAAAACCTTCTAGGTACATATAGAGATGGACTTAACTAAATTGCATTACAGCAACAACGTGTAACCAATTTTGTTGTTAACCCTTTTATTTTGAAAATAATATCTTATATCTAGTTTATCTATTGACAAGAAGTAGGTAGGTATGGTTTATAAAGGAATGGAAAGAAAAAAATTTGGTAAAAGAAAAAAAAAACAATTAAATTTTAATACGTAGAAAAACAGCAATATAGCTAATATATCCTTAATTTTACAACAGAATTGCCATTTAGTACCTATTAATATTATGAGACTAGCTTCAAGTTGTAACATGTTTTTTGTACTTAAAAGTAGGTAAGTTAAATTACCTTAATAAGTAGGTAGGTGTAGGCATAATATAAATTATATCTAATAAATAAACTTTATTACATACATACATACATAACGTCACGCCTCCATTCCCAGAGAGGGGTAGGCAGAGCAACAGAATACCAACAACTCTAAACTTGTTGATAATTCTGTAACCACATTTTGCATTCAGGCTAAGATGTTTACTAGTGTATTAGTGACAGGTTGCAAGCCCATCGCCTAACAGTACTACAAGCCTTTATTCCCTTAGTCTAACCCCTAAGTCCCTAAGTCTTAGTCTTAGTATAAACTTTATTAGGTCTACATAAATACTAGAGCCGAAGGATATTTACTCTTAATTGTTAAATAAAACAGCTATGATAATAAACTTATAGCAACCAAAGTTGGTAGTAGTATCAACAACTTATTTTGTGATTCAACTAACATCTTATTTCATGTAGGTAGGTATCTAAAATCATATTAGGTTCGTATGGAATCAAAACGCCTTTTAACAAGAATTTTAATCTTAAGCAACATTTATTTTACAATGAATTGAAACTTAATGAACAGTGATCGGAATAGGTAGTGCAATTTCGGGTGAATGACCTTAAACATTATACTTAATATGGATAAGACCCCAGATTCCGGGACTCGAATTATTTCACAGAATATTTTCTTGACATGACATTAATTGAAGTTAAATGGGTAAATACTTTTTCACTTTTTGTCATTGCAAGTGTCTACATATTTCGTCAATGCGATATTCTATGCAAGCAAAATAATCGTTTAAATCATATTTTAATAACATTTCTGAATTAAACACAAACTTTAACACTTTGCAAATGTAATCCCGGGGTTACAAGCTATATCCATACTAAACTTACGCACCGAAGTCTCGCGAAATTGCACTACCTATTTCGATCACTGTTAATGAAGTAAGTGCTCATATAACATTGTTTTTGAAGATACAAAATGTATGTATCAATGAATACAATCATACGATGTTCTTTTGCGAATTTGTACCTACGTTTATTCCTGTAACATCTCTTTATCTACAAAAAAAAACAAATAAATAAAGCAAATAAAACAAGTAGGTGCCTACTCTTTGATAAAAAATACCTAAATTAGTTCAATCATTAATAGGAATTATTTTTTAAAAGGCTACAGTTTGGCCTTCAAGAAAAAAAAATATCTCTAGGTACCTTATCTTACCTTTATCGATATAGAAAACTTTCCTCAATTATTTTAATGTGATGTATAAATGGTTTCTAAGCCATTCCATTGTCTATCTATTTGTCAGTCCTTAGAAACATACCCTCTAAACCAACGAAACAAATGAAGGATGACGATCGTTAAAAACTTATATTTGTTTAATACTTACCCATAAATATTAGAGCAACTGATAATATTTTTTTACACAAACAACGGTAAAGTAATTAAAAAGAAAAACTTTTAAACAACCAAAATTGTTAAAAAAATCTTGGTCTACTCTCCCCGTATAGACAAAGTTATTAGCTACAATAACTACTCCTATATTTGGCAGAACGCCAAAGAACACTTGCCAAAAACCGCTCTACTTAAATAAATTAAGAAAATAACAATGCCTCTATGGTAAAGATTTCTCTAAACCCTACAAAATTACGTCAATGGCATTCCAAAGAGAACGAGCTGTCTGTCTCGATCACACATTAAAAAAACACAAAAGGTAGCCATCTTGTTCAACTATCGATTGGCGGAATGTGCCCATTGTTAGGATAAACCATCCCCATTGGCCCAGTTTTTGCATGAGGGCCTACAAAGGGGAAGCTTTCCCTATTTTTTGCTGAGCCTTTAAAATTCTCTTTGGGTTAAATCGACCAGATATTTGCGTTTGCTTGGCGGAGCTTGTCAAGTTTCATTAATTTTAAGCTGGATTCAGGTGAGTTTTTTCGGGTTTATTTTGTAAATTTCTAGTGGCATTTAGTTTTGTGCTAATTTCTAAAGTCATAAATGTATAATTTGGGTGTCTATCATTTCATCGAACGCTATTTTCTGCTGAAACCATAATGTTTTTAGGGTATCTTAAACATCTAACCTAACCTAATCTACGTAATTAATGTTTAAGACACCCTGAAAACATTATGGTTTCAGCAGATAATAGCGTTCGATGAAATGAAATTCGATGAAACCATACATTCGATGAAGTGACGAGTTACCGTTAGTTTGCTGTATTTATTGAATCAAACAATCATACTCTTTGCTTGAACAATTTTTGTAAAAAATATTATGTTACAAGACGCTAGACGACACGCTAGCCTAGTTGGTAGTGACCCTGCCTTCGAAGCTAGGGGTCCTGGGTTCAAATCCCGGTAAGGGCAGAAATTTGCGTGATGAGCACGAGTATTTGTTCCTGAGTCTTGGATGTTTTCTATGTATTTAAGTATATATTTCTATATATAAGTAAGTTTATCGTTGTACCCATAGTACAAGCCTAGAGCTTAGTTTGGGACTAGTTCAATTTGTGTGACATTGTGCTGTGATTTATTTATTTATATATTTACTAACAGAACTCTGTCTATCTATTTGTTATGCTTTCACGGATAAACCACTGACCACATTTGATGAAATTTGTATGGAGATATTTTGAGTCCCGGGGTACTTTTTATCCCGAGGAATTGGACGGTTCCTGAGGGAATAGCGATAAACGAGTTGTACGCGGATGGAGTCGCGGGAAACAGCTAGTACCTATTTCATATTAACTTTTTCCGCAACTTTCCGCGTTGACCATCCCACAGAAACAGTAAACTTTTGTTCAAATAAAATGTAGCCTATGTGCTTATTCAGGGTATAAGCCATCTCCATTCCATTTATCCAAATCCGTCCAGCCGTTTCACCTTCAAGTTTTATCTGGCAAGTTTAAGAAGTCCCGTCGGAGCGTACAAAACACATTTTAGCGCGTGCCTTCTCAAATAGGCAGCAGGCAGGTGAGTCGAGTTCAGTGTCGTATAAAGCTGCCTAATTGAGAAGGCTCACGGTAAAATTTGAATTATTAATGTGTTTTGTACGCTCCGACGGGACTTCTTAAACTTGCCGGATAAAACTTCACCTTAAGATCGACGCAGCGCTGTGTTGAATCACCCCCCAGTAAAGCATCTTGTAAATATAGAAACACCGTGCCGTGTGTACGACTATTATTTGTCTCTAGTTATCTACTGTTGGTTTTCCTGAATTATTGTTGTGTTGGCTTCTCACACAAAGATCGGCCCATAGTCATTTACATATAGCTAACTATCTATAGGGTCAATACCCACAAGTTAACCCTCCAAGGACTCGTAATGCTTCCCAGACGTCTTGATAATTAAAACGCTCCAAACACTCGCCTACAATTCCTACACACAATGTTTGTGTTGAATCACCGAGAACGCGATAGGGAGCCTATATTGTATGCGAATAGTTGAGCCTCGTTGTGAATGTAGTTGAGGAAATTTACTAGGTGTTTTGTGTTTTAAATGAAAAAACAATAGTATTTCTAATGAAAGAAAGATGGCTGATGAATGTATAATTTTTGGCTCGTTAACAATGAAACCAAAGAAGAAAATAAAAAATAAACAGACTTCCAGCTTCTGACGAAAATACCTGTAATTTTGCAAGCGTGGTCGGTTGAAACACACGTCTTGCGTAAAAAATCTTTGTTTTTTACAAGTTATACCAACTTTACAAAACAAAACCAATAGCTTCTTCAAAATAACTGTTCGCTTTCACCTTTTGTGAGGGTGTAATTTGGAACAATTTAAAAAGAAATAGTCCCTACTTTATTGCCTACAATGTTAGTAAAACAACAAAAAGTAGCACCATGTTTTTTTTTGCAGACTAAATAATATTAATCTAGAATTCTAGATTAATGTTCACAAATTCATTTACGAGCAAGAGTACCTATATGCACTCAGGAGGAGTAAAAGGTTACTTTATATGTAAAATTCTGTACTACGAGTAAGTGACCCGTTTTATATATAGCTAATGCAGAGTTGTATCTATTTATGTACGAGGTACCTGACGCAAAACGTCGGCAAGTGCCGTCAAACTTCATTGATTAATATATTACAATACAATACAATACAATGTGGTTACAGAAATATCAGTAAGTCTTTAGAGTTGTTGGTATTTCTGTAGCTCTGCCTACCCCACTCTGGGAATGAAGGCGTGATGTTATGTATGTATGTACAATACAATACAAATATTCTTTATTGAACACCACATACCAATACAGCATGATAAGAAAAATACAAATAAAATGTTACTAAGTAAGTCAATAGGCGGTCTTATCGCTAAGTAGCGATCTCTTCCAGACAACCTTCAAAAGAAGTGAAGTTAAAAAGAAACAGATATAAATTGGCTGGCGGTGCAAATTAAACTAACAAATGAAATAGGTATAAAAAAACATCAAAACGACATACACACATACATACATACGCATACATACGTATATATAGGAATAGCGTCGTATTACTTCTCTGGTTGGCGTTCAAAAGGTTAACACCTGATCTAGAAGTCTAATTTGAACTTACAATATCATCCTTATGTATGTATATCTCTTCATTGCACAAACAAAAGATAACATAGTAAAAAACGAAACAGAAACACAAAAGGCATGTAGGTACAAAGGCAAACTTATCCCTTTAAGGGATCTCTTCCAGTCCACCTCCACCTAAATCCGCAAAAACTAACTTAACCCGTAAACAAATTAACTCTTCTGCTCGTCATTACTAAATTTCTCTCTTTCAAACACTATAATAGGTTTAGGTTAAGTAAACTTATGCAACATATACAATCTATCAGGGCCTCTATTCTACTGCGTTAAAACGATATCGCGTTTGACGTGTTTTGGAATCGTTTATGTCTCGGACGCCATTATTGTAAATGACATAAGAAATATCAAAACGGTGACAATACGGAAACAGGTCAAATACGGTATCGTTATACTGTGTAGAATCCCAGCCCTGATTAAACTCTAAGATCGCAATATAATATTTTTTAGTGGTTATTTATCTAACTTACAACCTCGTTATATAACAAACCACTTTCGATGATAGAAATAACGTCTTAGAACGGTTTCTAGTGTTTCTACCTCGCATTATGTTTCTCACTGTTCCGTTAAAAGGCATAGCATTTATGAGCTTATCCATGTTGTTAAGGAGGGGTTTCGTTAGCGCGAACCATTTTGTTGTGAAGCGAATTTAAAGTTTGTTAGGCGTAAGGAAAGCGTCAATTACGCGGCGTTAGTAGCGTTACTGACGCTACGTAACTGTGTTCGTGTTCGTGCACGCTACTGTATAATTACTACCTATATAGTAGGTACCTTCTACTGTCACTCTTTCGCGGCGACACTAACGCGACATCATCTAACGTCAGTTTCGCTTATTTCCGAATTCCTCATTAAGGTAGGTTAAATATACATCCAAAAAATATTATTAACCAGGTTTTTTTATGATTAGGCCACATAATGGAGTGGAATCTGAGACCCATAGACATTTGAATTCTCAGGACTATAATCCTAAGACCTCAAATGCGTTGCAAACTCTGAGGACTATGACGGAATGCCTCTATGCTAATAATTTCACCGGTTGTCTTATCCCCACACCGGAACACAACGATGCGAACACTTCTTTGCGGGTGGTTAATGAATAAGATGGTAGTAGCGATCCAGACGGACCCTGCACAGGGTCCTACCACCACTAAAAAGGTACTAAATTGCGTGCCTATTTCTTTAGTCTGCTATTTGTTAGAAGTAAATACAGTTTCTAACTAGTGGTAATGGACTTTTATAACAGATATTAGTCAAAAGAAATGTAAATTTTGGAAGATACACAAAAATGGTTTGTCGCAATCTATCGATTCACAATGTCGATTTCATATTATTACCATATAGACATTTACATTCGTTGAAAACGTATATTTAAAGTCCTAGAGTTATGTTATCTCACATAGGTATTAAAAACTTACATCTGAAACAGTACCGAGCCGTAACACGTGCTCGATGCATCACATATAATATAACGCTCGCCTCACAAAGCGCTCCCTAACCTAACGGTCCGAGAGAACGCTTAAGGTAGCTACTACGTTCTGCATTTTATCGAAGATGCTTCGACGACCGAATGCACTCTGCCGGACGTCGTACTATCTAGGGAGGACAGGACACGAGGTATTTTCGGGACATTTAGTGTGGACATAAAGTGGCACTATAGGAACAACACGACATGATCCGTATACTATAGATTACGTAGGTATAACCTTACTATGATAATATTAGAATTTTTAGTAAAGTATTCAAGTACAGATTAAAATATGTGTTTTCTAATAATAATAAACTCGGATGAGTACAACTGAAAAATTAATTACACATAATGGTTTTTTTATGCTTACAAAGTTATTCTCAAAAAACTCTGCAATATTTAATGAATTATTAGTAATTTTTAGGCATAATCACCTGTTTATTCTGTAGGTCAAAGACCTTTGATCATCTGGAGAAGTTGAAACCTTATGCAAGAAATACGCGAATTGTTACGATTCATATCCTCCACAAGGAAATGGGTAATTCAATGTATTATTTTTGGTTAGTTTTTGTTTTTATAATGTTTTAAATAAATTTGTACACCTGCTTTCTTGATGCACCTTTCAATATTCTCAATCTCTCAAGGGTTAGCTGAAAAAGATCAAGTTCGGCTTCGTACGTCTTTTTTATTATTATTCATTGTACTGTTTTGGTTTTGTTTACATACATACATAAGTACATACATTTATGCGTCGGGAGTTATTAAAAAATGCTTTGCTTACATTAATACCTACATCGTGGATGCATTTAACACTCGAAACAAATCACACAAACACGTATAAACATCTCAAAATCTTTGTTAATTAAGGTAATGTTTGAGATTAACAATGTGTTAACAAGGTATATTTTCTCAAGTTTATTAAAGTCGACGCTACCTCTGTCGTATTAGGTTTCTACGTTTTAATCCGCCTTATTCGGAGGACGTCAGAGTAGGTATGTAGGTATTTTGAAAGGAGTGATGCAGGAATAGTCGTGGATAAGGCAAACGTAAATTGAATACAAAATTGAGTTTAGGTGCTTTTTAGGGCATTTTTGTAACATACTAGCGTCAAATTTGGCAACACAACAAATACTAATAAATGGTTAAGTGTGAGTTGGGCTCCCACTGATTCGATTTGAAATCGAATTTTAAATTAATTATAATAATACGTACGCTACTGTGCGGCGGTGCGGAACCGTCGGTGCGCGAAACCGACTCGCTGTTGACCGATTTTTATTTATTCTAACTAACTATAACGTGACTAAAATGTAGAAGTCAAAGCATTTTGTACTCTATGTGTAACTAAATTCAATTCAAAATGCCTATACTATTACTATGTATTTAGTCACCTTCTATGGTACATGGCAGCATAGCATTATATTCAATTTATAATGTTGAATCTTGAATAGTTGGTTTTTATTTTGGAAAATCATGTAAATAATATTACTCACGAATAACTGCAGTAAAAAGCAATTACAGACAAAAATATAACCTCAATAACTTCAAACATAATCATCAGTTTTTTTAAACGTAAAAGAAATACACTTTTTTTTATTAACCTCTGATTTTATTGCTTTATAATTTGTCTTTTTTTTATGTTAAGGAGAAGGCACACGAACACTCAGGCCACCTGATGGTAAGTGGAATCTGAGACCCATAGACATTTGAATTCTCAAGACTACAATCCTAAGACCTCAAATGCGTTGCCAACCCTGAGGACTAAGATGGAATGCCTCTATGCTAGTAATTTCACCGGTTGTCTTATCCCCACACTGGAACACAACAATGCGAACACTGTTGCTTGGCGGTAAATGGATAAGATGGTGGTAGCGATCCGGACCGATCCTGCACAGGGTCCTACCACCACTAAACTACCACTTGTCTATTGCTATTTCAATAACAATTTGTTCAAATAGGTACCTATAATGTGTATTTTTTTTGTGTCTGTTATTCTGTTTCCGTATTTCGTACTCAGTGCCTCAGGCTCTTAAAGGGGTGGATGGTAATCAAGGGGTCGGGGTTCGAGGCAATCCCGGGCTAAGGTAAAAAGCCTTTAAGCTCCATTCACACACGATTGCCTTTAACATCCACGTAAACATACCTATAGGTGAGTTCTAGGTTTTATTCCAGGATATTCCGAAGAAAAGTGTTAAGTGCTATTAAGGAGTATTATTTTAAATAGTTTGTTTTAGAGGACGTTTTAGAATATACCATGGCAATTTATAGGTCTAAGTCCATTTTAAATAAAATGTTGGATTATTGTATGTGAGTATAAATGTATATGTAACTTTATTATACAACACACAGATATTCAAATAGGTACAATATTTACAGAACAGGAACTCACAAAGGCGATTTGGACATTACAATTTTTGTTAGTAGCGATATTTTAATATTTTTTCTAGACAACTTTTATGATCTCTTATGCCCTTAAATTAATGGCCGTCTGTAAAAAAAAGCGGCCAAGTGCGAGTCGGACTCGCCCATGAAGGGTTCCGTAGTAGCAAGTAACATAATATAAAAGTTCGTTGTAGCTTTGATCAATGTTTTTATGACGTATTAAAAAAAAAACTACTCACTAGATCTCGTTCAAACCAATTTTCGGTGGAAGTTTGCATGGTAATGTACATCATATATTTTTATTAGTTCTATCATTCTCTTATTTTAGAAGTTACAGGGGGGGGGACACACACATTTCAACACTTTGGAAGTGTCTCTCGCGCAAACTGTTCAGTTTAGAAAAAAATGATGTTAGTAACCTCAATATCATTTTTGAAGACCTATCCATAGATACCCCACACGTATGTGTTTGATGAAAAAAAATAATTGATTTTCAGTTCTAAGTATGGGGAACACCAAAATTAATGGTTTTTTTTCTATTTTTGTGTGAAATTCTTAATGCAGTTCACAGAATACATCTACTTACCAAGTTTCAACAGTGTAGTTCTTATAGTTTCGGAAAAAAGTGACTGTGACATACGGACGGACAGACAGACAGACATGACGAATCTATAAGGGTTCTTTTTTTGCCATTTGGCTACGGAACCCTAAAAACAAGTTCTAATCTACAGTGTCATACGTTGTTTATAGAATCCTATATATGTTTATGTTTATCGTGAAACTTCAAGTGGTCCTATGTAAATAAAGGCCACAATATCTGCTGCTCGGCGTCCCAACGCGAAAATACCGACATTTACAATCTCACAAAAACCACCCTTAACATCGTCAACATTCAATCCATTTCCGCTTGACAAGAACACGCTTGGCAATCTAATAAAAGATAATCGACCCTCGTTACCAGAAAATAGGATACGTTTTCGGGGAACACAGTTTCTTAAGTTGCAATGTTTGAGACAGCAGTTTTGGGATCTTCTGGTTTCTTTCTCATAGCAATTTATTAAAATTAGTTCTTGCTAATGTAGTTCCAGTTAATTAAAATTTGATTAAAATTTCGCTTTGAATTTCTTGCAGTGATTTTTATAATTTTAGCTTGAATATTACTTAGACTTAAAATAAAAGTTGGAATGTTTTTTAATATCAACAGGTTAATAGTAACATTTTGTTTAGGTTTAGTATCAAACGTCAAAGCTTTATATAAAAAACGTATTTATATAGAACCAAATGGAAATCACCCCATTCAAAGGACACTCCCTTTTCACGTCGCCACCGTCCATAGCCATTCAATTTTCCCAAAAGCTACATCCCCGAACGCAATCCCAGAGAATAACCAACCCATCTGGGATTTGGTACCCACCTTTACGCCTTAATTCCACTCCAGAGATCCCGTGTCCATTTCATATCCCGAATCACGTAGGTATTAGATGGTTTTCCTTTCGGAATTCCGGCTCGAGAGACTTATAACTGTACAGTACAAAATAAAACCTACGCTTATAATCTTAATTTTATCTTGTCATGTTTGTTGTTTTATGTTGTCATTTTGTCTTGTCTTGTTGTTTTTGATCTTGTGTATCCAAAAGAAACGCTTGCTATGTAGTGCTGAACGTTTCAATTCAAATATCGAACAGGATGAGAATTTGTAATTATTATCAGTTTTTAGTTTGAACGTGATTTATAGTTGATCAAACGTCCAGATGCAAACTCATATTCGTGATGTTTAAAAGTAGAATATAAATATCTACCTGGCTGTCTAGAAAAATATATGGCATTTCAAATGTAGAACTTACTTCTAATAGATCTTGCTCATTCAGAAACTACAAAGTTATGCAACCTTTTTATAGTGAATTTTTTGGATTTAGAATGCTCCTGTTTCGATTACGCCTGAGTCAAGCCTGGTTGAATTAAGGATGCCAGTGTACTGAACAATCAATCTACGACCACAAACAACTAAATACAAATGTAGAATGATAGGCCAAACTAAAACTCGGCCTATAATACCTACATCTTCTTATTGCGATAGGGTACACGAATACATTTTGTTGACTCTACATGTGGAAGAATATTTTGTTCAAATATAATCAGGGATGGAAAGCCCAATTTCTCTTGTTTTTATCCAACGTTATAGGATATTCAAGGACCGAATGCCGGAACGCAAATGTTTGGCTTCATATTGGATTGGGTCGGGCATGACGGATTTATGTATGCAGTGTGACAAACAACGAACTATGTAAGTATGTAGGTTTGTTTGTGTAGCAAACGGTTTCTGTTATAAGTGGGGAAAAATATTGTACATTGTTATAGAAAAAGTGAGAGAAGGAATGCAAATAGTGTTATATTACGGACAAAACTAGTATAGGTGATAATTTGTTTGATGATGACTGAACCTCTAGGTTATTTTCGGCTTTTGTTTTGGTTCTCTTTTTACTAATCTCATTAAAGTCATGGACAGTGAAACTTGGGATGCCATGTAACTTGGATCCATCAACAAGACACAAAGACCTGAAAACCACAACACAAGTAGGTACCTATAAACTTACCTACCTGTAGATAATTAAAAGTAGTTATGCTATATACACTACGGTGAGCGAGTTTTTCGACCTCTTATGAGCCCAAATTTTTCTAAGCAAAAAACGCCACCGAAACTGTCAGTAGTTGAATCCCTTAACCATAAGAAATATAACTTATTCTTATGCCTTAACACTGGAAATGAATGGTAAAAAACCGATCAGCATACCTAGCAGTTATCATCTGCCCTAAATAACTTTGTCCCAAGTCTGCTCTATATACACAAAAGGAACCATTCCTCCAAAAAACTCTAATGATACCACTTTTCATATTAACTCTTGCAAATTCCCTTCAAATTTCAGAAAGCATTCCTCAGCTCGGCAATACACCTGACATTTCCCCGCCGAGTTCTGTAAACAAGGTGAAACGGGGCCCGTTGAGCTCAATAATATATAAAACAGGGCCCATATCGCGCCTGTATTTGAGATCCACCCTCTACCCTCACGTGAGGTAAGCGGTAAGGTACATGTTTTTGTTTTTAATAAATGTTGGAAAAAATAAGGGATTTCGTGAGGTTTTGCAAGGTTTGAACCTTAGGGGAATAGGTTGGGCAGTGTAGTTTTCCATAAAATTTACAGAAACTACAGAGTTTTTAAATAAATTCGGTCAAATACGAGTCTGACTCGTGCAACAGTGGTTCCAGGACGCATACATACTATCACGCCTTCATTCCCAGAGTGGGGTAGGCAGAGCTACAGAAATACCAACAACTCCAAAAATAGTTGTTGGCCGTTAACCACATTATGCACAAACAGGCTAAGATGTTTACCAGTGTATTAGTGACAGGTTGCAAGCCATCGCCTTACAGTACTAAAAGCCCTCATTCCCTTAGTCGCCTCTTACGACATCCCCGGGAATACATGGAGTGGGTCTATTCTAACACGGCAACCACACGGGCAAACCCTTATTTAGCCACAATATGTAAAAAATAATTTTTGTTTTTGTTACAAAATCCGCCGATATAGCACATGCATATTATGTAAAATAAATCGGCAATCAATTAAAGTTCCCAAGATACATCTTAACATGAATGTAGTACCTACAGACAGACGGACGAGCGAACGGACGAACACCGTAGTTTAGTAATAGAATGGTACCTACACGGTTATGCATCCTTTAGCATTTTCACGGTTGACAACGCAAAATAGACCTGAGTGTATATGAGGCAAAGTTGAATTTCGCTCTGGTTTTGTATTTGATATACCTAGTGAAAAGGTTAAGATAAGAACAGAACCGTAAAAATTACAACGACCCCTTCAATATGCTGAAAGTAAAGAACGGAATTATAAAGTCATCAACGTAAATATCAAGTCATAGTAAATGATCGCGTTTTGATTGCAACAGGCCGGACAATAAATTGTTCTTTAAAAAAATGCTTTTTATGCATATTTATTTGTTAGGTATTTAAATTACTTTATTTTATGTATCTACTTTGGCTATGCGTTGTTATCATTATTTCTCAATATCTGCAAGGTTAATTGCTATATTTTTGTCTATTTTACAATTGTTATCTCGTTTGTTTATTCAATAAAGAGTTTACAAACATATATAAGGTCTGTTTATTAAACCCCGTAGTTTTGATGTCATGCACACTTTGACGTTCTTACATGCGATGATGCGATATAGACGACCAAGTAATTACCTTCCGACCACTTACAGTCCCCATAGAATTTTAAAGAGAAAACTTACTAGGTATCTATACATATGTTTTGGTCTTTTATAGCAACCGGCAACCGTGTGCACTCGACGTACGCAAATTCAAATGCAAATGGTAAGCAGCGAGACGATGTAAATTAGGAACTTATTATAATTCGATATTCAAATTCTATTTTCCAAGTTCTATAGTCCTTAAAACAAAAAACAACGTGGAAACATGATCATGTACCCGATACCTTGCGATGCCATGTCGAAGTGCTTATCATCTTGTTGTAGTGTAGTAAGTACGCCGTAATAAAACTACCTAAGTAAAAATGTATGCCTTAAAATGTTGTTACACGTTCCTACAGGACAACTTAAACTCGCCGGTTGATTCGTTAAGAAGTGAGCCGGACGACAGCAGGACCAAAACATCGTATCAAATTTTACTATCGTTACTATTGATTTTTAATTGGTAAAGGGTCTGTTGAGTTTGAGTGAATATTCTTAATATTAAATTTCACTGTCCAACTTCTAAATCTACTATATAAGTAAATTAAAATAAATGTTTGTATGTTCGTCCTCTATGCATTCCTAAAACATTGATCAGATTGTGATGAAGGGTGTTTTGATGACGCCCGCGACGTTTCTGGCTCAAATAATCAATCTCTACTTTTTCCTGGATGTGGAATTACAACGCATGTCGGGTACATCTAGTTCTTTTATTAAATTGATTCTTTCATCCTAAAGATTGACCCCTGGCCCTTACTCGTTAGAATCGTCTGAACGAAGGTCACGTAACCGAGCAATGGACTCTAGCCGAATACTTGAAGTTAACTAGAATATCCGACCTTTGGCATAGACTAAAGGGATCAGAGTCTTCAGAGTGAGATAAAATTAACATAAACTTCGTTAAAGGAGTTTGTCAGCGCTTTTTTAATCTAACACTCAGCGCTTGAAGCGTACATATTTGACTGTTGGTCGTTTTTCTCGTCAAAATTAAGTCATTGAGGCTTTGTGTAGTTACGTGAATAATTATTAAGGAAAAACGAAAAACAAGTTGAATATTCAAGTAAGTAATTGTTTTGTTTGCCGTTTCACGCTGGTGGTTCAACCATCAATTTGCTAGCGTTACAGCCTTAACTTTTCATAACAATATAGGCCAGAAACTTGGTTTCTATTTTGCCGTCAACACAAGGAAAACAGTGTATCAGTGTATCTATTTGTGACATCGTAGCTCCCAAACGGAACAAAACTGATTTTAATTAGTAATCCACCATTCAAGAGATACAATGTTTATAGGTCCGAAATCAGCAATAGCTATTATTAGGTATGTTTTGATTTTTATCTTCGTATTCAATAGATATGTAAGTAACGTTTGAGTTATAAATACATACATACCTACGCCAGGTGCACCGAACCTAAACATACTTAACACTTTCGTTAGCTCTACATTCGTCAACTTCTCCATGCGCATACGTCGGTTCGATGTGTAGGCGTCTTGTAATAATTTAGTCATCTCTAGTTTCATATATCCTTAATAGTTATCGGCCATCTTTATTTTTCTATGAAACATGATACTGACCGTTATGAGTGCATGTGATATCGATAGCCAGTAGAACTTTATGTTTTTCACCTTATAGCATTGTAATAAGGTCCAAAAGTGGATACATCTCAGTGTAGTCGATTTTATACGGTTTAAAAGGGTATCTCGTCACTTCATCGATTTTTATTTCATCGAACGTTATTTTCTGCTGAAAGGTTAGGTTAGATGTTTAAGATGCCCTGAAAACATGGTTTCAGCAGAAAATAGCGTTCATAAAATGAAATTCCATGAAATGATACATTCGAAGAAATGATAGACACCTGTTTAAAACATTTTCAAAAGTGCACAATAAAACGCTATACTATTTTATAATTAGGATAAAGAACCCTAAAATCGGAACCCAGTTTAACCTTGAGTCGGTTTCCACACCGGAACAGTTTTAATTTAAAGAAACCGTTCACGTCAACGTTTTTAGGGTTTCGTAAGCAAATAGCAAAACCCAATTTCTTTATCTGCTTGTATTCGTATGCCAGCCTGTCTGTCTGTCTGTAGGCCACGGATATTGTTTGTAGGTGATAGGCCGATTGAGGTAAAATATACACAATTTTAAATTAAATCAAGGAATATTTTTGTGGTCTCTCCACTTTTTGAGACATTTTATACATCCTTCAGGGGACTAAGTTTGTTGGTCCTTTAAAAGTAACCTTATTGCCCACGGAACTCTAAAATAAACACCACGTGTCCGGCTTTTTTTAAACACATGGATGGTTGAGCTAGTTACATAACTCTATCCAAGGTCAAGAAACTTATTTCGTTTATGTAATCCTAGTCACTGAACCGGTTATCAGGCGTTAATATTCGTTTATTTTTAATTAAATATGAATTTTCAAACTGGCCAATCAAGTTGAGAGATTACTGACTACAAAAAAATCTATAGATTCGTCACGGTTGGTATGTTTAAATATATTGAGCCTTATTATAAACTGGCGTTTACGACACTGTTAAAATGTCTGGTATACGAATAACATGGGAACTAGAATAAAAACAGAGTAAACGCCATGGTCTATACGGTTTCTTCTCATTTGAACGGCATCTTTTTTAGATTAAGTGCCAATGGCTTTTTATAGAGTCAGTTTGATTTATAAATGACTGACTAGGGCTCTGAATATGATAAAAAGTAATCTTAGGTGGAACGTTCGGGTATTCGGCTTAATTGAGTTGTGAGATTCGGAACGATTCAAATCATTGACGATGATTGTAGAGTGAAGTTTTATAATTGTTTTAATAGTGCGTTAAGCTAACGATATTTCAAAGAAGTTTTATTGCAGATTGAATTCGTTATTGCAAGACACTGCTTAGGTTAACAAAAAATACATTCAAACTAAGTCTACGTCGTATTTTGACGGGTTACTTTCGTTTCGTCAAAAGGTTTTTGCCAAACTGATTAATTTCCCAATCTGTAAATATTTTAGGGTTTTTATAAAACTAACCTAACCTAAGCTAAACGGTTTTACAAGATGGTCCTAAAATAAATCCTGAAATATTTACAGTTTCGGAAAAACGAAAATTTGTTTGGGAAATAACTGCCGAATTTGACTCATAGACCTAATGGTACAAAACCTCTTTAATATCCACCTATATTAATGATGCTGATTTTATTATTATTGGGAGCATATCTTAAGAAATATATAATAATTCACTGATATTTCACTCATACTAAGGCGAGGTGATTCAAGCTAACAAACTAATTTATTAATAAAACACCGGGCAAGAGCACAGGGGAGGTACACTAAAAGAAAATCCAAGCTTTTATTTTACCACTTTGTTGGCGTGACTAATATGTATATTTATGCCAAATTACAGCTTTCTAGTAGGTACTAAGAATCTCTGACCTAGGCTACGGACGGACCGACTGAAGGACGGACTTGACGAAACTATAAGGGTTCCTAGTTGGACTACGGAACCCTAAAAAGGTAATACAGTGAAAAGTATGTTTAAACTCAATTTTAATCGTTTCCCAAATACCAAAACGAAAGTCCCGTGAAAACGACAACTTTTGGTAGAGTCACAAACAAAATTAACTTATTCTACTCTTGCCTCTAATATGATGCCATCGTTACACTAACAAGCTATCTGTCTGTCTGTCTATAAAGTTTACTCTTTGAGGTCGTCACGTCCACCGGCGGACGTCGCCGATCGGTATATTATACAGACTAGCCACTCGTTGCTTTTGATACGCTGCCGAACTTTAAAGAAATGTGGGATAGATACGTGTTTTCCGACATTTACATACATAACGCCACGCCCTCATTCCCAGAGTGGGGTAGGCAGAGCTACAGAAATACTAACAACTCTAAACATACTTGTTGATGATGTTTACCAGTGTATTAGTGACAGGTTGCAAGCCCATCGCCTAACAATACTATAAGGCTTAATTCCCTTAGTCGCCTCTAACGACATCCACGGGAAGATAATGGAGTGACACTACTTTAACCCGGCAACCACACGAAGACCTTTTTTTTTTTTGATAAATGCCTATGTAAAATGATTTCTTATTAAAAATATTAAAATAAAACTCTTAGGCAAAAGGCGTTCCCTGCACCCATGTTAATTCTCTTCAGAACTCATTTTTTAACTCGACGGATTAATTAACTGGCGATTTAAATTTGTTCTCTCGGCACGTGGTAATAACATTTTCAGGACTGCACGTCTCAACTAGATAGGAAGCTCAAATAAATAAATCACAGGATAATATTACACAGTTGTCCCAAACTAAGCTCTAGGCTTGTACTATGGGTACTAGACAATGATAAATTGGTTAACTTACTTATATAGATTAAAAGAAAACACCCAAGACTCAGGAACAAGGACTCGAGCTCATCACACAAATATCTGTCCTTGCAGGGATTTGAAACCAGGACCCCTAGCTTCGGAGATAGGGTCACCAACTAGACCAACGTGTCGTCAAATACAGCTTATAAGCTTATAAATACGCTTCTCTCTTTGCCCGTTCCATCGATCGTTTTAACAGAATATAGCGCCCAAGATAAAGCTAATTTTATGTCATTACCTACTAATAAATAGCTACAACAGATGACACCTATCGGCAAATACAAATAAGCAGAAGTCAAATTAAACGTGAGTACTTTAGTAGTTTTTTTTTGTTACCGAGTCTATACAATGTATCGCATCTAAAACCAGACTCTTATTGCTATATCTATCTTTGTCTCACACAGCATGTTACATCAGAGGCTTCGATGACGTCACTTTACGAACAATGGCCACTCATGATTTCTGAACGGGATAATTTTAGCTCGCCAATTAAAAAATCGTATGTTACGTTCATTTATGGTTTCCTGGTTAAGGTGGGAAACTAAATAATTATAAATTAAGCAGTATCTTTTATAAAGTTGTCTAATTTTTTAATATAAAATGAATAAATATATCGTCCACTACGTGAGGTAATAATATGAATAGTAGTTTGTTTGTTCGTTCCGTATTTGAGATTTAACGCCGTGAAATCTAGTCAAGACTTAGTTTATAGCTCGGAAACGGATAAGTGGTATAGATAGACACCCCGGAAAATCAGAAAGTTAAAGAGGGAATTGCGATCTACGACGTATGCGAACGAAGTTGCGGACGAAGTTATTATATTATTTGGATAAAGTTTGCATCTCTATTTGAAAGACCAAATAGACACAATAATTCTGCAATAACAACAAGATAAACTTTCCCGGCCTAATCACACGACAACAAGAACACCCAAGCATAACCCAAACAAATTAAACAGACCCCCCAATTTTCTAATTCTAGTATTAAGTAGGTAGGTACACGTCTATTTTTACATGTTCGTGACTTTTTAATTCACGGATAATCGAGACAAACGGGCCTTACTTCAAAACCCAAAGCTCGAAGTTACGTTAGCACTGTCTCTATCACTCTTTTGCGGAATAGCTGATGAGTGAAAGGATAGAACTTTACCAGTATCAAGTTACAACCTTTAGAATAACCTACCAGTTGTCAGGTGGGCCGCCGCCATTGTTGTGCTCTCCCCCCGCTCCCATTGACATGCAAATGAGAACGGAACGCGGACCGCGCCGAGTTATTTATCTCTGATTGGCTCCGTTTATTCCACTTTGACAGACAGGTTCCAATTTCGAATTTCGAACTGAATCGAATCGCGTGTTATTATGCTAATTTGAAAAGTTAATTCCATTTTCGATTTGGGTTTTTTCATTTTGTTTGTAATTATTTTGTGCCAGGATTAAAATTCTTTGCTTAAGCTGATTTAATTTAAAAATAAAATAACGTAAGATTTGACACTTTATCATACGAATCTTTAGTAGATAATATTAGGTATAAGTGAAAGTGTTTTTTTGTTTATTTGTTAACTAAATAAATGTGATACAGGAAAGAAAGTCGCATGCAAAAACTATCGCCTTATACAGTAAAAAAGGTAACGAACAAGCATTAATATGTTGTTAAAACTAATTTTCCAACGAAATCCCAAGAACGTCTTGAGGTAGAAGTGATTTTTCCCAAACACTCCCCCGTTTGTCTCTAACTTGATTAGAAGAACCAACGTTACCAAGCGCGGAACTTCTAAAGTATCTGCAGCAAAGATATCTCCATGCTCGACCTACTTCGCCGAATTTAATATAGAGGGACAATATACGTAGATAGACATTTATTGTTTATACCGTGCAAGCTAAGGATAGTAAAATGTAGCGTTCTTATCGAATATGTACGTTTAGGTGATACGTGAACTAGATACTTATGATTCGTTATGCTTATAGTCAATACGGGAATCGCGATGTAGGGGAAACGACTATTTTTCGCAAGTCACGTCTCTGCGAGCTTATCTGGCGTTAGGTTTGATGATAATAAGCGATACCGCGAGGCATCGCACATGTACAAAGGTTTACTAGATACGCCTACGCGACCATTTTTATAGTACATTGAAGGGTGTATAAGGAATTAAAGTTTAAGCGGCGATATTAACGCGTCAATGTTGTGGGAATCTTTAAGGGTTCACACATACATACTCGGACCTACACATGTAAGAGCGCTTTCTTACGTAAGCTCATTAATGTCTATGCTATAACCGCAAAGTAAAAGTCAGGGGTGCGAAACCTTTTAGCTTTTAAACTTTTATTGGCATATTATTTAACCTATTACAGTGGGGCACAACCCTTTTTTTGTGTGGATAATTTGACATTATATTTTTTTCGTATTCCGGATTCACTTCTAGCCACAGCCAATATGTCAGCAGCATTCACGAGGCGTCCTCACCGAGTCAATATCAATAAATGGGAAGTTGGGAAATTGGATGTGTTCGGCTCGACACGGGAGCGTAATAACATAGTAATGAGCTTGACTCGTAAAAATATGGTTGGCTCCCTACATAATATAATAGAGGTAAACGCCAATTATAAAGTTAAGGGAACTGGGGAAAATTATATGGTTTATAAAGTATTTTATAATGTTACTATTTTAGAATGTAAAATGTAACACACATAAATAAAATGAGTATTTGTCTATATTTGCTTTATAAGTGAGTAAACTTATTGCTTGCTAGCTGTCGCATTTATATTTAATTTTTCAAAGTTAGGAAATGCGTCAGAATGTAGATTGTTTATTTTTAAGAAATAACAGGGAGTCGCCCACGGGCCGTGTTGCTGCATGGTCATGATGTAAGCAGCTAAGCTATACATATAAAATAAACAGTTATAAACTACAATGCCTGTCTTCCCGTTATTATTTGATGAGATTCAAAGGATTCATATTCTACAAGATACTGTAAATTTTATTCGTTTTGATGGTATATAATTGCACTATTATTATAGCTGGATACTTTGTGAATATTACCTGTTTGGCATATCAGTGAAATTGTTGTACAATTACATTATTTAAATTATAGTAGGAAACCGTACAAAACAACTTTAAATTTTAAATGTATAGTGGTAGTAACTTTTCACGGTCGTTACAACAGCGCCCAATCTCTAAACGTTAACACAGAACTTAAAGCACGTTAATTAAAGCTTGAATTACTAAATTATTAATACAATTATATTTATTAATTAATTAATACAGTTGGTACTTCGTAAATAAAACTATGTCCATTCCAAATTCCTTTGTCCCTAGCTTCTTGGTAATCAGTAAACTTACCATTCTCTCGTCCCATCCAAGTCTCCTCCAAAAACAAATCCTGGAACAAAACAAAGACATTAATCATCAGTTAAATAGTTCCAATATTGTGAGCCAGGTTGCATCAGCCTACAAGAATTGATTTGACATTGACACGGGACGCATGCGTATACTGGCCTAATTCAGTCCGGTAACAAGAGACAACGAGATGCAACTATGCGGGCTCTAGAGGGAGAACGGCGCGTTGCTGCGAATGCCGTCTTTTGACGTCGATTTGGGAACATGGCGGATATTGCAACTAAATGCATTTATGAAGCGATGCAGTTTTGGGATAGTTTCCGTTTGATAGTGGTTCCATTTTGCCTTATCTCTCCTAGTTTTGGTTATATTTCGTTGTTTTAATACGATATCAAGATATTAGTTAGAAATCGTGTAGGTATTTTAGCAACTAGAAGCTAATACGTTTAAAAAATGTAGTTAACTGTATCGGTGATCGCCCGACACGCTTAGCAGCGCGATATCAGAATTTAATTAATCAATTTCTAACGTAGTTGTATGTTATTAATCAGATCTTTTCTCTGCAAAATTATTATAACGTCATATTGTTGATAGCCGTGCAAATAATAAATTAAAAAAATATGTTAGTTGGGTCATACACGCTCTTAAAAACAAAAGTTGTCTGTCCTGTGGTGAACAGTTAAAAGCTTGTGTGCATATAAGTCATGTTTTTATATGATAGGTCTAAAGCAGTCCTGACGGCGTTTTTGCGGGAGCGGGCTTAGCCAGAAAATTAGGCCTTAAAAACGTTAACTTCGGTGTGCCAACAGGAAAGATGGTAACCTAAATCTGTGTATGACCCAGTTAACCTTTAGTTCTTAGTTCGTAGGTAGGATCAGATTTTTGATTTCCCATGATTATTCTTTGGTTTGTCATCAAACTTTTAGTTTTTTTTTTATATATGAAAAAAAAAAGAATGTTTTAAAAGTTCTATTTAATAGATACAAACAGCGTCTAGCTGTCGGGTAAGAAAAGCCTAACAGCAGACATACATATTTTATCAAAAAGCCTAGATTTCATTTAATCATCGTTTATGTAAATGTGTATATAAAAAGCAACTAAACTTTTTACGACGAAGCAAATATTAAAAACACCCTTTATCATAACAAACCTAACTTACAAACATGAATGTGCTATTATTAAAGTTAAACAAAACCATTTCTGTTAAGAGGCCTTCTGCTAATCGCACCAATTTAGTCCGGGTAAATAAAAGTTTAAACAGATTAAAGTGCGGAATGAGGCTCGGGGGAGGTAGGTACAATTATCTCGTCCTATTTTCCCGTCTAATTTCGCGTTAGGCGAAGCCCTTTAAGGGAAGCATACACGATGTAAGATTAAGTTAAAATACAGGATTTTTGGACAGTACTTATAAAGTAAAATTCTAATAACACCATATTATTATCATTGACGTGGAGTTACGCGAGTATATAAACAATTATAAATACCACGTGGTGGTGGTGGTGTTGGTGGTTATAATACTTACACTAAGTTAAAAAAAAAACATTCGTTATAACTGAGAACATAAAATACACAGCAGTTGTTGATGTACGATTTTCAAATATACATAAACTTAAGAGTGCCCATAAACAAGTTAATACAAGAGCGGGGTAAATAGAAATACAACCTAAAATCAGTAATAATTCGTTACTAATAAGAACCAATATTTAATTGACTAGTCTATTGGAAAATTACGTTCAAATCTCAATCTTATAATTAGTAGAATATGCTTTAGTTTAGGCTGTATTTCTATTCAATCCGCGTATTTCAATTCACCCCGGATAACCGATACCTGAAAAATACTAAACATTATTGTCTTAATCCTTTGTTTTCCTTGCATGTTACTCACATACGGGCTCGAATAAAATCGAATACCTTACGCCGATAACGGTCGCGAGTCTACCGTTCAAAGCAAAAAGGTTGTATAGTGCATACGGACTTCATTCCTATACTGCCTTTTTGTTTTGAAGGACAGAATTGTGGTGGAGTAGATTAGTTAGAAGCAAATACGAAAGCGATTTTTTCTCCAATTTAAAAGGCAAGTATGTCAAAATATCAGCTTAACATTATACTTTAGTTTTTTTTTCATCGTCCTCTACTTTATTTTTACAAGACTTGGTGCTTAGCACAGCGATTATTCTAAAGTTGCTCGTGTGAAACTACCTTTAAGCTCGCTGAGCGAAAATATTGTTGTTTTAAATAAAATACACGCAAAAAATATATCATTATTATTATGTACACTACTATTTTGTTCAAATTTGTCATTTTGAACCACCAAGTGTTTTCATCAGATATATCCGTGTTACTACTACATACTTGCCATATTTGTTTAACACTAAAGCGTAGTAGATCTTGCAAAAAAAGTAAGACATGCGTGAGCAAAAATGAGCTTAATGTTTAGTGTCTCATAATTTAATTTAGACTGTGGCGGGTAAAAATGTTAATAAGGAGTCTGTAATTATGTCCAACTCCTTTACTTTCAAGATTAAGGAAATGGTATGCAATAATATTTTTTTGTTTAATGAGACAGGGGTAAAGAACATTTTAAGCACTGTAAATTATTACAAAAACTTTCTCGCTACATTTACTCTCGGGGATAAATCCCTCGATTATGCCGCTTCCTTCTCTCCAATTCTCTCAGTCGAAAATATTACCAAGAGTTGTTAAAATTAGCATGCGAATCGCTGTGACATCAGTGGGTAGCCCGTTTGCAATAAACACCTCATGTTGATTCGGATCGAGGATCCTTGGAAATATCAATGCAAATATCCTAATGGGGATGCTTAATTCGTATAAAACGGAATATTAGCATTACGCAAGTTGAATAATATGTAAAATGTATGGCTATTTAAGATAACCAATGTGTTCGATTTCTATCACATTAAAAATAGTAAAGGAACTGACCTTAATTTCGTAACGGTACACGGTAAAAGTGTTGTCAATGAATAAATTTTGATGTGATAAACGGGTTTAGTTATTTAATAAAATTGTTAGTTCAAAAAACACAGTGTCGGTGCAGCATTATTCACATTATTTACTCGACTAGTATAAAATCATCGATGCTAGCAATTTCATGAAACGAATCCATTCAAATATCATGAAAAGTCATTACAAGAATTAGTTCCGTAAAATAATTGTAAACCGTTGCTACATAGTATTAAGAAAGTGAGAAAAAAAGGTAAATATTAATTAATAACTTTGCTTATTTTACTAATTCCTTTTGATTTTGCTTTTTTCTTGCGCTAAGTATAGGTTAGGGTATTTATATACGTTAGTGTATTTATATACTCCTAGAAAAAAGTAAAACCTCTCTTAAACGAAATGAATATCACCCCATACCATACTAATAGAATCAATTTCCCAACGGTTCCCGACTCCCATGGATGTGACACACATACAAACGAGCCAATCCCACAATTACTCTACTATTTACCATGATTTTCTATTCTATATTGAATTTTTTCGTGACTTGAATCGAACCGAGCCTATTAGATATATCTAGTCGAATTGTCTTAGATTAAAACTCGCATTTACATAATGTGTCAGACAGAGAGACGCCGTTTCTTTCGCGTTGTTGCTTTGTAGTTGAAATAAGGATGATTGGTTGAACCTAATGGAGATGGAAATCAGATACTTTGTATTGCCTTGCGCTATTATTGGTAAGCGAATGGTAAATATGCTGCCATATTAAAAATAAAAAGATTGAAGTGATTAGGATGTTCTATCAGTTCAATAAGTCCTATTTTCAAGTTTAAAATATTGTTCTAATTATTTAGTAAAAAAAAAACATAAAATGTTTTTTACGCCTGACATAACATTTAACACAAAGTCGAAAATTAAAGCAAGTAGCTTTATTAACAAAAAACACATTAATTATCAACTTTTTAACTACTTTTTATGATCAAAGTCTAAGCAGATGTTAGTTAGCAGAAGATACCTTCATGTAGGTAAAGTAAGTAACAAAGCTTCAAACACCAAGCAGACTAGACAAATTCAAACGTTCAAGTAGAATTACCAGTTTACTATTCTGAAATACAAATTAAGTAAGATACATAAATTCAAAAGGGACTCTAATTGTCGTTCTAAATACTAGCTTAATTTCTCCTGAAGCTAAAGTTTATTTCTCCCGAGGGATAGACGAAACAAAAGGTATTTTTTATCTAAATAATTTGAAGCTTGATGTATTTGAAACGATGTTATTTCTGCAGCAATAGAATAAGCAAGACTTAAAACTGAACCTAGACCTCTGGGATATTGCGCACTTACAAGATCGTTCGAATTCTTTCATAGAATAGGCACGTTCAAACCATGACAGTGACGTGTTAATCGTGTTATGGTACTTATGGTATTGTTTTTACTCACCCGCCATTACTGTCAAGTAAATAAGAGCTATCAAAACGTCGATAATACGGACACACGTCACATGTAATGGTTTTACCGCTTTGAATAGAGGCCTTGATGGTAAGTAGTGGGGTGACTAATGCATGCATGGGTCACTTTAAAAATGATCACCTCGTTTTTATCATACCAGAGAAAAGGGAATTGAGTGAGCAACGTCAAAGGTGTTTTTTCCGCTTGTCGAATGGTCACTCTGTCAATCGATAGCGACGTTATCGAACAAGTTTTAAGCTACGTAATTGAGTATATACAAGGTCGTACAGTACACTATTGGAGATAGGTAATTGTATCACCTTAGATTAGAACGCATCCAAAACGCAGCGGTTACGATTTCACCTCGCGGCGGTTAGAGAAGATCAAAATTTGGCAGTCGGTCGTATTATAATATAACGGACTCTTTTTCTTACCATCAAGGAACAAACGCGCATCACACTTTTATTCCCAGAGTGGGGTAGGCAGAGCTACAGAAATACCAACAACTCTAAAAAGACTTGTTGATAATTCTGTAACCACATTTTGCACAATCAGGCCAAGTAGTTTACTAGTGTATTAGTGACAGGTTGCAAGGCCATCGCCTAACAGTACTACAAGCCCTTATTCCCTTAGTCGCCTCTCACGACATCCACGGGAAGACATGGAGTGTAGTATAATACAATAATTCACTGAAGACAACCCTAGGATCCCAGCATCAGACCATAGGAGCCTAGGGCCGGCCGCAACACTAACGGCCGAACCCTATATTCAAACCGCGGATAGATAAGACTTACTTCGGGTTGAAATTTGACATTTGCCCGTACAAAATGTGTCAAATTTTAATCCGAAGTAAGGCTATCTGTCCGCGGTTTGAATATAGGGTTCGGCCGTAAGTAAATTAGACAATGTCGTTCTTTGCAGGGTTCTCGTTATGGTGGTTCAGCGTAGAACCCGCCTACTTTTAGAATACCACTGGTGTAAAGAGAAGCAATTGTGGTAGAAGCGTGGTACGGGATGCTAACAACTTTACTCGTTATCCATATTGTGTGGGCTTTAGGGATGAGCGGAAGCGGTTTTTGCGAAAAAATCTGTAGTGGCAATTGTTTTTTTAGTGAGTTTTCACTCTCGCGGAACTGTGCGGAGAAACAAAGAACCCTAACAGACAAGATTTACTTTAGATTAGCTACCTAAAATACGAAAAAAGTCAGTAAACTAAGACGTATTTAGGTACTGCGCAAATTAAGGCGAATTGACGGCGTACTTATTAAGTCTATTTTACCATTTAAAATATAAACGATACATTTCATTTTGTTGCAGGAATCCTGCCTGATGATACAAAAGGAAAATATTCCATAAAATCTTGGGAAGAGGGAAGATGGCAGCTAATCCGAAAAACCATGAGCTTGAAGTTCTAGTCTCTGAGCCCAACATAATTGGAGAAATGAAATCCGCAAGACTGCGGTAGTTCGGACATCTAGAAAGAATGCCAAATAATAGGGCGGTCCAGAGAGCATACTTAAGACTTGTTGGCCGTTGACTGATTGGACGGCGCAAGAACCGCTGGATGGAGTGGAGTGCCCTGCATGCAGAAAACTGGGCGGAGGTCACTGAAGACATAGCGCTAACTCTATCTGAGGCCAAGATCCACTTCAGGTCGTTGAGCCAAAGGCGTAAGTAAGACATTTGCCCGTACAAAATGTGTCAAATTTTAATCCGAAGTAAGGCTATCTGTCCGCGGTTTGAATATAGGGTTCGGCCGTAAGTAAATTAGACAATGTCGTTCTTTGCAGGGCTCTCGTTATGGTGGTTCAGCGTAGAACCCGCCTACTTTTAGAATACCACTGGTGTAAAGAGAAGCAATTGTGGTAGAAGCGTGGTACGGGATGCTAACAACTTTACTCGTTATCCATATTGTGTGGGCTTTAGGGATGAGCGGAAGCGGTTTTTGCGAAAAAATCTGTAGTGGCAATTGTTTTTTTAGTGAGTTTTCACTCTCGCGGAACTGTGCGGAGAAACAAAGAACCCTAACAGACAAGATTTACTTTAGATTAGAAAGACATCTAGAAAGAATGCCAAATAATAGGGCGGTCCAGAGAGCATACTTAAGACTTGTTGGCCGTTGACTGATTGGACGGCGCAAGAACCGCTGGATGGAGTGGAGTGCCCTGCATGCAGAAAACTGGGCGGAGGTCACTGAAGACATAGCGCTAACTCTATCTGAGGCCAAGATCCACTTCAGGTCGTTGAGCCAAAGGCGTAAGTAAGTAAGCCATAATCATGCATCATTCAAGATATTTTGGAAGATCCCAAAGCCGCTAGCGAACATACCAATCCAACAACTACCATATTTTTACACAGAACAAGCACTTCTAAACAGCCTTTACTTTATTTAGTTTGTAATGCAACTTTCACTTTTAACAAAAACGAATGGGTTTCACTTTCGGTATCACAAAAGAATCGCTACCGTGTCGTCAGGTAGGTCAATTAAAAAAAACGGGTTACAATGCAATGTTTTTGAATAAAGAAACAGTACGCTTTATGGTACTGTAAAAAGTGTAACGTCTTCAATTTGGTATAATAGAACAATGCTGTGTTTATAATTGCACTGTTCAGCTTAAGAGCTCACCATTGAACAGTCATGTTTATTTGAATACTGTAATTGATCGCGGCTTCGTTTGTTATAAACCAAAAGAGTAGCCTAATGCAATTTTCTTCCTTGATTTGCTGCAAACGTCAGCCTATTCTTTGAAAATGGCATACACTATTGTTTTTTTATTGAAATTGAACTTTAATGCCATGGGAAAGGCACTATGGAAAGCGGGCTTTGAGTCCCATAGATATTAACAAATTATGCAATCTCAAGATAAATGCTCGGTCATCCCTAAGGACTAAACTAATAGAATACTTTGAAGCTAGTAATTTCATTTGCTGCTAATCTGACTTCTGCTAGTAACACAAAATTGACCGTTGCCAAGATCTTTGGGAAAGGCCTTCGTGTATATACGGCAGTGGGTTCTTCAGCTGATATCTTATCTTTCTTACAGCTGGGTCCTTTCAGATGCAATTCGACCCCTTTAGGATATTTTGGGCAATTACCCTCTTACACACTCAGCTTTCCGAATGTGCAGGTTTCCTCACGATGATTTTCCTTCACCTGCAGAGCGGTGACAGCTGGATGCGAAGTCGTTACATTGTAACGAGATTGTTACAACCTCATTTGCTTTCGTTCCTGGCCACACCTACGTTTCTTTTTGATCTAACTTTCAAAATTAAAATTGTTTATGATCAATGCGGATATCGATCGCGATTGTCAACGAGGTCTCGTGTCTTGGTATAGCTTATTATTTATACTTTTGCTCTATTATCCTGTGTTTTATTTACAAAGTATTAAAAAATATTAATTTAAAGAAGTGATTAATTTATTCTCATCTTCAGAACTAATCATCTGTGTAGACTTCTGTGATACCTATCCTCTACCGTTAGAACCTCAAGATCACGAGTCGACCCCTAAGACACTATGATTGTGATTTGCATTTTTCTTCCAGGTTTCTTCGTCGAAATAGCTTAGCCAAGACGATACTTGTCTAAACCTGCCTGACATGCCTACAAGCGCGCCGGACAACTTCGTTTTTACCCGTTAGTACTACGTCAAATTAAGGAATGCACTCAAAAGAGACATTAACAACTCTGCACGATGTCATACCGCCGGCAGATGTCATAGTTCTCATAGTCATACATACATACATACATACATACATAACATCACCCCTTCATTCCCAGAGTGGGGTAAGCAGAGCTACGGAAATACCAACAACTCTAAAAAAACTTGTTTTTAATTCTGTAACAACATTTTACACAATCAGGCCAAGAAATTTACTAGTGTATTAGTGACAGGTTGCAATCCCATCGCCTAACAGTACTTATTGCCTTAGTCGCCTATTACGACATCCACGGGAAGACATGGAGTAGCACTATTCTAACCCGGCAACCACACGTTAGTCACTAATGTCACTATTCAAAAGATTCCATCGCCTATGACTTAAACCGCTCGCGGTCTGACCGCATGTTTAGACTAGCCTATAAAGCAAGAGCTTTTAGTTACCGGCCGCTTGTGCACTCGTGCGCATATCTCCAAGTGGCGATTACAACTTTCTACCCGAGATTAGCGGTGAGTTGCCGTTAGTGGAAATGGTTAATACTGAACAAATAGACGAAAGGGGTTGCTTCTGGAAAAATGTAAGAGCGTAATTTGTTACTGTTAGTATACCTACAGAAAGGTTCTAAAACGAAGGGAACAAGGTGGATCGACGATGGTAATTTATCACTTCATCGCATTTCACTTCATCTAATTTCATTTCATCGAACGCTATTTTCTGCTGAAACCATTTTTTTTAAAGTATCTTAAACATTAATTACGTATGTTAGGTTAGGTTATATGTTTAATATACCCTGAAAGCATTATGGTTTCAGCAGAAAATAGCGATCGATGAAATGAAATTCGATGAAATGATACATTCGATGAAAGGTGTTTCGATGAAATGATAGACACCCATCGACAATCTGGTGAAGGTCGCGGGAAGCCGATGGATGAGCACAAAACCGATTGTCGTGAGGTTCTTGGGGAAGGTCTTGTTAATGATTATTAAGTACTTGATTCTTATTATACAGATTATAAAGGTTAGTAACTAAGAGTTAAGTGTCCATTATTGGTGCCTCTAATGATTGTTGACCTTTTTTTTTCAGTCGACCTCAATGTTATTAACCAGTAATTTGACTCGCCGTGTAATTTACTGTAAAAAAATATTACGAAATAAATCAGAAATCTGAAAATCTGTTAAGTATATATCTAATATAGTATATGTTTTTATTGGCTACAGCATTTTTTGTAAATTTTCTGATTCACTGGTAGACAGCTGTTGTTTAATGTTGTGACCTGTTCGGCTTGTTAATTTCAAAAAAGAATATTTAGAAATAAACGCCGCTGCTTTTGGTTGACTAAAGTGAAATACAGTCTAGAATACTAATATATTATAATGGCAGTGGATAAAGTCCCAAAAAATGTTTACATTAATCGTGCATATTTTTAAGAATTTTGTGCGCCCAAATTTTATCCTTGATTATACAAAAAGGAACTGATGAAGTTATTTTTCTTGTTTTTTTAAACAGAGCGAAGTTGTTGAGCAGAATAATATTCAAGAAAATTTTACTCCCAGCTAAAAACCTTTTATAATAGCCACTTCTCTAGCTGAGAGTAATTGGGAGGGAATATGCTGATGCCCTCGTTACAGAGAGAATTCTTAATGCACAGAGTAATTTAACGTTTAACCTTAGTCTTATTTCTTTGAGGCAAAGCTACTTTGGAAGATTTAACAAAAATTGACGCCATATTTTAGTTTTAAACATCGGTTTTCAGCTTTACTAGTAACTTAATTTAGTGTGTCGTTAGTAGATATAATAATGTCAAAGTGTTAAGTAAGGCTTTATTGGTTCATTTTTATTCAGAATATCTTTTTAAATCAATTGCCCTCGGAAGTCTTGCTTCGGCTCTACAGAGACGCTTGTGGTTCTGGCATTGGCAGTTAAATCGAGCAAACGTGTCCCGTCTTGAGATTATAACAACGGAACTCAAGACAAAACACTCTTGTGTTTTACTTTCAGGGGGCGTGTAAAAATGAGAATAGAAACCCATTTTTGTGTTCATTTTGGATACATTAATCACGTCTCATTGCCAAGTAAGATTAGTAATATTGTTCATATTTGGATTCAATTTAGAAAGTAACATCGCCTTATAGACATCAAGTGAATGTAGGTTTTAGAGTGTAAACATAATTGGGCCGTGTTAGACTTACGATCGTTACGACCAAGACGTAAAGATTCCAAAATTAAATTTTGACAATGCAAGTGTATAACACAACAAAATTAAGATGATAAGCTAGCTTAACATTGAATGTTGAACTAAAACTATTTACAAACATGGCAAAAGTCCATAACATCGATCAAGAGACAATGTCAATGATACAATACGAAATCGTGACGGTCGGTTGTTCGACGTGGCATGTCTTGGGTACATGTCGGGATAAATATGGTTTAGCCTGCGACGTTTTTATCTGATGCCGTACCATGGGATAAAATGTCGAAAGTTTCTCGAAGAGAAGCGTTATGCGTGCTTTTGATGAGTTTTCGTAGTTACATAAAACTTTACCTACGCTTGATTGGAAAAGGGAGTAAAAACATTCACGTACGATTACAATCGGGTTACTTATTACTATTTCTTATAAATCACCAACACCTAAATGTGTGAAACAATCAAATTTCGAAACTTCGTTTTGGTAGGTAAAAAGCATTGTTTTTGGTAAGTCAAACTGTTAAAAAGGAATAAGCAAACCTACAAAAACATCAACATCCTTTCTATTTTTTTTACTTTCAACCAGCCCATCTAATGTAAAGTGTTCTATTTATTTTCCTTTCTAATTCAAACCAAAACATCACACCGAAAAGTAGCGCCGAAAGTTTTTATTTCCTTCAGTCCACATCGAACGAAAGACACGTCGCGAAAATATCAAATTCATCACGAAGGGACGGACCGAACTATCCCCTAAGATACAATTTTCACGAGAGCGCTTCCCATTCTATACATTTTGCATGAAGCCTGAAGAACGCTTCGACGACTCCACGACCCACCCCTTCGAAGAAACTCCAAACTATTTTCGTATTCAGACGCTACGAAATAAGTTTTTAAACGAGTTCTTTTTAAAACAAAAGAATTGTCGGGCGAGAAAATTCCATCGGATAAGTTTTATTTTTTAAACAAGAAAACATCGCGGAAATGTCAACGACGTTGAATATTCTCACTGGAAAATACAGCTGGTTTTTGTCTACCTGTGGTGTTAACGGGTCGAATGGAAAAAGGAAATAATTTGAGTAAAGAGCAAATTTACTTAACCTCGTAAGACCCGGTGTCCTATAGAAAATACATAATCCAGGCAATTCAATTTAAACCTTATTTCAAGGGACATAAAGCTCATTTTTATTTGTTTCAAAATTGAAAGTGTCATTTTAGTGCAAAGTTAATTGAACTTTATTTCTTTGCCGTTGGATTCAAATTCCTACTAACAAAAATCTACCGGATTGTAGTATGGTGGGCCTCAAGAGGTTAAATTAAACTATAAAAGAGTTGTTGTCAGTTTGAAGTTATAATACATGTTACACCTATCAGAATTTTAATTAAAAAGCAGACGTACCTATTCTGTACCTAATCGTATTTGTTACGAAACAAGTTAAGCGCCAAGGGCTCAATAACGAATCTGTTTCAAATGGGAACCGTAGATCCTGGCATCGAATAGTTTTAAATATAAAATCAACAATGTAACAGACATTATATCAATTTCAATTATGACAAACTCCACAATAGCTATAACTCGTAAATCTCAACTCGACTAGACTGCATCGTTTTTATTTTAACAAATATGGCGTCTATAAATATGATCAAAAGTCCTTAGACCACCCACAGACGTTCGACGATCTAAATATTTTAGGGTTCCGCGGAGAAAATCTCTACCGTTTTCCTTTTTGATTTTATGTCGGGGCACAGTAATAAAAAAATAAAGAAAGAAAATCATTTATTCAGTGCCAACAAATAAAAAAACAACAACAAATAAATAAATAGGCATATTAACAGAATTTGCAGCCACATAAATTATATCATGAGATTATAAAACAGTTTTTTAAACCGCAAAATGGTGTTTTTACTGTGTTCATTCTGAAAACGTCTTTTTTAGCTAAGTTTCAATGCGTTGATATCCTTATTTTAAAAACCTTCGGTTATAATCAAGTAAGTGGTTACAACAGTATGGGCATTTAAAACAAAAACCCTTTCGACGAACTTATCATTAGGTAGGTACGCAAAGCTGGCATTTCTGACCGCATGAAATATTATTTTTGGCAGTTACAAGTCTAACCTAACCTACGTAATTATTGTTTAATATATCCTGGAAACATCATGGTTTCCGCAGAAAATAGCGTTCGATGAAATGAAATTCGATGGAATGATACGATCGATGGAGTGGAATTCTATAAAAAGATGAGAGGTTTTAAAATATTTGACAGAAAAAATTGTACGCGAGCTTTTTTCCACTTTTTTACAGTCCATCTTGCTTCTCTATTAACATGGATCACTGCCGTTTGGCCAAATAATTTTTCGTCAAATTTGCCATTTCGTCAAATGTTTCATTTGGGCAAACGCTTTTTTTTCAAGACTCTAACCTAACTTATAGGGTACTTAACGATGGTCCTGAAACAAACCCTTAAATATTTACATTTTCGGAAAAAATTGCGTTTGCCCAAATGAAACATTTGCCGAAAAATAATTTGGCCAAACGGCAGTACCTACACGAATAAAATAAGGTAATGTACCTATTCAGCAGACCTATTATTAGTTTTTTTTTATTACGTTTATGTGTTTTCCATTAGGTATGTATTTCTTTATTTACTCTATGATATTACTTACTCTTACGTTTGATTGTATTTTAGGGGAGAAAATACCTATTGTTTAGTGTTTCTTGCGGCGCTTCTTCTGTGTAATTATGGTCTTGTCCGAATCGCGGGTAGATAACTGCATATTACCGACGGGTTAAAGAGCCATTGCGACTCCGTCCGCGTATAAGTCATTTATCACTATTCCCTCAGGATTCGCCCAAATTTTTTGGGATGAAAAGTACCCTACGTCCTACCCCGATACTCAAACTATCTCCAAATCTAAATTGTATCTAAATCGGGTCAATGGTTTAATGTAAAAGCGTAATAAACATTATGTATGTAAACACTTAAGAGGACTGTGAAGCAAAAAAATCCATACAAAAATCCATCACGTTTTTCTCCCCTTAAACGTGGTTCGATTTTTACGATTTTTGAATATGTTGTAGATCAGATATCTAAATTTATACGTTCCCCTTTCCAAGAAAATATTTATTAATAAAAAATAAAAAACAAAAGCTGAAACGTACAGACCTAGTTTTTCCTAATATCTACAACATATTCAAAAATCGTGGAAATTGTATTAGATTTAGGGGGACACAAAGGTCATCCGGAGCTAAATTTGTATGGATAATTTTAGACATCTACGCGATTTACGCATCGCTTCATAATTCTCTTAATTGTACAAACAAAAGAGACATACATACATACATAACGTCACGCCTTCATTCCCAGAGTGGGGTAGGCAGAGCTATAGAAATACCAACAACTCTAAAAAGACTTGTTTATAATTCTATAACCACATTTTGCACAATCAGGCCAAAGAGGTTTACTAGTGTATTAGTGACAGGTTGCAAGCCCATCGCCTAACAGTAGGTACTACAAGCCCTTATTCCCTTAGTCGCCTCTTACGACATCCACGGGAAGACATGGAGTGGCACTATTCTAACCCGACAACCACACGGGATCACAACAAAAGAGACAACATTACCAAAATAAATATAAAGCAATAATTTTACAATGGCGAACTTATCCTTAATGATAGCCAATTTATTACATTTTTCATATCATTCTTAAAAAGGTGTTAAATAAAAATGATTGTAAATGTTGTACGAACAGAACACCACATCACAACTCGACTCACGCTCTCCGTTTTTGTTGCAGCTCGGCCAAACTCCGCGTGGATAACAATGTTGCACTGGACTTACGTGGGCAGTCATTGCCGTCGCATCGCAATTGGGTTTAATTAAATTGAAAAATTTATCGATGCACTTGCGTGTCGCTGGGAAGTTTGCCAGTTCGTGGAATTGCAATATTTATTATGTTCAAACGTTGTGATGGTTTTATTTTGATTTCGGTATGGGAAAAGTGACGTGATTTTTCGAATGATTCCGAGGAGTTTCTAGGGTTCCGTACCCAAAGGGTAAAAACGGGACCTATCACTAAGACTCCACTTTCTGTTTGTCTGTCTGTCTCCAGGCTGTATCTCATGTACCGTGATAGCCAGTTTACCTAAATTTTCACAGATGATATATTTCTGTTACCGCTATAAGAATAAATACTAAAAACAGAATATATATTTTTTTTAAGTGGGGCTCTAAACTTGTTTTATTTTACTGTTTTTTGCTCGATATTAATAACAGGTAGTCTGATAATTATATTCACAGAATATTTAAATGTATATATACTTTTCAAATAAAAAAATCTATAAAAATAAAAATTAAGGGGGCTCACATACAACAAACATGACTTTTTTTAATTTTTGCTCGATATTAATAACGGCAACAGGTTGACTAATATACTTAGTGTCTAACGTTGTATAGGTAGTGGTACGGAACGCTTCGTGTGCGAGTCCGACTCGCACTTGGCTGGTTTTTCATATTTAGAAAACGGTGTCCAGTTTTTAATATTGAAAATGTTTCAAGATAGTCTTATTTTTACCTAATTTTGTACATTTAACTTAGTTTTTACTAAGTTTTATACGTTTTGCATTAGAAACTATAGCAAAAAACATACAAAATGCTATTGCCACTATCACATTTCGAAAATGAAAACAACACGCCCAAAACTAATTAGTTTAATCTCATCTAGAGACCTTATTGAGAGTGTCTGCCGTACTCAGGGACATTATAGAGACACTAAATTCATTCCCATTTTAAAATTATGAATGTAAAATCGTTACTAAGGAACGAGTTAATCATATGACTGATGAAATCATAATATTTTGAAAAAATACCTAATTATTACGTTATTAGGTACTGTAATAAATAGCAGGTATTGCCAAACGGTAACATTTTTTATTTACGTTTTTAACTGTTCGTTATAATTAAGAACTTATTCACTTTGTTTTATATAGCATCAATTGTGTTACTTTTTGTTGTTTACAAATAAACACATTACCATAGCAGCGTTTTATTGAATCCCGGTATCGCATCCCAACTTCTGCAATATAAACATTCTAGCGATCTAAGTGAAGTGATCCGGGAAATGCGCCGATTGTCCCGGTGGATTGTTGGGCCTCGTAATCCAAGAGCCGACTGCGGTATTTATAAAAATAAAACATATGTTTTGTGAATCTTACACAAATTGAAATAATTGCTTGTACTATGGGTAGGTGCTGGACAGATATGAATAATGAAATATGTAAATAAATAGTTACTCTGGAAAAGAAAATCTCCAAGATTCAAAAACACTATATTGTGTTTGTTACACCAACAATAAATGCCCAAACTTCATGGGCAGGTCCACTAGCAACTAGTCTATCCATATCGGCATTTTTTTTAGGTTTAACTGGGTAAAAAGAAATGTAAATAATTATCCCAGCAGGAACGTACCATCTAAACGAGCGATCTATTGGTAATTACGAAAATATGTAATATTTGATTAAAACTCAGACGAATGTAGAAGTCAGGCAGTCAGCTCTTAGCTTATTATTCATATATTGCAATATTGGCTGATATTGCCTCCATGTTTGTACTAGCGATATTGTGTATTGGAACAATTTGCGAGCGCTGTTCTGTTATTTAGCTGAGATTGGATGGAAATGAAAATGAATGTGAAACTCAGGTAGTTTTATAATTATAGGATATCGTGTTTAAAATCTAATTTTGTGGAGGTGTTTACCGTTACAACGGGATTAGGTACTTTAAGGGTCTATCAATTTTTAAACAATTACCCTTGAAGTGAAAATGCTATTAAAATCTATGCTTCGGATTAAAGGACGCATCTTATCGACCTTATTGTTTTGTAACGTGAAAAATTAGGTATTGGTAAAGTCAAGCAAATATTGGATTTCACAGCCTACTATTTAAACTACTGTAATTTTTTTTTAGTACATCCTTTTGACATCCTTTTTTTTATAAAAACTCATAGGTGCCTAAAAAAATTTAGAACGTTTTTACCCTTGGCTGTATTAATATTAAAAGGCTGCTATGTCGTTTCAAGGTGCCTGCTTTTCCTTCATGTGGCGTTAATTCTCCAGTCTTTATAATTGAATTATTTCCAGTACCTAATATCCCTCCAAAGTCAAATAAAACTGCAAGTCAACAAACTTATAGAAATCCGCCATTTCATTTTTCTTGATCAGGTTATTCGAAGGCAGAGTCCAAACTAGCCAGACGGAGAGAATAACCATTGGACGTGCCTCGCAATTGTAAACTTATTTAGCATTCGGTGCCAAAACACTTCATCTTTATACAAAACGAACGGCATTTTGGAGTTCTTGGTAATAGAAGTATTCAGTGCCCATTGCTATGATTTTGTTTAAAATTGAGCCGAAATAGAGCCGGTAAGTATAAATTATAAGTGAATTTGATAGGAGTGAGATTGGATTATAAATGAGATATTTTACAATGCTAGCTAGAAGCTTGGAATATTTTACTCTTAAAAGTATTTTTATTTAACAGAGAATTGGAGTCAAGCCTCCTTGAAGGAGACTAGTTTGTCAAGCTGTTCTAATTTGGCAATCATTCAGATGAGAGACCAGGAGTTCAGAACCTGTAAGGGTCTGCTCCAAACTGGCTTTACGGTCAAACAGTTAATACGAACCAGATACAGGTACAGAATAAATGGTTGGATACAGTAATATACAAAGAATAAAAACCGGGCAAGAGCATGTCTCGGTGTAGGGTTCCGAAGCCGTTAAGTAGGTATCTACTACAAAAACAAAAAAACAACAATTGATAACTGATTTTCTATTTAAAGTAATTTAGTGCCTGTAGTAATCTTAGCCTTATTTGCCGATGTAACTAATGTCCATGACAGACGGACGGACATGGCGAAACTATAAGGGTTCTTAGTTTCACTACGGAACCCTAAAAAGCAAAGGTTGTTCGTCAGCCAGAATCAAAAATATTACAGTATTATGTAAAGGACACGTTTGTTTGCTCAAACCGGAGCAGTCTTGGTCGCCCCCGTCATCACAAACAAAATAACACGTCTTTCAGACCTTATTACCTTATCTCTGATCAAATTTTATCGAGAATGCAGATTACTTTCTGTATATCTTCTTTTCAATGAGAAAAAACACACCTTATTTAATACAGTTTTTTTACAGTTAGGGTTCCGTACCAAATAGGTACTGAAAGACCGACCCCTTATAAAATAATTTGGTACCTGCGTAGTCTAGATCGGTCCGTCTGTTTGTCGCAGTCATGATCATGTTTTTTTCCACTGAAATGCCTGAAGCTATCAGCCTGGAATTTGTTATAGTTCTAGTACCAATTTACAAATAATAACGCACAATATTTAATTACTAGAAATTTGTTATTTGAGAATATTGCCACCACCAAATTGTTCTATCGACATTTAAATTTACATAACTAGTGGAAATGTTTTAAAGGATCTAAGATGATAAACAAGTGGGAAAAGACCCCTACCAATACTAAACAACAAGTACCTACTAGTACTAAAGAAGTAATAAAATGATAATCATTTTCATCTTTAACCTACAACTAGCATTTTATCTTTGTGCATAAAAACCAGACCAATACTGGGTTGTTAAAAGTCAAAAAACAAATAAAATGAAACTGAATGAGTAAGGTACCTTTTTTAAAACATTTATACCACCTCATATATCTCCAACTCGTATAAATAACAGCCAAATAAAAGCCTTATAGTCATATAAAACACTTAGACAAAAGTATTTTACAACCAAAACGCTACCTAATACTACTATTTACCCAAATGGCTTTATTACTTGACAACCACTTAACAGCTATAAACTCTAAACGGTGTAAAAAAACTGTAAAATGACAGTAAAACCACCACCGGTGTTTTATTGGTGTCCTAATCAATTGATGTTAGCTCGTTAAAGTTAACTTTTATAGTGCCAATATTAATTTATTAACCTTGGTCTAAATATAATAAAAGTAACTTCATTTCAAATCAACTAACATTTTTTATTACTCGCATCATTTTGAGTTTTATTAAGTAGAAGTAGTTTTAAAAAATATAAGATAAATGTTTGGTAAGTAGCAGATATTTTAATTAGCCGGTTATTCAATTGTGACACATTACATGACAATTACAGTAATAATGAAGCCGTGTAGCAAAAAACAGTCTTAACTACTAGGTTAATATATTCTGCCAAGAACAACAAGCTCTACTTTTCATGAACTTGAAGGACTGTCGTTAAGCGAGATTAAAAAACAAACATGGCGTCAAAATTAGTTTCTATCTAAACTTTTTTAATCCCGAATAATCTAACCAGCCAGCATTTGAAGCGCGAAATAAGCGGTGCGATGCGGTCCCATAGATGGCGCCATCAGCTTCAAATTTCAAATTGGAACGAATAGAAGCGTCGGTAACGGCTGAAGTTAGATGAGAGGGGGGAGGGGGGCGCATTCTATTGGCGTTAGGACTCGATTTGAACTTGGGGTCGGTCACTTTAGCGAGGCGTGAAAAAATGAGATTTTATAAGTAAAAGAGCGATTATTGGTAAGATGAAATGATTTTCAGAAAATACGGCCATTGTGGTGTGATAGGGTTTTTTTTAGTGAAAATTAAGTTCTTACAGGAATAAATCGCCAATACGATACCGGTAGGTAGTGATTAAAATTGCGATTCTGGTGGCTTACATAGAAATAAAATTATTGTAATAATTACCAATAGGAATGAATTTAAAAAGTCCTGAAATGCCTTATTAGATTAGACAAAGTGATGAAATATGAGTTTTTTTTTTAAAACGTACTAGTTTATCAGTTTGACTTATAACGACTGTTAAAATAATTATCATGATTTACAACACCAATTACTTAATTAAGTAAGTACTTAACATTCCTTACAATCTGCGTTTATGGGTGCTCTTAACATGCCAGCTAACATCGCCATAAACATTTATTATGATTTATTACTTGTTAGACAAACTTACAAGAAACGTTTACCTTCTAATAGGCGTGGCCACTTGTACTTATACGTTTAAAAAAATCTGAGACAAATTTAAATTAAAAAAAAAAGATGAATCTATAGAAACTTAGAAAAATACCGCTGGCATTTATTCTACCAGTTTTTTTTCTAATAAGATAAAGCAAAAGTTGCTTAAGATTTTTATTAAAATAAGATCTTAATGAAACTTACAACGATAATCTTTGTAGCTTTTTAATAAGTACACTTAAAAAAAAAACTCAACTCAAACCTAATATCCAAAGCTTGCCAAAAACCAGTAGTTCCAAAAGAAAACTAATTTAAAAGTACGACACAGCAGCGCTAAATGCACAAAGTTGGAATCGCTTCGAGCTAGATACGAACCTTCCGAACAGCGCCACCGCGTGGCGGACGGCTGAACCTTTTCAATGGCTCTTTTTACGAGCGGGTGCGTGGAAGCCTTACGCACACCAATAAAACTTGTGCGTGTGGTGAATCTTTAACTGTGTGCTTTTTATGTACGAATCGTACTATCCTATCTTATTGGTGCGTGTTTACATAACGTATCTAAGCACGTACGATAAGAAATAACACTCACCTAATGTTGGGCGTCATCTGGGCAGTTGTGGACACGTGTGTGAGCACAGGATCTTAATTAAAACTGCAAAGACGTGTTGGCTTGAGCGAGGTTTTGATTTAACTGTGATATACAGCACAGTAAAAACTAGCCGCGGTGAAATCTAGAGCGGAACTGCATTGGACATTGTTTAGTTAGCCAATTTATACGGGTCGGTTACACTACCGACTTTTATGAAGCATTGCCGATAAAAATGGCCTATAATAGGTTTTATAGGCAAATTTTAATGGCGAATGCGGGCTAGTTTACACTTCTGTTCCCTAGGTTAGACTTTGAGGTGATCTAAAACGCTGGGCAAAAAAGCACGACCTCATATTTAAAAATATTTTTACTAGCAATAATTAAGACAATACGTTTCAGTGCTAACCTAACCGAATCAACGAACAGAATCTCAATCAAACGCCTACTAATTAAAAAAACAATAGACAACACTGACAACTAACAAGTCATGAAACGTACTGTCACAGTGTATCAATTTAACTGTCATCTCGAATCTTGATTCGATATACAAAATGATTTCAATCAAGATCTGTTGATTAACGTTCTCGACACAATAGACTCTTATCATGTTCTTTATCTGGGTTAATACGCGTAGAGACGTTATCAGCAAACTGTTCCATTACTTTAGCGTTCCGAGTTGCGTTTTGAGATTTGTTATTGTACTTTCTATATGGCCCGTGCAGTCCAGATGTAATAAGTGGCTAATGGATAAAGATCAAGCGGCAAAATGGTTTTTGACAGATTGTGCGTCGCTTGGCAGGCCGTTTACTTCTGCTGTTGTATTGAATGATGCCACAAGTTTGGACATTCGCAGAACAAGAATCATTAATAATAGTATTACTCTGCACACATAAATTTATTGAAGATTAAACTTAAGTTTACCTAGTCACGAATGGGTATTTAAGAGGAAGAAGAAGAAGAAGAAAATCGATAATTATTATTTAGTATTAAGAATTCTTATGTATTGCATGCTAGATGCTAGCAGATTGTGACAGATCAATATAGGTATTTTATGTAACACCTCTCTACTCACTTTCTAGCAATAAACTATTTGATTTGATTTGAAACCCCTTGACCTAAATATGGCTTTGTAAGGAGACAGATAAAGTCTATTTATGCTGGTCAGAATTACGATTCACTTTATGATCATGATTTCAAGATTACCTATAAATAAAAAATGTATGGAATTGACATAAGCCACCGAGATAGTCACGTGGTACTATCTCAGTGGCTTACGTCAATTCCATACATTATTCAATCGAAACATAATCGCTAACGATTGTCGAATGCAACTTGACTAGCCCCACAGACTTGATTTTTGTTGTTAAAGAAAGAATGTCATCAACAAATAACTTAAGTTGATAATAATATTTTTTTATCTAGACTTCGATTACTTGTAGGAAATGATGTGCCTGAAAACGTTACTATATCTAAGTATCACAAATAGATAACCCACAATGAAAACAATAATTGGTTACTCCTAACAGTGGTTTAGTGGTGGTAGGACCCTGTGCAGGGTCCGTCCGGATCGCTACCACCATCTTATCCATTAACTACCCGTCAAGCAACAATGTTCGCATTGTTGTGTTCCGGTGTGGGGATAAGACAACCGGTGAAATTACTAGCATAGAGGCATTCCATCTTAGTCCTCAGGGTTGGCAACGCATTTGAGGTCTTATAGGATTATATAGTCTTGAGAATTCAAATGTCTATGGGTCTCAGATTCCACTTACCATCAGGTGGCCTAGTGCTCAGGTGCCTTCTCCTTAACATAAAAAAGTAACATGATCATGATTGTTGTCAATAATCGCCTTGATTCCATACGAGCCTAACAAGACGTTAGATTGATCACCAAAGGACTTGCTATTGTATTCAAATTAAGTCAACTAAGACAAAACCTTACTTGACTTGTCTTAAATGTTCATGAATAGAATTAATTAAAACATATCGCCTATAGAAGTTCGTCCTCATTTCACGAAAGGTATACCAAGTTTACCCTTAGCGGGATTGAACCCCACAACCCTCGGCACAGTCTAATAGCGTCACATTCTTGACCGAACCTTTAAACGCCTCAGTCGACCCCAATTTCATAATGATCCCACCAGGACGTCATAATGCCACAAGTTTGGACATTCGCGGAACGAGAATCATTAGGCACTGTTTGCGTAACTAATGCCATTCAGGTGAACTGAATTCGTTGGTATAGTCGGGTGGTATAATTAGTCTTTGAAATTCTTGCCAAAGTCCTAAGTCTATATGTTTTGATTGTTTCAAATTAGATTGTTAGAACATTTTTGAACGTCTCTCTTAATGCGTTTTTAAAAAGAAACCCTACTTCTTACAATACAATAAATAAATCACTTGTCTTGTTATACCACAAATACATGTAATGTTAAGGTCATATTGACATTAAGTGCCCGACCCTTAGAGCTTTTAAAAAAACGGCTCCTTACCGCGTTTTGAGCTCTGAATGTGTTGAGTTGGGTCGAAAACTGTGAATTGAACAAAGGGGACCGTATGTGAACGCTATTGGTTAGAAATCAAAGATGGCGGGAACGTCCTTGAAAATATAATAATGGCGTCCGTCCAACCTTGTATATAAAAATGTGGGCTCTTGATCCTATGCTTTTGATAACGCGGCTATAGCTAAGTTGGTAGTGACCCTGCCCTATGAAACTAGTGGTCCTGGGTTCGATACTTGGTACTAAGGGGAGAGGTGATTCCTAGACAAGAATATTTTTCATAGGAACAAATAATCTCAGATGTTTAGGGTATGTTTTGGTATGGTTAAAGACAAAGCTGGAAGAGATGCCTTAAATGGATAAGTTCGCCTTTCTACGTTCCTATTCTGAGAATATTGTATTTGTTGTTTTGTACAGTAAAGTGTGAATTGGCTAGGTCAATTTGAGTAAGGTGGGGTTGGCTAATTCCTTGACTAATTTCAACAAAAAAGATATAAGTATAAAAATAAAATGCAGAACAACTTCCTTCGTCTTAAAGTTTGTTTGTTTGTTTGTTTTTGTTCGCCAACAAACCTAGATTTCATATACATTTTCTAAATATTTTTAATGTTTTAATTCATCCTAGTCATGACCACCTTGAGCATTTTAAAAACAGTTATATCCTTACATGCAACCTTGAGCCCACCGACCTCTTTCCTCAGCTGATTGCCATAAAAGCCTTAACGGCCTATGACGTCACCAAACCTTTTTTTTAACTGATTTACAACTTGACCATAAAACTGTACAATAACTGTAGCTATTGTGAAACCGTTAACCGCAATGTTTTTATTTAAACCCTTTTTCTTGGTCTTTTTGCTCTAGATTTTATTCAAAGGGTCCAGGAAACCTTATTGTTATGCAATTATATGCAAAAAAGGGTTAAGGTTTGACAAAAGCGTTTGGGACACATTTTGGAATTTTGTTCAGACAATTGTTTTGTAACGGGCTTGCGCAATATACTTATTGAATTTTGATGAGATAATGCTGTTTTCTGGAAAAATAAATAAAGGAATTTTTTTTAGAACTTTGGTTTTGTACAGGGTGTAACTAAGGACATAGATCAAAATTTAAACTATCGATAAAGGGCGTCAAGGCGGTTGAAAATCTATCTTTAGTGTCTTTAGTAAATTTAATTAATTGTTAGACATTTTTATTCATTTTACATTCCGAAACTTTATTTAAAGATGACTCAGTAAGTTAAAAAAATGAGAACACTAGTAGGTACAATATCATAATTCTTTCACTGTATTGTAGAAGGGTATTGTATTACATCATGACAACTTGCATCTAAGAAGCGGAAACTTCTTTGCCGACTTTTTCTAGATATCTCTTGAATATATTTAAATTCTTAAGTCACATGATACGTGCTTTCTAGAATATAACAGTTCTTCTCAACTTCGTCCTTTGACCTTCCAGTAAAACGATGGTCAAACGAAACCAACGAAAATAAATAAAACATCAGTGGTGCTAGACAAGTTGCATTCGACAATCGTCAGCGATTAGGTTTCGATAAACAAAAATATGGAAATGACGTAAGTCACTGAGATAGTCACGTGATACTATCTCGGTGGCTCACGTCAATTTCATATATTTATCAATCGAAACATAATCGCTAACGATTGTCGAATGCAACTTGACTAGCCCCACAGACTCGATTTTTGTTGTTAAAGAAAGAATGTCATCAACAAATAACTTAAGTTGATACTAATATTTTTTTATCTAGACTTCGATTACTTGTAGGAAATGGTGTGCCTGAAAACGTTACTATAAGTATCTCAAATAGATGACCCACAATGAAAATAATAATTGATTACTCCTAACAGTGGTCTAGACCCTGTGCAGGGTCCGTCCGGATCGCTACCACCATCTTATCCATTAACCACCCGTCAAGCAACAGTGTTCGCATTGTTGTGTTCCGGTGTGGGGATAAGACAACCGGTGAAATTACTAGCATAGATGCCTTTATGCTAGTAATTTTTAGTCTAGTCTAGTATTTCCATCTTAGTCCTCAGGGTTGGCAACGCATTTAAGGTCTTAGGATAGTGTTGAGAATTCAAATGTCTATGGGTCTCAGATACCACTTACCATCAGGTGGCCTGAGTGCTCGGGTGCCTTCTCCTTAACATAAACCACAGGTGCGTTAAAACGATATCGTGTTTGACACGTTTAAGAATCGTTTGTGTCACAGTCGCCATTATTGTAAATGACATTATCGTCAAAACGTTGACAATACGGAAACAGGTCAAAAACGATATCGTTATTACCTTCTAGAATTCCAGCCCTGTACCAAGAACACTGTTACCCTAAAACACACCAAATATTATTTCCGCAGCGTTGAGCACAATGTAAATTGCATAACCGCGACAAATAAAAAGAGGAAGGAAAAGAAAAAACAAAAGAACGACGCCGATAAAAATACTTACTGAAGTTTCGTGTATTTTTGACAAGGGACACAATTAGGAGCGATAACCTCTCCTGAGGGAACTACTTTTACATAATTGGCAGTAAAAGCTGGATTTACGGGATAGGAAGAAATCACAATGATTGAACTAGGTTTGCTACTAATATTATTTTAAGTTAAGGTAGCCTCAGGGGGGTAATAATAAAGTGATCTTGGCTGAGGTCTCAAGATACCAACGTCAATATAGGGCCGTATTAATAAACTGATCTCAACTCTTCGTCTCAAGATGCGTCAATAATGTCAGTGTGGCACTATTATATTTTTATTAATTGATTTATATAATGCTAGGTTAAGTTCTATCACTGTCATAAGCAATATTAAAAAAAAATACTGAGTTGGCTGTTGAGTTTCTTGGTCTCTTTGAAGCGCTGGTAGAGTTTTGACGTGTAAAAGTGCCCGTGCGCCTACTTACTGAATAAACATTTTTTTAATCTTTTTTCTTTATACTTAACGGTTTACTTCGACGTATAGACGGGCATCCTAACCAAGAACAGTTTATTAATATTGTGCTAAGAAAACTCATTTCTGACGTGCTCCGGGACGAGCGTACCAGCCAAGTTAAATAATGTATTTAAAAAAGTTGAGGTTTGAGGAGAACGATAATTTCTTTAAGGAAAACTAGTAAGGTGTTATATATCAGTATAATTATTCACGTTAAATATTAAATGAACGTATATACCTGTATATGTTAACATTTAAAACATTCTGCGCGTATCTTTTAATCGTGTATTTTTTTCTTAATTCTTGTCAAGTGCCATCGTAGGTGTGATTTATGTGTTAATTTCAAGTCTTCGCTATTTTGATTCTAAATTTCATCCAAATTTGTTTCGCATTTATAATATTAGTGTGATTTATACATTTATAAGATAATCATTCTACACAAAGTTTCAGGCTAGAAATAGACAAATGTTAGGTGGGTCATTCTACTTTTTCACCGACAATACATCGTCATTTTTCGATATTTTGCGTTTTTCAACTATTGATAATTAGGGTTTTAATTTTTGATTTTAAAATGCGTTGCGTGAATTTTTATTTTTACTAATTAATGATTTTTTCGGTGCCGATAATGTTTTTTCTTTATGGTGGTTTTTCAGAATATACTGTGACAGAGTGACGCGATTTTATGAAAAACATACTTATAAACAAAACGCTGGATAGAGAAAGTGAAGGATTATTTAGTACTAATACATGAATAAATGTTTGGACGTATATTCAAACACTAAAACATTAATAATCAATACTCTACTGATAACGTATGGTAAAATGAGGACAGGCAATTGTCGGTAAAAAAGAAGAATGACCCAGGTACACTAATCTACGAGTTATTCGCTAATAAACACGCAATAAAAAAGCAAGTAGGCTAGAATTAGTAACAACCGTCATGTTTCGGCTATAAAACTAAATTTAATGCCTGTTCTAACACTTAAATAGCCATTTCAACACAAGACATATAAAAATCTTACTTTGTATATAATAAACTACATACAATAATTATCTAATTAACAAAAGCGGCTAAGCGGTTTCTTATTAACAGTACCGAATGAACCTAGATGAACTTTTCAAGGCATTTTACCGAATTGAAAACATTATTCAAACTCTTTACCAATATTATAAATGTAAAAATTAACTTCTGTCTGTCTGTTTGTTACGTTTTTACGGTTAAACCGCTGAAGGGTAAGGACTAAAAAGTTGGCCACGCTAACTCAGTCGATTAATTTTTCCATACATTTGTAGAGATAATTATCGTGTCACAACGAATTTTTTTTCACTTTTGTTGTTTGTATGGTTAACTACGCTTAACTATTTGGTCCTTACCTTAAACCGATTTAGATGAAATTATGGTATGGAGATAGTTTGAGATCCGGAGAAGGACATGGAGTACTTTTTATGACGAAATATTGGGTAGCGATAAACGACTTCCACGCGGACTGAGTCGCGGGAAACAACTAGTTGCTGATAAAGTGAACCCTAATTCTGTAGAATTAGTAAAAAAAAATGAAGTCTTCCGAGGTTTATCTGAAATCTAATATTATCTGTAGTCCACTCAAAGTCATAAATATGTTTTACTTTAGTACCTTCTCACTTTCAAGGAAAGCAACAAGATAATAAAGTGTAAACATATGACGTCGATTGTACTTACATAGGTAACTACAAGATGTATGCTTTATAATCAGGCGCTATGTCGACTCTATCCATTTTCACTAGAGCCACATTTTAGACACAAAAACCCATTCATTTACCTCTTTACTTTTCCCTCTTCAGAAACCCAATTCTCAGACCAATAGAGATAGTCACTTTAGAGATCAAAAGCATATGTAATTCTCCCAAAAATCATTTCTCCTGGCACAAGACTTCTGCCCTCCTAAGCTAAAACACAGTATGTCAGATTCAATTGCCAAAGTAGATTCAATCTTCTCTTGTTAGTAATAAGGTTTTGATTGCTACAGGAGACTTATTTGACATACTGATATTTGGCTTAGCAGGGCAGACTTGTTGTACCGTTTTTCCATTACTAAAATATAACCACATACACTGCGAACATAACCAAAATGACCTATGTACGGTTAATAAGCACCGGAGATTGAACTTTTTCTTGCAAGTAATAAAGTTGCGTGTCTGGTAAACGTTTCGTAACGGATACGTCCTTTTGGGTTAGTAGTAGTATAGGTACTTATCGTAGATACATAAATCATACACTCGTTAGGATTTACGAGCACAGTCAGCCGTAGTGCATGCCGCGATTGGAGCTTTACCTTAGGACGAGGTTATAGTGATGAGCTGAAGCGATTTCTAGTAGGTAAGGTACTTTTGGACCATAATCTTGGTATTTTATTTTATTCAAAAATAATCATCGCCTATATGACAATAAATGGAAGATTTATTGACATATTACACTGTCAAATAGATGCAGAAATAAATGTTGCAAATAATAAATGTTATTTAAAATAAACATAGGTATTAACAAATTAAGAACATGTACAGTTGCCATCAAATACGCGTATATTAAACCTTAAAAATCACAAAAATGTCTTGAGAAACTAACGCCGCTAACAACAATATACTTGAGTTTCGATGTTTTAAGCGCTTTACATGCTCTATTTTTTATAATTTTGTTGTTTTATTACGGCATTAGCACACATACACACGCTTATACACACCCACTCACACACACATATACACAAAATAATCTAGCTATAAACTGTATTAATTGTCGGTTTATTGTAAACTAAACTGCATTAATTACCTGTTTATGTAAATTCAAATTTAAATTATAAGTCAAATTTAATTAAGTACTTAATTAAAATAGCTATATCTTACCTCATGTCACCGAAGGAAGAGCGGTGTTGCCCAACACAGGCAATATTTTGCCTAAAGGGTGACTCCATCCACTGTATCAATTACCACATTGCCATCTTATGAATAAATAATTATATGAATTTGTATTTGTATTAGTGAATTTTTTCCCTCACATGCCTATGAACGCGCGGGGAAACTTTAGTTTTTTCGTTTACGTCGTTGTTATGTACCTATATGTGTATGTTACGTAAAATGTATGAGTACCTAACTTACACGGTAGCCTAGCTGGTAGTGACCCTGCCTACGAAGCCCATAGTACCCATAGCAACACAAGCCTAGAGCTTAGTTTGGGACTAAGTCAATTTGCGTGACATTGTCCCCTTAATATTTATTTATTTAGGTATTTACATAACGCTTATCTAACTTCTTTACGTAGCTATATAAAGAGGTTTATTCGGTGCAAAACCTGCTTAGTTGAAATACTAAAGGTATCCATACAGGGCAACAGGTCATTCATTCGTTAATGACTACTTTACTTTTATAAAGATGACAAACAAATTTGCATGTAAATTTAATGAGACGATTTTTGTTTTAATATTTTTCTGATTGGTATGATCTTGTTCTTATTGCATACAATAAGCGCATAATGATACCCATATAGACAGGTCTGTTATCTTACGGCTTAATTATGCAAATAAGTGGGTAGATACTTTTATATGTCTTTATACCTTGCTTAAGTAATGTAATAGCGTATTAATTATTAATAGTGAGCAATCCTTGGTTTTAGCGCGCAATGCCGACATTCGGCTAGGCAGGGAAAATGTGTTAGGGATGCCACAAAAAGACATGTGAGTACGTTTTTTTAGTTTGCTATATGGTTGTTAAAATTAATGTTTATTTATTCAGTATATACCGATTGCAGTGCAAGGGGATACACTCGAAGTTGTTAAAGAATATGTTTACCTTGGGCAAACTCTGCAGTTGGGTAAAAACAACTTCGAGAAAGAGGCCAACAGAAGAATACAGCTGGGTTGGGCAGCGTATGGGAAATTACGTCGAGTTTTCACGTCGTCTATTCCACAGAGTCTAAAGACAAAAGTCTTCAATCAGTGCGTCCTACCTGTTATGACCTACGGAGCCGAAACCTGGACACTCACGGTGGGGCTGGTCCACAAATTTAAAGTCGCTCAGCGAGCTATGGAGAGGGCTATGTTGGGAGTTTCTCTGAAGGATCGGATCCGGAATGAGGTGATCCGACAGAGAACTAAGGTTATCGACGTAGCCCATCGAATTAGCAGTTTGAAGTGGCAGTGGGCCGGCCACGTGTGCCGCAGAACGGATAACCGCTGGAGCTATCGTGTTCTTGAGTGGAGACCGCGGATCGGCAAACGCAGTGTAGGACGCCCTCAGACTAGGTGGAGCGACGATCTTCGTAAGGTGGCTGGCAGAAGCTGGATGAGAGTGGCCGCAGATCGTGCTAGGTGGCGTGCAATGGGAGAGGCCTACGTCCAGCAGTGGACTAACATAGGCTGATGATGATGATGATGATACCTACATTAATTTAAACAGGGTTTTTTTTAAAGGTGTTCTGAAAATAATATTCTTCGATAAGTTTGTTTCGCAATCATACTCATGCTTTAATTACTGATTGATTTTTGTTTAAATATTATAAGTGTTTGCTGCGCCCGCTTTGGACGTGTGACGCCATTATGTTTGTAGCAGAGTCTTATCTTTTAAGTCTAGCACTGGATGTGACGTAGAAATGACCTTGCGGCGTTTAAGCTCTTTAACCATCAGCAGACATTTTCTTATTTAATTCTCAGTTAATAAAACGCAAAAAAATGTATTGCTTTTTTGAGACAAAACTTTACAAGCATGATTTTTTCCAATCATCTTTTAAAGAAGTTCCTGTTATCAATTACATAGGCTGTTGTTATAAAATTTTACGTTCGTGATTTAATATATCTTCTTCGTGACGAGCCGCTGTGAGTCAATAAACGCATAAACGCAGGTTTTACTGATTCAAAAACCGATTGATTTTGATATGTTATGGTATTGTTTTTATTGGTCGTCATTACTGTCCAGTTAATAAGAGCTATCGAAACGTTGACAATACACGTCAAAGGCAATACCTATGCTTTACCCTGGAGAATAATAGGTATAAGTGGATTCTGAGCCAATGCACATTTGTGCTCCCAAGTATGAAGCTTCCACTTAAGGACTGACGGAATGCGGGGAATCTAACTGATACTGATTCTTTATATTTATGTATTATATAAGTAATATATTAGTATGAGTATTATATGTACAAGTATATTACATATATGTACATACATACATATATAAATCTCGCCTGTTTCCCAGAGGGGTAGGCAGAGACCACTTCTTTCCACCTGCTACGATCCTGATAAAGCACTTTCGCTTCTTCCACATTTATACATCGGGTCATGCATGCACGTCGGTTTCGGGTACTTAAGATTCGGCCCTTTTCCAGTGTTTCCCCGATTTCATTCAAAAAAGTACGCCTAGGGCGCCCCCTTCCGACCCTTTCCTCCTCGACAGACTCGGAGGGGCTTGTTCCTTGACACATGTATTGTAATATTTAAGTATTAGCAATAGATAGGATAATTATGTTAAGTTTCTAGTGTTATCTGTCTTCTTTTTCTGTTCACCCACTGAATAATGTAAATTTCTTATTGTATATTTGGTCGACTGGTAGAGAATGCCATTAGGCATTAAGTCCGCCATTTGTACTTGTTTTTGTGCAATAAAGATTAAATAAATAAATACTGGTCACTCACTGGCTATTCTACCACACGTCGAAACATATCAAAGCGATTAGAAATAGTGGTGTCTCTTAAAAAAAAGATCCCTGTCGAACGGTCGATCGATTGAGCGAAGATATCCATACGAGTTTACTCACTTCGCTTGACCGTAAAGCGGGTTAGCTAAGAATGCAAATGGTGGTTAATATTTGGTCAACTACGAGTTCTTTAAGGGTACTACGAGGTACTTGACGGCAGGCAGACGTGGTGCAAAAATGTTCTGAGAAAAATAAAGATAAGTACAATTCAGATATAACAAGTTGGTACCTATTAGTTAAATGTAAAATTCGGTCTCTGTCTTTTCGCCGACAAATCTTTGAAAAATGCATCGTTTCGCAACCTATTCACTTGCCAACCCGCTTTTTCTTCTTCAACTACAAATATTTCAGGATTTTTAAAACTAACCAACTTATAGGGTTCTACATGATGGTCCTGAAATAAATCCAGAATTATTTACCGTTTCGAAATAAAATGCGGTTTGTCAAATAATGTGTTTGTGAATTGTATCATTTGTGAACCGTTTGTTATGAAATGATAGGATCCCGTTATCATAAACTTGACATTTCTTGTTTGTTTATACATACATAACGCCACGCCTTTATTCCCAGAGTGGGGTAGGTAGAGCACCCCAGAATACCAACAACTCTGAACTTGTTGATAATTCTGTAACCACATTTTGTATAGTCAGGCTAAGATGTTTACCAGTGTATTAGTGACATGTTGCAAGCCCATCGCCTAACAGTACTACAAGCCCTTATTCCCTTAATCGCCTCTCACGACAACCACGGGAAGACATGGAGAGGCACTATTCTAACCCGGAAACCACGTGGGGAAAACCCGTGTTTATCTATAAGACAAATTCACATTTACCTAGCTTAAAACGGGAATCTGCGCAAGTTTTGTAACTTTATTCACAGCACATTGGATGGAATGGGTCTTAGCTTAGATAGCTCAAATCGCTATCTCCTATGCAATAAAACCTCTTTATTATCGCTTTCAAGGGCCTTAAGCGGCCATGACCCGCCGAGAGTGGCCGAGGGATAACCATCGGATTGGATACTGGATGAATATCTTATAAACATATCTTATGAACGCGTAACATAATAAGTATTATAACGGTGTGCGTTATGTGACTATATCCGAACGTCGATCTCACTTTATACCGGTCGATGAACCTTTATTATGTTGTCAGATCGATGAGATTGCTTAATTTTTGTTTTAAATTTAGTTATGCGTGTTGTTTGAATAAATTAAGTAGATTCTGGTAACTATTACGGTCTGATAAAAAGTTTAAGTTCGTCGTTTTGAGAGTCGTAGCACAATTTTTGACTTTGTCACTCGGGTATCTATATACCGTCTCTAACTACTAAAAGAGACGAATTGGGCCTCTATTCTACTGCGTTATAACGATATCGCGTTTGACGTGTTTTAGAATCGTTTATGTCTCAATCGCCATTATTGTAAATGACATAAGAGTTATTAAGACGTTGACGATACGGAAACACGTCAAAGACGATATCGTTAATTACTGTGTAGAATCCCAGCCCTGAGCGATGATTGACTAAATTTGCTTGATACACAATACGTCCAAGGCCCGTTTCACGAAAGCTTGTTACTTATATTACAAGTGGAAATCTCTTTTTAACAATATGCATTGAAAATATAGAGGTAGTTACAAGATTTGGTGAAACGGGCCCATCAACTCGCTTGTACAAACGTCAAGAATGTCCACGGATACACAATATCGTTACTTTATTTTTAATTTTGCAATGTACAGTCAAAACGAATAATATCTATACGGCCATCGCGTCCAATTAAATGTATGTTTACGTAGTTTTAAGTAAACCTTATTATCCGAGGCACAGGGGCGTATTGATATTTTTGGCGCCTTAGGAACGTGTACATATTTATGACTTCGACTGTATTGTCTACGATACATTGTAAATCATCAAAATAATAAAAAAACCCTAGACATTTTGGAAATTGCGTAAATAAAAAAATGGTACGCCTAAGTATTACTTCAAATAAAATTGGCCGGTTAAAGAAACAGAGTCCCTCATAAAACATCTTTATAAAGTAGCCCCCTTTTTACATGAAATCATCTAGCACCATTCTAAAACGTCGTTGACTAAACCCTCATTCACGACTTTATTTCGGCTATAGATATAAATATTTAAGCTCTAATAGGCGTGGTCAGCCATCAGGATGCTTTTACCATCATGGGTAGCACATGAGACCTACTATTATTATGGGAACCCGGACACAAGGATGAAGGCTTCATTTGGGTATTATTATACAATTTGCAGGTATACCTGCATTAACCTCGTAGGACCCGGTGTGCTATAGAAAGTATATAATCCAGACAATTTAGTTTAAACTATGTTCTAATGTGTATAAATTTCATTTTAATTTGTTTCCAAATTGAAAATTGCATTTACGAGCAAAGGATATTGAACTTTATTTACTTGTTGGTAGATTTAAAGTCTCAGTTACTCAAGTCTCCCTATTTGTAGTATAGTACGGTGGACCTCACGAAGTTACGTAAACGATTTTACGATTTTATCCGCGTATTATTCTGGGGATAAGTTACTTTTCCTGTAATAAAAGCATTAACTTTTTGCAATAAATGGCTGTAATACGAACAGACAGACAGACTACGGACTATATAATTGATATAATAGGTATGTTAATTATATTATTATGTACCTACCTCTTAGTATGTTAAACTGAAAGGTTTTGTATCCACATACTTTGTTGCCTGAAATAACGGTTTACTATTTTTATTACACCAATTCACATCATAACATCGTTTCATTTATCATAAAACATGCCTATCTCATCTACGAGTAATCCAAAACAATTCCATATTTCACATCGCTCAATTAGAGGGAGTAAAGGCCGGCAAACACGTCGTAAATTAGGCACTCACCACACAAACAGATCTAATGAGATCGCGCAAACAGCGCGTGAAGAGCCCTTGTACCCAATAAGGGCAGATCGACCGTTGTTTGAGAGGGCGTATTCCGTATTTACTTGACGTTACGTCACACGTGTTTTGCGGCCATGTTGGATTGTATTGGCATCATAAAACGGCCTATTGGACAATGTTCCAGATTAAATAGACTAAAACACAGGATGTATGAAGAATGAGGACCAGAATCGCTAGAATCTGATTTTTATGAAGATTAAGAAAAGGTGAATTTAGCCTAGTTGGTAGTAACCCTGCCTACGAAGCGAGCGGTCCGGGGTTCTATTCCCGGTATGGGCAAATATTTATGCGATAAGCGCCAGCATTTTGTTTCTGAGTTTTTAATGTTTTCTATGAATTCAAGATTGTATTTCTCTATATAATGTAAGTTTGAAGTTGACTATATTCGTTATTTTAATTTAAATAACGCCCTTCTTAACAACCTTTTCAGGTATCATATTTATATTTATTAAAAGGTCGATTACGTTTGTAGCCATTTTATTTCATGTGATATTTAAACTAGACTTTTCAAGTCCTTTTCATTCTTGATTAACAGTGATTGTGTTTTTAATCAAAATACCTAAGTAATCAAGTTGGAATAAACAGTTCTCAAAGCGACAACAAAGCAGAATCCTCAGTCATTTCGGCTTAATCAAAACCATTTGTAAACAATAGGTGCCACTGTAGTCTTTCTTCAGAACTTTCTAGACGAATCAACATGTTTGTTCACAGTGGAATGCACAATGTAACTTGAAACACAGCCATCCTAGAAAGAACCGTAAACGCGGATTTAGCAAACTGTAATCCCAAAGACAGAGAGCTCTTTTAAAACTAGTTGTGTATGTGTATCTCGGAATATTTCAGTCGGACAAACACGGTGGGAGGTGAGAGGTGATAGTGGGAGGGCCTTAGTGTACTCCAGGGAGGCAACGGAGAAATGAAATTGCCAGATATTTTGGCTATGTGTCACACACGTGGGTACGTAGCGTGCAATGAAACTTTGCGACGTTTTTCCACTTTCGGCATGATGAATAAAGTAAATAAGTGAATTGGTTGCGGACGTGTTGGGTTTTATTCACATTTTGCTCCGTGCCTTGAAATATTTATGATTCTTAAACAGAGTTGAAAATAGAGCTTTAGAAAACAAGGTAAGAATACTTACAGCATTAAAACAAAATATAAAAGCAAACCAAAGGTTTATAACCAATGTAAAAAAAACACTATACCTACTATGATTTATTAAAGATTAATTTACCTATTTTCAAAGACTTGGCGCTAGTTCAAGCGGCCGTGTCACCATCGATAAAAAATCCTTATAACAGCAATAAATAAGTGGAGCATCGAGATGTATTTTCGTTTGCATTAGGTACGTTCAAACATTGGAAGCTTCTGTAAATTATGTTTTTTATTGATTAAAATGTGGTATTCAATATACGTCAAGAAACTGCAACATTGTAAAATGTTTTTCTCGCATGTAGCATGGAGTTATCACGGTTGTTGGTGCCAAGAGTAATATTATAGTCTCGTTGTTTTTGCGCCTGATCCGGCAAAATGGCGAGTGAAATAATATTTACCCAAACAACGTATAGTTTCGTGTTTACAACCTATGGATAACTCAACGAGTGTGTGCTCGTAAAGCTTTAAGTATTTGTTATTTTATGAGGTTATTCTAGTTCATCTGAACCAAAATCTTGACTTTTAGGTTTGATTTTTAAAATATTGGGTGATGACATTGTGCGTGGCTGTATGTCTGCCTGGGGCATCTGTACTCAAGAAGCAGTTTTTTTTTAAAACAAAGCTAGTTTAATTTAGATGGTCCGTAGCTACGATTCATGAAAACTGGTTGGGTTGTTTCAGAAATATTACTTTTAAAATGAGGGGTTGCCATTTTGTTTTTTAATAGTTATTTGTAGAGATTTTGCCTGTCAGATAATTATTGTTATCGTGAAGACAAGCCTAAGCTCACGATTGCGATTGTGTGGAATTAGTTTAACCTTTTTCCACAGGGAACTGGAAATTTTCAAGGATAAGTTTAAATAAGTACATTTACGTACCTATACCTATACTATCAGAGAACCACTAATAAATTATATAGGGTGACATCGAAGACGTGATCAGAAACCAGTTTTTCAGAATCGGTAATTGATGGGCATTTTTAAGTAATATTAGTTGCAAGAAAGAAGCTTTTTTCCCTATAATCAAATCACCGATCTAGTAAATCATGGTTACCCTATTTTTAGAATCATACCCTCTATGGATCCTATTCAGACTATTTTACTTTAATGAAACTTCAGTCACAGTGACAATTCAAGTCAGTCATTGTCAATTATTTGTTTTGTTGTTTCTGTTTATCCTTGCATCCCTTTCTGTATACTACATCTAAACACCTACATACCTATAATGTTAGGATCCCACTTTAATACTTAATTAAGTCATATCACTTTAGATCACGTCCTTGATGTCATCCTGTATTTTATTTCAACTAAATTGGCCGGAACGTAGAATAAGAATTGTTTAGATAAGTCTAAAGATATTTCTCCAACCTCGACCATCAAAAAGTCAAACCATATTATTAACCATACGTAACTCGAGAACAAAACCAACTTAATAAGCAGCAACACATCCGTAATGTCACAGCCGCTATGAACAGACATCTCACAAAACGGTGGGCATCAAATTGAATGCTGTCCCGTTTCATTTTCTTTTTGTTGCTCATTTGCATGACGTAAATTTACCTATTGTTATAGTACAGCTGCCTACCTTCCGGAGCACAACGAGATTTCTGAAACTTATTCTTATTGTGTACTTACACAGCCTCCGAAGTTAAACATATACGCACGTTAATTTCGAGAGTGACACTAAACCTACCTAGACCTAGACCGTGACCTAGTGGTGGTAGGACCCTGTGCAGGGTCCGTCCGGATCGCTACCACCATCTTATCCATTAACCACCCGCCAAGCAACAGTGTTCGCATTATTGTGTTCCGGCGTGGGAATAAGACAACCGGTGAAATTACTAGCATAGAGGCATTCCATCTTAGTCCTCAGGGTTGGCGACGCATTTGAGGTCTTAGGATTATAGTCTTGAGAATTCAAATGTCTATGGGTCTCAGATTCCACTTACCATCAGGTGGCCTGAGTGCTCGTGTGCCTTCTCCTTAACTTAAAAAAAAAAAAAAAAAAAAAACCAAAAACAAAACCATTTCAATAGTGACATTATTGCGGATAAAAGTAATTTACTTTTTAATGAAAGTTTTTTGCATAGTGTCACTCTCGAAATAAAAGTGCATTATTATAAAACGTAACGCAACTTTGGCATTTGTGTCTGTTAAAATAAAAGAAGCTGTTTTTTGGGAGCGGTATTTTACAACACGGTCAAAATTAGTAAAACGATAAATATCAGTTCACACAACGACAGAGTTTATCCCTACATGCAAAGAGCATAATTATAAAAATAAAATATTGCTACGAAACCCACTGCGTTAACCAGTCTTTTTAATCAAGATATAAACCAGATACTCTGACTAATTTGTCTAATTGTTGTTGTTTTTAAAGTGACCTAATTACTTTTGAGTGGCCAGTAGCGCTTGAAAAATAATTTAAAGCCCTTTTTAATTAGGAAGTCGGTGTTCATAAAAGGTAATGCAATAAGCAACCGGCAAACATCCGCTGCCCTATGGCCTGTAGGGAGCCGGTCAGCCTAGTCATGGGATGTCATGCCATCGCAGTATGACTCCATGTTTTAATGGCCTAATAATACCCCAATGGGGACACAGCATGCTAAATTATATTATCAAAGCCTGCCGCTTCCGCAACAAATTACTGCAATGAGTTTTAAGTAGGTCAAACCCCTCGTGTCATGTCCGGGAATCCTTAAAATTTTGCGACATTTTATGCGTAGGTTAGGTAAAAAAGACGGAGTTTACACGCTCATACAAAATACCATTTTTATATAAGATATAACTTGTATCTGGGTTTTGAGATTTTCGTTTATTGAATATGTTAACAAACATGCATAGTAAAAGGTAACAAAGAAAAAATATACGAGCACTGCTTCTTTCTTGATTTACAACTAAAAAGAGAGAAGGGGACATAGTGATTCGCGCCTGGATAGTGCACTGTCCAATTTTTTTACGCTTGCGTTTGAGGTGTGCAACGTAAGCGTACAATTATAGGTACGAGAGGAAATTTGTTTCGAAGATACGGCAGAGTAGGCCGTATCGGAAACGACTTAAATAACAAACCTCTTTTGTTCCCTTTTGTTTTGTTCAAGGAAAATGACGGAAGGAATAATAAACCTCGAGAATACTGATGAGTCTTCTAGATATGTATCTATGGCGGTAGCAATTTTTATATGTTTTTGTCATATACAATTTTAGTCATAAGCTGTTTGCACTTGGATTGATATGCCATGTGTCATTTTTGCCCAATAAATTATATGAACCTCTTTCAAAATTATACTTTAAGTGAGTTACATTTACAGAGTATTTTTTTTTACGGATAATTGAGTATGTTATGCTTTTACGGCTATAGCTTGATACAACTTGAGCTCCTTCAATTTTATTATTTCCATGTTTTTTTGCAATTAATTTCCCCTACATTCTCACTAGCATACATACACGAACGCATACACATAAACACGTGCAGTGTGCACGTGTTTATGTGTATGCGTTACACACACGGACATACGCACGAATAAAATAGTAATTAGTTATAGTAAATAGAATACTTTTATCTAATGTAAAGCTAAGTTTAAATTTAAATTTTGTAGTTTAAATTAGGTAAATCACTACCTTTTACTATATTTGGCAGAGCGAGGTCTCCTGTTACAGATATTGTTATATCTAATAGGAAATCTTAACCATGATGTAGCATGCCACCTACTGTTTAAACGAAAAAATATATAATTAAAATGTATCATTATTATTATCATTTATAACATCCCAAACGAAAAACCATGAACGAGTTCTACGAAGGCGATGTCGGAACAGCTCAACAAAACTAAGATTTAAAGAGAAATTGACGACACGGTGGCCTAGTTGGGAGTGACCCTGGCCTCCGAAGCCAGCGGTCCTGCGTTCAAATCCCGTTAAGGGCAGATATTTGTGTGATGAGCGCGAATATTTGTTCCTGAGACTTGGATGTTTTCTATCTTTTTAAGTATGTATTTCTCTATTTAAGTATGTTTATCGTTGTCTAGTACCCATAGTACAAGCCTAGAGCTTAGTTTGGGACTAGGTCGATTCTTGTGAGAATGTCTCCTGACATTTATTTTATTTTTAAATTTAACTAAACCAACAAGAATAATAAGTATGTAAATTATTTTTAATTAGCAATTGTTTCTACTCCGGAAAGTTTCGCTGCATTGCGGCTTCTAACGCCGGACGGAACGTGGAGTTAATGAAACGCATTTGTATCTCGGCAGAGCCGAGGTATCTTTAAGAGGCTTATTTCGTGTGATGTCAACAGGTCATTGCTATTAAAAATGATTAATCGTGATTTTGTTGTATTTTTGTCCATTAATTACATGTTAGCAGTTAAACAGGGCCTACATTCTACTGAGCCTAAACGATTGCGTTTGACAATACGGAAATACGTCAAAGACAATATCGTTTTCACCGTGTACAATCTCGGCCCAGATCTAGAACTATTGTATGTAAATAGCCTCTGCCATTTATGGTTATAATAAATTTCTCAAGTAGGTAAAATAAAAAATAAATATTTTGTTTATTAAAAGCTTTTTCACAGCACTTGATATTTTGTAGTACCCTGAATACAAAATATAATTAATAAAATATATTTTTGGGAATGCTAATCTCATGTATTGATACACATGGTTAAAAGTATTTCAGCCATAGAAGTAAAGAAGTATAGGTACGTAAGTTATATTCCACAAATACCGACTACCTAGGTAAATAGGTACACATAAAAAACCGTACAAATACGTTTGGAGCCAGGACATACATAAATATAGCGCATATTGCGAAAGAAACTCGTTTAGACGCACTGCTATGAAAACCTAGCGTAGGGTTCAGGACGTCCTTTCGCTGAAAACGGTGGCCGTATCGTACTACCGTCTTTAGAAAAAAAATCGTTACTATTATTCAACCTTTCTTGCATATTTTACCTTATTCACAGCCGCAAACAGTTGATTTTACAATGGCTAAGCGGTTGTAGATAAAGTCTTTTGGAATAAAAACAGCAGAATAGCGAGCCATTTGGTCGAGCCCGGCACTTCTCCGTTCCTTATAAACGGCTAACCCTAATCCAGACCAAAGGATACTCTCTCACTCTAACACAGCAAGTAGTAAAGGATGGGGGATTTGACTCTGTGGCCTCGAGGTTTCAAATTTCGAGGCAAAGCAGAGAGGATAAAGGTCATCGCTCACGTATAGTAAAGCATTGACGCCTGTGGCACACTACTGAAACCAAAAGAATCTTAAACGGGACACCGAATCAAGAGCAATTTTCAAAACAATGGTTCGATCTGGTTCCGTTCAGGTTTCGCGACCAGGGTGCTACAGCCGTAAAGCGGAAGCTGTGTTTTACTTTTGTACCACTACTCAAAAAAAATTCTGTGAGACAAGCGAGCTGCCAGCTTCTAATCACCGTCACCTGGTACCTGAAACTCCATGGTGTGATTTTACAGAGAACGGAGCAGTAACGGTTTTTGAGTTTAGTTAAAGGCAGTGGAGATTTCTTTAACATTTTAAAAATATTGATACCCTGGACCAACCACTGGTAATTTCCAAATTTACACTTAAACTATCAATTGTGGCACTAGACAAGATACTTAACGCTTACGTAAATTATTTTAGAAAACTGTCAATATGTATGTAATTGACAAGCGCTCGACACAAACCTCTCTGGGCCCAGTTTTATAAAGCTACAAGTTACAAATGAAAAGCGGAACTCTTTTTCTAGCAAAAGGAGTTAGAAACAGACTTCCGCTTGTATTTTGTAGCTTTACAAGGGCCCTGGCAGCTTACATCAATTCTAAAAAAAATCGGTGACGATAACGTTCGTCGAATGCATGTTGTCTAGGGCCATATCCATAGAGACTGTGTGCGACGAGCTTTAGTCTTGCTCGTAAAGACCGCACTCCAAACCCGTTACCACGCGACGTTACATCTAAATTCAAATTTTTCTTTTCGTTCTAAAACTCAGTCCAAGAAGTTATGACCTCGCTCAGCATAGCGCTAGATGAAATTCATTTTATATTCACGCTATTTTATTCGTTTAAATCAATTCCCGCTGTCTATTTGATTTTATTCATGAATTTAAAGTTATTTCTATTTTAAGGTTTAGCTAGTTTATTCGTTGTTTGTTGTTTAAGATTTGAAAAAATAATATCAGGGGACAATTTTACACAAATTGACCTAGTCCCAAACTGAGCTCTAGGCTTTGGGTACTAGACAATGATAAACATACTTATAATTAAAAATATACACTTAAATACATAGAAAACATCTAAGACTCCGGAACAAAAAGTTGAGCTTATCACAAGGATCCACGGAAACGATCCCGGGACTGTTAGTTTCGTAGGCAAGACAAATTATTTTCCTGTAAGCTTCAAAGTTATCACATCACTCAGAAAAAAGGGTGCGCCAGAGTTCATATAAAATAGCAAACAAAGTTATTGGAACTCCAAAAATGTATCTCATAGCATTTTACATCATAAAGATCACTCTTCATAATCAATATTAATCATACACCTGTATATTTTCAGGATTTAAAAAATATCCAACTGGTATATAAGGTTAGGTTAGGTTTGTTCTATAAACGTCCTTAAATCAGAACGGTTTCAGTAAAATTCACTTTAGGAGTTGCGATGATTATGAATAACAAATTAAAACAAAAAATATGGGCGATTTTTTTGTGTAAAATATTCGAAAGACCAATTTTATAAGAGCCAATATGGACCCTTAAACTTGCTTGATACAACATTAGATACTCATAAGAAGCACAAGACCGAGGCGCCAAGGGAATCCGCGGTAAGGGCATAACTATGTCCAGGGTCCACCTATTATTCTATAGAAACACCTTTCAATGAACCACGCAGGATTTTCATTTTATCAATAGTTTATCACGCCGCATTCGCTTTTTGTGGTAGTCACAAATCTAACCTAACCTAACCAACGTAATCAATGTTTAAGATATCCTGAATACATCATGGTTTCAACAGAAAATAACGTTCGATGAAATGATACAAACGATAAAATGGTGAATTACCGTATATCCAGCAGTGAACATCCTCCGGCTGATGATGATGATAAGAAAACTGGGGAGCGTCTTATTTCATTGCATAAAAATTAAACTAGACGTTAAATACATGAACTGTAAATCACACATGAATTCGCTGGTTTAAATATCATCTTTTTGGGTAAAATAACTATTATACTAGCTATTTTATTAATAACACTTGTCAACGAGGAGAGAATCTCTCTTGGTTAGCCTGCCTGGTTAATTTGCTAAGAAGTTCGCACGCAGTTTTGTAAAGAATTAGGAGCAAATCTGCTTTTCCAGTTTAAGTCTACCGGGTGTGGCCTGTAATAGGAGCAATAAATTGAGGGATTGTTTCTACTCTATAAACGTAGCAACATATGTTCTACAACTTAAAAAAAAATGTCATTTAATATTTGGGATTTTTCGAACAAACTTAATAGCATTTTCAATGTACTCCATCCAGTTGACATCAGCTGTCAGCCTACAAATTCGTCGTTTTTGCAATACATTGCTTGCTTGGAAAATCTAAATTCATGAATATTTGGTAAACAATATGTTTTTTCAAAAGTTGTAGAATAAATGTTGCTACGTTTATAGAGTAGAAACGATCCCTCAATTTATTGCTCCTATTACAGGCAAGACCACATAAAATAAACTTGGGATAAAATATCCCAAATAATAAAATAAACGTTTTTTAAATGTTGTAGAACAAATGTTGCTACGTTTATAGAGTAGAAATGATCCCTCAATTTATTACTCCTATTACAGGCAACACCCGGTATATGGACTACCACCAAAGATTTGCTCGATTATTTGTAATCGTCACTCAAGAACGACTGAATCATCATTGACTCTCTCTGACTATTAGAAGGTATGTATTTTTAAGTAAGTTTTTACCCGAGGCGGCAAAGCCCAAAAAGAGGGTTATGTGTTTGACCTCTATGCTCACTCGAAGAGCCTGGATGGATGGGCCGATTTCAACAAGCGACGTGTCATTAGATTTGTCTTAACGTCGCAAGTGTCACTGGATACTTACATTAAAAGAAAAACAAATATCGCGTCAAAAAAATATATAAAAGGTACCTAACTATCATATATAGAAGACATTATCAAAACAAGCAGTCGGTTTTTCAAAACTTATGCATAAAAGCGTGTGATATTTTTTTAAACTCAATGTTTATTGCTGGTGACTGTACCTTATAGTATGTTCTACAAGCCTGTGAGATTGTCCCTAGTATCTATCTATCTATTTACACAACAAATAGTGGCAAAAAGTAAAACATAACACATCCAGGCAAACAAATTTCATAGACAATTCCCTTACAGTAAAATCTCTGCTGCCGCCATTGTACCAAAGTACAGAGCACGTTAATAAACGGCGAACAACCATTCATTTAGACCCCTCCGGGTACAGGCTTATGCTTCAGGGCCGGCTCAAAGTAAGGGGTTCTCCTGAATAAAGCAGTTATTCGGGAGGAAAAGTTTTTCACGTAAAAACGGCTTAAGACTGATCGCTGACGAGACCTTTGTAAGGACAAGAGGTTTTTTAAGGGTTATTTTGGAAGGTTCCGTATTTTTTATTACCTATGTTAGTTGATTTTGCTCGGTACAGTGTTTGCATGAACTGGTTTTTTTCGGGAACACTTCTTCATTTTTCTGTGATCAAAAGTACCTATTTCTATACATAGAATGAGATACCCTTATCCAAGCTTCAATTATTTTTATAAAATAATATCAAAATAAGCTAAGGCTTCACAAAGTGATGGATGGAAAACCTTACCTACTTGTTTTGAACTGGTTTTCTATGTATAGATCGAAGAAAAAATACGTAAAACGATTAAATTACTTTAAAAATATCAATATACCTATAATTATGTTATAATAATATAAGGGGTTTTCCCACCTGTTACCACCAATTTGTTTGGGAATACTTCTCCCATTTGTTACCGCTACAATATTCGGTGATAACTACTTCTTTTCACTTCAGTAGTAACAGTTGGGAATTTTTATTCCGAGCTGTTACCAGTGGTAACAAATTGGTGGTAACGGGTGGGAATAACCCTAATATAAGCAACTTCTTTAAACACGAAAATGCGCTCTCTTAGTTTACGTAAATTAACCTTTTTCGTACCTTTTTTAAACTACTTTTGGTGTTTTACACCCCAATCGATTTAAAACCGAAATCGATTGCTCAATCAGGACCGATTTGGTTTTATGGCCATTACCTACTTTGCCCGTGATTATATCGATCTTTCCTAATGATCTACCTTAATATGGCTTAATGAACAACATGCACCCACACAACAAAAGAAATAGTGCCATAGTAAAATATATTAACTTTGAGTACAAATACAATCCAATTTGAACCCAGTGAATCGGTAACACAACTTAAAGTAAAAATACCATTTATTTCTACTTATATCTTTTCACTTTAACACAACCTACTTTATCTAGCAGATAAATCGTTATACATTAATGCGTCAACATAGTCTTATAAGATACATAGCCTTTAAAAACCTTCAATCAATGTTCAAAAAAACTAATCCAACGGCAACTTAACCTTTTTCATCCTACAATGAGTCGCGTATTAACAATAAATGAACGATTTCTACGTTCCCACCAAAACCTCCACGGATTCAGTTCGTAATTATTTTCCATATGTGCCCGGGATTCGTCCCGGGACATTAGCGATCCCGGGATCCGGGACTGGATCCCGGGCGGGTAACGAGGTCTCCGACTCAGCGTGAAATTGTGAAATTACCGGGACGCGTTTGTACGAAACCCACCTTGCTTTTTGAAGTTTTTTGGAATTTTAATCAAGTTTTGAGGGTGCGTGATTGAACTATTGAAGATCTGACTTAATTTCATATAAGAACTTATCTTAGAAGCAAGGATCGCACAAAAACATAACCCTGTTCCGTACAGCAGAGACTTCGTTATGATGTTACGATATCATATTTTTTATTGTTTATTTATTAACACATTTATACAAAATATCTAGCAAGTGTAGTTTCCCATTTATTGATACATTATACCTACTCTTGTACAAAACATCATCACATTAGATAAATACGCACTCATACAAAGTATACTAATGACAAACATTAAATATGCCCAATGACGTCCGTAGACTGTGATTGAAGAACCTTTTCAACTCATAAATGGATCCTAAATTCACGTCGTTAGAGACTCACAAGTGACAATTTAGAAAAAAAAAATGGTCATTCTTTTATTATTGGCGAAAACTATTTTTTCTCGAACACACGCCGTCGTTGTCTCTCGGCGTTGATGTTGAATACATATAAACTATAGTATAATAAATCTATAAAATACCCAATAATATTTTTATGAACAATTTACTCGTAGGTACCTAAGGAAGTCTCTGCTATACGGAACAGGGTTATGTTTCGAGAATGACGGGCGTTTATCTGATCCCTGTTTAAAAGTAAACAAGGATGGCAAAGACATGAGCAAACTTAGGAAAGGTTTTATTACAGTTATTAGGTTTTAGGTTTTACACGCTAGCCTAGTTGGGAGTGACCCTGCCTTCGAAGCTAGGGGTCCTGGGTTCAAATCCCGGTAAGGGCAAATATTTGTGTGATGAGCACGAGTATTTGTTCCTGAGTCTTGGATGTTTTCTATGTATTTAAGTATATATTTCTCTATATAAGTAAGTTTATCGTTGTCTAGTACCCATAGCACAAGCCTAGGGCTTAGTTTGGGACTAGGTCAATTTGTGTGACATTGTCCCGTGATATTATTATTATTATTATTATTATTATTATTTTCTCTGTTTTATTTACAATCTGTCCTGTAGACATTCAGCATCAGTCCGGTGACGCCTTAATTTTAATTTCAGCCCTATAGATCCTAAGGGGCTTTTCCTTTTAATCTTCTAAGTTTTGAGTCACATTTCATTAGATAAATAATAATAAAATAAATAAATAAATCACAGGACAATGTCACACAAATTGAACTAGTCCCAAACTAAGCTCTAGGCTTGTACTATGGGTACACTAGACAACGATAAACTTACTTACATAGAGAGATATAATACTTAAATACATAGAAAACATCTAAGACTCAGGAACAAATGCTCGTGCTCATCATACAAATATTTGCCCTTACCAGGATTTGAACCCAGGACCCCTAGCTTCGAAGGCAGAGTCACTACCAACTATGCTAGCGTGTCGTCAAATTCCTTATGTCTGTTAAAGTTAATTAAGGTAAGATGTGTGGTTAGTATGTGTGGGTGGTCTTAAGTAATTTCCTGAAGGATATAAATGCATTCTGTAATGATGATTTTGCATATTTCTGGAACTAAAGATAGGTTTTGAATAATTATAGTTAAGAAATTAATTACATTTGAATGGATCTTCTTTTTACATCTTGATAAAAGTTTTCTTTCTACTCGGTGGAATAATCCTGTTTTTGACATGTACTTATAACATTTCACCCAGTAACGGCGGCCAAGTTGAACTACCACATCAAGTCAAAATAATATGGTATTTATCTAGTTGAATAAAACCCCTGATATATGTTATTTTAAATACTTTTTGGAGTAAGTATTAAAACAAAACAGACTTTTATCTTGAAATGGAAACTTCCTTAGTTTTAGGCCGCTGCAGTCCGATGATTAAGTTTCATTTAATAAACAAGAAAATCTCCCTAAAATATTTTTTGAAGACAGTCAAAATAAGTATCAAAGTCATGGAAATATCCATTTTATCCGAACCCCTTTTCAGCACAGCAGCCGAGTTTCAAAATACGCAGCTCGTTGTTCGCTGAAACTCTGAAATAATGTTTTTCTGAGACCTCGAGCCTCAAATGTCTCGAGAATTTTTGTCTGAAGATAAAGGAAATGTCTTAAACTATACAGATTTTATCTTGCAGATAAAATTCTTAGAGCAGGATTTAAAATTAATTTTTGTACTGCATTCCTTAATTTTACTGCATTGCAGATGTATCTCGGACAGTAGTTAAGTACTTGCGGTTGCTGCCTATTGTGCTTAGATAAATTTGTCGAATTCGGACATATTACGGTCGCATTTATCACTGTGGATAAATATAAATAAAGGGTAACCCATCATTTTATTGAATTTCACTTCATCGATTGTATCATTTCATCGACTTTAATTTTATAGAACGCTATTTTCTACTAAAACCATGTTTTTTTTAGGATATCTTAAACAATAGTTACGTAGGTAGGTTAGGTTAGAGTTGTGACTACCAAAAAAATCTCATATAGCAAGAGATGATTTTCGATGAAATGAAAATAATGCGTAATGACACTAATGACGTTCGTTAAAAGGTGTTTTGATAAATTAGTTACCCGAATAAAGCACTTACATGCTCGCGCTTAGGTAGGTACAAACTTGTCAGAAAGTGGCAGGTATTTTATACACAACGATATTGCAGGATAATAGGCTCAGAGCTAGGCTAGATTTGTAGGTACTTGTACTTCAGATATATTATGGTTCGCGAGTTGACGTCTCTTTTTTCAATTAAATTAAATTTATTTATTTACTCTGTATCATTAAGAGTATGTTTCATATCAATAGTTTAATTGTAAATGAATTATTACCACAAACCATATCCCCCCATATCTCTTAATTTTGCATCCTCTAAATATAGAAAAAATAGTTTTTTAACCCGTGCGAGCAGAGACTTGAATGTTTTGGTAAAAGAAATTGATTTAGATATATTTAATTGTAAGATCCCTTCTGTGAGGCGAAGTCTGACAGCGAAATGTTTTAATTGAGCGTGCTTTATTTATTTCGGTGTACCTAGTGTTATTGTGCTTTTTAACTTGCTACCGTTACTGGATGCTATACAGCAGAAATAAATCCTTTTTCTCTATTTTTCACTCCTGGTGCATTTGCTTCTGTGTCGGTGTGTGGCACTCAGTAGTTTTAAGTTCAACTTTAATAAGTGTTCAATTACTATATGTGAGATCCTTTAATTGGTTCTGTATTTCTTAATCCTTTGCTCTATTCTGTAACTGCAACTGTTGGATTTCCTTTAATAAATAAATAAATAAATAAACCTTAAATTGTTAGGCCCGTTGGTTGACTGGTAGAGAATGCCTTAAAGCAGGTTCTCTAATGTATTACCAAATCATCATTTAACAAACTTACCTACATTTGGCAACGAGGTAGGTACCTACCTACTTCCCGCCGCGTTCTTTTTTGTAGTCGAAAGTACCCTAACATGTTTTATTAATCATGTAAAATATATAATAAAAATATGTAATGGTTCAAGAACAAATACGTTTTTGAGAAATAAAAGTTTGTATAATGATATAGTTTGCCAAATGATGATTTGGTCAACTTAAAATAAGTCCGCTATTTGTACAGTCAAGGTTATAAATATGTATACACTTTAGTACCTTGTCTATTTAACGTCATGTTTAAACTGCCATATGAAATTGTCACAACGATTAAAGTGACAAGGTACTAAAGAGTATACATATTTATGACCTTGACTGTACCTAATTTGTGTAATGGGCAATAAAGTTTAAATAAATAAGGACCTAGGAATATAGGAATGTGTTGTGTTGATCTGTTAAACACAATAATAATGTTATTATTTCACTTAATAATACCTAAGTGAACGCCTATAGATCGCCTGTAAAAAAGGCGTAACGGCTTTTATTTGAGGTTTTTAGTCCGTAAGCTATAAAGTAGTATAAAGTTTGAACTATACACCAAAAACTTTAGTGATTAAGTCGGATTTTTTTACTTAATATAAAAAACTGGTTTTCCTTGCTCGTACTCTTTTTTAAAAGTCCAAATAGGTAATAGCGATTTGTTTTAACATTTAAAAGCTATTAAATAGATAATAACCCTCTATATATTGGTGACCCCTTCTATCAGACCTATCTCTAAATGCTTAAACGATTGTCATGAAATTCAGCTTAGGACCATCCTGAATAAATAAGCTTTCTTTGAAATAAAACGCGATCAAATCGGCCCATCCGTTTGGAGGTTATAATGCCACAGACAAACACACACATATGCTGGTTAAAATTATAATGCCTCTCTTTTGTTGTCGGGGTTTAATAATATTATTTTCTCAATACTGCTCGGAAATATGAACATTTTTGGTCTGATTAGGGGCCATAAAACATTACTTTTATGACAGGCCGATTTAAATTTTTACTTACGCAAATTATTAAAAAAAAAAACCTCGCAGTAGTTTAGAAATGCACTATGTCTGCCTCGGCATAAAGTGTAGTTTATGGACTCACATACACTAGAGAGCCCTCAACTACGTTTTGGCCCTCTCTATGCCTCATCCATAAATCGCGTACTTTCTATCCTCGGCAACAATGTTCTAATTTTACAGTAGAGTAAAAATAACCACCCACAAATTTAGTTATATATTTGCTTGTTAAAAACAGTGCTTATTCTTTAAAGGCAAATTAAGTTTTATTATGCTACCAATTAAAAAGCCGAGTTAAATTACCAATCGAACTGCTGAAGCCATCGGCATTTAACATCTTTTTAATATTCGAAAACATCCAATAGAGCGAGACGGCGTTATCAAAGTTGAATATCTTTATTTACGTTGAAAAAGGACAGTGCACTTGCTTTAATCTGAATGAAACATTGTTGCACTGAGCTAAAACTTGACAATTCCCACGCCAAGTCTGAATTTTAATCAAAGCATTTTGAAATTTCAGGAGTTATAACAAAGTTGATTGTCTGTTGTTTATTTTTGTCGGTTGTTACTTTTTGTTATGTACTTACCTATCATAATATGAGCTGCTTATAACAGTAAGTTACAATGTAAGTAATCAAGGCATGACAGAAGTTATATCAACTCTATATTGCTTTAACACGATAAGGATGGTATTAACATATCGTAGGGTTCATTTTAAAACCAGCTGCAAGCCCTAGGCATCACTTTTTATTGTTAAAAGATTCGAAGTGCAAATTGACTTAAAGTAATTTACTTATATTGCTACCTATTAAAAGTATGTCATGCATATACTCTTATAAGAACCTTCTTCTGACAATAACAAACATAGCAAAAAATATATTAGCAAAATCAGTCCAGCGGTACACGCCTGATGCCGTGACCAAGGGAAAATAGGGATTCATTTATAATTATATAGATAAATTAGGTGCTTACCTTTAATCATGTTCGTTTGTGTGTCATAAAATACACACACATGTTACCAATGTGAAAGCCTGTATTAACCTAGAAGATAGCCTGCATTGTCTCGAATTGGTACTTTAAAAATAAAAACTCTCAGTTTAAAAGTAAAATATCCGTCCATTTTAAACAAAGTTACCTTAGGCACCAATCTCTTTAATGAATTTTAAACCTTGCTGACAAAACTTAATCAGAAACCTGTCTAGTGCTGATAAAAACAGCTTAAAGTCTTATCTCTAATCTTTATTTTGTTTACTTTGTCTAGATACTTAAGTTTGCTTATAACGACTAAAACCTACATAAAATAAAGTAGCTAGGTAAGTAGCGAAAAACACCAACTGTCTCAAGATTAAAAGTGCATCGATTATTTTAAAACCACTAAAAACAATCAATTTAGCATCAAACAACGTTATTCCGAGCTTAATGTATACAGTACAATCAGTCACAAATAACTGGTTGCGATTGTCACGGTTGAAAAGAATAAATCAACGCCAGACGGGACGCGCCGCCCCCCATCTCGATTCAAAATGGCCGCCGCCCGGCGCACAGCTGATTCTATGCTCACGTTTTTTTGGGCTTTGGGGTTCCATTTTGTTTTTAATCAGTCAAGCGGATACGTCAGGCGTAAAATTAAACGTAGGTGAGCTTTTGTAATTAAGTTGTTTTGCTATGATTTTTTAATGAATCTAGTTTTATAATTATGAAACGGAAGTTCTTGGTACGGATACAGAATTTAAATAAATTATTTTACACGGTTTTTTTCGTGAGAATGCAAAATATGTCTCTGTTTTAAAGGTGACTTTGTAGAAGGTACGTTGCTACAGATATTAGACGCCAAGCGCCCATGTGACTTTAATAACTCTTTAATCTTCTCAAGGGACTGGAGTTCAGTCTACAAGTCGCCTTGTTCTATCTTTATGATATTAGGTTAAGTTCGCCTTGGAAGGATTAAACGAGTTCTTTATACCCTGCGGGCCGAAATAAATTTAACGTACGTAGGCTTATAAAGAAAAACTGACTTGACTTTAAAGTTAAGCCATGTTTTATATAGCATACATACTTTATCTTAAGCCTTTTAATTGGTTTTAAACAGGACGGAGTGTACGTTACATTGTATGCTTATTTATTTAACGCAATGAAATTAAAAAACATGTAGATATTTCAGCGCTGTCTGAGTTTTATGTTTTTAAATTCAGCTGCATTTTAACGCTGTCAGCGCTTTCAGGCAGTTAATTGGTGCTTGAAATTTACGCGCAGCCGACTTCGCCAGTAACGCATGTACGCGGTAGGTAATGCCGGCGAAATTCCCGATATTTTATTTTGTGCTTCAATTTCCGACAACGCCGCTAGCTGAATGGGGGGTAATTGCGGGTTGCGCCGAGTTTGGGGAATAATTGTGGGAATATTGAGCCCGCGGGAGAGTTTAATACAAGGTAATGCCGCTATTTTACTGGGTCTGCGTTATGCGTAATAGCCCAGTGGACCGAGGACGGGAAATTATCTCGGAACGGGTTCTAAAGCCCCGATGGGAACTAATGACGTGGACTTGTGAATATTTTGAGCTCATTAAGTTTCGTTTTGTTTACGAGCGCAACGGGTTGGTCTTTTGTGGAATAGCTGCCAATTTTGTCTAAGGATCCGTTCATAAATTTTAAGTTTTATAACTAGTTTATATAAGGTTTGACAACTTCATCAAGAATTTGCTTCACTTTGATAGCGTTGTCCGCAGCCTATTTCTTGACCTAGTAGAGAAATTCTGCCTTATTTGGTAGCGCTTCTAACTTAGTTTAAACTAAAAAAACCGTTAAAAATACAAAAATACTCACCAATCCAATGACATCAGCACACCCTTGGACACTGCACACCACTGAATATATTTAATAAGAGCGTCCCGGTCCGGGCGTGCCCTTTAAAAATGCACTGCACTCGTTTTAGTATACGGCCTTGCAGGTTGGTCGGTACCAGGCTAACAGACACATAAAGGAGGTCCTAAGAACCATAGAATAAACACCTCAGTCCAAGACGAAGCCTTAAACTGAACGGAAGAATAAGTGCTGCAGTCGAACGAGAGAAGCAGGTATCACTTGAGATTTTATTGTTTTGGAAATACTTATTCAAGTTTGTTTTGGCATGGCAAGCGTTTTTTCCTGTCCGTTAATAAAAAAATATTGAGAAAAAAATCTTTATTAACGCATATGTTATATCAATCCTGTTTAAAACACCACCTAAATAGGTCATGTGGTATTCAACTCTACTTAGGTACATTAAACCAACCGCAGTCAGGTTATAAAACATCCTGTTACTAAAAATCTCACTCCCGCTGTCAGTTTCCATAAGAAAGTATTTTCAGGAATACAGCTCAGCAGTTATAATTATGAAACCTGTGTATGAGTCGTACCATCAAGATGACAGTTTCTTGCAAAATCATGAATCATTTTATGTTTAGTATACGTTTAAATACAGTTCTGATAATTAGTTGACATTTTACGGTTTTACTTACATACCTAATCTCTACCCAATAGACTATAGTGGCATGATATACATTACCTATTATGATGATACAATTTCAAGTTAAACCATGGACACCCGGTAAAACCGTTGAAAAAAATAATTAATCACAATCCTTATCTACATATTCGTCTAATTATGACATAACATCGCACCGACATAGTTAATTCTAATTAGTAAAGATAAATTACTAAAATAGGGGAGATAAAAAACCGCGTCAATGTCCCAAAACCTCATAACGCCTACCGACCGGGGGATTATAAGATCCAGCCATTTGAATAATTTTCTCGTAGATTTAAAATTCAAAAGCATAATATAGGCATTATGGGTAGGTGGGTTGGCCTTTTGTTTTTTCTGGCATATTCAAGCGGTATATAACTACGTATTTAACTACAAAGTACCAAATAATGTACCTAAGTCTGGAGAGGTTGTATTTATGTCGATAAATAAAGAATACCTATTGGATGCAATTTCCGTAAGTTGAAGCGGTTTAAAAGTACAGTTTATTTTACCTCCTTCAACTTCAATCCTTTACATTTTGCAATTGATTAAGCGCTAGATTAGTTTTAGCTTAATCTATATACTTACTTAGGCATGATTTAGGGATTTATAAGGGCTAAATAAGTGGCTTTAAAGCCAAGAACTTGTAGAAATATTACTCGTAGATAGGCTATAGGATCCTATTTGTGTTTCTTGCGGCGTTTATTAGCAGGTCAAACACTTTTGGAACTATTTCTAGTTTAAAAATAATATTTTGTGTGTTACAGAATATTTTATGTGGAGAGTGATGAATTGGATTATTACAATTTAATACAAGTATAAAGTTAAGCAAGCCAGTATCTATTAATTATTATTTTTGGTTACAAGGGATTGACGTTTTTGTTTTTAATATAGTAGCTTTGTATTAACTATATTAATTGTATTTTAAATATTAAAAGTTTATTTACATGTTTTCACAACTTCACTACCATGTTCAATAATCGCGGAAACTTAAAGAAATGTTAATTAAATGTATTATTTATTTCAATGTGAGTTATTAACATTTAATACCCAAAGAGCAATGTGACTCCGACTTTCAAAAGATTAACCTCAAAATTACTGACTTCACTCCGAAACTTATGGACGTTTAGGACGGTCTGTTCCGATCCGATCCTAATGAAAGCTGTCCAAATCATCATTCTGTCGGTTTGATCGCTTTTAAGCTCGCCCGGGAGCTTTTACGTCTGACTCTGGAGGCGCTAAGCCAATCCAATCGACTTTCCATGAATACGTAATATTTTTGAGAAAGCTTTTTAAAATACACGAATTCTGCCTTGAGATGTATGAATAAATATAAAGCATACATGGGAGAAGTTCAAGTAAGTACCTACTTATCAATGCGATAATGTAACTGGTCAGTTTATATATCGATTTATTTTATCTTATACTATACTAGCTTGTGCCCGTGACTCCGTCGGCGTAGAAGTCATTTATTCATGCTCCCTCGGGCACTGTAAAATTTTTCGGAATAAAAACTATCCCATGTCCTTCCCCGGGGCTCAAACTATCTTCAAACCGAGTTTCAACTAAGTAACAGACCGACATACAGATATACTTTCGCAAATAAAAAAGGCATGGATAGGTTATATAAAGGTAGGAAAAAAATGTATTGCAGGAGTAACAAACCATTCAAAATTGGTTAGGTAGGTACATGTTAAAACAGTATCTAATATTAATGTTAATTCTATGTTAGCAATGTCATTTTCAAACAAACCACTTGATAATTTAATTTCCTTTTCCAGATACGTCATAACTTTTCCAACGAGGTGGATTGAAGAAAGGTTTTTTCAATACAAACAAAAATCCCTAAAAGAAATAACGGGAAAATGAACTTTAATCATACTAAGTCACGGGCTCTCCCTATCGTCGAATAAACTACTCTTAGGTATTGTTAAATATACTACGCAATCAAGAACAAGTCTAAAAAAAGAACGTTCTGAAAATTTAGCTACTATAACACTCTTCGGGTGAATACCAATCCAACGATATTTAAAATCCGTCAGCGCGATTTTACATTCAGGAGATCACAACTAAACAGAAAAATATACACTGGAAAAATACGCTCTTTCCTTTTAAAAACCATTAACCACCGTTAGCAGCTCACGCACCATTTACTAAAGTAACCTTTCGCAATGCAAATTGATCCTCAAATAGTACATTTACAGTAACTTTTGCATAATCGAGTTAATACGCATTTGGATGCAAATGTATGCCGCACGAATTTGAGAAACAACGGCCTATCGAGATATTATGCCAAGGACTAAGGACATAATCGTGGTTGGTTATGAAATCCTGGTAGGAGGTAACCTGGGCTGGGATTCTACACGGTAATAATGATATCGTCTTTAACGTGTTTCCGTATTGTCAACGTTTTGATAACTCTTATGTCATTTATAATAATGGCGACTGAGACATAAACGATTCTAAAACACGTCAAATGCGATATCGTTATAACGCTGTAGAATAGAGGCCCTGGTTGTAATGTTATTTCTTAAAAGTAACTTCCTTGATCTTCAAACGTTTTTTGGAATTTGGTCGTCTTTAAGGACATTTGCAATCTCAAGATGGCAAACTAACAATGCAACTATTACTATAATAAACTTTTCTCATTAACCATAACCATAACCATAATATTTATTAGAAAACCTAACTTTCCTACTGCGACCGGGCGAGTCATTTTCTCCTGGTACCCAGTTTCTAAATATTTTATATTAAAAATGTTAAAAGTGGAAAATAGACAATATTTTTCATAACGAGTTAATAAACCTTCAAGTTGGCTAACAAGATACTAAATAATCTCACAAATCTTCTATCTAAATACCTTTCTACCTACCCTTACACTATGTATCTTAGCTACAAAGCCTTAAACTAAAGCCTGGTTTAATTAAGTTCCAGAATAACGCTTGGGTAAATTAATTTCTTCGGTGCTGTCTGGAAATAATACTTACTTCGCGTATTTTCAGCTCAGTGAGAATTTTAGGTAAGTTAAAAAGGTAAGCAAATTAATTTTACGGACCCTCAGTACTGAGTAGTCACCATATTCCCATTTGCATTGTTAATAATTTGATATTATCCAAGCGGTATTTTAAAGGGTTGGGGCAAGTGTGTCAAACCAACAATATCTCCAACATTTTTTTATGTTAAAACAGGAGGCACACGAGCACTCAGGCCACCTGATGGTAAGTGGAATCTGAGACCCATAGACATTTGAATTCTGAAGACTATAATCCTATGATGCTTTATTGGCCCCGCCTGGGCCGAGCACGCTGCCACGAGATAATTTTTGACTTAGTGTCGGGACTCTAATTCGTCTATACCATATTCCAACGTAAGTTTAGACATAAGATTTAAAAAAAAGTATGTTTTGTGTTATTTAAGTCCTTTTGTTACTAAGCAACTTAATCCCCCGATGGCTGTAATTTTAATAATTTAACAATAATATTTGACACTAGCTCCCGTTTTATGTCATTTGACATTAAGTCCCGCGGCAGCGTGCTCGGCCCACTGATCGATTTTTTTTGTTTTGCCAACAAAATGGACGTAATGAAAACAGGTTATGTTTCTATGCAAATGTTTTATTCGCATCTTGATTTAATTTGTAGACACTACTAAAAATAAAAGTCTTTCTTGCTTTCCCGCTAACTTTTGGCTCTTTATTAAAGTTACCTCAGTTAGGTCAAGTTTCTGGACGCCATTCTGTGCCCAACCCCCCCATACACGTACACAACTCCCTTTATCGAGCCCTTGGCAAGGAAGAAAGTTATTCCAACATAGCTTGATCTACGTTGTATGTAAATAGTATCACTTGGGCTATAAAAAGTTTTCCCACGCCGCCCATAAACGCGTGTAGGCAGGCATTGGTAGTAACACCTACCATAGGTATTTTTGTACCAAAGTAAATCTTTCGAACAATAATTAATAAAACTAAAAATAATCCACCCTCCTCTATTTTTTAATTCGGTTTTTAAGACTGATAATCTTGATTGTTAAGGTGCCTGAAGATTTGAAATAGATAAAACTATAAAAAAAATATTTATGTATAAAGACAAAAGATATTTATTCAGGAATTAGGCCAGCAGCACGAGCACTTTACTCGTGAAAAATCTACCAGCGCATTCCAAGAGGAGACCACTGTTGAAAAGAAATATATAATGAATAATATAATAAACATGAGCACATAACCCTTAAATACTCGCAGACCATACAAACATGATTAAATGAAGTCATATAAAACCCATAACAATTCAAGTAATATACGAGATAAAAGGAATCAATGACCTTCAGACACCACAACTATTGCCAATTTAGTAGTATAAATATGCATGCCGTGGTCTTGTAGGTCTATTATTAGCATACCTACATAACCTAAATACATGACGTAACCGAAATTAACATTCATAACCATTTAAAAGTCTATTCCAAGAGCTCTACAAGACAATGGCCTCTTTATGTGGGTATAGCTAAACTAGAGGTACGCCTTTCAAAAGAAAAAGGCAGTATAAGTATATAAAACCCTTGTGCGTGTGTCTTTTAGCTTTAGACGGCGGTATAGGCCTCACACGAGATCGAAGCGTCGACAGGTATTGATAAATGGTGAGCATACGCGTGCCGACTGACAATCACTATAGGATTGAACTGACGCGGGAGGCATGGGAGGAGAAACAGCGGTTTTATAAGCTGTAGCGAATCGCTTGTGCTCTTTTACTCGCGTTCGTCTTTTTTCTTTGTAACACTGTTTTTTGCTGCAGCGAATGAAAAGGTTTTGTAAAATAATTGAACTTTGCATAAAAATCACTCTGCAAGAATACAATTCATTACGTAACGTCAAATTGGGAACTACAATGTAGTTGAAAGCGCTCTGTCCATTCATCAATTTTGATAGTTCAAATTCATGAAAAAAAAACTAGGTATACACAGTTTAATGATTAAAGGTGTATCAACTAAATATCAACACTAAATTAGGTATCTGGTTAATAATAAAACGACTGTATTTTTTAACAAGGTAGTAAAATATTTTACAAGAATCTATCGGCGGTTTTTCTCGTAATAATACTAATTAAATACGCACAATTATCTAAAGCCTTAGTATTGTTTAATTTTAATAATTATTTTTAGTAAAATCTTTGTTTTTTGGACATATAATCGGATCGCTTATCTCCTATGCTCGGTACCGCAACCAGTACCTTCACATACCTTACGTGGAATTTTTACGTAAGCTCTTCTCTAAAGGAGGGAATTTATTTAGACAACGTACCTCAGATGGCTTGATACTTAATGAGGGCGTAACCGCTCACTCCAACAGTGGCTCGTACCTTAAAACCAAATCGATGTCGGTTTTATTTGTATCTGCTAACTAGTGGAGGCGTCAGCATTGTAAACATAAAGGTAGAGTTTCTGTAGTCAAAAATTGGGGAAACAAGTAGGTATAACGACACGCTAGTCTGTTGGTAGTGACCCTGCCTTCGAAGCTAGGGGTCCTGGGTTCAAATCCCGGTAAGGGCAGATATTTGCGTGATGAGCATGAGTATTTTTTCCTGAGTCTTGGATGTTTTTTATGGATTTAAGTATACCTACCTATATTTCTCTGTAAAAGTAAGTTTATCACTGTCTAGTACCCATAGTACAAGCCTAGAGCTTAGTTTGGGACTAGGTCAATTTGTGTGACATTGTCCTAAGCTGTGATTTATCTAGACACGCGGGAGCGTGTCAAGCCAAGTTCAAGAAACAGAACTGGCGAGCCGCACCGTGTGTAATATTACACGAACCATTTGGAGCCACTTTTGACCCCCTCATAAATCAAAAACTATTTTACATAAACGTATCAAATTTGGGTCATATATTGAGACTTGCGAGATACATATGTGTTCTAAATTTCATAAGCTTATCTCAAACGGTTATTTAGATATTAATGTCCAAAATTCCTCATTTTTATCATTGACTGACCTATAGACCAAAACTCTAACCCAGTTCCAGATGACCTAGAGAGTTAAAATTTGGTATGCAGATAGGTAATTAGATGAATACAAAGGAATAAATAAAAAACTGTCAATTTTTAAATAATTAGATTCTATTATGAACGCTTAACATAAATACCTAATATTACTTAGGGTACCTACGTTATTAACTGGGATTAATTATTATTTTTATATTTAGCGCACATCAATAGTGTAAAATCATTACCTACTCTTAAATAGTGATAAAATAATAGGCATTTAGATTTTCGGTATATACACGACGCGCGCGCGCCGAGTGACGCCGGAGCGGCGCTGCGCTGTGACAACCGAATCGAACCGTTGACGCGAACGTGGCCGAGCGAGCGGCAGCCGCGCTCATAAGCGCGAGCGCTGTCTTGCTGTCCGGTTGTCTCTCGGTTACCTATAAGGTTTATGCTGCGAAATTGCTAAGTTTTCTTAAGGAAAACTTATAATTTGTAGTAATATTATTATTACAATTTCTTTAATAAGTAGGTACGTACGTATAGTATTATAGTATAGGCAATAGTTTAAATAAATAATAATTTTATAGTTATAAGTAGGTAGGTGTATATACTTATTATTATTATTACAATTCCTATAATAAGTAGGTACGTAGGTTTAGTATAGTATAGGCAATAGTTTAAATAAATAATAATTGTATTTTTTAGTAAGTAGGTAAGACTTACCTACAAAAAGCCTTACGAATTATATAGCCTTCGCATGTTCTAAACCTGTTACCTTTCGGTTCTTATTTTATTATTCCGAAAATTTGGCTTGCTGGTAGAAACTACCCATCGAACATAAGGCTCTTCCATGACTGTGTAAAAGTAGGTACTTAATAATAATTCGTATGGGAAAACCAGCCAAGTCAGCCCTTAGACTATATATTTGGATTTTGCATAGAACTTGGCACTCAATCTCAGATCTCCATTCTTTTTGCGGCGAAGCCCACAGCAGAGAATAATTTTTGTATTGAACTTGGCTCTCCTTTTTTACATTTATGTTTTTGGTGGGATTTATTTATTTATGTCGTCATCAATTTTAGTTCTTCTATACTTGACATTCTTTTTCATTTGTGATATGAGTAACGTCAGCGTAAATGGATCTATTGGTACACGTAGCTAACAACAGTTATCTACCAGCAAGATGTAACCTATTCGTGCCACCAGGCATTATCGTTCGTTTGCTTGTGTTCCGTTCTGGAGATAAGACAGCGGATTATGAAAGTGAAGGGATGCCATCTGGGCTTCATAGTAGGCAATGTATTTACAATTAGACCACCGTCCCAGAGCTAAAAAAGTATATCATAGAACTAGTCATGGAGACATTTAACATAATGCTATTGACCTATGCCTATAGAGACCAAATATCCACGCGTCAACTATCAACTTGGAAGTTATGGGGTCCGAAATATAAGAAAATTTGCACAACAATGTATTATAATAACCCAAAACACCATTTCTGACGAAGCTTTTAGGAAGCCAACTGCGAAATTAGCTTAACACATGCGGTGAGAAATGCCTTATTGCCTATTCTGCGTATGTTGCGAGGTCCGTTAAAAGGTGTTTCGATAAAATGATAGGTATACCCGTCCTAATGTATAATCTAAACTAATAATGTAAAGAAATAGTAGTTCATTTTTAGGGTTCCGGAGTCCGTCTGTCCGTCTGTCCGTCTGTCGGTCTGTCCATCTGTCCGTCCGTCCGTCCGTCTGTCCGTCTGTATGTCACAGCCATTTTACTCAGAGCCTATTGGCACTATATAAATGAAATTTGGAGGATAGATGTCATTCTATTTGAGATTTGAAAAAAAAAAACAACTATGATCGTTCATCCCAGCTACGGAGCCCTTCACTGTGCGTGGTCCGACATGCACTTGGCCGGTTTTTTTTGGTTGTTTACAATGGACAAACACAAAACTACTGGACCGAATTTGAAAATTATTTCGCCAGAAGAATGCTATAGTATCACTGAGTTACATAGTTTATTTTATTTTTCGACGCGGACGGGGTCGCGAGCAACATCTAGTTATAGGTAAAATGCCAAAAAATTGTTCCATCTAATGTAAGCTACATTAATCTCGACCGACATCGATAATTCCCGAGAAACATGCCAAAACACGCAGCGTTTGCGAGCCAAATGAATAATGTCAATGTTTAAAAGCATAAGTTTAACTGTCAATTAGAATATTGCGTTCCGTCACGTAAAGTAGGTATAGCCACTTGTACGTTGACTGCACCGTGGCGACCAATCTAAATAATTGACCAAGCGTCCAGACTCAGACGCTAGTTCTTATTGCGGACTACAAATCCTTGGAGACGTTAAAATATCATTTTAACAAAGCTACATAATTATTATTTTTTACAAGACTGCAATCCTTAGACCTCAAATTCGTTGCCCTGAGGACTAAGATGGAATGCTATATGCTAGTAATTATACCGGTTGTCTTATCCACACACCGGAACACAACAACATGAACACTGCTACTAGGCGGTAGGTTAATGGATAAGATGGTGGTAGCGATTCAGACGGACTCTGCACAGGGTCCTACCACCACTAAATATTAAGGGACATTGTTACACAAATTGACCTAGTCCCAAACTAAGCTCTAGGCTTGTTTTATGGGTACTAGATAACGATAAACTTACTTATATAGAGAAATACATACTTAAATACATAGAAAACATCCAAGACTCAAGAACAAGCACTCGCCCTCATCACACAAATATCTGCCCTTATTGGCATTTGAAATATTTGAACCCGGGACCGCCAGATTCGAAGGCACGGTCACTCACTCACTACCAACTAGGCTAATGTTTCGTCAAATCGCTGACTACAGCCATTTTGAATTAGATTTGTATCTTTCAAATCGTTAACAGTAGGTAGGTAAATAGGCTAGGCTAAGATTTTTACCAGTGTATTAGTGACAGGTTGCAAGCCCATCGCCTAACAGTCCTACAAGCCCTTATTCCTTAACTCGCCTCTTACGATATCCATGGGAAGAGATGGAGTGGCACTATTCTAACCTGGCAACCACACGGGAATATTAATAATTAACAATATTAAGGTACACTGAGGACTGTTGAACACACTGTTTTTTCTTTGCGTAGCATATTGGAGTTTATATAATCATTTTAAACGCACCGATAAAAGTTGTTAAATTTAATACAGCTATGACAACTTTTGTTGAAAAGTATACCGGTATAAACCATTTTTAGAAAAAAATGTGTTTGCTTCAATAGTGCGAGGGTAAAAAACTTTATTTTAATAGCAACAGTATAATATTTTTATAAATAAAGGTATTTTCAAAGAGTCAAAACGCACGCGGTGCGCCATCAAATATATTGAACCGAAACTGCTGAAAGTAAAAGCTGATTCAGCATTCGACTCCACGGCTTTTTGCTCCCATGTAGGTAGTAAAGGGTGGGAGTAAAGAAGTAAAAAGAGGAAAAAGTGTATTATTAGCCCGCCGAAATGGAATTGGAACATTCCAGAGAAACTTACAGGGTATTTTAACGGAAATTCACTTGCATCCCACTTCGTTTCACTTTACTGGCTCAGGGCATCATACTTTCACCACGTTCACCATTTAACTTTATTTTCAGAAATGAAATTTTCCTTTTTACGAACGTAGGCAAAAGAAAGTTAGATGTTCTAAGATGTTAGGTATGTTTGCAGGTAAACAAATCTTTGACATTTTCACGACGTATTCTTGAAACGTTACTTAAGTTTACAGCAACAAGAGGCAACCCACTTAGGTTTGCAATTCTAAATCTTCACGTGCACTTAACAAGCACGATAGTGAAGTGTTTTTGGAACGAAATGATAAGGTTTTTAGGAAAATTCTCAAGTAGTTTAATACAAAGGGAGGTTGGTACTTAAACGCGTAAAGAAATAAATGATCTAACATCGACTCAATTTTTATAGCCTTTATGTAATTAATTTTATTTCCTTTATTTCTCAATCTGTGGTAATCCGAAACCGAAAGCTGTCCAGGAAATCGAACTGTCAAAAACATCAATATAATGATCTTTTCGTTCATCTTTATGTGCACTTTGATGATGCCGCCTATCCATTGAGGTAAATGGTGTTAAAGGGACTAATCGACGTTTAAGGTGTGTCCATACTTTAACATTTTACAAGAATATCGTCAATCGACACGACACTTAAAATTTAGAGCGACAGCGTATCGTGCTGCTTGAAGAATCATTAAGACGTTAATCAAATTTGCAATAAATATTTGAGTGCTGTGAGTGTTTTTCCGATACGCGTTGACAGACTTATTAGTAGGTGTACTAATTTGTACCCGCGACTTCGTCCACGTTGTTTGTTTAACCCCATTTTATCCCTAGTTTTAACAAACTCAAATTTCAGTTACCAAATGTTTCGATTGTCCGAGTTTTGATGAGTTTTTTTCTTCTGAAACCGGTTACTTTCCTGGATTGCTATAAAACAAACCTAGCCTTAGCTTCAGATTCTGTAGGTTTATCTTTTTAATCATTTTAACAAGGTTTTGAAAAGAACATGATTTTCAAACTTGTGAATTTTGAACAAATAAAACAGTTAGAAAACAAAACTTCGGATACTGTTGGTCGTGTTTTATGTCTAAAAAGAATCGAGTTCAAGAATTTTATGTTTCTAGCTACGTAGTTCGGTTTCGATAAATTTTAAAGTGCCGCAAAATTCAGTTATTTACTTAAATTTCCCTAATTAACACCGTCAAATACTTTTGTTGCACGACAAAGTCGCAGCCATCTTGCGGCACAATGCCACCGCAAACGGGCCTTAATAGGCCGGGGCTATCCCTCGAAAAGTTACGAGCACGACAGGTGTGATACCGAATTAACTTCTTATATAAACCGGGTTTTTATACAACACCGACTACCTAATGAACCCCCGGGATCATCGTAAGGGAATGAATCTTAGTCGGAGTTTCGTTAACTCTGACCTCGGTGACTTAATTAAGGATTTTGGCTAGGTGCTTAATATTAAAAGATTTCTTCCCGGGATTTTGCCGACCAACCTGCGAGACGCTTCACGGTATCTGAAACAAAGAAGGGTTTATAAGATTGTGTTTTGTTTTAAAATGGCGAACGTTTTGAATGCGAAGAGGAGATAATAAACTCGTCAGTAAGAAATGACTTGATCATCATAACTGACTCTGAGTTCAGCCGTTAATGGATAGGTAAGCCCAGTATTTTCATTTCACGCGGCTTCGACATTTAGATTGATGTTGCGGAGTTGGGTAATCTACGTAAAATGAAGGAGTGGGACGGCATTCCGTGGATGGAAGACACCACAGATATCAATAAAGCTGTAAAACTGTAAAATTGGATTGAACTAAACTGAATAACAACCCCAGAATAACAGTTCGTCACATTTGTTTCCCCCTTAGGAGTTCTGTGTAATTTTTCCCACAATGCTATAAAATAGCAGCATTAGATTTAAACTTCAAATAGATTAAGATGTTTGCATTAGAGTGATATTTTTTTTACTTTCGTTTCATTCGTGAAAACAATGTCTCTGGTTCCAGTACACTTTGCCTTTTAAAAGGTTTTTACGAGTGAATCTGCACAAATTGACTACGAATAACCTTATTAAACTAAAAAGGCGCTTGCTTTGTTTAGGGGTTTTACCCTTAGGAAACATTTTGAATAAAAAAGAGTATTTACTCTAAAAATGGTAAGTATTTTTGCTGAATCGCCTACTTTTGCTGTTTGTAAAGTATTAATAGGCGTATAACGGGGGGTTACCTTTGTTTCGTCAAAAAGTTATTGTCCCATATTAAGGTCAAATAATGTAGAAGATCACACTTCGTCATCTATTCCTATGTTTAAACATTCAAAGAAACAAATGATTGAATAGTCCTACTAATATCCTACTAATACTTTATCATACGAAAGTTCGTGTGTATGTGTGTCTGTGTGTGCAACGGCTGGACGGATTTGGATGAAATTTAGAATGGAGATAGCACATAGGGCTAGATTTTTAGAAATTAGAAATTCTCGGGGAAATAACCTTAATCAAAATCTAAATCATCGAAGTAGCAGGCCAAAGCTACTAATAAATACTGGGACCGAAACATTCATTAAAATACACATTACATAAATACTTAGTTAATAAATCTTTACACTTTTAAGATTATTTTTTAACTAAGGAGTGCAAAGCACAGGCCCCCTGTATATGTTTTTACATTTATTTATTTAAACACACATATGTTATGTGTGTATACGTATGCCTTTCTACATTCTTATTCAATGGGTATCAAGTGCTTAAATTTTCTAATAATATATTTCTTAATAGTGTTTTAATTCTATAGTTGCTTATTCTATAACAAGTGCATTTTTAGTAATATTTTTAATAGTTTTAGGTTTATCTAATAGCCAACTGTGTTTGTTTAAATTGAACAGTCAAATTATGCTTTATTGCTGCTTTTTTAGCCTTAAATAAGATTTCATCTCCAGATTTTAAGCAACATTAAATATTAAGACGCTGGCTCTGTACAGTGTAACTTTCATTTCAGGGCACAATATATCGAAACGACTCCGAAACAAGTTCCATTCGATCCAGGAGTTAGTCGTCATCCGTCCGAGTCACTGACCTCTTTAAGACCCGTGTTACACTCACGACAAGTTGTTCTGGCATGATAATGGCATGAGACTGGGCTTGGGTGAATATTTGGACGTTTCAACCGCGTGTTGTCTTTATACTGACGAAAGTAACAGTAACCAACAACTATTGAAATAGAAAATCAGCAGTAGTTCCATTCCGTTTAAATGACAAGAAAATTGGTAATTATACCTGGAATGACTAAAATGCGAAGACCATATCGAGGGCGGTTATAACGCCGTAGAAACACTACACCAGCTATTATTTACTTTTTTTTTTTGACTTTGCCTAAACAATATAAATTCCAATCGTTTTCATATTGCTGCTCCATTCTCATTTCGCTTTGGAAATGGAAAGATAAAAAAACTTGACAAACAGGAGGCAACACTAATATTTTTTCTTATACGTTACATGTCTGGTGGGTAAACTCTTAAACTACTTACGTATTTACTTTTTACTTTGTTTTTGAGTTATTACCCGGCAGACCTATGTAGTGCCTTATCAAGCACTATTAACAACTAAGTGCGTATATTTTTAATTCAGTCGCAAGTCTCACGAAGCAGCCACCCGGCTTAAGCAGTAGGTACTATGTAACTCTGCCTTATATGCCTACACGGATCTATTTCAGATAGTCAGTTAATACCTTCTGTCAAATTAAAAAGTGAGCTGTTTAGGAAAATACCACACCAGTACCCTTACCACGAGTAACAGTAACCGTACTCGCTAGCGAATCACTATTTTTCATGGACAAGATTCAAAAATAAACGAGTTATATGTCTTTTAATGTCTAAGTATACGGCGGTAAGAGTCCTAGCTATCCATAACTCATGACTAAGGACCATGAATATATTTTTTCTTACCCTCTCTGAAAACTGCTAAGAAAGAAAAAGATAACTGTATACGTGAAAAAATTGTGTTGTTACTTTTTCATAAGATATGAAGCTTTAAAAAGTCATAGTTAAGACCCCCTGCAAAAACACTCTATACATGCCTGACGACAGGAATGACGACACAGCTGTTGTTTAATATATGGATCTTATAAAGAAACTAGCATTTATTTTGGAAATTACTATTTTTAAGACAATATCATTGAATTAAAATATAACGTAATATATAAAATGAGGATGCCGAAAGAACAATCTTAACCTCTAAAGAAGTTTTTTTTTTTAATATGTTTTGATTCTATATAAAATCTTTATAAACGAGTCTAAACTTAGTGCATTGTATTTTGATATTTTTTTTAGTTTTTAGGGTTCCGTAGCCAAATGGCAAAAAACGGAACCCTTATAGAATAGATTCGTCATGTCTGTCTGTCTGTTCGTCCGTATGTCACAGTCACTTTTTTCCGAAACTATAAGAACTACACTATTGAAACTTGGTAAGTAGATGTATTCTGTGAACCGCATTAAGATTTTCACACAAAAATAGAAAATAAAAACATAAATTTTGGGGGTTCCCCATACTTAGAACTGAAACTCAACATTTTTTTTTCATCAAACCCATACATGTGGGGTATCTATGCATAGGTCTTCAAAAATGATATTGAGGTTACTAACATCATTTTTTTCTAAACTGAACAGTTTGCGAGAGAGACACTTCCAAAGTGTTGAAATGTGTGTCCCCCCCCCTGTAACTTCTAAAATAAGAGAATGATAGAACTAAAAAAAACATATGATGTATTGTACATTACCATGCAAACTTCCACCGAAAATTGGTTTGAACGAGATCTAGTAAGTAGTTTTTTTTTTAATACGTCATAAAAACATTGATCAAAGCTACAACGAACTCTTATATTATGTTACTTGCTGCTACGGAACCCTTCATGGGCGAGTACGACTCGCACTTGGCCGCTTTTTTTTTTCTAAATTGTATCAATGAAACTCAATTCTGTGTTTCATGCATGTTCGCTATCGAAGCCGTGGCATGTAGCTTTTGTTACCATTACCGTCGTGTGTCCTATACCTTACATCGGAGCGATGCAGTTGTCAAATTGAAAAGAAAATATTGTGACAGTAAAGACGGGGATAAAGAAAGAGACAGCAAGTGAATGACTGCACGATTATTCAATCAGAGGCGGATGCATCGAGCCACTGACCTCAAGCTGTCAAATGCCCAAACGACATTGTATTAAATATTGTAAATGGTTGGCTTCTATTTCGTCGTTGGAAGCCTTTCTACACCTTCGTACTATTGGTAGACTGATAACTGAATAGTGGAAAATATTTCATCACTTAAAGCTTGTATAACAAACATAATGTTAATAACTAACACAGTAAAGTCAGACCCTCGATTGTAAAAGAAATCTACACAAAACAATGTAACATCGTTTTCAATAAATAATTCAATAGACGCTATATATTTTTAATAGTAAAACGATAACCCAAGCCAATTGTCTGTTACCGTTTCAATTTGCAGCCCCCATAAAGCTGTAGGTATTACATCTGCGATGAATTGTAATTTTATAGGTGGTTCTGCAGTCCAATTACATTTTATATTGAAGCGATGACGGAGGTATTGCAGGGTAAGGACGAAATTGTCTCCAAATTTGGATAATTATTTGGTACAATGTGTTTTTGTTGGAACATAGAATGGAATAGAAGAGAAAACGTTGCTAGAAAGCGATTACCGCCCGATGCGTTCTCGGAGATTATAGTCGTCAGGAGATATTATTTCTACTCCGTAAAACCACATTGCTTTTGAAATGTTATCGTATTGTTTTTAACTACACCGTGTCAATGTGTCAATTAACCAAGAGCTATTGTAACCTTGACTATACAGTAACATCATATCACTACATAGTATAAAACAAAGTCGCTTTTTCTGTCCCTAAATCCCTATGTATGCTTAAATCTTTAAAACTACGCAACGGATTTTGATGCGGTTTGTTTAAATAGATATAGTGATTGAAGAGGAAGGTTTATATGTATAATACTTTAATCCAGAGCGAAGCGAGGGCGGGTCGCTAGTTAATGATAAAACAAAACATTTCGAACAACGCAGATTTCAAACTTGAAAATTTTGAGGATTCTATGATCATCAAGAATTATTGCGTATTAAATAAATCCTTGTAAATTAGCTAGTCATTGACAAAAATAATATAGTTTCCTAACAGATTTATATATCCTCATGAATAAACAATATGCCTATCGATGAACTTTTTTAAATTCGTCATAAATCAATCTTATATATCTAATATTTCTTGACACTAAGCACTTAACTGTTTCGAGTCGTAGGTGGCAAAAGGGAATAAATGTCGATATGTATCATCATCAAATATGATATTCAATAATGCGCTACCATTGTTAAATCCTTCTTTAACGTAATGGTGTGTTTCCTTAGAAGCTTCAAAGCAACTGTAACTTTATCTGTAAAGTGGTAGAGCTGAATTCGTTTCAGCTTTAAGTAGTAGTTCTACCCTTTTGTGATAGGGTAGTACTATGTTGATAATGCGTAGGCGGCGAAGTGATCGTTTGATAAATCTAGTTAGTTGTACAAGTTTTCTCTCAGAGAAAGCTCTCAACAAAGTACAAGCTGGTTTTACTTAAGTTGATTTATAGCACGAAGTAGGTTTATTTTATACGAAGCAAATGTAATGAAATCAGTCTTTAGTCACGTTTATAATTAGTACCCGGGTGACCGAGCTCTACTCGTGTAGACGACACTATTAAATCATAATTTGATAGTGTCGTCTAAGTATGTGGAATACCACGGATCCCAATTTTTCGACTGACAACGGCTGACGGATCGATTTTTTGACCCGAAAATCTCTATTCCGCAATCGTTAAAATCGTTAGCGCTGTTTTTGCGTAGGTGATTACAAATATATAAACAAAATGATTGCTCGTTTAATAGATAATAGGATAAGAATTATGGTGTCAAAAACATATTAAATCCTTTAAATTTTCAAGTGGTTACACATCATTATATTTCATATTATTAGGTAAGTTTGCCTTTAAGATGTAATTGTATACTAGTATGGCCTATAATGTCTTGCTAAAAAGAGTCTATTTTTATGTTTAAAAACGTTCGAATTAAAAAAGAACTTAACACAATATTGTGTGGTCCATAGGTTGATTGGACAAAACTATGCACCACATGTTTTTGTTTAGTAAAGTATAAAGTAAAGTAAAGTAAAGTTATGTTCACTGGCATATGTCCTACACTGGTAAATAAAAAAACTAATTTATGCGAATAACATTCGCAGTGCCGAGTGAAAAATCGATAAACGTAAATTGTGAACAATGTAAGCTTGACCAATGAACAAGCCCGAGTGATCTTCGACATAATATTAAAAGCTATTCGCGTAATTATTAACATTACAACAATTTATTACAGTTTAGCATCATTATCTACATTAATAAAATGCAATGTTTAATATTTACACGGCAGATATCAATGCTATAATAACTATTATATAGCGTCGATATCGTCCGTTACGCCTCTATTGCATATTGTATTATATCGCAAATTAACATCTTATTTTTTTTTCGCTCACCTTACTTTAACAATCTGATTGTAATATCGAAGCCAGCGCCAAACCAAAGTAAAATGAGACCCTGCGTGCAAGTCACAGAAAGCGAGAGAAAAACGTATAAAAGTAATGTCTGACATATTACATAGATACTTACTCTAGGCCTAACCTAGGATAAATTCTTTAGATTGTTTATGGCATATAGAAGGCAAAAGAGCATAAGGGTCACCTGATTGTCAATAAATTAATGAATATCTAGTAAGTTCTGGGGCCAGGAATACATTTGCAATGCCTGATTTTAGGACTAGACTAAACCTCGAAAATTGTAATGTTAGTTAATAAAAAAAAAATGTTATTCAAATTCCTGCTACTCAGACACTTTGCTCCTTTTTTAAACTTATGTATTAAAACCTACATCACTAAGACTCCACTTTATTAATATTAACTGACTTAGAGTGCGAATGTTAATGCAGTTTCGAACTTAAAACTGTTATGAATTTTAATGAAATCAATAAATAATTGTATTTCTAGAATGCTATATTATGCTGTAATGATGATAATTATTTACTGATGTCGTGATGTCAAATATAATTTATGTTATGTATATTTAAACAAACTCAAGAAACCACCTTTTTATTTTTATAAAGAGCCAGTGAGAAATGACGGTCATGATCATGACTTACTTAATACGTAATTGGTTGATCAAGTTGGGAATTTATATACTAATTAGGACATAAAATACTAAGTTATTCAGTTGTATGTTAAGGCAAGTTATGTTATCTGCGATTGTATCTCACTACCTACGTCGACGTTACTCGTTAAGATGCCGATGTACAGTTGGATCCGACGCAGCCTAATAACTAAATAAAAAAAAACTGTTATTTTTAAAAATATCATTGGGTAAGTGAGAAGTGGCATTAAAGTTTATTTCAAAGATTTTTTTATGTTAAAGGAGCACACGAGCACTCAGGCTACCTGATGGTAATCTGAATCTGAGACCTATAGACATTTGAATTCTTAAGACTATAATCCTAAGACCTCAAATGCGTTGCGTTGCGTTGTTGTTGGGTTAAGATGGAATGCCTCTATGCTAGTAATTTCACCGGTTGTCTTATCCCAACACTGAACACAACAATGCGGACAGTGTTGCTTGGCGGGTGGTTAATGGATAAGATGGTGGTAGCGATCCGGACGGACCCTGCACAGGGTCCTACCACCACTGAATTTATCCTTCGGTAAAGTAGGCTCGGATGCCCATGGATTTGTACCTTATCTCAATATTATTGTTCACCCTACAGACCAAGATGGAGAAGTTCTATCCCTTGCTATTTCCATTTTATTACAATGCGAACACTGCTTCTTGGCGACAGACTAATGAATTAGGTAGTCAAGGCGATTCGCGACGTGCAAACATTACAAAAAAAACCTGCCGTGTGGGTGCCGGGTTATAATAACCACTTCATGTCTTCCCTTGGATGTCGTAAGGAGCGATTAAGGGAATAAGGGCTTGTAGTAACTGTGCGGCAATAGGCTTGCAACCTGTCACTAATACACTAGTGACATTCTTGGCCTGATTGTGCAAAATGTGGTTACAGAATTACAAGTCTTTAGAGCTGTTGGTATTTCTGTAGCTCTGCCTACCCCGCTCTGGGAATGAAGGCGTAATGTTATGTACTACAAAAAAAACCTAAAAGATTCGAAAGCGCAGAATTGAAAAGCAGCTTAGAGGCTCTATTCTACCAAATCGTTGGTAAAAGCATATCGTTTTTGTCATTTTATCGTATTGTCAACGTTATGATAGCCCTTATTTACCTGACAGTAGGTAATCAATGGCGGCCGAGTTAAAAACAATACGGAAACACGTCAAAGTCAATGTGTCTTTACCCAGTAGAACAGAAACCCGGCTTTGGTTGATATCACTAATTTTAAGTACGTATAGCTACATACATCCATAACATCACGCCTCCAATCCCAGAGTGGGGTAGGCAGAGCTACAGAAAAACGAAAAACACTAAAAAGTTTATAATTCTGTAATCACATTTTGCACGATCAGGTTAAGAATCGCCTAACAGACCTTATTCCCTTAGTCGCCTATTAAACATAGGGGTATAGCTGAAAAACTTAAGTACGTAAGGACCTGTTGTATGTACTTAGTTGTAACACATCTGTGGTGCTAGACAAGTTGCATTAGACACTCGCTAGCGATTATGTTTCGATTGAAAAATATATGGAATTGACGTATGTGTCACGTTACTATCTCGGTGGCTTACGTCAATTCCATACATTTATCAATCGAAACATAATCGCTAACGATTGTCGAATGCAACTTGTCTAGCACCACTGTATAGACCGTTTGACATTCTATGTTTGAAATTCGACATAAGTTCTCTCTTAATCTCTTAATTGGCTCGCATTTTTTGATCGTTTGGATTCTTGTCTTACGTAGCTGACTGTAAGTTCTGGAACGTTCTGATTCTCATTTGAATAATGATCGCTCGCGATGCAGACGCCCCTCACTGCAACAAAGTATTGATTGGCCGAGAGAGATGAGAATACTGCGCTACTACGGGCTTCGAGACGCTTGAGTGAGTTGCAAGTGAGGTTAATTGAAAGGTTACGAAAAATTCACAATTTCACTGGCTCAATAAAATGCCCACGTAGACAAGCCTAATAAGGCTTATTTTCTGTGCAAACCAACACAGGGTCACAGGATAGCATATGTATGGTAGGTATGCCGTCTACATAAAACCGATTCTTTTTAGAGAAGTGTAAATTAGTATTTGTCGAATAGTATGTTCTTATTTGAGTAATTTTTCGTCCAAATTTTAGTTACCAACTGTTTAATAGGTTAGGTTAGGTTAGATGTATTCTTCTCGATACTGTTTACTATTTATCTGTTTATCTACAATTACCTACTGTTAAAAATTCAGCTTTAGCGGTTTCAAGGAAAAAGGGTCTCAATTTCTCAACGTGAGTCTGCCTCGATGAAAAGGAAGTCACCTTTAAAAACTAAATAAAGTACATACACATTACTTTACAAAATGCAGTGTTAGGTAACTATAATATTACCATAATTATAGGAATGAAAAAGGTTTTTGGCTATCTAAACTTAAATAATATACTACTGAGTACTAAAGCAAACTGTAGAACTGAGTCAGAAATCTAAATAGTCAATAGGAAGTCAGCCAGTTTTCTATAACTTGACGTTTTCTTGGATTTGCCTTGAGACGGTGATCAGATCGATTTATTAATACGGCCCTGGCCCTGATTTGATTGGATCGAGAACGCGGAGGTAAACGGTAGTAACGCTTTCGTCAAATAATACCGCAACGTAGGCGACGTTCTATTTTCGAATTCGAGCCGGAATTATATCATCTAAGGTTGGAACGGTCTACGGCACGCTCGTAAATACTGGCTTTCTCCCGTGACTTCGCTCGTGGACGACTTTTTTAAATGCTATTCCGCTTAAAATAGTATTCTTAGTAAGCACCTAACGAGAAAGATACAACGTAACTGCCGATACTTTGCTTTATAAGCAGTATATTTAAAGACAAGTAATAGACTACGTAATTTAATTTTCTATGTATATTCGAAAACACCAACTTATGCCACCGTAGTATTCTCGATCTACATACCATATATATTGACGTATGTGTCACGTTACTATCTCGGTGGCTTACGTCAATTCCATACATTTATCAATCGAAACATAATCGCTAACGATTGTCGAATGCAACTTGTCTAGCACCACTGTATAGACCGTTTGACATTCTATGTTTGAAATTCGACATAAGTTCTCTCTTAATCTCTTAATTGGCTCGCATTTTTTGATCGTTTGGATTCTTGTCTTACGTAGCTGACTGTAAGTTCTGGAACGTTCTGATTCTCATTTGAATAATGATCGCTCGCGATGCAGACGCCCCTCACTGCAACAAAGTATTGATTGGCCGAGAGAGATGAGAATACTGCGCTACTACGGGCTTCGAGACGCTTGAGTGAGTTGCAAGTGAGGTTAATTGAAAGGTTACGAAAAATTCACAATTTCACTGGCTCAATAAAATGCCCACGTAGACAAGCCTAATAAGGCTTATTTTCTGTGCAAACCAACACAGGGTCACAGGATAGCATATGTATGGTAGGTATGCCGTCTACATAAAACCGATTCTTTTTAGAGAAGTGTAAATTAGTATTTGTCGAATAGTATGTTCTTATTTGAGTAATTTTTCGTCCAAATTTTAGTTACCAACTGTTTAATAGGTTAGGTTAGGTTAGATGTATTCTTCTCGATACTGTTTACTATTTATCTGTTTATCTACAATTACCTACTGTTAAAAATTCAGCTTTAGCGGTTTCAAGGAAAAAGGGTCTCAATTTCTCAACGTGAGTCTGCCTCGATGAAAAGGAAGTCACCTTTAAAAACTAAATAAAGTACATACACATTACTTTACAAAATGCAGTGTTAGGTAACTATAATATTACCATAATTATAGGAATGAAAAAGGTTTTTGGCTATCTAAACTGTAGAACTGAGTCAGAAATCTAAATAGTCAATAGGAAGTCAGCCAGTTTTCTATAACTTGACGTTTTCTTGGATTTGCCTTGAGACGGTGATCAGATCGATTTATTAATACGGCCCTGGCCCTGATTTGATTGGATCGAGAACGCGGAGGTAAACGGTAGTAACGCTTTCGTCAAATAATACCGCAACGTAGGCGACGTTCTATTTTCGAATTCGAGCCGGAATTATATCATCTAAGGTTGGAACGGTCTACGGCACGCTCGTAAATACTGGCTTTCTCCCGTGACTTCGCTCGTGGACGACTTTTTTAAATGCTATTCCGCTTAAAATAGTATTCTTAGTAAGCACCTAACGAGAAAGATACAACGTAACTGCCGATACTTTGCTTTATAAGCAGTATATTTAAAGACAAGTAATAGACTACGTAATTTAATTTTCTATGTATATTCGAAAACACCAACTTATGCCACCGTAGTATTCTCGATCTACATACCATATATACCTAGGGGATACAGATTATATTTTAGCAGTCCTAAAATACTTTTTGGTTTTTTGTTTCATTTACCAACCTGCTTTATTTTCTGTAACCGTAAATATTTCAGGATTTTATAAAAGCTAACCTAACCTAACCTACAGGGTTCTACACGATGGTACTAAAATAAATTCTGAAAATGTATATACCTAACATTCATTTGGCACATGAAAAATTTGGGAAATGATACATTTGACCAAAATTATTTTGGCTAAACGGCAGGCCTAACTGCCTAGAAATGACGTTGATGACTCTCTTTCTCGATATTTTTTAATCTTAGAGTAAAATTTTAATGGTGGAAGATGCTGTAATCGTATTCTGGTTCATTAGATTAATTAAAAATAAGCGTCATTACCTACACCATTTGTGACCAAAAGTTACCCCTTTTGATCAAATCTAATCTAGGTATATCCAACACTAAGTAAATTGTGCATAAATATTACGATTATCATAGTCCCGGGATCCCGGTATACAATAAAAATAAATCAATATTATATAATAATATAAGTACCCCGTGTGGTTGCTGGGTTAGAATAGTGCGTCTCCATGTCTTCCCGTGGATGTCGTAAGAGGCGACTAAGGGAATAAAGGCTTGTAGTACTGTGAGGCGATAGGCCTGCAACCTGTCACTTAACCTACTTGTGCAAAGTGTGGTTACAGAATTATCAACAAGACTTTTTAGAGTTGTTGGTATTTTTGTAGCTCTGCCTATCCCACTCTGGGAATGAAGGCGTAATTTAATGTATGTATGTATGTAAATCAATATTTTCGGGGCCGCGGCTGGTCCTCTTGCGAACTTTAGGATAGGCACGACCTATTCCATCCCTTGGTAACTAGCAATTAGAGATCTTGATTTAGATCCTAATCATTTTAGGGTTCCGTACCCAAAGGATAAAAACGGGACCCTTTTACTAAGACTCCGCTATCCGTTTGTTTGTCACTCCGCTATCCGTTTGGCTGTATCTCATGAACCGTAGCTATATAGTTGAAATTTTCACAGATGATGTATTCCTGTTGCCGCTATAACAACAGAATAAAATAAATTTTCAAGTGGGGCTTTTTTGCTCGAATTTAATAACGGCAACAGGTAGACGCTTAAAATAATCACAAAACATTATGTTGTATTTTACCTAAAAAAAAAAACAAGTTATATATTAGGGGGCTCCTATACAACAAACGAGATTTTTTGCCATATTTTGCTCGATATTAATCACGGCAACAAATAGACTAATAATGTTTTTATGTTAAGGAGAAGGCACACGAGCACTCAGGCCACCTGATGGTAAGTGGAATCTGAGACCCTTAGATATTTGAATTCTCAAGACTAATCCTAAGACCTCAAATGCGTTGCCAACCCTGAGGACTAAGATGGAATGCCTCTATGCTAGTAATTTCACCGGTTGCCTTATCCCCACACCGGAACACAACAACGTCTAACGTTGTATACATAATGGTACGGAACCCTCATGTGCGAGTTCGACTCGCACTTTGCCGGTTTTTTGATGTATTTATCAAAATATTATAATGTATAGGGGCGAAATTAAGTCGTCTATCACCTAACACCGCGAAAGCTTTCAGCTTTTCATATTTAAATATTTCATTTAAATATTTTAAGACTATTAAGTGTTGAAACGATAGTAGGTACTTTAAAAAATAAATAGGGTACCTTTGTGACTTGCTGCTGAAAGGTGGGATTAGGAAGATCAACACATACTAGCACTTCATAGTACTATGCCTCAATTTAAATAAAAATAGACCGTAATACAAGCTCAAAAAGTCCTTTATTAAACCTAGTTTAGTACAGTTGCGGACATTTAAAATGTCATCAAACGTTATTAGAAGGAGATATAGGATGCCTATTACTATCTAATTAGATGAGGCAGGTTTATGTACCCGCTATTTTAGTCCCACGAAAATTTGAGCTCAGTTTCAGTTAAATGTTGATAGTAAAAGTGACATAATAAAGGCGTGTATATTGTTTATGAAAAATATAATTTGAAAATGCAGTCGCCTGTAAACTTGTGCATACATAAGAACTAACGCGTATTAGTTTTTCAACGATTAATTGTATTGAACTGAGATGATATATTATAACTTCATGAATCACTACTTTAACTATTAGTTGTTATACCAACTTACATAAACGGTTATTTGTCACATAAATTGACATTATTAAAATGTATTAGTTATTTTATACAATTTGACGTAATATCCTATAAATATCACCATTAAAGTGATTTAAATACCTTTATCTACATAACTTATTAACATTTTTTAAACATCTTTTTATATGGTTTGACGAGAAGTGATTAGCGGTAGTCATTATGACCCTATCTACGAAACTAGAAAACACGGGTCGATCTCGATATGGGCAAATATTAGTGTTATTACCGCAAGAATTTGTCTTTAATGTGTTGCTATATGTGTAAGTATTATTTATTTATAATACACATAAAGAAAGAGGTAATTAAGATATCACAGAAGCGGGCCGTACATCCATCTTCTCGCAGAACTTCAGACATTCGTCACACTCGTTTGCCCATCTACTTGCAAACACATCACAGCTTGTGGCTGACGCGAGGAGCAAGTTTATCAGATGCAAAGTTCATACTAGCGGAGTAAGTATATATTTCTCTATATAAATACGTACCTTAAGTTCATGGTTATCTACTACCCCTAAAACAAGCCTAGTCATTGTCCCCTGATATTAATTTTTTATCGCTACCACGTTATCTATTTACAAACACAACTTTCGCTTAGTTCACACAAAGTCAAAGTCAGGTGTAAAAGGCAAAAAAACAAAGGTTAAACACACCAAACCAGTTTCGATAATAACATCCGCAGAACATAAAATAGATACATTTTCATCAGCTGATTGAACATGCCTTATAAAATATCGCAACGCTGCCGTCCCTGTATATATTTTCGTATCTTTACGCCGATAGCTGATACGTTTGCCAGTTTATCTGTCGGCTGAGCCAATGTCGATGGAGGAAGCAGAAGATACCGTCGGTTAGCAATAATAATAATGCGGAGAGGAAACTCGGCGGCCTGCCAGGCTTCCATCGATCCAATATACAACCCGCCAACGCCACAAGAACCCCCAAAACCAGCAACCAACCCCTAAACTTCGACCCCAACGCTGGATCCAGGGACGCAGGGTAGCTCAGTGTACACTGGTTCTGCAGTCAAGTAGGTCAGCAGGAAAATCTACAATCTACAACTACTCTGTGGATGTGGATTTTTTGGGAAATCAACTGAGAGGATTTCCGGGTCAATGCAAATGAGCATGTTTATCTGATGGAGTCGGGGTTCGAGGGCGTTTTAAATAAATGGAGGAAGGTAGATTTGTATCCAGTCTCATGGGGTGCGGTAAATATTTGCTCGACTTTAACCCTTTCTTAAGAAAGTATTTGTTTAATACGGACAAGAGGAAAGCTTGTTTTTATGGTTCCGTACCCGAAGGATCCAAACGGAACTATATTGCTGTCACTCACGTGTTTGCTTGTCGTCTGTCAACAGGTTTAAATTTTCATAGTATAAGCATCTTGTTGGCCCAAACACATACAACTTTTTTTACCTATCTCATCGAATGGATATCGTTGTTAAGAGCTCGTTGAGTATATAAATACCGCATTTTATGTTTTGAACATTAGATGCCACCAAAACCAGCTTTTTATGAAATTTCGTGATAATGTTTATTATTACATATATACTAAAAATACCAATAAATTCATAATTCTGATATTTTTTCTAGTTCGGAACCCTAAATGTGCGAAGTCGGACACGCACTTGGCCGGTTTTAAGGTTGACAGCGCTATCTTTAAATAAGACGTGACGTGTCGTTTGTATTTCAATAAAAATGTACCTAAGGCTGTAATTATTTCGCGATGTTTTTCGTAATTAATTAATATTACAGACGTAAATGAGTGTTGTATTATTCACTATTTCGTTAAGTTAGAATACATTCTGACACTATTTTATTGCAGTGGGTGTTAAAATTAATCCGAACAATTATTAAACAAACACGATTTCATTTAGGAATATGTTTTTACAATTCAATACGTGATTAAAACTACTAAGTACCGTTCCATTAGACGTAAAATTATTTGAATACCTACGAGTACCTACGTTACATAAAAATTATACAATGAATTCCTACATGTACATTTTATGATATTTTATTTATGTAGGTACCTAAAAATAGCGAGCGATTCATTTAAATCTGAAATACTACAGAATCTTACGTAATTTTCTAAACTATAACCAAGCAGTTATAGTGCTGAGATTAATTATTCCGCATCTCATTCTGAATGTAAACGGAGCAGCTAGTAAATAAATGCGAATTAGCCATAGTACAGTGACAAAATCTCTCAATTAGCTAAGAAACACAGACCTAAAAACTTACGCAGTCTTACATACTCCCAACATTCGTGGTGCCATCTAGTACTAACGAGTATGACCGGAGAGTATTGACGCGAGCACTACCTCGTATTCTGAACAGACTTCCATATGACTCGATAGATAAAAAGACGGACAAGCAGGTTGCTAGCTCATTAAAGCGAATGTAAATAATAGCCTCCACAATACCTCAATTAATAAGTAAAAAGTTAAAATACACGAGTAATTTTATATAAGCATGTAGGTAATAGAGATAAAACCATTGTACAACACACCTACAATTAAATAATAAACTATGACTTGACTCGCTTAAAAATCTTCGAGTCTAAGTAAGCATGTAACATTCGGAAATTATTGAAATAAACAGTTTTTTTTTTAGTTACGTATTGTTCAGACTTAACGATGCTACAGTAATGAATTCAATAAATTGGCAATACATGCCAATGATCCTTACAGTGTTGCCGACGTCTTGATCACATTACAGCACGTAACGCAGCAGATTGCCCTGGCAACACTTAATTACCCGCCGACGGACCAAGCCCTCGCCCTCTATAGCCTACTACACTATTTATTTTTAGGTTACCATGCCATGTTTTCCTCTACCCGCATTATACAGAAGTCCATTTTGTTAAGACCCCATATCGCTCGTTACGCGTGTATTTTTGTGTAAGTTAAAGGCAGCGACAGATGTCTTGGTATTTTGGTTGTGTTGTTAAGTAGGGATTCCGTGGGTCGGCTATTGAGCGTACTTCAGATAAAATATGTAAAGGTTGGGTTCTCCTTGAGAAAGGGATATGATCGATTAAAATTCTCCGCTTAAGTGCGTTTAGCTATTCGTTATGAGTGACAACTTGAAATTAACGAATAATTATGAAGGGATATATATTTTTGGACGTTTCTTTCATCGCTAGTAAGGCGAGAAGCGTTCTCGCAATCGTTGACAATTATTTGAAAAATATGTTAAGTGTTTTTGACACTCTTAAAAATCACTAACTTTTTTTTTAGTTATGCTCTGAATCTAAAGATATCATTGATTAAATCTATCGAGAATAATCGTTAAATATATTCAATGCGTGTTGAAACAAATTAGTAGAACCGTTAAATGTCGTGTCATAGCAATGGAGATATCATTCAGATTACCAAAGTATTCGTAACAGCTGACAGTTATCGTTACATGACATGAAACTACCGAAGTTTGCCTTCGAATCGACTTTTTTGGGCTTTTTATTTGGTTGTAAACTAGTGATTTTTAACGTGGAAATGTTTTGAACACGCTGTAGTTCACGAAAATTTTGAATTATCGTCTTTCTAGTTGTATTTTGTTGCTTTATTTCGTGTTACTGTATAATGATTGTCACTATATAATATATATATATATATATATAATTATTGGCGATGCGTGAATATATCACGTGACATGGAGCGATATATTATAAGCTGATAGACAACGCACAACTTAAGCTGCAAAACCTAGGGACTTGAAATTTGAAGGGAATAATTCTTGGATACCCTAGAAAAGAGTCACTAAGGAAGGATTAAATCGGGAAGAAATAATTAAGTAGTTCTACGCAAAATTATCTTCTGTTTGAATTTTTCTACCAATATTTTTTTCACTAGAATAGGTAGTAGCGAAGAGAGTAGTCTTTTTTCTTTAGAAAATTGGATTATTATCGATGGAATAGAAATAAACAAGTGGCTAATAGAAAAGCTTAAATTTCATGTGCGTCTATCTTTTAAAGCTGTTTTCTTAGGATTTTTGAAATATAATAAATTAATATAAACCTCCGGTTTCTCCTAGAACACCGTTAATAGGTAGGTATATTAGATTTGTTTATTTCTGGACTTTCCGCTGAGACACGGAAATTGAAAATAAAATACCCACTTTATAGTGAAAAAAACCAATAACAATGTTGCAAAAATCACCAACAATCTGTATTATTTACATATTCCACAACAAAACTACAATGTTTCTCATGACAGCTAAATAAACAATTCACATGCTGAAAAACAATTCCAACTTCCTACGAGGAAATACCTACCAATTAACTTGTGCATACAGTTTTTCATTTAGTTACCTACGTTTTCCCTTTTACCAACTTAAACTTGCATTTTCTGAACTTGTTTTTAGTGAAAACTATGTCTTATACGTTTGAGATAAAGATATTAGATGGGTTTTGGATGGATGTCTTAGGTTGGTGCAGACTCTGGTAAGTTGGCGGCGGGACTCAAAGGCCGTCGGCACGCGAGCTTGCGTGACGGTCGGGCGACCCAACCTTGTATACATCAGCTAGCTCCTACCTAAACATACAAAGTTGCAAGTATACATACCTGGCTAGAAATAGAACACTTTTTTGCAGAGATAGGCGGCGGAATAAGTGCCTTAGATTCCCATTGAGCATATAAATAAATATCAGGGGACAATGTTAGACAAATTGACCTACATGGTCCAAACCAAAACTTTAGGTTTGAACTAGGACTACACAACATTAAACAATACTTACAAAAAGAAATGCATAATTAAATACATAGAAAACATTCACGACTCAGGTATGAATAGGTACTTGCGTTCATCACTCAAATACAGACCTATATTTTGTTGCCTTTACTGGAAATGTGACCCAAGACCGCTAGTTTTATAGGCAGGGTCACTACACACTAGGCTAACCAAGTCGTAAAACCTAACCTATACCTACATAGGTACCTACAGGATAGGTAAAACGAACGCTACATGGACGCCAAATACCTTAAACATTCAAAAAAGCTATTCTACTACGTTTAATTATGTATTAATGCAATTATGGATTTATAAAAAAATATCTACCTACCTTAACCGGGAATCGAACTGGTCAAATAAGTTTGACAAAACATTAAAGTTGTGTTTTTACGGTCTTTTTTTGGTTAAAGGTGTATGTGGTGCAGATACAAATGATATAATTAGTATCAATTGCCCATTTCGATCTGTTTCATAAAACACGACTTTATTGTTTTGCGTAAATTTTGCTATTTCCAATATTCAAGGTACCTAGTAGCCGTCCATGTGGCGTTCGTTTTTTCCACCCTGTATACTAATATTTCAGTAAATACCTGGATCTTAACACTGTATACGTACTCAAGCTCCCGGGTAAGTTGAGTAGACCAAAAAAATACCCAAGACAAATAGCTAATTTTGGGTTCCGAAACAAATGTTTTGTTAAGATGAAATGACTCTATTACCTATATCTTATTCTAGGTCCAAATTCTGGACACAAACAATAAGTGTTCAAAAAGGAATCCAATTCTATTTTTCCGTATTTTATTATTGTGGTTTTTAAAAGAGTATTTATAGATTTCACTCGTTAACATCCAATGATAACATTATATAAATAACATAGTAGGTAGATATAACAAGTTATCAACAAGTCTTTTTAGAGTTGTTGGTATTTCTGTGCTCTGCCTACCCCACTGGGAATGAAGGCGTGATGTTATGTTATGTTGTTTGTTAGTAGATATAGTTAGTTTTTAGTACTTCAGTTTGACACCTACCTAGGATTGCCTTGTGAAAACGAGGAACGAATTTATAAATGGTACCTACCTACCCAAATGAAACCATGGATGTAAAACACAATGCACAATTTGAAGATACCTTATTCATATTTATTGTGATTGGTTCGTAGTAGCGCTTCCATAACGATATGTAAATCACATCCTTAGTTCTTTCAAAGAATATCACCTTCTGTTACTAAGAAAAGCTCATTTTATAAGCAGTGGGTACGATCCAAAGTACTAATAATAAAAAACAATAATTTTGAATTATGTAGCTTGCAAATTAAAACCAATTTTTTGTTTTGTAAATATCATATTTAAAATTATCACGAAAGAGTCGTGAACATGTTCGTAAAAGTACTTGAATTAATATATAAGACGTGTGGTCGTACTGAGTTGTTACAACATGCCCTTATATATTCTAGTCATCTATTAAGCATAGGTAAAAATGCATTTCATTAAGTCATTTAATAATTCAATACCTTTAGCTATTTACATGTGCAAATTTGAAAACATACACAATATATAAACGTCAACAATAAGTAAGCATTAAAAACTGATTATAAATAGGTACCTACTTAATGTGTGTTTTGGTATTTTGGTGTAACTATATACCTACCTACCTAGGTAAATAAAATGTGGGGTATCCTATCGCAAACACTAAAAACGTTTGCCAGCTGTTTCATTTGCCATAATTTTTATTTTATTCTGAACCCAATAACTTTTTTTTTTTAGTGAGATATACTTACAGAACGTTAGGGTTAGGTTAGGTTTGTTTTATAACAAATTCAGGAAAGTTAAACAGTTTCAGAGAAAAATTATGGAGCGACACAGCTTCATAGCTAGCTATAGAGTACCTATGCACTATATACGTTAGCTATGCAGTCGGGCGCGTCAGTAGCTCCGGGCCCATAGGACGTTGTAGTCGTCTTGAATAAATAATTAATGATTTATTTGTGCAGTTTAAATTAACTTGCCCAACTACCTATAGACTCCAAAATTACTTTCGGACAAATTAAAATTATTGCAAATGAAACAGCTGGCAAAGGTTTTTAGTGTTTCAGATAGGTAACCAAAATGTGGTTACGGAATTATTAACAAGTATGTTCAGAGTTGTTGGTATTTCTGTAGCTTTACCTGCCCCACTTTGGGATTGAAGGCGTGACGTTTTCTATGTATGCATTTAAATAACATACATACATACATAAAGTCACGCCTTTATTCCCAGAGTGGGGTAGGCAGAGCTACAAGAATTACCAACAACTCTAAAAAATTTGTTGATAACTCTGTAACCACATTTTGCACAATCAGGCTAAGATGTTTACCAGTGTATTAGTGCAGACAGGTTGCAAGCCCATATTCCCTTAGTCGCCTCTTACGACATCCACGGGAAGACATGGAGTGGCACTAGTCTAACCCGGCCACCACACGGGAAAAAAACACCACCACACCACACCACACACAAACCACACACACCACACCACATATAAATAATAGGTATATTACCCATTTTGGATATTCTTGTCAGAATCGTTATATAAAGCCTAAATTTTGATTCTTCAACGGGCATGACGGTTTTTTCTGACACGTATTTTGTCTTAAAATTACCTACTTGGCGACTTTTATGCCGCTAAGATTAAGATAGGTATCTAACGACCACACTTTCTTCAATTGTTTCTTGCCCTTAATTGAAGATATGTTGGCAGTTCCACAACATAGGAAACCTAGCGATCCGCAAATCATTTACCTATATATTTCAATTCAAATCATGCGCAAGTAAATAAGCAATGCTACCCGTCCACTATACCACCCACATAATCAAACCCAATACCAAAATGAGACTAGCCAACGATTTTAAATACAAACCGTACTTCATTCTTAGTTTACTCATTAATATTTTAGTATTCAACAAGTGTTGTTAAAACAATTAAGTTTATATCATTTGAATTATTTTGCAATTGAGAATTCATGCAGTGTTACATCCAGGTTTTGTATGGAATACTTATTTGAATCTAGATGCTTATACTTTTAATTTTGGAGATGGAATCACTTTACAAAAATAGACGGCCATAAAGATGCGGCAAAAATATTATAAAATTATTTTTGTGCGATCAAAAATCAGTTTCGTACCCGTATAATTTGTAATTAACTGTCTTCTTTTCCTATAAATATGTCTCTTAGGTATCCTTGGGTTATTAAATTAAAAAACTGGAAGTTTAAGTTCGCTAAATTACCTAGAAATAGGTAGGTACCTACATAGTAACTACATGCCCTTTTTTGTTAATTGATAGTTTCAATCGATAATAGCTAATAAGAACACTGCATTAGTAGTAGGTACAATATTTTTTTACCATACTGAAATATCTACAAAGTCCGTAAGAAAACAGGTTCAAGTAATAAACTTACCAACACGTTTTGTAACTTTAAGAAGGTTCCAGATACACCAAATCTTAACTCCACATAAACATTTTAGACCTTGACACTTGTTATCACAACGCGTATTCCACACCTTTAACCTCACTGCTATCACAATGTTAACACTCCTAATTCAAACAAATTAATATCGCACTACAAAAATGTGACTGAACGCCGTAAGCCAAAAATCCGAACTAAATACATTCATACGAAAAACCGTTGCGTTATTTTTATAGATCATTAAAACCCAATGTCGTGCGCATTGTACTGGAATATTGCCCTATAAACGACTTGTTCCTTAAACTATTGTAACCCTTTATTTATTGGTTAGTTTTTGCGAGGTTCTTTTTACTCCAGTTTTTGCTAACCACATTCAGGAAAACAAAGCACTGCTCATTATAGTTTTGCGTTTAAAGGAGAAATAAAAAATGGTCGCTTCGATAAAAAATGTAACTGGCCAGTTACAGTGGAGTTGATAAAAAAATACCTACGTCAGGTTAAAAAGTATTGGTACCAAATTGTTAGCGTAAAAATTATCGATTAATTAATTGGACGCATATCATTTTCATTCATAACTTCGCTATGTACCCATTTTAACGTTTTTTATTCGAATAATTTGACACAATTTTAAGGTAGTTAGGCTTGTAGGAGTTATCAATTACGGAGATAAAGTAGAGACAGCGTAGTAGGTAGATAACTTATTGATTTACGTTACTTACCTATAATATTTTTATACAATGTTAGTAGGACAACGTCAAAAATACCTGTATACATATTACATTGAGACTTTTTGGAACTTTTTAGAAAATTCTGTCAGTTATAATTATCTAGGTACTTAATATAAGAAATCATCTAGGTACCTACGTTGTTTTATTTTTGGATTCTTGGATTCTTGTATTTATTTATTTACACGTACCTAACTACCAGCCCATTTATAGATGCTATGCCCCCATGCTATGCTATGTACCTATCTACTCAGGTTACGATTAGGTATATAAAAAGTGCAATAAATATTCACCTTTTTCCTCCTTTTTTGGGAATGAAGTTTTTTGTTAAAGCTAAGTAGAGTTATTATATTCAGTATTAATTTTTTCATGGGTGAATTGCAAAAATATTGTCCATGTAAGGGTCCTAATTGATGTCAAAGTTTAATTGAATCAAAATATTTTTCCTTTGTGTTACAAAAAAAAATGTCATACAATCATAATTTCAATTAAACTTTGACATCAATTAGGTCCTGAACTATGTACAATATTTTTGCTATTCACCCTCATAAGTTACTCAGCAGGTAGGTACATAATCTAAGTTCCTACCTATTGCATGCGTCTTTATGAAACAAAAGTTGGGAATTAGTGAAAACCGCTACAGGAAGCTATCTACCTAAGTACCTACCTACTTAATTGTTTAGAAAATTGTTCGCAAAAGTGGCCATTGAAAAAAACTTTCGCATTACATTTTTTATTTGTATACTTAGGTAAAGTATGTAAAAAAAGTCACAGTTTTAACCCTTAACTTGGCAGTGTGCACTACAGGATACATACCAAAATGCTCACTTTTTGTTCTTTTTGGATTGATATTTTTTATGCTGGTTCGAAATCAAATAGGGTTTGAATTCAAGACTTTTTTAATTTTTGCCAATTTAACGGCTAATCACTGCATAAATAAGGCTTCAACCTACTGAAATAATTTTTAGAAGTCTTTTAAGGTACTGTTATTAAAAAACTACCTATCTATACCTAGCAGAAATTATAATATGCTTCAAATATTTTTTTAGAAATCCTTTAATATATATAAAAAATAATCAACACGTACAAAATCTCCTTTAAAAATCATAAAAAGATGTCGAAGTAAAATAAGCCCTAACTGCCAAAATGGAAGCGCATTGGGCCCAAAACCGGGCTACGGCTGGGACACGCAGGTTGTCATAACTAACGGATAATTGTGTGAGTGACTTGTGTACAGATAGGGTGGGTGGAGAATGTACGTCGTTGTAGTGTGCGTACCGCGTGTCTCTGATCAAGTAGTACCGCCACTCGACGGTAGATGGCGCCGAGTTAAAAAACTGCACTTTTCGTAATAAATCTTCATTGAATCTCTAATAAAATGTTTGTAATGAATCGTTTATTTTTTATGGCTGGTTTTTCTTTTATATCACGCAAAGTTTGACTTCAAAAACAATTTCAAACTTAACACAGTGCTGCCACACCAATGCGGAAAATTTCGGAACTAAAGTGCCGTAGTCGTTTGTTTAATGGCTTAACGCAAGAGTGTGACGCAGAACGATATAAAACTTAACACGAGACCATAAAGCTCATTTTGATAAACTTACGTATTTGCTTACGCTGTTTATGCCTAAGTTTGTTGACATTACCCAATGTTATTGAACTTTCAAGGAAACCTTTTGAGGTGACATGTTCGTGATTTCGTCACTTGCCTTGAATTATAACTTTATATAAAAAAAACTCGGGCTTCAGCTTACTTAGGAAGAAAATCTTCAAGAACCTTATGGCCGTATTAATAAATTCGTCTTGGTTTAAATGCCATAGACCACTGAAAACTGTCATTTTTGACGTATCTTGAGACGGGCATTTAAGCCGAGGTAATTTTATGAATACGGGCCTTAAATAGGTACCGATTTCACCATACGATGTTAACCACTTAACTGACGATTAGAGCGTTAACAGTTGTCAAAATGTATGAACTAAGAGTCGATTAACATTGATCAAATTTAACATCGTATGGTGAAATTGGTATTAAACCTTACTAGTCCTTAGAGTTGGCCACGCTTTCGAAATCTTGATATTAGTTAATATCCATGTATTTAAAAAAAGATTTTTTTAATGTTACATACTTTATACATTTTCTTATAAGATTGTGGTTATTGTAAATAAACGTCTGATTCGTTACGAGCCTAACCAGACGTTAGATCTATCAACTAAGATGCAAAATAAATAGACTTTCTATTGTTCCTGGTTTATCCAACACCAAACAGGAGATAATCTCGCACAAATTGACCTAGTCCCTAGCTCTAGGATTGTACTAAGGTAACGGCACCAGTACCTACTCAACATAGGACCAATGTTCGACACTGACTCTTATTCAAAGAAGATTCATTTGTTTTGCAACAATCGATTCATAACCCTATGATCTTTGAATTAAAAGCTTCTGTCGATTATTGGTGCATGTCAGCTAAAAGTGACGAACATTGGTGTTGTTACCTTATGTATATTTGACAACGATAAACATAATCTGTCACAGCTTACAATATTGTTTGAGTTAGCAAGCTTTCAAACGTTGTAATTCTATAATCCTCCTAGCATGCTTGCTTGTCTATGCTTTGTCTTTATGATCTCACCATTGGAAGATCCAGTTATAAAGTAGAGCGACTGTCATTTGACCCTCGTAACCCTGAGACATTAGGGATCCAGACCAATTGGATCATTGGTGACATTCTCATTGGTGGCATTCGAATGTTTTTTTTTATGGCTCGGAAAAAGAAAACGAGCACACAGGCAACCTGATGCTAAGTACGATCTGAAACCCATAGATATTTGCTATGTTAAGACCACAATCTCAAAACTGAAATCCTTAAACCGAAAACGCGTTACCAACCCTGAGGAAGGAATTTTCCTCAAAACGTTTCCCCCTTTGTCTTTCTAAGTTATAGTTTTTTTAAGAGGATACGTCACATTAAATGATGCTGAAAATTATTTTATCTATATTTGTACTAATATTATGTAGGTATAAAGTTGAAGAAGAAGGAACTACTGGGTCGATTTGAAAAATTCATTCAGTTTTAGATAGCCCATTTATCGAGGAAGGCATCAATGAAGAATGTTGCATAATCGGGGGTTTTCCCTTTTGAGATCTAGCGATGCATGCGCTGCGTAAGCGGTTAAAGTTTCGCAAAAATCATGTGTGACAGAATTGTTCCCCTTTAAAAGTAAAAAAATAATCCTTAATTGCGTATGTCTATAGTTTAAGATTGGCCTTTTTTAAGCTAATCCAATTTGTCCTAAAATAATGCTTAATTTGTGAAGGTGTGTTTATAAACATGATATTAATCCTTAAGAAGACATAGTGACTAAAATTGAAAAGGGCATGCTTCGATGGTTCGGTCATTTGGAAAGGATGGATGAAAAAGATTGACGAAAGAAATTTACAGTGCTAAAGTGAGTGGAAGGGTCGGAAAGGGGCGCCCTAGGCGTACTTTTTTGAATCAAATCGGGGAAATACTGGAAAAGGGCCGAATCTTAAGTACCCGAAACCGACATGCATGCATGACTCGACGTATGAATGTGGAAGAAGCGAAAGAGCTTTGTCAGGATCGTAGCAGGTGGAAAGAAGTGGTCTCTGCCTACCCCTCTGGGAAACAGGCGGGATTTATGTATGTATGTATGTATTAATCCTTATCCAAATAAATACGATATTCATCACAAGTATTAACGTACGTATTATTTAAATATATTTTCACCTAAGTCGCGGGTGCAAGTTAGCGTTATTCCAAAGTAACTATTCCATGCGGACGACGTCGCGGCCAGAAGTTAGTTTTAGAAATAAACAGGATTTTAAATACAAGTTGGTCAAGTTTGGAGGTCAACTAACTATGAAATCTGCGGATGCCCCATGCCCTCAATCGTCATTCAAGACCAAATCAGGATTAAGGACTGAAGCCAACGTAACTTCCATCCAGCCATCATATACATTAACCTACCGCCAAACAGCAGTGTTTGCATTGTTGTGTTCCGGTTTGGGGATAAGACAGCCGGTGATATAGCTAGCATAGACGCATTCCATCTTAGTCCTCAGGGTTGGCAACGCATTTGCAGTCTTGTGAATGCGAATGTCTATGGGTCACAGTTTCCACTTACCATCAGGTGGCCTGTGTGCTCGTTTGCCTTCTCAATGCCATAAAAAAAAACTTTTAAGACTAGTGTCCCTGGACACTAGCCGCACCATTCAAATTATAAGACAGAGATTAGCTACTTTGATCCCCTTATTCGATGGATAGTTCTTAGTGACCCCGCCTACGAAGCTAGCGGTCCGGGGTTCAAATCCAAGGGCATTTGTGTGATGAGCACGAATATTTATTCGTGAGTCTTGGATGTTTCTATGTATTTAAGTATATATCTAATATATAAAATTCTCGTGTCACGGTGTAGGTTATTGAACTCCTCCAAAACGGCTGGATCGATTTTAATAAAATTTTGTGTGTATATCGGGTAGGTCTGAGAATCGGCCAAGATCTATTTTTCATACCCCTAAGTGATATAAAAAAATTGCAGCGGGCGAAGCCGCTGGCGGGTCGCTAGTTTCTCTATATAAGTATGTTTATCGTTGTCTACCCATAGTAAGTACAAGCCTAGGGCTTAGTCTGGGACTAAGTCAATTTGTGTGAGATTGTCCTGTGATGTTTACTTATTATTTATTTATTAAAAAAGCAACCATTGAAATAAGTATATGTAAACATGTGTGAAAGTTAATTTGAAGAGCACCCAACCACATTTGGTGGAAATAAATAGATAATATAAAAAAAACCCTGCATGGTCAGCTCAAGAAGAGAGGTTGAACCCTTACAATTAAGTACATGCGGAGCACAGGGACTAGCGTTGAAAATTAAAGCAAGAAGAAATTTCAAACGGCAGTCATTATGTCGACTTGGACCACGGCAAGAAAATGATGGAAGAACGAAGCTGATCCTGAGTATAGTAAGAGGATGGAGCAGGTGGATTATCAGGATGTTGAGGTTCTGTCTAAGTCATCTTTATGACCACCATGTCTTCTCTATAGGAAAACTCCTTGTTCCTTAGTCAAACATCGGGCCATAGAAGGCGACATGGAGGTCTTTAATCTATACATGACGTTCACAAAGAGCACACTCAAAAAAATAAAGTTAACCAAGAGGTTTCTTATAGATTAAGTAAAAAAAAAAACTGTGTATTTTTAAGTAAAGTACACATTTCATAAATGCTTAGTTCATAAATCTTTATACTTGTAAGATTATTTTTTAACTAAGGAGTGCAAAGCACAGGGCTCCTGTATAGGTACGTATTTGTTTTAACATTTATTGATGTAGTAAGCATATGTAATCACACATATGTTATGTGTGTATACGTATGCCTATATCTACATTCTTATTCAATGGGTATCAAGTGCTTATATTTTCTAATAATTAAATATATTTGTTTATAGCTTTTTAAATCTTTTGTTGCTTATTCTTTAATATTAACAAGTGTTTTTTTTGTAATATTTTTAATACTTTTAGGTTTATCTATTAAATTATCCAAGATAAGTCTAGGGAGGCTGTTAAGTATGTGGGGTAAGTAAGTGGTCTAAGCCCGCTTCCCATATTCATTATGGATCAATATCGATGGCATAATCATGGTTTCCTACCAAACCTGAACTTAACTAATCTACACAATAGATTTTTATTTCTGTAACTTCAGCCCAAAAGGATTAAGTGAAATGATTTTATATACCAACCAAAACATAATAAACATAATTTACTATGAGTTATACATTAAGGTACCGAATTACTAAATAAATTTGGTAGGTTATACTGCCCTCCTAAGCTAAAACACAGTATGTCAGATTCAATTGCCAAAGTAGATTCAATCTTCTCTTGTTAGTAATAAGGTTTTGATTGCTACAGGAGACTTATTTGACATACTGCTATTTGGCTTAGCAGGGCAGTATAACAAAGGGAAGATCTTCTATAAAAAAATATCTAAGGCTCCAATGGTATCAAGATAAGGAGGTAATAAACGGGTCCATATAAGCTCATATAAAATTGGTCTTTCAAATTACACAATAACGATTTGCGACTATACTCGGCATTTCTCCGAAAAAAATTGCTTTTAATTTTTATTTGCCATTATAAAATATCGTATTGTATTTGCCATTATTTTAATAATATTTAATATTATAGCATTATTAAAAATCGGTGGGGTGTCGCAATATTGTTTGTTTGTTTTGTTTATTGTTTGATTAAAATAAAAAGCATCCTTTATGTGAATTTACGTCATAATGACGTCACCGGCACCAAAGTTCCGCTCCCTGTTTATAACATAACCAGTATTCATAAACAATATTTCTCGTACCATTTTCCACAAATAAATAAAACACAGGACAATGTCACCCAAATTTACCTAGTCCCAAACTGAGCTCTAGGCTTGTACTATGGGTACCTACTAGACAACGATAAACTTACTTATATAGAGAAATATATACTTAAATACATAGAAAACATCCAAGACTCAGGAACAAATATTTGCGCTCATCACACAAATATCTGCCTTTACCGGGATTTGAACCCGGGACAGCCGGCTTCGGAGGCAGGGTCACTCCCACCTAGGCCAACGTGTAGTCAAACACACAACACACCACAAAATACAAACAGATATACCTATTTATATAGAGAATTAAGTACCTACCTACTTTCTCTTTCTCTATTTACAAAAATAACTTCTTGCACTAGGTACCTAGGTACCTAGATAGGGACGTTTTCAAAAAAAATTGTATACTTATAGTTAAGGGCTTTAATTAAAACCAAAGTTAATTGATTCCTTTGTGTAACGAAAGTTACCAATACAGTTTGTATGACTAAATTTCGTTACACAAAAGACGCGATCGTGATCTTTGTTTCCATTAAGCCTTTAACTATGTACATTTTTTTATCTAGGTATGTAAAAAACAACCCAGGTACAGGATTATCTAAAAGTACCTAGTTTATTTATTTTATGCATTCTAAAACACGCTTAACTACCTACCGCCAGAAATATTTATAAAATAGTTTATTTAATTAAGTAAGTACCTATTTAAATTATGTTAGTTAACAGACATTTAGTAATGAAACCTTTTCGATGGCATTTTGTGACTACGCATTTTATTTGTCATAATCTTTATACAATCGGCTTTATAAATGCCTAAATAGCTGCACACTTTAGTGCTTTGTCACTTTAACGTCCTGTTTGAACTGCTGCACGAATCTGTCCAATGCGTTAAAGCGACAAGGTACAAAAGTATGCAGCTCTCTATTTACAAGGCCGGATACCGAAGTACCTACTACATAATGTTAACTTTTGAATAACTACCTTTTTCTGTTCATTGTAATAACATGCTCTTAGTTTATACCTATCTAGATAGGTACATACATTATAACTTAGTACCTAGTAGGTATAGTTAATAAAAAATATCAACGAATGGGTGCCTAGGTACCAGGACAGGACCAACCTTAGATGTCATAATTTAAGTCTTAGAGATGCATAGCCTCTAAGTACCTATCAAAGAATTTAATTAAGTGTAGATTTGAAAATCTCCAATTATAATTATGTTAGGAGGTGTAAAATGTCCAGTCAGTATTTTTTTAGAATAAAATAGTATTTTTTTTATAGTAGTTTTAAAAAATCTCCAAATGTTAAAAAATATTTTTGCTATGTAGGTAGGTACCTACCTAAATTCATCAATAATAATGAGTGGAGGTAGGGGAGGGATGAGCAGTTGGGAGACATGGGCACCCCCCTTTTATTCTGATTTAATCACAGATTTTATTTTTTTCTGGATTTGGTAGTTTACTTTACCGACTGGCAACACTGTTCATCCATAGACTATCTGTCATTGCTGTCGGTTGTAAAATACAAACGCGATTGAAGGTTATGTGCTCGTAAAAGTAAATATTTTGTTGTGGTTTCGGATCGTAATAAAGAGAAAGCTAATGAAAGGTACGTGTATTTTTTAATATTTATCTATTGTATATTTACTAATCTATAAATTAAATTGAAATTTAAGCCTAAATACGTAGATTCAAAAAAATACCGGTAACCTATGTCGAAAATATATGCAGAGGGAGTGATGGGCATTTGGACGGGCGGGTGGGTGGTTTGGGCTTGCCCAATGCTCCCTATTATGTTCAGTGTAGGATATTTTTTTAACTATTGGTTTATTTTTAATCACAGAAAGATGCCGTTTAAGGGTGAATTTCAACAAGCGTCAAATTATCCTAATTTTGGTGGTATTTTTTATTTTCTTTGTAGGGTTTACAATTAAACGTTTAAGTGACGTCATTAGTCATTATAAAAACAGTGTTAAAATGGCCCTTTATTATACCAAGTGTTTTTTAAGATATAAAGATTTTACTAATTATGTACCACCAAAATTGTTATTATCCACCAAAATTACTTTTCTTAGAAAAACTCACGATCAATAATAACATATCGGGCTAATTAAAATATAATCAATAGGGAATCTTCCTTGTTATTTTTGAAAATCTTAAACGTAAGTTTCTAATATAATAAATAATGATTATTTGTTGTTTAAATAATTTTGGTGGAGACCAGAAATTTTGATAATTTTGGTGTTTCGCAAAAGCCACCAAAATTGTACCACCAAAATTATAAAATATAACACTTTTTTTTTAAATTAAAAACAAATGTTTTAGTTTAACAAAAACTTAACTTGTTACAGTTAAAAATACACCATAAACATACTTGAAATAACTATCACACAACAAAACTTTTTGCGAAATAATGACTTATCTAAGTTATCACGATTAATAAAGTGTATTTCATACCACCAAAATTAGATACTTATGTGCTTAGCGGGAAGACGCAGAAAGATGGTACAAATCTTTCACCGTCTATTGCTGGAGTGAAACTGAACGAACATCTGACGCTATATTTGTTTGTTTAATCACGTTTCATTCGATCATAAAATCAATTTCAATATTCACCACCAAAATTAACTATTTCGCTTGGACAGTTTTATTTACACTGCTCCCAGTTTCCTTTTACTTGCAAATGCAATAATTGATAGGTACATTTTAAAATACCTCAACTAATAAGGAATACAGATAACTAAAATATAAGTCTAGTTGAGGCTTAATAAGTTTGTACCACGACATATGCGGTATATGCGGGAAGTAGGTACAGGACACGACACCAAAATTGATTTTGGATTGAAAATATTTTTTTACGATAAATATATGAACTTCATAATAATTTTCACTTTGGCTCAATATGGTACTTTGAGTAAGATTATTTATAAAATAAATAGTTTTCCAATACATGTACTTTACACCCCAATTATCACGTCCGCCGCTCAAAAAATGTGGTTGAGATAATTACCCTTAAATTCAAAAAGAAGGGCTTGCGACGGGAAATTCCTAAAGATTTGATTCCTGAAGATTGTCGGCCAAATCGAAGACATTAGTCGTACCATGGCTACAGTAAAATTTATGAGGCTGAGTAAGATAAGGAACACCTTTTTTTTTCCTCAAGTAGATGACATAGCTAGTGTTCTTTTAGATGACATCGAAACTAAATTGCCAGTACCAAAGACATGCAATAAAACCAAACACATACATACGCGTACACATTTGATAGTCCTTTATGGGTTATACCCAATCTCAGATAAGTTAAGATAGGTACTGTTTAAGATGTTTCTTATTTGTTAATTTTTATTTTTGGTTTCTTTTATTGATATAGTTTAATAATAGTCTATTTGTTAACTACTTTTTGAATTCCATTAAGAATAAAAAGTGATTTATAGGCCGTGCCCAAGCCTCCCACAGGGTATGTCCAAGCCTCCCTACCATAGGGAGCATTGGGCACTTTTGAGTTAGTTTATAAAATATCTCATAATGTTGAGACTGATTGTAATTTTTAAGAAAGCTCTTTAATTATATCTAGCCAAATGTGTGGTGCAATAAGAATTGGCAATAAAAGTTGATTATCTATAAAATCTGATTTTTTATGCAATGAATAGTGAAAAAGTGCCCATCCCTCCCCTACCTCCCCTAAGTAAGTAGGGACCTAGGTATTAATTAAGTTCGTATCTTTCTCTACCTACCTTTCTTTCATCGATGAAGTAGGTAGCTAGTAGATTTACCTACCTAACAATCTGTTTGCTTACCTAGGTAGATAACCTCAAACATTTTTTTTACTACGATTAGGTAGGTAGGTAGGTACTTTCTTACGTACCAACTCTATTAATTATTAATTAGGAAAATAATGCAATATAAAATCGTTAAAAATATTAAAATACAACGGGCACGGAAGAGCGCCCGCCAAGATCGAGTATTTTTCACCGCTGTGCAATGCTACTAATAAAATATCAATACCAAATAATTGTTCCAATTTTAAATAACGTAATGAAATAAGAATACAGTATCTATAGCGATAAAAAAATATCAATCAAAGTTCATCAAAATGATTAACCTAATCAACTATCCCAAGAATCGTCCCGATATGCGAACAGACCGCGCCCCGCCTATTTCCATCATGGTGGTACATCTGCCTTCGCTCAATCTCACACAAACGGTAACAACTAACAGACATGCGCTTATCTCTCGCCGAACGAGATATCTATATATAAACTAAGATAAACCAAAAAGAGACATCAAATAATGCGCGACCGAGATAGCTATATTTTAAGGTGCACTCAACGGCGGCAAGGTAGCATTCACCTCGGAAACTAAACAGGGATCATTTGCAATGCAAATGCAGCCGTAATGCATTAGTCATAGAGTTGTATTTTGATTGTAAGGTTGCACCGGCTATGACATTACAGTAATTCTTCTGTGAGAGAGAGAGGTGATATATGGTAGTGCGCATACCAAAACGAGAAGGAAGTAAACTGAACTTACTGGGCGCACGTTGTTAAATAAAACTGCTCTTTATGAAGTTTGCAGTCGGTGTAAGAGATGGCGCCACTTGTTCTGATAGTTAGAGTTTTGGTAAAAAATAATGCTTTCCGCGTATTATCAAAAATATTTACATACTCGTATGTGTTAATAGTACTTCTTTGGTATTATTAACTAATAACATTCCGTTAAAAAGCCGTTATAATAAACGATGTTAAGTCAATTTAAAATTTAAATAAATTCCAATATTTATAAGCACAGGAGCAACTTTAGTCGCATTAAATTATTATAATTCTATTGATGAGTTTATTTGCCTACATTATCACCTTATTAGGAGGTACAGTAGGTATTTAGCGAGTCACCTTGGTAAAAAGCGTTTGCGATGCTACTTTGAGATAAAACGCGAATGTTTAGTTTACATTTAGGTCTAAACTGCTTAACTGCTCAACTTTTCAGATAGGTTTTAGTCAATAACCTGTTTTTTATATCAATTTTAGACTAAACAGAATAATATCCGCTACCGGCTTTTCCACCCGGTTTCGATCACAAACAACACAGAAACTGCCGTAAAACTGTTCCTTTTAACGTACTGAGACGCTTTTTCAGGCTATAAAAAAAAACTACACATGCATTTCGAAATTTATAAACTCAATTCTGCTACTCACAGGTTTTCGCGGCACGCTGAAGACGTCAAACTTGTAGGAAAACAGATCGGGCGAGGCGGCGTGCGTCGGCCGCCAGGCCAAAACACCGACAACCGTCATTTTCGGGGAAAAACACCAACTTTCACGAAAAACACTGTCTTATTTCGGTAAAAGTACGGAGCGGAGCGAGATGTGTCGTCCGTGGCCGCGTTCGCATCTAAACGGCCCGAGTTTTATGTTAGATTACAGACGTAACTTTTATAGATCCTCGGTGCTATATAACTCGGTGGGCGTGTTCTGGGGATAGTGGTGCTTGTGTGGCGGAAATAAAGTCTATAACGGTGTACATTTGGCGTTGCACGGGTGTCATTAAATGTCGCGCTGCCAGGGGCGCAGGGGGGGAGGTGTGTGGGTAAAGTTTCGGGTATTGATTGAATATGAGACGGATTAGTCGCCTAATGATCAACAATTGGGTGGCGGTAATTGACAGCCGGAGTTTTGTGATAACTTCATTGGAGCCGTTTGGAGTAGGTATAAATACCTCACTCTACAGACTCCACTGCTGGCAATTGGATACCTAAGGAATAGCGTAGGCTGCATGTGGGTTGGCATTTATGAATGGAAGCTGAGAAATAAGAAGTGGTAAATGTTTCCGTGTAAAAATAAATTGTTTGTACATTTTAGTGCCTATACAAGGAGATTAGAAAGCTGTTTTCTATTCTGGTGTTAGAAGAAAAAGTGGTCTTAAAATGTTTAACATTATAAGCCACGACTTGTAGGCACCTTGCATTTTTAATACTTCAATTTATTTTCAAGCGTTCTAATTTTGTTACCTTAATTTTCTCAGTGCATGTGGATTTCTTACTTTCAGATCTGTGATCAAATAAGCTCATATAAAGAACTTAGAATTTATTAAGTACTATTTTAATAAGTAACTAATAAATTTTACTAAATTAAACTTACTAATGATTTTTATTTCAATACGGCTCAAAAAATTAACTTAGTTGTTGAATGCACTTGGCTAGTCCACTATTGCACTCCCAAGTATGATATATGTATATAAACGGTTTTAAACGGCTGTTAAATGTGTATTGAATTATAAAAAAAACAATACCTACCTACGTGTAATTTGTTTACAGACCACAATATTATTAGGTAAATGAACACCGAAAATTATTCACTTTAGCTCGAGATCAGTTGTGGACAAAACAGGGCCTATTTCACAATCGAAATGTAAATTCATTTGTCAAATAATGATTGCCCTCTTCAATCTCAATTTCAAGTGTAAGAAAGGGCTAAATTTATTTCACAGATAGGTATGCTTTACTTGACATGTTGTTACTTACATTGCCTCGCATATATATTTTGGAAGCCTGAGTATTTGTCACAAACCAACGAGATTTGTACATAAAACCTGTGCTAAATGCAAAACTGAGGCCTAGGGAGCCCACGTGGCTAAATGTGTCGACGTGCTCAAGATAAGAATTGTCACAGGATGACTGTAAAGATTTACAATCATTTACCCTAACTGTTTATGGCAAATTACGCCAAATAGAAAATTTAGAAAGAAACTAAATGCATGGTTGAGGGAAAAGTGCCTTTACTCAATGCAAAATTTTTTAGCTCTGACACTAAATTGTAGATAGGTATATTTTTTATGTTTCGTTGATACTTCAAATAAGATTAATAGATTGACTTGTTTACATTAAGAACTTTAGGACATGATGTATTATTTGCATGCTATATAGCTAAGTGGGTGCTCTAGTATTATGAAAATAAGACCAATGTAAACCATACTTATCGCAAATAAATTCTGAATACTGAATACAAAATGTAATTTAAACGAGGCACGTACGCCTGCAGAAGAACTATTCATATGTCACCGAGGGCGGCAAACACAACTTACCCGGGTCTCATGTGTCGCTCGGTTATCTCCCTCTATGTAGTCGGTAAAGATAGAGACGCACTGAGCGACCAGCGACAAAATATAACTGTGCTAGCCGTTGAAAGCCTTCACACCTCGCTATCAGATCGATAAAACGATACACCGCTTCTAGTTTATATTTCGTCAGCTGTGCAATAGCGGACATAGTAACGGGTACACCAAAAATAAATTCTAGTAGGAGTCTTATTTTCAAAGTCTTAGTAGGAAAGGTTGTATAATTTCACATATTAATTTAACAACTCTAAATGGTTTGTTTCTTAGACCAAATAGATTATTGATTTTTATGTATACCTACTTCCTGTGCCCGTGTGGTTTCTGGGTTAGAATAGTGCCACTCCATGTCTTCCCGTGGATTTCGTAAGCGGCGACTAAGGGAATAAAGGCTTGTAGCATTATTAGGCGATGGGCTTGCAACCTGTCACTAATACACTAGTAACATCTCAGCCTACTTGTGCAAAATGTGGTTACAGAATTATTAACATGTCTTTAGAGTAGTTGGTATTTCTGTAGTTCTGCCTACCCCACTTTGGAAATGAAGGCGTGATGTTATGTATGTGTAGGTATGTATGTACTGTTACTCATAAGCTAACGAGATATGTGTGTGCTGAGGCGTCTCCTTTTTAGCAAGTTATTGCTTGATCCATTTCTTTTGTCACATTGTATATATTGTCATATTTTGTTTGTTCTGAATAAATTAAATACTTACTTACTTATTATATTTTAAAGAATATAAGCTAGGACGGGGCTATTGTAAATGTATCTTTTAAAGATTTTGAAGGAATAAAATGAGGTTGGTAAAACTATTTTGCTTCCTGACTCCATGGCTGTAGCAAAAATATTTACAGTGACAGAATTGCGACTTCGTCCACAGCGAAACATTCTCATAGGATATTATTACAGTGAAGGCAGGTGTCTTGTGCCCTGTCTGCCCACACAATCCCCTAGTATCACAGCTAAAGTTTTAGGTATCCTGTACCTCATGCACTGCCTATAAAGAAGAACAACACGTGTTGTGACATATCACTGATGTGGACGTAACGAAATAACATACATATTTTTCCGTCATACGTTGGAATAATATTTAGTTTCTGATTTCTGTGTCACCGGCTGACTGGTAGAGAATGCTTGTAGCACTATGTTCGCCTTTTTTACACTATTTTAATTCTTGCAACTTTAAATGTGGCAGTTCGTCCATGGCCGTCGTAAATGTTTTTTCCAACACTTTATAAGCGTAACCTTTTCCTTGTCCTCAAATCCAAATAAACTGATGAATTCCTTAGTTTTTTGGTTGTATTAGAGCTACGGGGTCGTGCTTGAGGATAATCTACCTGACTACAAAGGCAACTAAATCACTGCAGCCAAACGTTCACGCTCGTGTGTGTCACAATATACAGATAAATGACAATTGAACGTGAAACTCCATCTCACATGAGGATGGAGGAGGTTGTGTGCGGCAATTGTATTCTGAATCGTTGCTGTGTCGGCTTTACCACTACTATGGAAGATGCATCTTTCAAATGATTAACCTATACGTTATTCGTCCCACGCACGTAACGTACGGCTACCTGCCCGGGAACCGACGACTCTTGAATAGCTAAACGGTTTTAACGTTCCATACCATGATTCGGTTACATGTAACTATTTGTATAAAGAATTGGAGACATAGGCACTGAAACTGGTAAAGGGCGTAGTATGTTGGGTATTTTACGTTCAAACGTCTGATATTGCTTGTGTTATGTAATGGGGATGCATCTAACACGACTCTTTTGACACTATTTTCGGCTCTACTTTTGGGTTGCATTTAATATAAAATTTATTTTATAGCATTTTTTTAAAATGGAGGCGCTTTCAATGGTCAATTTTTCGTTTTTGAGACGTTAAAAATATTACGGAGTTCTGGAAGATTTAATTTTATTGAAAAAGTGTCGTATTTTTCCTATGAACATAGGAAAATATCCTCTAAACACTTAAAATTTGGTGCATGCCAACGATTCCTCCCTTTACATTCCCAAGTATCTTCCTAAAACCCCAACCATTGCCTCCAGATTTTAATTAGCGGACCCCAGTCATTATTCCGGCTTAAAATCTTTCAGTACAATAGACGAAATATCCTGAGGCCAAAAGACCGTTAAGTCTTAAGACCGCCAAAAACAAAGAGGCCAGACGGGGGGGTAGTTAGGGAGGGGTAAGAGTTTTACGAGCGGGGTACGGCGCTTGCGCGGTGCAAGCGATCACGTCTAGGATTTGCATCGGGTTGAATAGGTGTAGGTATTGAATTCGTAGGTAGTCTAGGGGTGGGATAGCATATGAAGTGTTATGGAGATGTCAGTTTCACGTAAGTAGGTACTGAATTGTGATTTACGCTGGGTAGTTAATGTTTTTGAACGCGAAAAAAGCTTTTCCCACAGACAAAGGATTTATTTTGGGTCCTACCTGACTAGGTATTTGCATTTTGCCTACTAAAATCGGTTGAAATTGTCTTACAACTGGAATTCAAACTTGAAATAATATTAAAGGAAGTTTCAATACTTTTAGTATAAACATAGTAAAGAAGTTTTCCTAGGTCCTTTTAGGGGCGCGTATGTTATTACTTAGTCATAAAGTACCCTTTAGTTTCAGCATATCCGTCCCTTTGCGCCTCTATATTTACTACTACTACTACTACAGGGTATTTTTTTATCAGTGCGCAAATATTAACATGTTTTTTTTTTTGTTGCAAATTATCTCTCTTTTACCTTCTCGTGTGGACACAAAGTCACACTAGAAATTATGAAATGGTTTGTCAAGCTGTAGGTATGCGATACACTGTATTGATATTCGGTTTTGATTTTTGATATTTCATGTACAGCTTATCAGACAACAAGCCCTCTCCTACTGATATTCTAAATTTGAAATTTCATTTATTAACTTACTTAACAACACTCCCCTCACCTCGCACCTCTGCATTAGAGGGTCCATGAATATCGTTAAGTTAGTGGAATCATTGTATCGGCAATATCTCTAATATTTTTTAAGCTAGAGTAAAAATAACACAACATGTGTTATTGATGAACAATAGCGAAGCAAATATTAAAATTTGTGCACCTGTTAAAAAATTACCCTGTATATGTATATAAGGAACCGCTTTGATAAGCTACGTAATAACAAGCTGAAAAGAGGATATGTAATTTCGTAATGTGTGTACCTAAGTATTTACAGAAGAAAACAACTTTACTTTTCGTGATATTTATTATTAATATCAAGATCAAGTGATTTCTAAAACAATAAAATCCTAGTATGGGTCAAAATTTACCTAACTATACTTAATATTAATTATGATATTTTACTAGGTATTATGCGCTTTATGATTAATAATGTCACCGCCTTCATTGTTTTTTTTTCATGCCGTCTCCCTTTTTAGCAAACCTATCTATTTTTATACATTATTTCGGAATAGTTACAATAAAACATTCATAAAAAATGTTTATTTAAACTTCTAAACTTACCACGAATGCAGCATTAATGGGCTGACCTTATTATCAAACAAAGCATGAATCATGGCGTAGCACTTCCAAGCCTTCAATTACTAGAATACATTAAATATATCTAATAGACAATCAAGTTATCAATAGACACCAACATAATATTATATTTTCAAGCAGTAAATCATAATTGTATCATTAGAGGCGCAGGCGCGTTTCAATTGTACGCTATTGGTTTGATATCGTTAACGTCAATTGAGATATATGCGCGCGAGTTGATTTAGTGAGAGGTCAGAGCTGTCAAGTAGATAGTGAGATAGAGGAAAGGCATGATAAATATAAGTGAAAGTGTTTATATAATCTAACACTAGATGGCGCCTGCGACATCGTACGCGTATAATTATAGTTTCCTGCAAAAACGAGTGATTAAAAAAAGGACTCCCCAACTGGAAGAAATATGAGTTTCATCCCGTTGGTAACCGATTTTTATTTATTTGTTAATTACTTCCTATATGCACATCTAGGGTACACAAAAATCTCCAATTTTCGAGTCTTAGGTTTGAGTGTTTTAGTTGTGCGTTATGTCAGTCAATTACGAAAAAGTTTTATAAGCAGCTGTACATTTTTACCTTGTCGCTGTAAAGCCTTTGATAGATTAGTGCAGCAGTTAAAACATGACGTTAATGTGACAAAGCACCAAAGTGTGCAGTTACCAACCTAGGTACCTTAGGTACCTATAGATAAGAGATAGACAGTATTACAGGGTATACATACATACATAACATCACGCCTACTTTCCCAGAGTGAGGTAGGCAGAGCTACAGAAATACCAACAACTCTAAAAATTCATCTTGATAATTCTGTATCCACATTGAGGCCTAGAGGTTTATCAGTGATTATTGACACAGTTATGAGCACACTTTCGCTACGTTTATGAACTCTTTAATGAAGTAATTTGAAGTATAACTGTCAATAGCTTTCTATTATGTAACTAATACTACGTAATACGTATATTTACGGCTGTTATTATCCTGAAAACCAATAAATAAACAGAAACAAATCTCCTAAACCTGCCAAGTTTTAGGCAGGGTAAAGGATAGTATTATAGAAGTTGCATATCTCCATCCTTTTCGCTGCCTCGAACTTGCCAAGATTAGGCACAGAAAATAAGACAATCAGATTTTTGTAATCTATCGCTGTTCTTTTTAGGGTTCCGTAGCCAAATGGCAAAAAACGGAACCCTTATAGATTCGTCATGTCTGTCCGTCTGTCCGTCCGTATGTCACAGCCACTTTATTCCGTAACTATAAGAGCTATACTGTGGAAACTTGGTAAGTAGATGTATTCGGTGAACCGCATTAAGATTTTCATACAAAAATAGAAAAAAAACAATAAATTTTTGGGGTTCCCCATACTTAGAACTGAAACTCAAAAATTTTTTTTTCATCAAACTCATACGTGTGGGGTATCTATGGATAGGTATTCAAAAATGATATTGAGGTTTCTATTATAATTTTTTTCTAAACTGAATAGTTTGCGCGAGAGACGCTTCCAAAGTGGAAAAATGTGTGTCCCCCCCCCCCGTAACTTCTAAAATAAGGGAATGATAAATGTAAAAATAATATATGATGTACATTACCATGCAAACTTCCACCGAAAATTGGTTTGAACGAGATCTAGTAAGTAGTTTTTTTTTAATACGTCATAAAAACATTGATCAAAGCTACAACGAACTTTTATATTATGTTACTTGCTGCTACGGAAGCCTTCATGGGCGAGTCCGACTCGCACTTGGCCGCTTTTTTATTCATGTTCTGTAGCATGAAATTTTTAAAAAGTTTCTAATGTCATATAAGGATTGATTCTTAAGATTTTACTTTAGTAGGTGGTTTTCTGGAGGTGGTTTTTGTGTAAGTTTCATTGAAATCGGTAGAGCCAATCAAAATGTACTCTAAAACGAGCTTGTGCGCAATTCTCATTTTTTGACAGTTTTACATAATTTATTTGGCGTTTATTTATTTTATTATTAACTTTTAACTGTTACAAAATGAGACGCCGTTATTACATAAGTCCTTTTACGAAATGAAACTGTCTCGATTTCACAACGAGTAAAATATCTTACATGGGCACCATGCAGTTATTTGCATACTTTATGAATGCATTGCAATGTAAAGTGAGCAACGTTATTTACACCAATGACCGTGAACACACAGATTACTTTGTAAATATGACCTTAAAGATGGTAATTTCCTAGGCATTTAACTCGACGCCAGTTTGTAACCCTACTCTAGGTTTTAAAATCAGTGCCCGTCTGTCTCGTTTTCGTAGAAAATAGACCCGCCTAGTGGACTCCTGGCAGCGAAAGTATTAAGATACATAAAGGCTAGGGCAAACAGCAGGCGGGGCGCGACTAGTGATGGGCGATTTCTGAATTAATGTAAAACTTTGCTTAACTGCAAAAATTACAGCGTTTTCAAGTTACATAATTAGATGAAAATGATTCCAATAGTAGGTAACATTATATTGACGATATGTTTCTATAAGGCCTAGGTGTTAGTGACCCTGACTACGAAGCTAGGAGTCTTGGATGTTTCCTATTGTTAGTATCTAGGTATTTATTTATCTATAATGTAATTATGTGTATCGTTGTCTAGTACCCATAGTTCAAGCCTAGAGCTTAGCTTGAGACTAGATTATTTATGTGAGGTTGTCCCCCGATATTTATTATTACAATTAAATTTCCTTAAAATTGCATGAAACGTTTCCGCTACTTACGTTAGGCACATATCAAAACTAAGGTAGGTAATATTCAGATTTTAAACGTTAATTTCACTTTGGTAACTTTCAGAATATTGCATGAAATTCAATTCAAAGTTTCACTATTTACATGTTTCAGAATATTGCATGTATGTTTTGGGAAAGTTTCACTTTTGCAACTTAAAGCTGCCCACTACTAGGCGCGATGCGAGGTCGTAATGGCTTTACTGTCATGATTTCGATAGATGGCGCGATAACACTCGTATTTTTAAGATTTGTATAAGTTCACCACTGGATATAAAAGCAAAGCCGCGGATAATAAGCTCAACAAATATCTAGTGTCACACCTGCGGAGCAAGTAAAAGTAGAGCATGGTTTTTTCTTTTAAGTCGCTTTTAAGGATGCGTGCTATGGCAAAATTTAGAACACGCTTGAATAAAGATGATTTAAGAACTTATAGTTGCAATGTCCACGCTAGAGGTTAAATTATTCTTTATTAAATAACCGAGGTTGTCTGGAAGAGATCGCTACTAAGCGGTAAGACCGCCTGTTGTATACCTATAATTTAAATGTACTGTTCGTGTTCTGTTTTTATTTTTTAATTTTTGTTGTTCAATAAGTTGTTGCCGAAGATACTTAATCAAGTTAAAAAACACTTAATACACACTGGTGGAGGTTTCCTGGCGAATTCGCTGGTTATTCAAGAGAATAATAACAACACGATACGCTACGACTTGTAGTCTCCACGACTCTACAAGTCATGGACCATCGTTGGCAAGTACTGACGTTATAATGGTAAGTAACTCTGAGACTCATGCTATTACTCAGGATATTGTAGATGGTATTAAATAAATCGCTTTCTTTAAATATTATAAGTTTAATACTTTTGGTAATAAGAAGATTTACAGAACGATAACTAAATAAATAATTTAATTAAATAAAATGAGACACCAAGACACGGGAACCGAGACTGATGCTTATCAAAAATTTCTAAGGAATGAATTTATCGATCACATCAAATATATCATGAACAATTTTGAATTTGGATAGAATTGAAACGAAATGTAAAAGTGACTAGGAACGCAAAAAGGAAGTTGTAACAACCTCGTTACAAAGTCGCGCCGCGCCGCCCGCGCCTCGCTCACAATTTGCGAAGACCTTAAATATTGAGAGCTGAACCACTCCCAATCCAAATATAAATATAAGTCGATGTAAATATATGGTTGATTCAATTTATCGTGGATCGTATGCTATTTTCTGCTGAATTCGTTTTGTCGTAGGTAGGTGGCGATCGACATTGATTTACCACCACCACTCAGTTTATGTTGGATCAATTTAGATGTGGTATTATTGTTATTTCAAAATCAAAATAAGGAAAACTTCTTGGCTTGATTCTGCAAAATGTTGTTACAGAATTATACACAAGTCCTTTTAGAGTTGTTGGTATTTCTGGAGCTCCGCCTATGTAGATACCTAGTAGCATTGTGTCTTTCGGTATTGGACTGCAGAATAATTTTAATCTGATAATTTCAAATTGAAAACACGGCTACATGCAGTTAAGAGCTTCAAAAGCATTTACACATAATATTATCTTTGACGTTTTTGTACCTACATCGACAGCATTAAATATCTGACCTTAATGCACGAGGTTTTATCCTGCAGTTTAGGAGACAACTCCGACAATGCAGTCTCCGGTGCAACAGTGTTGCATATCCCTTTCAGACAAATATAGATTTTATGCCTCTGTTGATATTAAAGTATCTAACTTGATATTTACTTGGCAAGACTTGGAAGAAAATCGTTCTCTTTTTGGTATAAGATAGGTTTTAAACGTTTTTTATCGGATTCGAGAGGATTATTTGGCTTTTGACCGGCAGTTAAATGTATTTAAGGTGAATTGGATTCATATTTATGTTACTTTGTATTCTTTATATAACTAAGTATTTCAGGTTATAAAATTATGTATATGTGTTTGTTTGACTTAAATTGGTACGGAAAATCATGATTGTGACCTTTAACGATTTTTTTGCCAGTATAACCTTATACTTTAGGAAGATGTGACCTAATGTTAATCAAATTCCATAATACTGCCTAAATTTCCGACAAACCTTCCTCAACCTATTATAGAAATGTACTTTTACAAAAAAGGAATTTCTACTAATTTACTTTTGAGGAGGTTAGATAAAATGGCTCCCAAAAAATAAACTTTAATAAAAATGTCTATCGATAAAAAAGGCACATTCTACAAATTAAAGCAAATTAGAATAAACACAAAATAAATATCATACATACATACATACATACATAAATCACGCCTGTTTCCCAGAGGGGTAGGCAGACCACTTCTTTCCACCTGCTACGATCCTGACAAAGCTCTATCGCTTCTTCCACATTCATACATCGAGTCATGCATGCACGTCGGTTTCGGGTACTTAAGATTCGGCCCTTTTCCAGTATTTCCCCGATTTGATTCAAAAAAGTACGCCTAGGGCGCCCCCTTCCGACCCGTCCACTCACTTTAGCACTGTAAATTTCTTTCGTCAATCTTTTTCATCCATCGTTAAAAAATATATATATATATATATATATCCTTAAATGAATATCATGCAAAAACTTATCCTTTTATCTCCACAAAATAAGCACAAAATCCAAACACCACTGAAACTTAGATTTATACACAACACCAAACACGATCCACTAAAGTTAAACCTATACTAAAGTAAGTGCAACATCTCCTGTCACAAGTTTTACTGAATTAACATAAAAATGGCTGCCCCGTCCTGAACAATGGGTGAAGCAGCGACCTACTTTCTAAATTATCATGTTGTTGGCGGTACCAGGAAGCAAGGGTGTTTATTTTAATAAATTCTCGTTCCTTTTGTCATTTTAGTGTTATGCAAATTTCTTCGTTTGTTTTCATGCGAAGTTTTGTTATTTTTGCGTAAAAATGGACTTTCATCTCATTAACTAGTCTTTACAACCCCAATATAAATATAGGGGAGTATTGTGTTATTTGTTCTTAAAACTATATTATGTTTTTGTGTCTGCATTTCTGCGGTGTGTTATCCCAATACTATTTTAATATTTTGTAATGTATCGCAACGCGTTGTTGTGTTCCGGTGTGGGGATAAGACAACCGGTGAAATTACTAGCATAGAGGCATTCCATCTTGGTCCTCAGGGTTGGCAAAATGGGTCTCAGATTCCACTTACCATCAGGTGGCCTGAGTGCTTGTGTGCCTTTTCCTTAACATAAAAAAAAGCAATAGAATGTTAAATATAAAAAATGTAGGGGTTTTTTAATACTTGATCATTTTTTTATGTGCCGTGTGTAGTTCTAACTCTACTTATTAAGGGTGAATTTTGAAAGCTAATTTTAGATAATTTTCCTAAAAAAATTGGTAAACCCAATAAAGATCTATGAGATCTGAAACAAATTAATGTGGGTATATTTATTTCAACCAGAGGGTATTTTTAATCGAATTTTTTGACGCTATCTTTCAGTTTTATGTATTCAGAGGAAAAAAAATTGATGATAGAAAGGAAAACAGTTTTCCTTCAACATAACTATAGGTTGAAATTAAATATTGCTAATGAATCTAAACTATAAAGGTACATACTTTTCTTTAATATACCTACCCGTATACATATTTTGGAGACTACTAAATTATACTAGTAAATCCTCAAATATGTTGATTCATTTTAATTTAAGTATTTAATATAGTTTTATTTATTTATTTATTGATCAAAGTAATATTACAATATACATTGCATTGAATGTCAAAAAATACGAAATTACATTGAGATTGTCAACATAAATACATACTAATAATAGAAGAATACAAAAATCACACACACACACACACAATGTCACTTCCATAGTGGGGTAGGCAGAGCTACAGAATTACCAACAACTTTAAAAAGACTTGTTGATAATTCTGTTACCACATTTTGCACAATCGGGCTAAGATCTTTCTTTATTTGTGTATTAGTGACAGGTTGCAGGCCTATCGCCTAACAGTACTACAAGCCCATATCCTTAGTCGCCTCTTACGACATCCACGGGAAGACATGGAGTGGCATTATCAAATTATCAACACAACAACAATTAAATATCTAGTAAATGGTCACTTAGCAGATATTGATGATTTTCTACCGTCAGACAAGAGCACTAAAGTCTACGTAGACGAAATCACGCCCAGAGGATATATTCTACAGCGTTAGAAACATAACCTGCCGTAGGAAATATCAGCACCAGATGCCTCTTCAACAAATGCCAGCCTTCCCAATTTATATATAATATTATCCTATATCAGAGCCCTGAGCTCTGAACGTCTTAAATTCCCAATTCGCCCGACAATTCCGTGGCTCTCGTTGTTATGCAAATGAACTGTTTATACAGGCAGACATTCCTGGTAGGATATTCTATTGAACATGGACACTTTCTCTTTGCTTTTGTAAATTATGTCACAGTTTACGGGTTCTGTGATGCTGAAGCAGTGAGATGCGTTGGGCTTATCTGATCTTGGATTCTTGTGGCGTTGTTTTTTTAAAGAAGCCTTGAGAGCGGGTCACTTAATTTTTACCTAGACAAGTAACGTTCAAGCTTAGTTAACCCTTTTCTTGGTGAAGCATCTTATAAGATACGTACCATAACATTCACTTTTTAATATTTTTTATGCTGTTTTAAATTCTGAAGTGGTTTGTACTCACTTTTTTTTATTTTGCCTAGAAAAGGGTTAATTAATGGTAAGCAGTTAACGCTTTTAATGAATACCTTTAAAAACCATGAAAATCATAGGTGTCTGTTAATTAAAACGTAGGTACGTAAAAAGGAAACGAAAAGACGATAAGAGGGAATGAATGACAAAGCCGCAAAGCTACGACTAAAACATGCTGAATTGGCTCCTTTAGGTCTTACAACTTGCAAAAAACTAAAACACAATAGATCTAGATGGTTACCAATCTGAAACACTAAAAAACGTTTGCCAGCTGTTTCATTTGCAATAATTTTCATTTGTCCGAAAGTCATTTTTCTCTGAAACCGTTTAAATTTCCTGAATTGTTATAAAATAAACCTAACCTACACGTTCTGTAAGTATATCTCATTAAAAAAATTGAAAAGTTATTGGGTTCAGAATGAAACGAAAATTACGGGAAATAAAAATTATGGCAAATGAAACAGCTGGCAAACGTTTTTAGTGTTTGTGTTAGGATACTATATCTAGATATATCTATGGAATACCTCTCTCAAGGTAATTTTTAATGGATCTATCTAGGGGCAAGCTTTTTACTCATTATGTAGGATAGCATAGCCAAAGGGTAGGTACGTTTTCTTAACTTTGGATATCGGTCTGTCCATAACAATTGTCACACTAATGTGAGGAATCATTTTGCAAATCTGTACTTCATTTAAATTTGTTTCATTCATTTCATTCATTGCAATATTTAGAATTGCATAGGTCTGCAAGTAGAATCCAAAGTTGCCAATATTGCGAAACTTATTGTTAAATGCAAGATTTGCTGCGTAACTTTTAGGTTCCTATTAAATAAACGGGTAGTAGGTACGTAATGAAATACCTTGTAACTGTATTTCAATTACAGTGATATTAAGTAGGCAAGTATTTAAATATCAGCTTGGAACTTAGGAGACAATACAGCAAAAAAAAGGATTTTTTTTTACACTTCAGTACCTCAAAACTCATATCAAATCTAAATAAACAAACAACAACTAGACACATGTCATATTCATATATTGTCTATTTACAAGTCTTTTTTTTCTATGAACAGTTAACCTCAGTCAAGCATGCCACATCCACATTAAACCTAAAATCCAACCTTAATGCCACCAACAAACGCAAACCTACTCATATAATGCACTTACAGGGTGAATGAACTCGTAATAAATATACGCCACTGCGTCAATGTCAACCAATCAAGACAAGCTTTGAGGTTAGGAACCGGTCTACTGCTCAGTGTGTGCTGGTCAGCCATGATAACATGACGTTCATAAACTAATCACAAGCGCAGAATTAAAAACTAATTATAACATGTCCACGCTTACTAAATGCTTGTAAAGAATCACATTATTTCTAGGTTATAACAGAATAAAATGGCCGTCTATAGCCCAGTGGTCCGCCCGCTACATAGAATCTACAAAGCTAAATACCAGGCTTCTATAGTTGTACAGGAGGTTCTAAGAACAGTTGGCTAGGGTCCCAATTTCAAATATTGCTCTCACAAGTTATGCGGTCCTGGTCCTGCATTATCATTAGCACTCGTTCTAAATTACATATTAATAGAGATGTATAGGTATTACTGTACAATGTACTTACTTGTCCATGGCCGCGCAACAAGTCGCATATTGATAACACTGCACCTTGCACATCACAGTAACGTCAGTAACCTTCCGTGGCACTATCACTCGCGTATCTACGCTCGCGAATGCTGACTGATTTTTTTTCCCGCGTAACGGCCCATTAAACTTGTAGATTTCTATCTCGCTCGCAGACGCGATAACATTAGGAGGCGAGACAAAGAAAGGTTGCGGTTTATAGGTTGTTGATAGAATTGGTATCCGCTCCGTAACGTACCGCCGCCGTGTTGCATATTTTTGAGCGCTGTGATCTTGGAGCGGTGTTTCAAAATTATTTTATTTTTATTATTACTTTCCCAACGCGCTAACATAGGATTCTGTTATTTTTGAAATGTGGAACTCTCAGGTGAGCGATTTTTTTAACGTTTTTTTCACGGACGGTCCATTTGGCCTGAAATCAATTTCAAAGATTTTCATCAATATTAATGGGACTTATATTGGCGTAAGCACAGTTTTTTTTTTTTATTTAAGGCTACTAAGAAATAATAAAGTTAAACTGCGTATACCGGAAACTCCCCAAACAGAGTAAAAAAAAAAGACTAAAAATTGTTCTAACGAGATTGCCTAGGTTCTCCTTTCGGCGAATAAAGTAAAAAAAATGTCGTCTTCTGAATAACAATGAATGCATTTATATATAGAATAAATATGACTACTCGTAATAGAACTGAATAAAATAACATCACAATGTTTTACGAGAAAAAGCAAGTGATCGGGTTTTATAATACCTACACAACATTTAATATTTTTCATTCACTCTAAATAGAAAACTATTTCAGCAAAGGGAAAATATTGATAAAAAGCATTTTTTTTCTACGCGTATATTTGGAAGAATCATCTAAAACTAATTATGCCAAATTTAAAGTGTAAGCTGACAAATTGCAACTAAGTAACGTAATTTTAGCAAAACCTCTTTTTAGAGAATGTGACCAGTTATAAAATTAGATCTTAGCATGAAAATTAAATAAAATTGAGCTGTAACAAAATTGTAGCCACGGTTGGGGCCGAGTCAACGATCAATGAACCTTTGGAGTACTGTCTATCAAGTTAAGTTGGAGACCTTTATTCAACACGACATGATACATAAAGTGTACTGATTCGAAATTTGAAACATGACGCAACGTGTTTTCAGAAGATATTTGCTCTTTTGTTATTTATGATGAGTAAGTATGTTATTTTAAACGTTAGTTTATGAATATAAATATCGCTTAGGTACAGAACAATCCTTATAAATAATTTACTTTTATTACAATAAGTACATATCAAAAAAACAATTTTGTATATTAAATCATTATCGCTGAAAATCAAGTACAAAAGGCAGACTTAATACTTAATGGCTATAGTTTTAAGTTAAGGGGAAACATGAGCCTTTTTGTAAAACAACCTATCAACGGCTATTTACTTATAAAATACATCATTATTTAGCCGCAGGATATAAATTTATGGAGTTTCATCACGCTATCCGACTATTGCTACGAAAAATCATGTCTTTCCCTAATTGCCCACAAATTTCCCCTAAATTTCACCCTCGATTACAGTGCCGTAGGTTGTTAACAATAAACAGGTTTAGCTTTTAGTCAACAGTAAATTAAAACAGAGAAATAACAAAAAAAAGTATTTTATGATTCAATTTCGTTTCCTTGCCGGGTATTAATAAATTAAATTAAAAGTAAAATAAACTGTTATTAAAACTTGAAATTTAAATCCGATTTTGTTTTTAGTAAAAATAACACATATTTTCGCTAACTTACTTCTGATATTGGTTTTTATGAAAACCGTTTGCATTTTAGCATGATGAAATATATCCATCTACGTACATCTAAAGTGAAGGTTGATTTTTTCTCAGAGATCAAAGTGTATTTAAATATTTAACCCTTTATAAGGCAGAGGCTATATATTTATTTACCACATTACTATAAACTAAAATCGAACTTTACTACCTACATTTTACGATACAATTTTAATTGTATTTTCCTGAAATATAACATCATCTATTATTACTCTATAAAGCCTTGCGATTCCATGACTGTATTTCATTTTGGTCTAGTATTTTTACTTAACGGGGCCTCATAAAGGGTTAAGATGTTTAGTTTTTGAGTTAACTTACTTCTACACCCCAACTTACCGTTTTTAAACTCCTTAGGCTTTTACACTGACTGGAAGTTATTGCTGTAAGTTTTTAAACAAACCCATATGCAAGATTGAGATGCAGATATTTACTACTCACTCTTACCCACAGTTGCATCTCAAAACTTACAGCAATAAATTGCAGTGTAAATGCGGCCTTATAATATTAATACAAATTGGTGTAGATGTACGATTACTTAAAAACATAACTATATTGCCATTGAAAGCGCGTCACACCAAAATATACCGAAACGTCACCTCACTCCAAGATCACACCGCACGGAATTATAACGCCGAAAGATGTTTAGGAAATATAGGCGTTGCTCAGGGCGCAGTCGTGGATCCCGCTTTATAACGTCTCGGCTAGCATTGGAGAGCAGACCATCAAACGCCCGGCCCGGACGTGCCGCGGAGACAAAAACTTCTGAAAGAGAGAGCCAACAACATATTTTCCACTTTTATTTGCTACATAAACAAGATCGAAGTGAGCGACAAAGTTTCATAAGTTTATGGATAACGCTAGAGTAGGTTTCGTATGACAATGCATGTCTAGACGTTATGGGTTTGCAGGTATACCTAAGCATAGGGCTTAATGGTGCGTTCAGAATATTCGAAACTAAGGATTGTGCCCGAGAAATCTAGAATTTCTCAATGCAGGATTTGTTGTTATTCGATTACTTTAATTTACCAAGACTGAAGAAAAAATAGGCGTCGTGTTCAGCTCTAAATATGAAAGAATGGAATGGAAAAATTCTCTACTGACGAGAGCATAATTCTAAAGTAAACCACGATGATGTCTGCTTACAAATATTAACTTAATAAGTGTACGAGTATTTATTTTTACTCTATTTCCGTCTAATTAAAAGTTAAATAATAAAATGAATACAAAAATCAGCCTATTGCGTATTAATTACCACTTACAGCTGAGTAGCTCTCCTACTAAATGATGTTTCCCGCTGCGCGCGTTCTTTTTAGTTTCAATGTAACTAAGTCTTAACTATTTTTATTATTTTCATAAAGTAAATTGTTTCTTAATCAGCGTTGAAGATCACGGCGTAATATTTAATAACTTTATATTGGTAGTTCTTTTTACAAACTTCTATTTAACCTCCTTTGATTCGGATTAAATCTAATTATTTTTTGTAGCAGTTCCTGTTATTAGAATAAGCTAAAAATTTGGAATAGAAATAATCTCAACTCGATGACAATGCATTATATTTGTTTCTAAGAACTGATCTGATGAAAGAGTCGGTAGGTAACAGAACTTTGCTGAACTTAATGTAGATTCACGAAAATAAAACCCGTCAGTTTTGTAATAAGCATATGTTAACTAAGCAAAAATAGTACAAGAGGCAACAAAAGCTTGTTTTTTTATAACAGCAACATTTCTACGGAAGTTCTACAATACTCCTACACAAGGAACTTAAACGTACGTAATCGTACGTAACTCTAACTACTGAGTTTCATGTAGGTATCGATAAAATACCTCGTTTTACGTTCCACGCTTTTTTCAAGAGGTTTCAGCTTAATTACCTTAACACCAAAGGGTACAGCTACGTCGAATCTCGTTCGAACCGGAATGCGCTCAAACGGGGTATTTATTTACATTCGCCCAAATTGAATCCTTGGTTGTGAGCCAAGAGGAAGCTCGTTCACATATCCCCGAGGGGAGGGCTGGGAGGCACGGAGGGACGAGATTCGATTTGCCTAATAGCCAGCGTGAGGGAGGGCACACTCAATTACGTAGAGTGAACCGAGGTGTCCCGGAACACTCTGTACATAATTACATTATCTGATAAACGGTTACGTACCCTGAATTTTCCTCTATTTTCCTTTGGAAAATTTACGCGGTGAATTTTTATTTTCAAGCTATATTCTCGTGTTTGGTGTTCTTTTTAATGAAACTTATAACCAGTCGTTGGAAAAAATGTCACCATGAAATTGGCTCCATTGTCTTTTTTGTACGAAATGCTTAATTAAACAACTAACAATAGACTGTGAATTAAATTATAATTAAACATAGCTTTCAAAGCACAGTACATATAGACTTGATAAGTAGTTGTGACACTCAATATCCATGTTTAACAGTAATTTAATTTGAAATACATAGAATATCCTTCGACAAATACTTTGCGGAACTTTCAAATGCGGAAACATACCGTGCTTCGGGACTATTTTGTTCGCTTTCGCAATAAGTTCAGTATTTTATGCGTGCTTGAAGCAAAATACGTGTAACTGAGACTTGACATTCAGGCAGAGAACGTTTACCCGTGTGTTCTTGTTAAAAAATAGCTTTTGTCGTGACCGTTGAATGTTAAACTGACTGCCCACAAATGTGTTAACGCTTACATGTATAAGTGTTGATTAGTGGAGATGCGGTCAGTTTTAAATAAGATGATCTCTAGCTGCGTTGGTTGTGTACGGCCGGCCTTATAAGTCACTGCACACATTGGTGCTTTGTCACATTAACGTTATGTTTAAACTACTGCACTTATATGTCAAAGGAGTTGACGCGACAAGGTACAAAATTGTGCATCTATTTATAAGGCCAACTGTTCCAATGTACTCACCAGCTTTTAAGTGTAGGTATCTACCTTGATTTGTCTAGATTTCTTGAAAAAATAAACCAACAAAACACTTGGTATGGGGGCTAAAATACCCATTATAATTCTGCCTCAATAACCCTAAACAACTGATTTCATTGCAGCTGCATATTTACTTACTTTATATCCCCGCCGACCACTACACTGTTGCTTTAATATCATTGCTTAAGATATCAAAAAATAAAAATACATTTGTAGGTGTAAAATATAGTCGATATTTTATCGTAATGATCGACGGAGCTGCGCGCGCGTGGATTTAGTCAGGATCGAGGGTTGAGCTCCGCCAATAGCAGAAGAGTTCCTTTGAACTATAAGCCGTCCAGTTTTTGTTGAGCTGCCACGATCCCCGCTGTTTCTCCTTTGTGATTGAGTTGTTGTTGGGCTCGGGAGGGGAGAGAAGGTCTTCTTAAGATGGTGGATTAATATAAAGTTGTCTCGCTTAAGTTCGTTTATATGCTAATTAGTGATGAAGGCGCGCTCCAGAATAACCGGTAGGCGCAGGCGCAGAGAAGCTGCATACCATTTTATATGTACGAAAAGAAGTCCTCATACCGACCTACGTGTCTTTAAATGTATAGTACATTAATTACATTTTTAAAGCGGCTTTTACAGTGTTGTTTTAAAACGAATGTAAAAGGATTGCTTTAATGGAAATAATTGATAGCCTGCCTTAAGTTAGTGTCCATATAAATTTCCTGCATGCAAATGGAAATTTTTTATATAGGTAATTATTAGCTACAATGCTCCCCTTTCAGTTTTTTTGTGAATTTTAAAGGAATTGCAATAAAGTACCATCTTTTTAATCTTCAAAAGACAATCCAGCTAGCTTTGCAGTAGCGTACAATTTTTGCTTTTGTCTAAATAGAAAACATTTATTTCACTCAATTGCCACAACAGTCACTGGCTATATAACCTTCATTTTCTCTTATATCACATACCATAATTTAATTTGCCATAAATGTTTGTTTTCTGAAATCGTAAACCTTTCAGGTAATTTTAACATGCCATCGTATAGAGCCCAATAGGTTAGGTTAGGTTTATTTTATTAAAATTCTGAATAGTTCACGGTTTTAGAAAAAATGCCTCTATGTCAAATTAATATTATGGCACATGATTCGTATGACATATAAAATTAAGTCTTATGAAATTCGGGCAAATGAAATTCGGTTAAACGATAGGTACAGAACCGCTAAAATTAGTATCCACGCAGATGGGCTGGTTCTAAAAACTACAGAAATATTCTGTTGCTTAGTCCCTCATTTTCTCTCGTTTTATTTAGTTTTCTTTATAGAATACATATTCATTATCCATTACGTTATTTTATTCTGTAAAATAATCTTCTTGTAAATGAACATTTTTGATTTCCCCACTCAAATGTTGTGTGGTATAAGTACCTAGTTATTATAGAGGTGAAAGCTATGTTAAAGTTGATTGTATTGTATAGGTGTTGTGACTACGTTATGTTTCTATTCCTACTTAATTATTATTTTTATTTAACAGCAGGCCTCTTATTAGTGTTGTATTACTGATTCATACTCCATGACTGCAACTTTCCGTTCTATATGGCTCAGGTAAATAATTCTTGGTTTTCCCTGTTATCGCTTCCCTTCCTTCCTTCTATGATGTTCTTTATCAAGCGATCATATCGTAGGTATAATATTTAACTTATGTTATATTATGTTACAGATAAGCCCTTTCGAATACATTTCGTCTCTTTTAGGATCTTTTGTGCACTTACCCTCTTTTCAACACTTCCACCACTCCTCGTTTTTTCTCCACCGTAAAAAAAGAAAAACTCATTGGTTGATTGTGACCATGGGGGTTAGAACTAGTACCTACATTTAAGAGTTGACCACCTATAAGCCACTAGGATATTTAACTTAGTACGACATCAATACGTAGATACAGATGTTTTTATTAAACTACAGCTGAGGCTATCCTTATCTTAATTATACTATCATTATACGATATATTTTTATGGTTTTGTAAATAAGACAGCTCAGACCACCCAGGGTGGTAAGTGGTTTAAGGTTGCAAAATCCTTACTATATATTATATATGTATAGTATAGAGGTATTCCATTCTAGTCCTCCTTTTTGATAAGTGCTATTACAGTGTTAAGGATTTTCTCGAGCGTAATTTTAATGTTAATTTGTAATTTAATTTATTTTTTGTCAACATTCGATTATAATTGTTTTTTTTTTATTATTTTGCAATTTTATATCTTTGAATTTAAATGGTCATTTTAGTAATATTTGCACGCCTGCATGCAGGCTAATTACACTGGACGTTGTACTACCACTTAAGAAAATGTATTCAACTAATTAAATCGTTTTTAACTCGGCCGCCATTACTGTCAATATATACAATACGGAAACACGTGAAAGGCAATATCGATTTTACCGTGTAGATATCGTCTTTGACCTGTTTCCATATTGCCATCATTTTGATAACTCTTAGGTATGTCATTACAATAATGGCGACTGACATAAACGATTCTAAAACACGTCAAACGCGATATCGTTATAACGCGGTAGAATAGAGGCCCAGGTCACTTGTGTGCTCGTTTGTCTTCATGGAAACCCTGAGGACTGAAATGGGAAGCCTCTATTGTAATAATTCTTTGTATGGATACTTCCGCCTGGTGGCAGAGTTAGTTAGTACGTTAGTACCGAAGATATGCAACGGGTTTTTTTAATTTGCGTTAACATATTGCTTGGTACATTCACAGAAACATACATTAAGTGGTGGTAGGACCCTGTGCAGGGTCTGTCCGGATCCCTACCACCATCTTATCCATTAACCACCCGCCAAGCAACATTGTTAGCATTTTTGTGTTCCGGTGTGGGGATAAGACAGCCGGTGAAATTACTAGCATAGAGGCATTCCATCGTACGTACTCTTTAGGGTTGGCAACGTATTTAAGGTCTTAGGATTATAGTCTTGAAAATTCAAATGTCTATGCGTCTCAGATTCCACTTAGGTACCATCAGGTGCCTTGAGTTCTCGTGTGCCTTCTCCTTAACATGAAAAAAAAAACATAAAACCGTCTTTTTCTTAAATTTGTAAGATTTTGTTTCCTTTTTCATACATAATAAATAAATATTGAATTGATGGTCATTGCAAAAGGTCCTTTTGAGTTACAAGGAAGTTAGTGTCAAGTATGACAGTGTTTGAATTTCATCAATGAGGTAACATCGAAAGAACTCACTTCGTTCACCTTCTTCGCATACCTGTAAATGGCAAACTCATGACTTACAATTTTTTAAAAGTGGCTATTGTTATTTTATTTATTAACCTTTCAGAACCCACTGTCATCTTAAAATGTCATACCCTTAATTATGTACTAATTTCGAACCTTGTATTTTGAATTCGAATTTTAATGATTCAATTAAAATGTGACACGGGTGCTGAAAGATTAAGAATCTTTAACACTGGTTCGACATCCATAACTGATTTAATTAAACTATTGAATATCTTAAAAACAGAATGACTTAGGATATAAGTGTCCTGGAGAAATTAACTTTATTTTTTTCTATGTATTTAAGTATTTATTTCTCTATCTAAGTATGTTTATCGTTGTCTAGTACCCATAGTACAAGCCTAGAGCTTAGTTTGGGACTAGGTCAATTAGTGTGACATTGTCCTGTGATTATTATTATTATTATTATTATTAATATTTGCCCTAAAGAATATTCCCTTAAAACATATCAACAATTTTAAGATCTTGTTTATCTCGTAGACGATATACAGCCGAAAATACTAAAATTAGTAACGTTTATGTTCTTTATATTTTCGAAAACGAATTCTACTTCTAAGTACGAAGTCATCCCCAATATAATATTCATGTATTAGCATAAATATAAATCTTTCTCGACTCTATTTGATAATATCCCATTAATAATAATAATAATAAATATCAGGGGACAATCTCACACAAATTGACCTAGTCCCAAACTAAGCTCTAGGCTTGTACTAAGGGTACTGGACAACGATAAACATAGGTACTTCAAATAGAGAAAGACCTACCTAGGTCATCTAAATTTCATTCATTTAGGTATCGTTGATAGTACTGAGTTTTTTAATACCTCTATATTACCAAACTGCAGCACCATGCCGTACCGCTGTCCGAGTCGCATCTGATGCACTACCCCGATGCCCCGTGCATGTTCGCGGTAGGACCTTTATAACGCCACTAGCAATACTGCCCGTGTGGCAGAATATTGGCTAGCTTACACTTAATACGTCATCGACACGCTACTAAGAAAGAAATATATCTTACCTACATTAAATAAGCTTCCGGTTTTCTACGTATCTGCCATGTCTTCGGCTTTCTTTATGTAAACACCTGTTAGTTTAAATGAGTCAGATACAAGTAAAGGTCTTAAAAACCTTACAGGTAAGGTACTGTTGTAACTGGTTGGGTACTGTTGTAACAAAGGTTGACACAGATGAGGTACTGTTGTAACGAGTTAGGTACTGTCTTAACGAGTTAGGTACTCATGTAACTAGATAGGTGCTGGTGTAACAGGTTGGGTACTCTTGTAATAAATAAGGTACTCTTTTAAATATTTTGGTTAAGTAGTTATAACATGTACCTAAGTAGGTCGTGACAAACGAGCAACCTCTCTCGTCAATCTTATTCATTATTTTGATTAGGTACTATTTTAATATAGTCTATTGCAGAATGTAACCGGTTTAAGTTCATGGTTACTATTATAATAGGTAAGGTAAGATAAAGTTGTTACAGGAAAGGTACAGGTTGTGCTGGTGTTCGCTTCAAGCTAGGTTAGATACAGACGCACCTTCGCTTAGTTTACAGTACTAGGAAAATAAGAAATTAATCTTGACACAATACGCAACCATGGATTTTCCGAATATTGATAATGTTCACAGCAGTAACACAATGTTATTATTATTATTCCTTCACACGCAACAAATAACTTAAGCATTGTTTTAATGCCAATAACCAGAAACTTTATGGTTGTGCTATGTGTCAGGATTGACTTCTTATCAGCCTCATTTTTAAAGTAATAGGAATTGTCTAAATCTTTGTCGATGCCCCAAACTAGCTTTGTTTCCTCTAGGGTTTATTTTTGTAATCGCAGACTACACAAACTGTTCAATTAAATATCTGTCATTGGCCGTCCAACCAAAAAGGGTAGCTTTGCCCCTTTTTTCGTTAGAAGTTTCGTTAGTTAATTATTAGAAACTTGCGAAATAGCGGAGTAAGCTTTATCACCATTGTAAATATGAAATAAATAATACATAAAATATTTCTGAGCACATTGGTAGTAACAAGAAAGGTAAAATTGCAACAGGTTAGGTACGATTGTAACATTTAAGGCATAGTTGTACCGGATAAGGTACGATTGTAACGAGGCATAGTTGTCTTCTATAAGGTACGACCGTAACATTTTAGATAACTTTGTATCAGGTTGGGTACTACTCTATTAGAGCAGGTCCGATTGTAATGAGGCACAGTTGTGTACTATAAGGTATGACCGTAACATTTAATATATCTTTTAGATACCTTTATATCAGGTTGGGTACTAATTTATCAGAGTAGGTACGATTGTAACGAGGCATAGTTTTATTCTATAATGTACCTACGACCGTAACATTAGAGCCACTGATCGTATTATTTTAGATACCTTTTATTTATTTTTTGTGTCCGGTTGGGTTTTTCCTATATCAGTAATAACCCAACCCTATATAGTAGGTACGATTGTACAGACTGGAGATAAATTGGCAAGCCAACTGGATTATTTTTAAACCCATGGAGTAATTGTTTGTTTTCTACATTAAATTGTTGCTTGTTGTTGCTAATTCAATCCATTTTTTTGTGTTACTCTTACAGCGTACCTACCTTAGTAACAGGTTTACATCAGATTTCTTGGGCTTTTACAGATTTTTGTATTATGCTAAAACTAATAATGTACAGCGTATTTATTTTATGACACTAATCCTTGAATAACTTCAATTTTAATGTTTTTTATTTTGTTTCACTTTTTATTTTAAAGTGCAACTTAAGTGGGTACCCACAATAAACTTTGAGTTGCTTAACATTCTATTTTTCTACAATCTCGGCTTCGCATTATGTTTTAGATTTACCTTAGTTGGTATGGTAACCAGTAAAGCTTACTTCAATGATTCACATAGTGAAAGGAACAAAGTCCACTAGCTGTAAAAAGGTAAATCTAGTTAAGTAAGTTTAGTTAAAAATTATTGCAAATGTCAGTCTTTAATCTAGATTTAAGACAAGCTAGCTTAAATTTTCTTATGCAAGTCGCTCTAAGGGTCATTAAATAAAATAAGCTGGAGTAAGGTAGTTTTAAGGTACGTCATAGAGAACTGGCATTTTTAAGACGTCTTGACACTGGCATGTGCCCTAAAATCAGTTTATTTGTAACTTAATAAACTGATTTTCAGACAGGAAGTCCGCGTCTTGGTACGCGAAGAATTACTTTCCCCTTTACTCCCCCTATTACTTCCCTTTGGGGGTTGATTTACGGAAAATCCTTTCTCTACGCACCCCTATGGTACCCAAGGAATACTCCCTCCAAGTTTCAAGTCCTTAGCTCCAGCGATTTGGACCACGCGTTGACATATCAGCCAGTCAGTTTCTTCTTTGATATATTTAAAATATCGATTGTTTAGAAAAATAGTACTCGTAAATGTCAAGCTAGTACCCGTAGATGTTATTTAGGGGACCCTGCCGTTTGGCCAAAATATTTTTGGTCAAACGTATCATTTCCCAAATTTTTCATTTGCCAAACCAATGTTGTATGAATGTTTCAGAATTTATTTGAGGATCATCGTGTAGAACCCTATTAACGGTTACCGAAAACAAAGCGGGTTGGCAAATGAAAATTTGGGAAAAGAAACATTTGACTAAAAACTTTTTGACGAAACGAAGGTAACCCGTTATTTAGTTACCCTTGTTTTGATTGAACTTTATCTCACCTGATTATGACCTCCCTTTAAAAGCCTTGATGTCTGCTGGTATTACATCTCCATCAATGAATTCGGCTTATTCAATAAATATATAAGTAGTAGTAGCAGGTACCTAAGAATAATATTTGGACAATATACACAGTGTTTAATACATACTTATTTTATTTAAATTTATTTAATTTAAAAGCAAAAGTTAGCGAAACTAAGGAGGGCAGCAAATTAAAAATAATCAAAGACACGACGAAATATTTAATTTTTTCCCCTTTCATACATTCTTTTCTAAATTCGTCATAAAACTGTCGAGAGCACATTCATTTAATATTTAATTATTACATTATACTTAACAAAACCTCACATTTCTGGCGCGATTTACTACATTTATTTAACTGTACAATAATAATTACGAGACCTTTAATTATTACAATTAGGTAGGTATATAGTTTATGATTTTATTATTATTAAGTAGTTGTAACTACTGAAATCGTTGAATGTACTATGTATCAGAGAAGCAAGTTGTGAATTATAAACATTTAGTCTGAGTAACTTTTACAAAACATCACTTTAAGTAAGTTTTTATTCTTGAACATCCTGTACTGTGAGCAAACACATGTATTTTGTCACGGCTATGTCAAACTGTGTAACACAAATTTGTACTGTGTAACTAAAAAAATACCTTATTTATAAGTTGCAATGTTTAAAGTTTCTCAGACTAAATCAAGCACCTACTTACAGCAAATGATCCATATTCATACACTGGACGTTGTTAAATTACCTCGTTGTTTCGTTTTGTTTCTAGGTAGATGTAGGTATCTAACAGATGCCTTGCAATTAAAATAGAAATTCGGTTACCTAGACGAGGTCGCCTTTTTGTACAAAACCACCTAATTTATTTATTCACTACAAAATTACGACGATACAGATTTAATGAATAAGATCAGAGAAGGTAAACTACTAAGTTTACAATAAAACATTTATTACATATATATATAATTATACTTGCTTCGTAGAATAGGTAAGACGTCGGTGGCTAAGAATTACGAAAGCATCTTAACACTGGTTGATTCTTTGCCGGTATCGTTACGTTACTTATAATTATAATAGTCGCGAGATTAAATAATACATAACACGGAGAGCAAGGCGCAGGTGAACAGTGAACATACTGTGGCTATAGTTACAGACATGTATACAATAAATAATAAAATATCTAACTAAAACAAAAATAAAAGTAATAAGGCAGGCTAAAGCAAACCGTACGATGAATCATTAAGGGACAAAATTAATGCACTTGCCCATATCACCTAATTTAATTGATTATAACATCAACTTCAATATTTAAAAAGTCATAACAGTAACTTAATGTATAATTCTACTGCAACCGAGTTAAAGCTTTGTCAGAAATCCATAATTTAAATAACAAAATTTACGATTTAGGAGATAAGAAATTAAACATTAATAAATATTTGATCGTGTTGCGGTCTCTATCTTTAACTAAGTATAATATAAATAGAGAACTGGGACGCGTAGTCGGTAGTAGGTAGTACCTAGCTAAACATGGCTGCCGTAAGGACTCAGCTGCCTCCAAAGCTGCCACTGCCGAGAAACTCAACAATTTGGTAACGAAATTAAAAAGAACACCCCTGAACAGCAATACGAATACAACAAGCAGTCTCACAAAATATCTATACAAAATTTATTTCCAATAAACTATCTAGAAACTAATCATCGGTGACGTCTTTAATAACCATATTTCGTAGATACTTAAATAATTTCAAATACATTATTAGCGCTACACTAGACATTATTATATCAGGAATCGTTATCTACTCACTTAGTCTCGTTACAATTATCGAACATAACTTCGTAATTAATACTATACACAAACCGACAACACATTATGTTACTAGTAGTACGAGATTCTCTGGGACCGCGGTCGCGACCGCCCCGCAGGGCGAAACGTTCCTCACTTCAGGGTAACCATAACCAACATGGACGTAAGATCTCTCGGAACCTTAAGTACGAGTCACATCACTAGTCTCGGAACTCCCTCTTTAACTGGCTATACCGTGGTGAAGGGGGTAGGTCCCAGAGAAGGGCGCGGGTCACTGATGGTGTTTGGCAGCAGGGGCGTGGTGCAGCGCGGAGTGGTGCGGCGCGAGGTGGTGCCCCGCGTGGTGGTTGTGGTTGTTCGCGTTCGAGTTGTTGTTGTTATTCTGCGCCGCCTGCGCCGCCTGCCGCTGCGAGTTTTTCTTGTTCTTCATCCGTCTGTTCTGGAACCATATCTTCACCTGCCTCTCGGTGAGGTTCAAGTTCCGCGCGAGCTCCCACCGCTTCTGCTTCGACACGTACGCGTTGAAGAGAAACTCTTTCTCTAGCTCGAGGGTCTGGAACTTGGAGTAGGGCTTGCGTTTTTTGCGCACCGTCACTTGCCCGGTCCAGTCCAGGTTTGAGGAGCCGCAGCCGACTCCGACGCCCACTGACATCGAGAGGGATCCTGCACAAAGAAAAAGTCACCATTATAAATGTGTACCAGAGAACCAAATTTCTGGGAGGCTGTGAGAAAACAGGAGTGGGTAATCGCTGAAGCGAATAGGCTAGCGTCCTGGAAAATTATATTTAGACAATCATTTACATTATCAAACAACATTGATCTCGTATTTTTTCTTTTGAAAATTACACAAAAAATTACAAACATATTCATACACATATTCATATACATATTGAGGTTGTGCGTGACGTCACGCCGTGGTACACTTTTTACCACTTTGTGTTTTTACGCTTCCTCCCGATCTTTGATACGTGTAGTCTATGTTAATTTAGATTGATTGCAAAAAAAACGTGTTCATTTTTTTTTACCTACGACAGATCCCTATAGACTCTTGGATAATCCTATCTTAGGGGCTTCTTTCGCACAGACTCAGCAAACTGATGTAAATACTAAATTTATTCGTGTCGAACACGTAAATGTCTGTTGGCACGATTACACGCAGATAGGGTTCAAGCAGACGATTCTTAGAACGAGGCAAGTATTTTTAGCTCCAACTAGCATTTTGGCGTCTGTACTGAGCTTTGAGCCATAATTATGGAAGTGAGAATGTGAAACTACAATTCACGAGGCTTCGTTAGCGTTTCAATCTAAATCTAAATAGGTACTCTTGGTTCACATTTGGTCGGCTGTTTCAAAGCGGTTCATAGAAACAATAGCGGGACGGAGAATGGTACATTAGGCGTTGGATATAGCGCGATTTATGCGAGCGGTTCCTTTGATGAGATCATCGCTGTAATATTGTATGCACCACGACCTTCTCGCCACCGACGTATGCAATACAGTGCACTATTTCCTATTATTCAAACGGTCCTGCGGACGTTGGGAAATAGATGCCTCATTGTCTACAATATGAATGCGAAAGCTGACGTAAGTCGGCTTAGACCGAGCGACTTACATAAAACATCGGTAATGATTGTTTATTTGACGCTGGGGATATATTAACTCTCTGATATTTTGACTCAGTTGCGAAAACTGACGATAAATTTTAGAAAGGCGGCCTAGTTGCAAAGATATGACATTTCCAACTGTGTAAAAGATATTTACTTTACACGTATGTTACTCGTAACAGTCGTAACTTATAATGCTGGAATATTATATTAGTCTTTTGATTGTTATTATAAGGAACTATGAAGGAACATTTCAAATTTTACATGCTTAATAAATAGCATAGAGTCTGGTGCATTAGAGATAGTCGTTGAGAATTTAAATAGTTTTCAGTTACCGAGTAAAAACGGTGCAGTGTATAACTTAATTATTCCGTAGATTGTTACTCGAGCGAACGTTGGTTGAACGGCGTGAAACTGCCCTACCGCAACTTTACGTAGCGTTATGATGGAACACATTTTTACTACCAGCGCCTTTTTGTTGTTAAAAGCATAAACAGTTGAACTAATTAGCCCAAAGGCTGCCTGTGGTCTGTGTACATAAGATCTAAGTGGGTAAATACTAATGCAATGCTTTACACATCAATGTCGTCTATATAACGCTCATCTCTTCAGATGTATAAAGCTTAGCCCATTGTCTATTGAAATGAAAATTTATGGCGTCTCCTCGATTCGTCACTTCGTCACGTTTAAGATATGACTAGATAAGTGGAAAACGTCCAAGTAGAAAACAGCTATAGATAGATTTACTAGCAGGTTCTGTTGCACCTACTTGAAACGTAAATAGTATTAACACCTGCCATACCAATTAATTGTTCTAACGTGAAAGGAAACTTGAATAATTTCAATTTTAATTTCTAAGGGTCTGAGTGGTATTTTAGTTACTTAAATTATAATCTATTTGGCATTTAATTAATGAGCTATCTTCAGTTATTTATGTAGTCTTGAACGTGATAATAAAAACGTCTAAGTATTGCTTAACTAATTTCATGTTCAGTTGGATAGATGGGTGATAAAATGAGTTATTTTTTTGGAATTATAAACTCCTAAACTCCTTCACGAAAACAAAAAAAAAAAAAAGTGTCTATGGTGGTCATATTTAAAATATTTTGCCATATTTAGGACACTTCCAGCGCTTCGTTGTGAAACCGATTGTTTAAAGAGAACATAATGACAAGTCGACTTGTCAATTATGAGGGGACGAGGACGATCAGAAGCGGTAGTGGCAGTAAAAGTGCGGGTTTCTTAGCCCATAAAACCGAGGTACACCCGACCGCTACGAAGGATTCCCCACTAACACCCGTAAAAGAAGCCCATAAGGTTTAACTTGGTGTGAAACCCAAAATTGAAAATGAAAGAGGATTGTAATTTTGTAAAATTGAACTCGTGCTACTGTAATCGCAGTTTCTAATTTTAATATTGTTCTTTTAGAGTTTTCTGACGTGATCATAAGAGACTTAAACTGCAGTAACTAGCGGCATCACCCAGCCATTTCTCCAAACCGTTTACGAAGCAGTAAATCCACAAATCAGAGTCAATGTCAACCTCAGGTGGCCATAAACACACAATCATAAAGTGACGCGAACACTCGTATAACTTTTTCAACAATTGTTTCCTTTTAATGGGCTATTATATGCGAGTTTTACGCAAAATTATGTCAAGTTACACCTCTGCCGTAACAAAACGATAAACCCATCTTTATAGGTAAGCGATCGAAAGTAAACTAACGTTTATGAATGAAGCCTTTTTATTGGTCATAGTATTATAGTATAGTAGAACCGTAATTACTGGTTGCGAATTCGGAAAGAAACTAGTAATAGGTTGTCCATGAATGTCGCGCGGATTTTATGATATCGTTAAAGTGATATAGGTTGAAATCAGGCGTATGCAAGGCTTCTATCGCACCTAGTTTTTATCGCCTCATCAGCAGCAATGTGTTTATTGTGGCTATATTTCGTTTATAGCTCCTCAAAGATCCAAGTTTACTGTCTCGAAGCTCAGGTATCGTTTATTTATTAGTTATACATTTTTATAGACGTTTTATTTTACGTTAAGTTTAATTTATTACGTAGCGCCACTGTTTTACATTGCCTATAAAATGGTGCTTACGGTTCGTTTTAAAACGTTAGTAGCACGTGTTTAGTTCATTCATCAAATTTATGGTGGTGTGGGAAAATGTTTTGATTGGGCGTTTGTGAGGAGGCTTCGGGAGCGGTTTGTTTGGCTTAGCGCGTTTATCGGCGCTTTATGCTGCCGATCGATCGATCGAGTTCCGTATACTTACTTGCCCGCGCGCATCGTCCACGCTGTCTTTAGCTGATGCAGAGTGTCTTGCTGCATCAGCTGCAGGAATACACTCCTTACATTTTTCTCGAGAATACTAACTGATTTTTTAAAATAGAACTGAACTACAAAATTCTTTATGAGGAATCGATTTTGTGCAAAGCATGGGGTCAACGAAGTAAATAGCATGAACAGTAATAAGGCAAAATAAACTGTTGCTAAGAAAAAACTCCTTACATTGTATGTAAATCGTGCCAATCAGAAATGAGTCCTAATGAGTAGCAACAAATGACAATGTTCGATAGCGGCGAGTAATCGCTTGCAGGAATTGCAGTCGTGGAATTTGTCGGCGGAGCACGCGAAGCAAGCGGGCGCTCCGCTGTGTGCGTGATCCGCACACAAGCGGGCGAGCTGTGTCTGTGTGCGCCACCCACCGCCATCTAGCGGCAAGCGGCTGCCCGGGTCAAGGTTGAAAAACTTGTAATAAGATTCTTATTCGAACATTACACACAAAAAAAAGTAAAAATATCAAACGGAAGCAAAAGGACACATACCATCGCAACGACAGTTTCCGTAACTTTGTATTTGTTTATAAAAAATCCTGTAAATGTTTTGCATCTCGCTAATGTTTGGCCCGCGAGCCAGCGATAAGTTCAGCTTAGATTACAAACAGCTGTTACGGCCGGACGTTAGCGAACGTGATTGCTATGGCATGGGCCGTGTCTAAAGTATACTGACCGGGCAGGGAGCCAGGAGGCGGGTACGGTGCACTGGATACTGATTCCGGAGCATAGTTCCGGAGGCCGTACGCCTCATGAGCGAACCCTGACGCTTCAGAAACCGCCGTCCGTCTTTCATCTCCAACGTATGACAGCGGCTGGTCCCCACGAGGAGCTCCATACGCGTAGTTCCAACAAGGTTGCGAGAATCCCTGATGACACCCCCCATCAGCATACGGTTTATATTCCCCACCGCTCCAGAAAGGCAGCGCCGACTTGCGTTCTCTTTCCACAGGGAGGTTGTAATAGGTCGGGGCGCCGGTGGGATAGTCGTGGTTGAACCCGGACGGGGCGTCGGGAGGGTAGCCCCAGGGTTGCTGCGCGTGCCGGATGACCCCGGGCTCGGCGTCGTAGCGCTTCGCGGGGATGTGCAGCGGCTGCGGCGGGTTGGAGCCCACCGAGGCGGGAGAGGCGCTGGAGGCGGACGGCGGGGCGGCGGCCGGGGCGGACGGGGGCGAGCCTCCCGGTGGCGAGGCGTGCGCTTCTTCGTACAGCGCGCCGCCGACGCCGGTCATCATGTTCCACCAGGCCGGCCCGGCGGAGTGGCCGGAGGCAGGCGCTGGCGACGCGGCGGCCGCGTCACAGGGCGCGCCGAGGCCCCCGACATGGTTGTCAGGGTACAGGGTGGCGGCCGGGCAAGCCACGGGGACAACGGACACACGACCGGTTCACGCGCGACGCATCGCACCGACACCATTCACGAGGCGGCACATGAAAAAAACGCGATCCCAAATTTAGCTAGCCAACTTGCGGAAAATTTTCAGTTCAACTTCTAACGCACAGAACAGTCACTGATAATACGATAAGAGTTCGCAAAGTCTGTAAAGTTTATAACATCCTCGTGTGATGCTACACGGTTGGTGGTTTTGTTGCTGTTATTTGTTGTTAGTAAGATTTTTTTTCTTATTTATCGGAAGTATCGCGATACGCGAGCGCGAGTGTCAGGGAGGGTTAGATACGCGAAGCGCGCGTTCGTCGGCGCGGTCGGGCGCGGAGTGATGGCTGCACATTGCACAAGTGTGGGCTCGGCCCGCACACACGCGGCCGGGCGGCTATCGCCGATCAGCGCCATCTGCCGGCGGGCGGCGGAACTAGCGCGCGCACGCCCGCCCTTTTCATGAAACATTGTCGTGCCCAAATTTCGAGGAAAGTTCATAACGACGGGACCGAACTAATATAATAACAGAATTAAAGCCGGTCCGTAATGAAATCCGAGAGGATGGAACTAACAAATAGATATGTACATAGAGTTGATCCCATATAATGTAGAAATGAAATACCTACGTTTACGTATTAAGTATGAAGATTAGATTGATATTAAACCGTTAACAGCTTTTTAGAGCAATAAATAAAAACGTAGACCATCAACTTCCGTAAACAAATAAACAGCTATAAAACAAACGAGTAAATTTCCGATGGGACACCCACACGCGCGCCGAAGGGTTGCACGTTGGAGGCGCGAATGCGTACTAAAACGATTAAGAGGCAAAATTGCCATAAACTGACGTCACCAAACTGCAAGCGTCACTCAGTGTTGCCACCAATAAAAAACTCGAGTTTTATGACGGCAACTCACTCACATTTTATTGTGAATATAAACTTAATTTTATCGTCTGTTAATTCCACCACAAATATTACTAGGCTGGTGAATTATGTGCCTAATGCTTTATGGCCGGGCCAGTGGCACGATGTTGCTCTAATGACTTACATTTTCGTTTTCTTTTGAAGGTCATTGACATTAGTTTTTTACACTTACTTAAGTCTAGCCTAAGTATCTTTTTTTATGTGTGACGTATGAGGCTCAAACTCAGCTACAGCATATTACCAGCATTTGCAATTATGAACCACTTCCTAATTTTTTAGAAGGTGGACTTGAAAATGCAAACATAACAGACTATACACATAATTAATTCCATTTGAAAACCTTATGTACCTACCTGGAAAGATGACAACTAAATTTCTAATGCCAACTTTTTCCTTACATTCAGCAAAACTTTCAAAAAACTCGACACTAAATAAACAATTTTCATGTACCTATTGGGTGTATCTTTAATCCAACTAAGCCATTTTTTTTAAAGATTTAACCTACCTATAGTTAAAGACGGCGATGTCAAACAAATCCCTCAAATTTCTTACAACACATGTAACACGGAATTTCAACCCTCATACATCAGATCTAGTCAAAGGAGACAATACCAACAACCGACAAAGCGACAATTCACACTAGATACCCTAACTTGTTTACACTAGTTCAAGCAATAAAATAACACACGAACAATAGAAAACATACATAGAATTATTAGCGAAGTATTCACCCTTATAGCAAAGGACAACCTAAATACAAAACTTCCCAATTAATTTTGAGCAGTTGATTAAGAAACACAAGGTTCAAAATGGTACAGATGTATTTTAACATAGGTTCTTTAGTGACAAATGCAAAGAAGAAACCGAATTGTCAAAATATAATAGAAATTGTAAGGTTAAAGCTAATTTCCCACACTTAGCTATTGATAAATTTGCAACAAAAGCTGGTAGTGATTTGTTACAACGACGTGTCAACAACTTTAATGCCGTGTGTAAATATGGATTTCAGTCATGTTTTGTTGAGGATTTGTATGTAATTTGTATGGACAATGGGTTACATGTAAGGTTAACCGATTTGAATGACATTTGAAGTCTTGAAGTCCGCCCCTATAGTCATTACATGGAAATTTATTGAGATATTATTATATTTCTTAACGGAAGTTTTAGTTGTTGGTGTAGATTTAAATAACAAAAATTTCAATTGGTTAGGTACTTTCTGAAATGGGTTTAAATATGCAAACGAATAAGAGATCTAGGTACCGTTTATACCTACCACTTAGTACCAAACCATTAGGTTGTCAAATAAGCTAAAAGATTTTTTACCCAATGTATTGCCCCAATGGTTCTTCGTTAGGAATACTCAGCATCACAAAAAACAAGTTACATTATAGTATCCGAAGAAAAACCTAAATCTTTCAAAACAATCAAGAATTTACAAGGGTGTATCTAACAAAACAACATTTGCAGACAATAGTTGTCTTCAAATGAATCACAGCGGATAAAGCTAAACATTTACGGCGTCTTTACATAAAAAATACATGATGTTTCAAAACGAAATTAAACTCAAGAAACAAGAAGAGTTTCAGATGCGTTGAATGACAGAAACAAACATGAGAACAAGTGTGCGCCTGACTCTTGTCTATAAATATTTACGTTAGGAAACTTCGGGCCAATGGTCTGCCCGCGCGCACCTAAATAAAAACTTTCTTATCTCAAACATGTGTTGCGCAAACAGGCAACATATATACGTGAAGTTAATACCGATATTGCTCAATTGCAGTCAATTCAAAGGAAAACACACGTGAAATATTCGGACTAACTTATTCATTGCAAAATGATTTTGGTCTTGCAAACTTTCAACGACTGGACAACGATAACACTGGGACTGACAAAGAAAAAGAGTGGCGTTATTGCAAATTCATACCTACCCAATAATATAAACGAAATTAAGGTTAATGCTAGGTAATAATTAAGGTTAATGCTAAGTATAGGCATCAAGTTACACATAAATTTCATGTCGAACATAGCCTTAAAAAGAGCTAAGCACTTGGTACAGGAGTTAATAAGTAGCTGCAGCCTTCCTGGTAAATCGACATAACTAATAGAACTAACTGTACATAAAAACCCTATTCGGTTAAGGAGAAAATCGTAAAGATAGACACGAGCGGAATTGGTTTTGTGATGATATGCAGCCAGTGCTACCGAGATGCATTCGGCAAAGATTAGCAAATATTACTACGTAAGAAGCGACAAACTTGCTAAAGTTGCAGATGTTGCTATGCCAAGCTCTTCTCCTGAAACGTTGGTAAATTTACAGATGGTACAAATGACAACTAAAGACAAATATCAATGACAAAACGATGGCGTGATTCAACTGGAAAAAAAGATTAAGAAAGTAGTGAAAGACAGACTTGATGTAGCATCTTGGTATAAGCACTCGCTTAAAACATTCAGTGCCATGCTTCTTGAAAATACTGCGCAGAATGTGCTCCACATAGAGTTCATGGCATTCAGTGTGTGAATATACTTCGGTACATACAGTACGTGGGTAGGTAACAACGTCCCAATTCGAAAACCCGTCGCCTTTCTCTTAACTGGACTTGGGCTGTAAATTGTTCAGCCAAGAAGTTCTGTTACCGGTTGCTAAATTTATGGTTTCGTGAAAAGACATCAAGACTGAATCATGTTCCGATTTTAAACATGCAAAATTTTAAACAGGCATCGGTTATATTTAATGGCCAGTTCGAAATTTTAAATTCCGAACGCTTGTCAGAAACCGCTTAATTGGTACGGAGTGTTGTAAAAAAGGGTTATTTATGTTTATCAGTGACTGATCGTTGAGCATTTGATGTAAAAGAGGTTTGATGGGTCTTTTTATTTAGAATTTATTAAACTGTCGTTTTCCGACGCGAAATCACTGATTGTTATTTACAATCAATGTACTTACCTACCGAACTAGTAGTAGTAGATTTATTCACATTTTCTTTTATTACAACTAACTATTAAGTTGTTTGTTCTTTATTATTTACAGAGAACAACCATTTCTAATTGACCAATTTCCTGAATAAGGTAGTCTTGTTTTAAAATAACCACAAGGATAATTAATTCAAAAAACACCTGCTTGTCAATAAAACGCAAAATATATTAAACAGAGTTAATTATCAAAATTAGTTTTTTAATAATCACCTTGTCGTAAACTAGCGAGCGACGTTTGTGTAAAAGGACAGGGCAACCTGCAAACAAACAGAAAAAGTATATAATCAAACATATTGTGAAACACGCTGTAATATTAATAGTACCTTTAGTAGGTATAGTATAGTACAGTATAGTATGGTATAGTATAACAGTAATTAAGGGCGGAGCCAGGCGTATCCAATCAGAGGAAAAAAGCCCCGAGCTTTCAGTGGAAAGTTTTAATTAACCATGCTAATTGACTTTGGTAGTTTTTAATGAATAGATTTTGTTTTGGTGATTGTTAGTTTTTAATAGGTAAGTAATTAGGTACTAGTTTCTTGAGAAAGAATACAGTAACTGTTGGGTTATTTTCGGAATAGTCAAATTTTGCGGGATTGTTAAGCAGTGGATACTTTTTTGGCTTAAATGCTTAAACATTAAGGACAATCATATTTCATGATAATTTACAATTAACTAGGATAATACCTACAAGTTTAAATGGTACTTTCTAATTGCATAATTTATCCAAGAAAATGTTCTGTTTATAAGTCCAGGCTAACATACGGCTCTAGCGAAGTAACAAGGCTTACAGGAGTTGTTGGTAATAAAAATGTAACATACCCAGCTAAGAGAAACATTTGCTTCAAACTAATGCCACTAGCTAGCCTCTGTAACACTTAAATCATCGACGCGCGTAAACGCCGCCTCAAAACATAACTTTATTTTTAAAACAACCCAACAACCGGCCCATTGACAAACTACGGTAAAGTTTAATTTCCCGGCCTCGTCCCGGAATATAAATAATCCTTTCTAAGTCATTCGATACGGAGCAAAGTCACGAAGTTTACATAAAATAGGTGATTTGTGCCGAATGCCTCGGTTTTTTTCCTGGGGTGTTATACCCTCGAATTATGAAAGCGCAGAAAAAACATGTTTACAGGGTGTTTCTGTTTTCTACGCTGAGATCTGTTGTGGGTCATAAAACGTGTTGTGTAACTTTCATGCCACGCAATGATTGATTTTAACATGTAAGTATACGTTGGAACGAAAGGGCGTTATGCCTACATAACAAAAACAACTAGTTACAAGTGTACAGTACATGATTTTACTTATCTATGCGTGAATAATTTGAATGCCATTGCAACACATAGGTATTAACGGCATTCAATATAAAATCAAATGCAAAACATGCATAGAAACAGAGAAATAAATGGCTGCGCGTTTCAATATTCCAAGTGGAGGCGTCGCTTTGTGTAACTTTTTTATTTCGACAAGTTTAAGTAAATAGAGCAAAGCGATGGCAGGGGGCACTCGAGCCGACATTTACGACTCAATCCCAACTTCCCAAGCATAGGCTGGTCGAACGGGAGTTTCCTGACACCAGCTAAATTAGACCTGTCTTCCCTCCTTTCACACTGCGTTTAAACCAGTCTAGAGACGCTCCAGGGGAGGAATGATGGGGTTCTAGTGGTTCTGGCTGGGCAGTTTTTTCAATAGCCTTAGTGACAGCGAGTTTGGACGCACATTACAAGCTGTCAGGACTCGTTATCTGAACTACAAGTATTTGGAGATACTGTTGCGAGTCTCCCACGGTTCGGGACGATTCAGAAATATTCGATATCGATTTAATACGAACGTATTGCCGATCGAATGACGATAGGATCGTGAAGAGGCGTACAGAGTTTGAACAGTCCTCTGACTTGTGAGCTTTTAACGCGATCAAATCGTTTTAATCTAAGAAGTGTGGTCACGTTAATAGTTCATAATGATTCAGCTGTTACATCTAACTAAAAGTGTCACTAAAAGAATATAAAAGACGCTACAACGATTGAAAAGGATGACCTTTTGGAAAAGATATAACTTGACAGAGTCAATTTAGGGTTTAGCGTTCGAATAAGTTGTCCTTGAAACATGTTTTTTTAAACTCGACTAGTTTGAATATCTCGGTGGCTTACGTCAATTCCATACATTTGCCTATCGAAACATAATCGCTAACGATTGTCAAATGCAACTTGTCTAACCCCACTGCTCAGAAAAGTTCTTAAGTTCTTGGCAAGAAGGGTACGCTAACAAAAAGTAGGTGCTTATATTATCTTCTATACAGTGTCATAGGTGTGTCTTCGCGACCTTTAGAAAACAACCGACATATTATATACTAGGTTGTTTACGTACAACAACAGCGTCCCCCGGGCGTGGGAGGTCCAAAGGTTAATGGCGTGAAAACTGACTGGATCATATCCCGGAGTTTACGACGCGAGAGTAAGCGGCCGATTCATTTGCAATTCTAACTGTGAACGGTTCGAATGTCCGGCGACAATACATCGAGTAAGGATAAGCAAGTTCGTAGCTATATACCTAGGTAATATAGGACCAAGTCTTGGTCTCGTCTCTTGGGAAGTGCTGGTGAATTCTGTAAAAGTGGCCGTTCTGCGTTCTCACTGAATAAACATCTGGAACTTTATCATTTCTAGGACTTCTGTTAGGTACTAACTTACTGACTGAATACTGCAGATGAAATCTTAAAATTTACAATAATATATCACTTTCTACACTAGGTATATAGTGCAAATTTTATGATTTACAATATCCATGTACATAGCGAAGCGCCAACAAAGGATTTTTCAAAATTTAATCATTATACATACATAGGTAGTTATACAGCTTCAGAGACGAATTTTGGACCAACAGCATCTTATAGCCTTATTTTAATATGGAAATAAACTTTATCACTTCGTTTTCTTACACAGGACGTTATACTAGCTAATAGAGGATTATTATTGCATGTATACCTATTAAAAACAGCATGGACTGTATCTACACGTTAGAACAGAGAACTTTCACACGCGCTGCAAGCCTATTTTAGTGGTATTTGCCGATGTGGATAAAACATCTATCACTATCTGACCAGTGTGTAAGTGCGAGAGTGTCGGATGCTTTACCCACCGCGATAAAGTAGTTAGAAGTAGTTTATTGCTACTTGAAATCGAATACTTTGAATAGTAAGTCCCCGTGGTTATAATCTTGTCGTATACAACTGCTGAATATCGCATCTTTAGAATTCTAGTAACCTACTCCAAACATTTAGAATTTCGACTTAGGTCTCTATAGTAGGTACTAAATTTATGACTCGAAATCGAAAGCTGAAAATGTTTGAATTAGGTCACTATAATTCTAAAAGGGCTATATTGACATCGGTTTATTGACGACACGCTAGCCTCGTTGGTAGTGACCCTGCCTTCGAAGCTAGTCTTGGGTTCAAATCCCAGTAAGGGCAAATATTTGTGTGATGAGCATGAGTATTTGTTTCTGAGTCTTGGATGTTTCTATATATTTAATTATGTATTTCTCTATATAAGTATGTTAATCGTTGTCTAGTACCCATAGTACAAGCCTAGAGCTTAGTTTGGGGCTAGGTCAATTTGTGTGACATGGTCCCTTGATATTATTTATGGTTATTATTTAGCCATGAAACAAATAAACGTATAGTGTATGGATTAATTAGTGTTGACTGCTCATTAAGACGGCAAATCATTCACAAAGATTACAATCACGTCAAGGTCATCCGTGATCAAACCGGAATATTAAAAATAGCTAAATTATTTAACTGTCGACCATCGCGATTAACATTTTCCTAACATTGAACCCAACAATATTTTTCTCGGAAAAACAGACAGTTTGATGAGGCAAGCTTTGATAAACTACGAATGCATTTACGTATTCAACATTATGAAATATAAATAATTAAATTACGAAGGAACCTACGCAATAGTATAAAACCTTAATGTAGACGTTACTTAAGCCTCATTTTAAAAACTACACAGGCAATCGCCATTTTCCCATGGGAATGCGATTTGTTAGGGCCAATTGAAGCGTATTCCGTTTCAGTTTGACATTTAGTTCGGCAAAGTAGGCCCTTAAACGGTTCAGTCACGTATTACATGCGTCAAGTTAGCTCGATCAATAGCTATCCCTTTTGACTTACAATTTAGTTGTAGGGCGGAGGAATTTCATATACTTCGATATAGTATGTATAATAGGTATATACCAACCGATTACTGTTGAAGTTTATGCAGCTTCTCACTTTATTTGAATAAATTATTATTAATGAACAATAATGAGAAATCAGATATCTCCGTCAAAGAGCTTTAGGTATATCATTTTTTATGACAGATTGTCTGCTTAGGTCTTAGTTACGTTTTAGTTAGGTCTTAGTTAGTATTAGTTAGGTCTTAGTTAGGTATTAGTTAGGTCTTGGTTAGGTTTTAGTTAGGTCTTAGTTAGGTTTTAGTTAAGTCTTGGTTAGGTTTTAGTTAGGTCTTGGTTAGGTCTTATTTAGGTTTTGGTAGGTCTTAGTTTAAGTACCTAGTACTATTATTGTATAAATGTCCTTTGATCCTTTTTTATACATTCTGTTATAGTGCGAATGTTTGGCAAATATTTGTAGTAATTGTAGAAAATAGATAAGATTACTGGTAAAGCATGCTGTGTTTACCTGTAATTGGTGGAACAATATATTTGAACCAATTCTGATGTAATGCTTATAGCTACTAAAATATTGTATCCACTGTTGGTGATCCTAATAAATAAATAAAATAAATAAATAAATCACAGGACAATGTCACACAAATTGATCTAGTCCCAAACTAAGCTCTAGGCTTGTAGGTACTATGGGTACTAGACAACGATAAACTTATATATACAAATATATACTTAAATACATAGAAAACATCCAAGACTCAGGAACAAACACCTACTCGTGCTCATCAAACAAATATCTGCCCTTACCGGAATTTGAACCCAGGACCCCTAGCTTCGAAGGCAGGATCACTACCAACTAGGCTAGCGTGTCGTCTAAATAATTGAGAAGAGATATCGCTTTAATTGTTTTTACAGTAAGTTAACACCTAGTATAGTGTAGAATACCTAACCTAACTTACCAGTGGCCGTAACTTAACATCAATCTTGAGATTTATCCAAAAGTATGTTGTTCTTAACAACTCACTGTACACGTTTACGGGCAACCACTGGGGGCTGCAACATAGTGAAAACTAACGCAGTCTCTATGGCTACGAATATAAAAAATGCTTTTTGGAACAATAAAGCTAATTATTATTACTGACCATTTTCTTAACACTTAATTTAAGTAAATTGTAATTCAGAGAGAAAGCACTTCACCCATACTATAATACATATAATAGATGTGACTTTGTTGATTGGTTAGTTACGTTACCACAGCTAAACCGCTGAACCAATTTTGATGCAATATGAAATAGAGCTAATTTATCCCGAGGAAGCTATAAACTGTCCAAGAAAACATTCCTAGTATTTTAAATATTAATTCGAATTGAACATTGAACGATTTTAATAGCAATAAAACTTCTGCCATATTAACATAGGATCAAGACAACGGGCCACTTTTCATACAAATTTGTAAGTGCTGTGACTCGATTTCATTCGTACTGAAGATACCTACAGGGTGAGCACATAGACCGATTCTATTTTCATGCCTCAGACACCAGGTCACGTAGCGTTGGATCGATAGGTGGTCTTTATCGTTCTGTATTCGATTCGGCCGGTGCTTTCGTCAAGGACTTATATTGTCATTCGAGGCCCGGTGTAGATCGTCCGTCAGATATAGTAGCTACTCGTATAAGGTCCGGGAAGACTGGGTGGTTTTATAAATCGCTAGCTTAGGATGCTTAGGTATAACACACGTAGACTTTAGTTTTAATTTCAGATTCATCGCATATACAATAAACTTGGCGTAATATAACGTCAGATGTAAACAATGTTTTATTTAATTTCAAGTCTAAATAAATTGTCTAGCACGTTAGGCAATAACGTATTAACAGTTTAGCTCCGTAACTACCTTTCCCTGTCCTTTTCGGAGAGACAAAGGATCCATAACGTGAAATTGAATGTCTTTTAGCATTAATACAAATATTTAATCCATTTGCTTCAAGGTTTAGCGTATCGTATTTTTATTCTATTCATCCACGTCAATCGCCCGTGTCTGCCACTAAGTTCATCCAAAAATATCTACGACTCCCGCCAAAACGAAACGTAGTAAAAGTAAACGAAGCTTATATTATCTTACTACCGTTTGGACCTGGGGAGTGTGGGGGATCGATCGCTCTCAATACGCTCTGTGTAGATTCCACGCCCATTGCGTGAAACGTTGAATACATATTCTCACGAACTTTTATGATTACAATATTAAATCAGTAGTGATAAATGAAGCCAGATAGTTGCTATGTTAATTGTGTTTATAAATTATCCAGTCTTAAGTTTGTAGGTAGGTTAGAAATGGAGGGATATTAATATATTGTACACATACATACATAAAGTCACGCCTTTATTCCCAGAATGGGGTAGACAGAGCTACAGAATTGCCAACAACTCTAAAAAACTTGTTGATAATTCTGTAACCACATTTTGCACAATCAGGCTAAGATGTTTACCAGTGTATTAGTGACAGGTTGCAAGCCCATCGCCTAACAGTACTGCAAGCCCTTATTCCCTTAGTCGCCTCTTACGACATCCACGGGAAGACATGGAGTGGCACTATTCTAACCCGGCAACCACACGTTTTTTTTTTTTTAAATAGATTCGGCTCCATATATTTTTTGGTCCATCATTATCTCAAAAACCGTAAGAGTATGTATAATTGCAAATATGGTCAAGTTTTTAGGATAATCCTTTCAATCACCCTTAAATTCCCATGACTCGATTAAAAACATCCTGTACTATGTATTATTCGAGATAAATTCAACGGCTATTATTTTTCTTAAAAAAAAACAATTGCTAAAGCCGTAAACAAGTTCCAAGTACAGTCACGACAAAAAGGTTGTTAAACAAGAAGCTTATACATAATGACACTGGAGATTGCACGGCGAGCAATGTCTTAGAGCGAAGACAAGTGACCTTGAATGACGTTGCTTGTGTTTTTATCCCTTTCTGATAAAGTCAGGATTACGCTAAAAAAAGGGAGAAAAATCATAAGCTACGTCATTCACGGTCACTTCTCTTCACTTCAAGGCGTTGATCTCCGTGCAATATACAGTGTCATATATACCTGAGCTTCTTGGTTGTTACTATACAATACAGAGTACCTAGTTACTTACGAAAAGTTATTAGCGTGGTAACGATCGAACTAGAGTACCTACTTTAGGTGACCTGAGTCTAGGGAGGTCACTCTAGGTTTAATTAATTTATTAGTCTTGCTTATTAGGTCAACAGCGTCGCTATAAAGTTATCGACTTGCTATTTATAAAAACTTTTTACTTGACCTAGATTTTAATTACATACAGGCGTCCAATACCAGTATACTTTAAAAATAACCATATGTTACAAACGTGCCTATTTACATACTTTATGTAGAGTAGGGAGTAATATGCCCAGCTGTCTTACAATTTTCTTTTGAAACCGGGCCGATATCAGCACCAATTATTTTTAAACTATGTAGGGTAGATCGTCTATTACTGACCTCAGCCAGTAACTGGCCACTTTGCAATGCTAACTATGCTAAGTGTAAAGCAAAAGATATGCTGATATTTCTGCTATAAAAATAGAATACCTAGCTCCAGAAATATTATTCGGAGTACTGATATAATTTCCTTCCGAACAGCGTCAGTATAAAATTGGTGGCTAGTAACTACGAGTAAATTTCCTTTTTTAACTGGCCAGTTGGTTTTTAGTAGTAAAGTAAGTAAATAAAATACATATTTTCTATTTTTTTAATGTAAGCAAGTTCTATTTAAATATGTATTAAATTATCTTTCTTATTATGCAAATCGGCCCTTTATGCGTGGGTTAGTCGACTAGTCAACGGATCGAACTAACTTCGACACCTGGTCATTCGATTCCAAATTTATGATTATTTTATTGAAAGTTTAATGCTTTCAAATACATTTGTACCATAAAAAGCCGCATACATAGCAACTTTGTTGTAATATGACATTTTTGAATAAACATGATAATTTGCTGATCGATAAATTTTAATATAGAAACGTTAATATGACAAGGCGGTCAATGAAAAGGACGCAGGTGAGCGATTTAAAGATGGCCGCCTGTTATTTGTTAATACTTGGGCGTTTTCTCACTATTTTACCGAAGCGAAGAGGTTGTATAGTTAGGATAGAAATGGCGGCGGTTGTTATTTCGTAATGGATTGAGAGAACGCGTGGGATTATAAGTAGTTGGGATTTATTACATTGTTGGTACTAATTAATTAAAAGCGTGTGTGGGCTTTTAACAGTTAATTAAAAGGAGAAACTATGTAGGAAGTATTTTTTGAAAGCTTAATTATTGAATGTGCCAGAACTTGTTAATCAAAATGAATCTGATTTTAATTGCCTTCTTCTGTTTGACAGTAAGGCCAGCAGGGTTGGAGCCAGACCTTTGCAGGTTCTGAACCCCTGGTGATCTTATTAGTAGTCTTTTTTTTATTTTGTACGTACGTTATAGGAACGGTTTACATTACCAAAACAGGGCTAAAGAGTAGGTATTCGTTGCTCGTCCGCGAAATCCATATACTAATACGAGTATTATAAATGCGAAAGTGTGTTTGTTTGTCTTTCTTTAAATTCACGTTAGGTCCTGGGGAAGGATATAAAATACTTTTATCCCGGAAAATTAGACAGTTCCCGACGGAACACGGGCAACTGCTAGTCAGTTATATTTTCACCAAAGCAGGTACATCTTTAGGTTTATTCTTTTGACAACTCGTATGACCGTTCAAACACGTTAAAGCGACTAAATACTGATAACCATCAAGATGGCAACAACAAGATTTAGTGATGGTATACTTTGAAGAGTCGGACTATAAAAGAACACCCGTCCAAATTAAAGAGGACTTTAATGATAGCTGGCGTTAACGCTATTTTGAAGCCGATGCCACATTTTTTTAAAACCGCTCTTATTAAACCGTGTCAATTATTACATTCTAAATTACATTTAATTCAATGAAGTTACGCAGATGTTTAAAGCAGGTATTGTTTTTTGTATAAGTATATTTAAATAACCGTATACTTAAAGAGCAAAGTGTTTTTTAAGTAGTACCACAAAGTGAAATATTAAATAAAGAAACGGGTAAACGCCTCTTGACATAAGGTGCATTTTAGTTAAGACTGCAATATGTTAATGCAATTGCGAATGCATTTTGTGCAGGTATTTGTCTGAATGCTCTGATGTCACGTTCCACATAAATTTTATCCTGAGAAACTCTTGCTTTTTCTGTAAATTCATTTACTTTATAAATGTTTTCTTAGTTCCAAGTTTAAAATTATAATAAGTATTGGATTTCCGAAATAGTTCTAGTTGGATGATAGGTATTTTATTAAGTTGATTTGTTAGATAACAACACACAGAAGATGTTTTTTCCTTGCTTGAATTGTCTAATCGCATTTTTCTCTCAATCGTAAAATTTCCCACTTATCATTAGGTCGAAATAAGTAGATAGGTTTTGATTATGCTTTTTTTTTAAGCAGTAAAAAGGAGCTCCGTCGACACATTTAATGCGATTTAAAGCAACAGATAAAATTTGCGAGAGGAAAAATGCATCAGTTGAAATTCTGCTACTAATAAATAACGATGTTAGATCTTTGTGGAGAACTTAGTAGGTAAAGATAAAATACCTGCTAGTTATTTTACTCATTATTTAACAATAGCTAAAATTAATTAGCACTTTCCACTGAACACTACAAGCACAAGCGAAATAGGACTCTATGTAATACGTATATAGTTTAAATTCCAACCTTAGTATCATGTTCTGCGTCGCGTAGCCGCCTCACCTGTTTGTAAGGTCGACCGCGCCGCGCCCGTTCCTTACCAGCTAGTCGCCTGAAACCAAAGAGAAAATGCTGAAATGAACGTTACTGTTGATGTCGTTAGGTGAAGAATCGATTGAGTTGTGTTTGTTATGTTATGCAGCTGAATTAGAAAGGTCAATTGTCTTCGTAAGTTGGAAGAATAGTGAAAAGGCCCACTACACATGGAGAGTTTTGCAGCAATGCAAACGCGTTTGAATCGTAACAGTCGCAATTATGAGTCTCCGGGAGTTCCTTAAGAAAATATCACGATTGACTGAAATTATTTACATAGCACCGAACTCAGAGACAGTTTTTAGACAATTAGGTAAGAAACTTGTTCCTTTTCAAACTTGTGTATGAAATATCATCACTAAGCAACAAATTAATGGTAATTGACAGACACTGAGTAGGTACGGCCATTATTTTAATACATTTAGCTAGAAAGGTTAGGTTAGGTTTTAGTCGTAATTAAGGTGATGATACAAATGATAATGATGAAGTAATGAAGTCACTTTACAAGCCAGAAAATAAAACAAACTAGAAAATTAAACATCTCCACAATTTTTTCATCAAAAACTATATGTCAAACTGATGTCAGAGTTGAACTGATTTCGGTGAAATTTGGTATGGAGATACTATAGCTTAAGCCGCAAGGAAAGACAGAGTACATTTTAACCGCAATGGGCATTTCTACAAGGCCGAAGTCGCGGGGCAAGAGCTACTTTAGTATAAAAGTTTCACAAGGCCATAAAATACAAAACAACCAGCTCTTTCTTTTCATTTTCCATAAAAGTGTATACTAAGGTCTTAAACAATATAAAATTACCGGAACACTGTTAACTACACATATGGTGATACTGTAAGTCTTTGTGTTACATTGTAGGTTATTGATCATTTTAATTAATAATGTTTACTTGAGTTTGAGAAAGACTGTAAAGATCAACGTAAAGTATAAATATCTATTTTCAGATAAACGTGTAACAGACCAATGTAAAGACCTACTCAAAATAGAAGGTACTTAACAGAAACCACAAGAAATACACAAAGGTAAATACTTATAGTTGTCCTGTTGAAAGTAAAAAAATGGAGTTGAATGAAGTAGAAAAGTTTATACCAAATTGTTAGTAGTACTTATTAGTTACTTATTAAAGCCAAAGGTAAATGTCCTTAGTGAAGTTTTTCGATTTTGACTTGCAAGACTTACAAACACTTTTTAATAAATAATTAATAATAAATAAATATCAGAGGACAATCTCTGACAATTTGACCTAGTCCTAAACTAAGCTCTAGGCTTGTACTATGGGTACTAGACAATGATAAACATACTTATATAGAGAAATACATAGAAAACATCCAAGACTCTGGAACAAATATTCGCGCTCATCACACAAATATCTGCCCTTACCGGGAACCGGGCTTCGGAGGCAGGGTCACTCCCAACTAGGCCACCGTGTCGTCGTACTAATTTAAACATTTATAAAAAAAAAAACAGAAAATAAAGAAGAAGCATTAGGAGTATATTTTAACTATAAATCTAAGTATTCAAACGTAGCAAGATAAGAAGCGTCAACACCTAGAGATATAACAACATTATTCGAGTGATTTGTGATCTATAAAACCTTCAAGGCATCTGAATCGCTCTACCCACGCTTAAAATTTTCGGCGTGTTTCGGTTTTCTCAAGTAAATTCTTAAATCGAGGAATTAAGAGAATGCGTGTAAAAACGGTTGTTAATTCAGAAACATGTACAAGTACATGGATTAATATTTTTAATTCAGCCTTGTTTATTGCAGTGTATTGAAAGAACTATCGTCTGGTTTCCAAAATTATTTTTTTAATTAGGAGATATACCTACGCCGTTGGGCTTGTATACATTGCAACTGACCATGGGATAAGCATTGTTCTTCATTAGCACGTTTTATACCTATATGTTATATATGCTTATTTGTTTACTTAAAATATATTTCAATTCTATGTTTTCATAGCATTTTTTTTAAGCAGCCTTTTTTAAATTCACAGAAAATTAATGGCATGAAAAAACGTATAAAAAGCCACGTCCCTATTTAAAACACGCACAAAAATAACATTTTACATTTACGGCAGTAAAACGTTTTCGCTTTGTGTATGCAACACATTTGGTATTCAATCCTCTTAACTTAAAAGCAGTATTTACTGATATCTAAAAATAAAAACTAGAGGAATTTACAGGAGGCGATTTCACAGCGCCAAGAGCTCCAAATTGCATCAGATTTCCATGGAATACAGGGAAGATGGCGCCGAATGTGAAGAACAATCGTGTAGTGCCGCTCCCCCTTTCGCCTCCATTAGGGGAGCGGCATACCGCTGAGAAAGCTCTAGAAATCTCAGCAATAAATGCCCACAAGCGCTAAATTTATTTTCATCGCTTGTACCACTTAAGAAATAAGATTGAAAAATGTTCCCGATATTCCCTAGTAATTTCCCGCGTATTTTTTCTCCGGCAGTAAAATATTTACGGGAAACCAATGAATTCTGGATTGGTCCCCGTTCCACTTCGACATATTAATTTTCAACAAACAATCCTAATAGCTGCACCAAATTGTGAATAAAACATTTATTGCAATTTTACAACCATCACCTTGTTTCCTGTGCAAATTGATCATAAAGTCAAACTTAATTTTGGAATTCAATGGTATTAATTAAAATATGGTAATACTTAATTAAAGCTATACATGCTTTGTTCAAAATATTAATATGAAGATATTTACATGTAAATAACTTGTTACACTGCAAAAGTAATCCCTGCATCTCACTTGAGTGGTTCTTAGAAGCGCAATCTGTGATCTTGCAGTCAGGTCGTTACTCGGATGCAACGATGCACTCGCTTGATACGACGCGCTCGTACATACCGACTAAAGTTAATACGTTGATATACATATATATCCTTGTAATGAGACAGCTTTTGATTTTATCTCAGTGAACACGATGGTAGAGATAGCCGACAGAAATTTGATACAGGCGATGGAAATTAAAGAATTTAAACTGGCTTCGAATGAACTTGAAGTTTCCGGGATAAATTAGAGGTTAATGCTTACACGTCCTCGGTAGTTTCTGAAGTTATCTGCGTTGTGATGAGAGAAATTATGTGACAAGGCCAAAGGGCCAATATAGGTAAGAAAAACATGCGCATACTAAAACTTGAATGTAAAATTTATGCTAAACTTCTAAAGATAATAGCGGTCTTAAGATATTCAAATTGGTAAATGGAATAGAAATGCTTCGTTATTTTAACGAAAGTGCTACATAAATATAGTTAAGGTCCGATAAATTTTGTTTTCCGTTAAGTTTAATAAGTACCATATATATTCACAATTTTACTGAAGTAAAACTTTTTTTGGAAACAATTTGAAAGATTATTTAATATGATTAACTACATTCGAAACTGAAGAACCATATTTGCATAAACATTGTTCCGAGCTCTAAATGTGATGCATAGGTAAGTGTACCAATTAAGATCTGGGAGCAAAGATTGACTTGCAAATTTTACATATCATGTCAATCAGGTGAAGTGAAGTGAAGAACCTTTATGTTAAGGTTCCATTCTTTATACATCTGTATGTAATTAGGTTAGCTATGGTTGTAGTTGCATCGCATGTAATATTTAGGGAGCGGGTATGATGCATCTCTTTGTTTGCGGGTTTATGTCTGAGTTTATTGCATGGCTCTACCCACGCCATAAGCATGTAATATGAGCTGTGATACTGACTTCACTGAATAAGAACGTCGCAAAGAGTGCTTGGATTATGAGATTGTGACCTTGGATACAAGAAGCGTTGAGTTTTTATTTAAAAAACAACGATTTATCTAATAGCCTAAGCTGTAGTCCATCTCATTTCATCGAACAGACGAAAGAAATTATCTGCCGAAACCATGATGACAATACCTACAGAACAATAGTGATCCAATTTAAAATTTCAGCTTTCAAACTTCAAGTCATAAATGTAGTTATTATAATAGAGACCTAACTAGAAATTTTAAATTTCTGAATTAGATCACTATTGTTCTGAAGGTGCGACATGTTATCAAGATATCTTAAACATTAATCACTTACGTAGGTTCGGTTAGATTTATGACTTCCAAAAAAATTAACCCATACGCCGAAAAATGCCTTTTAATGAAATATTTTTTTTGCCTAATGAATGATACGTTTGTTGAAAGGTTGTTTTGATAAAATATTAGGAACTACAGTTGACTTTTCTGAGCTAGACACAATATATTAAATCCACAAACATATTTGTTTCATTTGTTTTAAATTAGCCTTCCGTATTAAAAAGGAACTGAAACATTTTTAATATTAACGAAGAGTTTTCCGATTCTAGCCCACAACTATATTACATGCATACATAAGTCACATCACGCCTTCATTCCCAGAGTGGGGTAGGCCAAACTACAGAAATACCAACAGCTCTAAAAAGATTTGTCTATAATTCTGTAACCACATGCACAAACGTAGGGGTTGTAAGATAATTGATCATTGAGCTGCGATATCGCAGGGTTTTAATGGCATTAAGTGATAACTACAATCTCTAGACGCTTGCTACGGGAATAACATGTAGGTATCTATGTTCTGTGTAATTTGCTGAATTTACACTGGCTCTTCTGCCGCTGCTTTATTTCTGGACAAGGTAGTATATAAAAAGTCCCAAAACTTTCCGCTTTTCATAGACTATAGATTCTGTCACCACATTTTGCACAATCAAGCGAAGAAGTTTACTAGTTTTTCCGCTAACCTTCGGGGTAAAAAGAAGGGTGATTAAAAAAAAACCGGCTTTTGTTTTTTTAATTAATTCTGTTTACTGTTTCACTCTACTCACTTGACAATGGCGATATCACTGCGGAATATCGCGGTGGACCGCCATTAATATAAAAAGAAGAAGAAGAAGTTTACTAGTGTATTAGTGACAGGTTGCAAGCCCATCGCCTAGCAGTACTACAAGCCCTTATTCCCTTATTCGCCTCTTATGACATCCACAAGACATGGAATGGCACTATTCTAACCCGGCAACCACACGGGGCACAACTATATTAATTCCCCGCAACATCTTTATCCCGGACCCAAAACAACAACGTTGCTTTTCTAAATAAGTGCGTTTAATATAAGCCCACATAACTTCTTACGACATATGTCGCCGGGGATTATACCGAATGATTGCTACAGAGCTCCCCCAGTGTGGTAGCGGATTTATTTCACAATGCAATAACTGAAATTGGAAATGTGTAAGTGAAACATATCGATATTGGCACAGAGGCGTCAAATTACTGCATGTTGTTTGACACATGAAATGAAATTTAAAGACAGGAGTGTTTTTAAATTTTTTTTAAAAAGCAATTGATATAAATCTAAATAACGAATGAAATTTTCTAAGCACGCACCTAAATTATCTTTTCAATCTCATATAGGCGTGAACTGATCAAGTTTCAGATATACCTATTTTTTAGATATCCTCGCAGATAATCCATTGTCATCGCTACGTATATAACAAGTGGGTATAAATTCGGATATTGTTTCCGCTAAGGACGTGATGCCAATATAAAACGTATCCAACGCGTGATCAATACCAGGAAAGGAGATGGGATACGCTTAGAATATATTTACACTATATTTTGGTTCTATAGTTGTTATTATACGTTTGTCATCGCTACTGAATGGATGAAAATAATATGCAAGAAACAGACACACTATTTGAAAACACTCAATTTAAGGCTAAGGCTTAATTTTGGGATATGTTCGCCTATGTACAGTAGTTACTTACCCTAACAAAAATGTTAAGCTTTTTAGTACATTGTCATAATAAACTTTAAGCTTAACATCAAATGACAAGCATGACAACGTCAATGACATTCACAATGACATGGTGATAAGTATGCTTAACATTTTTATTGGGCGACTGAACATTATCTATATCGATGCAAACGTGTCTTGTACCTAATTATTTATATGCAATGAAGAGTTGACATACACTATGTATGGCTATAGTATTCCAGATGCATGTATCATGAAATTTATTTCGAGCAGCACTGTCAAATTGTGTCTCAATAACATGCTATATATCACACAAACTTAAGTGATATACTGTGTTTTGTAATATTGTAATAGGGTTCTACAGTCGCGAGTATTCATTTCCTTGGCTTTATGTGTCTGTTGACTGAAAAAAAAACTTGGTCGCTTCTAATAAGATTGTGATTGTAGTGCATAGGCGTCTTGACTCCACACGAGCCTGCCAAGACGCTAGACACATCAACTAAGATGTTAGTTGAATCAGTAAAGAAATCGCTGTTGGCTCTATCAGCTTTGGTTGATAATATAATTAATATCATGACTATTGTATTCATTTTATGTCAACTAAGAGAAAATCTCTCTTGGTTGGCTCCCATTTTTTGAGTATTGCGGGACATAGTATATATAAACTAAATTGTAAGTAGTTTTGCGAAAACATTTCTGGAATCTTTACGTGTAAAAGTTACTAAAACTAAAGCTTACGTTTTAGGAATAGTTCACGAATAACCTGTTTACTCTCAATCGTACTTCAAACTAGTTCATCAACATCGTTTTATATCAGCGGTGATTCACACGTAGGTTTTAGGCAGCCTCTTACAACTTTATGTTATAATAAGTGTACAGCCGAGTCCGCGGTTATTTCTGTGGCTGTACCTACTACATAAGTACAGCTTCGTCGCATCTGCTGAAAATTATTTTAGCCGCGCTCCTAATTCTGCTACATTTGCCATGAGCTTATCATATTCAGAGCCAGGCTCAGATGTCCCTGTATAAAACGGATCTGACGTGGCATTTTTGGCACTGAACGCGTTAACAAGAGCGGGCGCGGCGCGCTTTTCATCTCTGAAGCGCAACATTTACATTTTCGTCTCATTTATTTGCTATTTCGGGCCAAACCTCCCCCCTCTCCGTTCCGGCACCCCTCCGCTCCAATGAATAAGTCTCAGACTGCGTCGGAATAAAAGGAAATTGGGAAGGAACGCTCTATAAAGTCTAATTAAGTTTCAAGTGAGGAAATATAAAAAGACAGGACAATTGAACCGGACCAAGTTTTTAATTTAATACCAGAGTTTACGATGTGTTTTATGCTATTACGTACCAAAGTATCCTTTTAAATGGACATAAATCTTTGAAATATAAACATAAATCAAAAGCAAAATCTGTTGACGTTTGGGAAAGGGAGGAAGGAGTATGCATGATCGGAATGCATGGTGTAATGGGTGTGTATGGAGAATATGAAGATATTTACGGAGAATTCGTTGTTATTCAGAGTCCGTGAGGTATAAAACAACGTCCCTCACCGAAATGCTTTGTCTTGTTCCGGCGGCTAATAGGCATTATTGCCACCCTCTTGGCATTCGGGGCTTGTGTTGGGCAGGATGCAACCGTTCTGCGTGATTGAAAACTTAATTTTAGAAAGAAGAACATAATAAGAAATTAAAAATAATTGCCTTCAATCAAATAATTAAGGAAAGTAAAGTAAAGGAATAAATATAAATCAGTTCATTATCATAGTTACCAAAAGTTTACCAAAATATATTAAGACGATGCTTTCAAATAACGACTCGGAGGAAAAATTCAGCACTTAATTCCATTTCAACGCTGGACTTATTTGAAAAGTGTATCTCGTTATATTCCTATAAGTTTCGAGTTATTTGGTAAAAAGCTCTCTGTTTCATTATTTCATGATTCTAAATACAAAATAAAATTATATCAAAAAAAACTTCCAAGAAAAACCCTTTGTAAACCTAAACGAACGCAATCTCCGAAGGCAATCAATCGATCTAATTCCACATGCTACACATACCCCCAATAAGGCCTTCTATATTTTACGGTGGGCACAGCTTCAGATTTCTATGATAGAAAAACGGACGGGTCTGGGTCGGCACGGAATATAAATCGCCTTGTTATATTTTCCGGAACATTGAGATTCATGAACTTTGTGAGCCTTGACAACATAGGAAATATGGGAGCTCGCAAAAGTTTATTCAGCGTAGAGAAATGTGTTTGCTTCCCGATTTAGACACTTTGTGTTGTATTTTAGATTCTGAAGGTTTAATTGCCTTTTGTTTTAAAGTTATGGGAGCGACAACGATAACTATATAGACGATGTTATACGGAGAAACATTCTTCAATACCATTATTTGTCAACTTTATAGTTAGTAGTTCAGTTGACAAAGCCACTTTAAATTCATATTCATTAGTCATTACACATAAAAAATATAATATTTTTCCGAAAACCGAGATACCTAATTAATAATCCTCTTGAATAAATAAGGATACATCTAAGAAAATATTGATATAGATAATCTGATGATAGGACATAAACAGAAAACATTTAAAAACATCGTAATACATTTTTTATTTTATTGCCGAGGGTAGAAAAACGTCGAGGCAGACAGTGCTTTGAGAGCTACTACTAGGAAATAAAACAATATTTCTAAATTAATTATTTACTAATTGGTATGAAAGAGGCCAAGAATATTTTTCTTTGTATGAAACCCTGACCGCAAACCAACAATTTTCATTTTTCTGAGCAGTGTTATGAAAAGTATGATTTCGCAGAATTGCACGATTTTTTGCATAAATTTGAAGTAATATGAATCTTAATGTGGTCCTCCCCTGAAGGGGAGCTGATCCCTCATTGGACTATGGTTTCTAATTATGATGAAACGAAATGTAAATTTAGACTTAACAAAATATGTTTTAAACATTTCCTTGCGCTTCATTACTTTTTATGAGTAGGTTCCCTACCTATCCACTATAATTCCGCATCTATTCAGAATAGGATGGTGGGTTGGTGATGGTGGTGGATGATGGGATGGTTATAAGTGCGTAGCGTATAATCCTAGGCTCTTTACCTCTTTTATCATTTATTATAGTCCTACTTATCTACCTCACTTATGGAAACAACCATCTCAAACTAAATTGACACGTTTCATGCCATCTAGCCATCTAGATCGAAACGTATTTAACATAAAGGGAATTACGACGGGATAATGGCGGAAGATGATATTTTACCAAGACATAATTAAAAACTACTTGCAAACTTGTAGCCTTCAAGACCACCGTACATTACTTTAAGTATTTTTCCTTATCTTGCTGCTGCCGCGCCGGCGTAATGTCTTTTATAATGCGGCCGTGGCATCTATATAAGGGCTTTATACAACTCGAGCGACCAACGACATTATTAAGTACCTCCATGTATAATTCTTAAGGTTGGTATTGGAAACGCTCAAAGAAGTAACAATTAAGTGATAGATACGGAGGTCTAGAAATGCTGCAACAAATGTCTTCAACACCATTGATTAGAAATGGTAGATCTTATTTGCATGAACCAGCCTATTTGATCGTTGTTAGTTACAACATACATAAACTTTTTTTTATTGATATAAATGATCATTTTGAATTCGTATTCATAGCAAACATGAGCCACAGTAACCAAGTGAGTGTATCAGGGCTTCTTTATACTAAATTATTCCTATACCTACTATTAAACGGTAAATATTTGTACGATATAGTATAAGTTGTAATTAAACTTTCAAAAACGGCTCTAACGATTTAGATGAAAATTGCGGAATAGGAATTGGATTTGAAAATTCGTCACCTTCGGGAAAATTCGGGTTCCATCAGAAAATCGGGTGCCGAAGTTTTTGTCATACATACATAGACGACTCTATTAGATGGTGATTTAATAATGTCGTCTACATATATACACAACCGAGTAGAGATCAGTCATCCAGATATTTGTACCAGGTTTGATTATGTGCACAAAAATGATGAATCCAAGTTTTTTTTGCCATAATCGGTATCAAATAGGCAGACCCTGATGAAGTTACCGCGCCTATGCCCAATTAAGCAACACCGATATTACTAGTCTCGAATAAACAACGTAAATTGATGTTAATACAAATTTCAAGACTGAAATTATAGGCCTCTACATTTTGATATATTTTTTAGTTAATCTCCAAAAGGTTCCAAGTTTGCAGTGAACCTTAAGACTTAAAACGAGTTCAGCAAGGGACTCGTCTCACTCAAGATCAAGTTATTAACATTTGCATGCAAATCAGCCCGTTCGAGAATTCTCCACTCAGCGGAGCCTTTATCTATCCTATCGTAAAATACAAAATGTTTTTACTTGATAAACTCATGAGCACTTGAACTAGATTTGCATTTCAGAATATTAATTTAATAATTTACTTAATACTCTTGATAAACATGAGTGGACAGAATAGAATTTCCTAGAGACTGCATTTAACCACGCAACAGACAAGAACATGCAAGAAAATCAGAATTGAGTTTCATTGACATGATTTAGGAGAATATGTAAAAAAGCATATAAAACTCAATATACCTACTAAGTTTTGACCCATTTATTTAGTTTTTGTTAAAATTTTAAAACTTCTTATAATTTAATTTTTTTTTTAATTTTTGGTTTTGTATATCATCGTCCTCATTTTATTTACGTAATATTTTAATTCAAAGATATTGGCTATAGTCATTTACGAAATAAAATGCATTTTTTTATAAGGTCCTTAAGTCCTTATATTTTAAAAATGGAACAACAGCTGTGACGTCATTCCTTCGTCGATTTTGTATAGTGAATTTGCAGGGGGTCTGAACTATGACTTTTTAAAGCTTCATATCTTATGAAAAAATTACACGACAATTATTTCGCGTATACAGTTATTCCTCTCTTTCATACCACTTTCCAGAGAGCGTTTGAAAAAAAATCATGCATGTTCCCTATTGTTTTGATAATTTACTTATATACCTACATTAAAATGGCAAGAACCATCCATCACTAACAATGCACTACAAATTATGTTGCTTCAAGAAGGCGTCTAAAAAGACAACCAAATACACAAGAGACAACATAAAAGGAGAAAGAATTTCACCATTCAACACCACTGCGGCACGTTCCCTAAAATTTAAATTAAGTGTCAGAAAAAATCCAAAAAGGAAATTAACCCTGCGTGAAGAAGACAGCGACAAAGGGGTTGAAATAAATTAACAGAAAAAAACAAAAGGCGACGCAGCGTCGTTACGTAACAAGGAACAAAGGGTGAACGGGACAGCATGAATATGAATGGGTTGATTTGAGGAATTGGGCCACGCCAAAGGAGCTTATTAACATATTTTTTGCCCTTTTGGTGGAATTATTCAGCTTTCACGGAGAAAGCTACATGCTTTTATGCAAAGAATAACTTTTTATAATAGAGCGCAACTTTTAGAATGTGCTTTGTATCCTTAAAACATTTTGGCACATTTAAAATTCTACACAATCATAATATAATTGATATTGTGTAGTTAGTTCTACTTCGTAGTAATTTGTAATTTATTGAAATAAAAATTAAATATTAAATAATAAATAAATAATTTCCCCCGTGTGGTTGCCGGGTTAGAATAGTGCCACTCCATGTCTTCCCGTGGATGTCGTGAGAGACGACTAAGGGAATAAAGGCTTGTAGTACTGTTAGGCGATGGGCTTGCAACCTGTCACTAATACACTGGTAAACATCTTAGCCTGACTATGCAAAATGTGGTTACAGAATTATCAACAAGTTTAGAGTTGTTGGTATTCTGTTGCTCTGCCTACCCCACTCTGGGAATAAAGGCGTGACATTATGTATGTATGTATGTAAAAAATAATAATATTAATAATAAAAAAACCGGGCACTGAAACTACCTAACCAAAAAGGCAAATAAGTACTTATTCACTGGCAACTTTGACGAACTCAGTCTAATTTTCCCGAAGGTTCCCAAAATGGTTCCAGGGCTATATATGAAATTGCCTTGCGCAAGGGATCTTCAAAACGGACTTAACCTCGGCTCCGGACCTATTTAGGTAGGCAGTTACCTACCTAACGCTTATTAGGGTGTGCCTCGTATGAGTTGAGATTTCAAAATTACCTATGTTTTGTTTGTTTTGCGCCTGTACCTACTTATTGTTTAAGAATCAGACATTTTCTTTAGAAAAAAGGTAGGTACCTACCTACATGTGATTTAGTTTCCCCTGATGATCCCAACTCCAATTGAAGACCGGCACCTACTTTCTTATACTAGTATTGCGCTTAGTTGGGACCTTTTTTGGTGATAACAGCTGTTTCGTTCGTTTCCCTTGTTTCTTTTTCTCCTTTTCTTTATTTTAAATTCACAAGGATAAGTTTAAGCGATAAGAGCTAAATTAACATAGGCATAAATAAAGTCACATTGAGCGCTAAATAATAAACAAAAACAGGAAGGTAGGTAAACAATAAAAAGACACATAAGCAAAATTGAAATCGCAACCAGACGAATACCAAAGCCACAACGGAAACGTCATCTAAGCCGAACTAAATAACTTACTCTGAACAAACAGAACAACCAAAACCCACCCGTACACGATTTCTACGTTCTTTATTATGGACCTTAGCTGTAACTGGTTAAGGTTGAGGATAGTCCTGTTGGAGTTGGTATTACAGGCGTATTTTGCTTAAACGAGGGAAGCAATGCTGTCTCAGTAAAGCTCTCTGTGACGGGTTAATCCGTTCCCGCAAAACTGAAACTCTGCGAATTACTTTTGCTGGATATTAGCTAGAAACGGTTAATATCTGTCCTTTCGGTGTAGTTTCGTAATTACTTTGCGTAATACTTTTGGTGCTTAGTTTTGGTAGGAAAATAATTATTTATATAAGCGCAGGTATATCTTCATTACCATTATTAACATCAATAGGTAAGCTTAGCGCATTATGTCCCCTGTAGACTTTTTGATAAACCTCGCAATTGATTATACTTAGATACGGTTGCATATTGCGTATCTACTTTTTATGTTGTTGAAAGTTTTAGAGATATTCCTGTTTAAATTCAAAACTATGATTTTGTTTAAATTATTTACTGCAAGAATCTATGATACCGACAGAAAAATACCACCTATAAAGTTCAGCGACGCAAGGATCATAAAGATACCTCTTGTGTTTCTATTTTTAACAAAAAAACTTCAACTTTCTCATTCCTGGACCTTCAGATTAATTATTAAGAATTAAATTTAACAACGTTATAAAAATATTACTCTATCAATAGAGGGTTCTTCTTCGGATATGGTTGTAAGCTCTACCAAAAAATAATAATTAAGTAAGGCATTTTGTTTGATCCTAGCATAATCTTTCCTCTGGTGAATCAATTTAATTTATCTTAGTAAGCTCAATCCTTTTATCCACCTACGATTGTCATATATATGTTTTCGGAGCAAAATCGCTGAATGGCCGCGTCCAAATTGATCGTAAACCCCGCACAGCTCTCGCCGGATGAAAACACGCGACGTAGCTTTAAGTGAATACTGGGTCGAATTCGGACATGCGGCGTCTAAATTTAAATTTAAGTCTAAAATTTTAGAATTTTAAGTGTAATTTTAGAAAATCCATAGAGAATGTAAATTTAAATTAGGATTAGACGCCACTTGGTATTCGGATGCACATTACAAACGTCAGATTACAGATTTTAGCTAAATTTTCTGTTAGTTTAGACGCCACCTAAACAGTGGCGCGTAAAATTGCTACACGAAACGTAAAAAAAAAAAAAAAAACTTACTGGGTCTAGTCGAATAGGTAGGAAAGTTACTAATTTAATTCCAGTTTTACACAATTGCCGAAGTCCTAAAAAGGATTTGTGTAAAGATCCGTTAAAATAAACATTTGAACAAATGTGTCTGCTTGAAGTGTCCGCAAAAAAATGCAAAATAGTGCAGTGATGTATTAATTATTTGAAATGAAAAGTGAACTTAACAATGAACGTGAAAATGTTACAAAGAAAATATGAACAATCAAGGACTTATTTGCATATATTTCGTTGTGAGAAATATCACGAGGGCTGCCTTCCGAGTCAGCCCATAAAAACGTTTGCTGATTACCTAAGTATATGGATATTAGGTATGATCCTCGACTATCAAAGGTAAATAAGTTTATACTTATGGAAATACTACTAAGCTTTATTTAATATTTTGTTAAATGTTTTACACCTCTACCTGCTAAGTATTTATTTATTTCATGATAACTTATGATGTAGGTAGGTATTTACTAATAAACAACTAACCACCAATTTCTGTCTTTCTAGTGTTCAACAATGTACTAAAGTCAACGATGCAGTGATATATTTCACCCATCTTATAAGATAAACACCAGACAAACACAGGGAAAACTTTACCAGTACCCGTGACCAGTACACAGGAAACTTGATGTGATGTTATGAACTACCCATATAGAAATGGTTAGTACTTGCTTAAGTATTTAATTGAAATTATTTTATTCTCTAAGCTATATTGGCACTTTTCAAGTTTTGTCACCTACCTAACACCTATTAGTGCTTTCTAAAAGATTACTATTGTTGAGATAAAGCGCTGAATGTAAATTACCACTAAATTGTTTTTTTATTTTCTTCTTACTAATTTCTCCATACAAAATTGTTGCTAGTTGGTAATAAACATAGTATTAGTTAACTTGAAAATAAATGATGAACTCTTTAAATAGGTATGTACGGTGCATAGTTATAAACCTTTCAACACTTTTTATATTGTAGGTTAGTTCATATTTGTTCATAGTTCATAGTTGTTTATTTCAATTAAATAATAAATACATTGTGTTTGAAATATAGCCATACATATGACTAGTTTAGTTTAAAAGTTTCTGCCAATTATTTATACTTATATCATACATTAATATTTCAGCCAAGTTAAATTTTGTTGCTTACCTACATAAAGTCAACACTTTACATTCTGGGTCAGTTTAGGTATGATGCTGATACTGAATTCTTATGTGAATTAAAAAAATAACCATTTAATATTATGAAATGTAGAGAACATTCAAACATTTATATTAGGTTTACATACCTACCTACTTAGTATAAATACAAGCAATAGATCATTTACATTGCTATGTAACTACATAGGTACCTACCTAGTGGTTTGTTTCTCACGTTTTGTCGTTTAATTTGTGAGCCAATCTGCTCACAAAATTTGGATATCTTTTTTTACCACCCGAATATGAGGGGTTAAACTTAGTTGTATTTGTTGATCATGGTCAGACTAATATGGTTTAATGATTTAACTAAACACATAATTCACTTAAACCTATTATTTTCTTTTAATGTGTTAAACTTGTATGACATTGAGAATCAGCAACTTTATAATATAATTATTTTTTCAGATTATGGTGGTGATATCCTTGATAGAATGCTGGTGAAATAATGGATGATGTGGAAAAACTTATAATTAATAATGCAGTTATAGAAGAGGAGTAAACAATGCACTGTGTGCAGTTAGTGTCAAGTGTATTTCCAAATTAAATGTTATTGTTTATTAATAATTACATGACATGTGTTTTATTTATATTTTTTGAAAAATAAAATAAATAAATATACTAATAGGTTATATGACTGAGTTTACTGTTTTAGATCTCCCACACTTACATTCTTAGAGTACAGGTATAATCTCTGCAGTAGAATGAGGAATGCTATTCTATTCTGGGCCTCTATGTATCAATTGAAAGATATGGCCTGTGAAGCTGCTTCAGCGACTGCCCTTGACAATTTGTTGTTAGTGGTCACCTTTGTAAGACATCTTAGCTGTTTCTGTGCCTGGCTTTGGACTTGAAGCTGTATGTTGCTTGAGGCGTGTAGGTATGCATTTACTTATGATTGTAACTGTTCAATGTCACTTAAAATTATGTGTAAGTAGGTGATATGTTTGTAATGGTTGGCTGAGCTTGGGGTACCTATCTGAACCCATTACGGTACAGTCCAGATCCAGATACATACAAAGCCTCATTCAAGTGTGTCAAGTGCGTTTCCACTGGCGAGGTGAACCGAGACGGGAATTCAGATTTGTATAAGCAAATCCTCGGACATCCTTGGCGAAAATGGTCTTTAAATTAAGTACCTATTTCAATGACGCACTGCCCGTCTCGCCTCTTCTCAGCGGTGGAAATGCAACTTTTAAATATTCTAATTTTCAGCTGAGATGCCAATAACACTACTATTCGTAAGTAGGTTTGTTTCTCGTACAACGTGATATTACTCATAGGTACAGTTATTTTATAACACGAAAGTGGTCACTAAATTCAACCTTGACGCTCAAAAGATAAACTTATTTCAACCGCATTCGTGAGGAGAACAACTATAACACAAAAACAAAGTTTCATAGTTTTCACGATGCACACTGCTGCGCCAAAATACTGGACTTGTAGAAAATTTAATCGCAGTTCACTCCATAACCTAGGGAAAACATTGATAAATGAGAAACATGCGTAATTTTATAAGAATCTAAATCTGTAATCGCATCGTAAGTATTGGTTCGATTTGTTTGTTTACATTACATCGTCGGTCGTACAAACTTAGACTGTTTCTTTTTAATTACTAATGTTGCTATTTGCAAAAAAAAGGTACATAAAATACAAGTTCTGATTTTTCAGTTTCTAACTTTTCACTTGAATTTAGATATTAATTATAATCACTTTTGTTTTAAATAATAAAAAGTCGTCAATTTCGCCGATAATTATTTTTTGAGGTGGCAATGCATAGATTGCTGTTTAATTTAAAAGCCTCTGTCAGATTAGTTTAAATTTAGGATTGTGCATTTCCGAATACCGATTGCGTTTAAAATTGTTTAAATCGAGTTTGACAGTTGTGTATGCGTTTGACGTTTATAAATTTAAATTTACAGACGTTTAAAATTAGACAACGGTAATCCGAATTGGACCCAATGTCTTTAAAATATTAAGTTTTTATTGGATACAAGCAGATTGGGGAAAAATTTGTAAAGTCAATTTCTTCTTTTAAGTTTAAAACTTATCCTAGATTTAAGACTACAGAGAAAATGAGTAGGTATATAAATATATTTTTCTACTGTGAACATAAATAAACTAGTAACGATTATAAAGCATAGGTAAATAATAAATAAAATAAATAGTTTTTAAGCATGCGCCTTAGCCTGCTACCTGATAGGTAAATAAAAAAATTCTACCTATATTTTAGGTGTTATAAAAATACATTTTATACCTTGGTCGTATGAAAATGCAGTGATTTATTACAGAATCTACTTACAACTCTCTCGTATTCAACATTTCAATGTTAAATCAAAGAGTTATAACTGGCCACTCAGAAAAAACGCTCTCCGTTCTAAGTTTGAATTACAAATATTTTTTTAACGAACACGTGGCAACCATGTTGCCGCGCGGACCAATCAGAGGGCGGCTATTGCTGGAGTAAATATGGCGGATAGCTGGCGGGCATATCAGTGCCCATTATAATGTCTGGCGGCGGGGAGGATGGTCGTGCGATACTTTTAGACATGGGGTGGGAATTGGGAATCGATATCTTTATAAACATGCGGTTATTATTGGAAAGATGAATATAAGGTAGGTAGGTATCTTATAATAACCTGTTGTATAGTAGTTTATGTCTAAGTTTTCAACAGAATCGACTTTAATAGAAGTTCAGTAGGTATAATTTTAAATGTCACCTAAAGTTGCGTGCTGTCACTTTCTGAATTAGCGAATTTAAGTAGTAGCTTAAGGCGACGACACATGATTTTTATTGTTAACCTATTTGAGTGGAGTAAAAATAGTTTTAATTTTACGAGTCACTTATATTTTAACAACAATAGATAAATACCTACTAATTTCGTTTTACTTTCGTAATGCTATTCTTTAAATAGGCACCTACCACTATTTTGTATTTTGACCAAGCAAAGCCTAAGTCTGTAGATAAAACAGAGTTGAAAGTATATTTATTAATAAATTACAACATAACCAATAGATTTAAGTAGGTACCAAAATTACGCCATCTTATCACACTTGTAGGGTCAATAAAAATATCAATTTGGATGCACCAATCCTATCACCACTCAGCTTGTACACAAACGGCTCCAATTGAATCTCATTACCGCCTCGATAACATGTCGAATTCGATATTTAAATTCAAGTGTGCACGAGAGTGCGACACAAGTCTGGGAACAGATGTTCGGGTGAATGACACTTGGGCGGCGCGCTGCATTGCCGTTGATTGATTTACCTTAACCCGCGGCTTTGCTTGATATATCATGTCTGTATTTAACCTCTGTTGTAATTTATAAAGGGTGATGTTGCAGGGTGAAAGATTTACTAGAGTAAATGGGTGTTTTAGTTGGAATTTGAAATCCACTGGGCAAATAGGTACTTAGTAAGAATTATTTTAGACAAAAGTTAAAAAACCGGCCAAGAGCATGTCGGACCATGCTCAGTGTAGGGTTCCGAAGCCGTTACAAACATAAAATCAACAAGTAATAACAAAGTTTTCAATTTAAAGTCAATTGGTGCCGTCTTAGATGATTTTAGTAGGTATAAAACTATAAACACTTTAAAAACCAGTATCTCAAGAACCAATGATGTTTACTTAGTCGTGATAGTTTTCCTTTAAAATTCGTTATGTGCGCTTTCATTTAAGAGTTTTTCAGATTATTAGTACCTATTTGTAATTTTGGCTGTAGGGGGGGGGGGGGGGGCACTTGAACAAAAATTAGTGTTTTAATGCTTAATATTTCATAAACAGATCGAAAAACTGTTTCGTAAACCCATAATATTTTTGAAAAACCTATCCATCGATACCCCACACTATAGGGTAAGTAAACAAGAAAAAAATAATTCATGCCCACGTCACGTACCTATAGGGAAGGTAACCAAAAAAAATATTTTTTTACATTTTATTGTAATTTGTTGGCGGGGCTAATATGCATATTCATGCCAAATTAAGTACAGCTTTCTAGTAGGTACAAACCCCCTTACTTATGAACGTGAAATAAGCTTGGAATAGTTTATGCCATGCTTTGTCACTTTCTGTCAGATGCAAATGTCACAATTACAGATAAGGATAAAGCATGGCATAAACTATTCCAAGCTTATTTCACGTTCATAAGTAAGGGGGTAAGAGTCTCTGCGCTAGGCTGCGGACGGACAGGTGAAACTATAAGGGTTCCTAGTTTGTCTAAGGAACCCTAAAAAAGTATAAACCAAGAGAGATTTTTTTTACAGTTTTAAGCCTTTAAAATATTTAAAGTGTTCAAATTCGTGACGAATGTTAATATGAAGTCCTTTGTAACTTCATAGCCTTAAATAAAATGCTAACATTATTATTCAAGCGACTGTAAATTATCATTACGATAATTAAAGAAAAAAGCCGTTTAGACACAGACCATAATCGCTTCCTGTTAATTAGACTACAAAAGAATATGCCGCCGGCATCTACAAATCATGTTTGATACAAGTTAATTAAAGCGAGGCAATTACCATTTGAATAAGTTGAAGATACTTTTTTCAAAAACAAATCGAATAGGCCATATTTTCCCAGCAAATACAAACTTCAACTATCTAAGGCGTTATAAATAGGTAGGTACATAGGTAATGTTGTTTTACCAGCTGACTGACTTTCTTATATTATAATTGTAGGTATATTTGTTTTAACTGGTGTTCTTTGTGCTTATAATTGACTAGCAATTTCCCGCGACTCCGTCCGCGTATAAAAATAAAACATACGAGTATCCTATTTTACTAAGTGATAAAAATAAATAAAGCATTCCTCTTGTAAAATAATCTTCAAAATCTGTGTTTTTGAGTTTATACGTTACAAATATACAAAAATAAAAATCTTTCCTCTTTATAATAATAGTGTAGATTAGGTAGGTATTTTTATTTGGTTTATGTAATTCTGTCAATGAATTTTCATAACCTTGTGTAAGTTTAACACCAACTACTGTGTTTAAAAAATAATTGCGTCTCTTCTTAAGGTTGTCTGAAAAATATCATTAGGTATCAAAACCCCTACCCCGCTCTCGTGTAATTTTTTTGTGTTGAATAATTTTAATTTTAACAAAGAACGTCTTGTTTTGATTGGATAAGTTACCCGTAGATAGGTATCTAACTCCAGATTAGCGGCTATTATAGCCCCTCAAAAACATTATTTAACCAAATTACCTCATTCCCTCCTCGAAGTTTCTTTTCCTCTACAGACGTAAGTATAATTCCTTGACAAAGGGAGCGTGGTGGGCCGAGGTGATTTAAGAAAATTACAATATAAAAAAAGAAAACTGGGGCTGGGGCGGTGGTTCGGAGGCATTATTATAAAATGGATACATTTAAATTCAAACATAAACTCACGTTCGTATTAAGACCGCCAAGGGTTATATTATAATATAGCTATAAGACAGGTTTGAGAATAAGCAGAAATTGACAAGTTGTCTAGACTGTATTCTTTGTTAATTAAGTCTTTCATTAAGAGGCATAAAATATGTTGTTACAGAAAAAAACAATTCATAATATGTAACTATATAATAAAACATTTGTTACAATGGTAATAACAAAAGAAGATTAGTAGATAAAAGTCTTCATTATTTCTTAATCTTTTTATTTGTAAATGTTATATTTTAATTTGATTTACCTACTACGTGTGATAAACATTAACATTTAGTAAATAAAAACTGGACTGTTAATGGCTAACATTTGATTCTAATAGTGGTAATCCCGAATACATACCATCACGCCTTTGTTCCCAGAGTGGGGTAGGCAGAGCTACAGAAATACCAACAACTCCAAAAATAATTGTTTACAACTCTGCAACCACATTTTGCACATTCAGGCCAAGATGTTAACCAGTGTATTAGTGACAGTTCGAAAGCCCATCGCCTAACGTACTACAATAGCCCTTATTCCATTAGTCGCCTCTTACGACATCTACGGGAAGACATGGAGTGGCACTATTCTAACCCGGCAACTTGGAAGGTGTTAATCCCGAATAATTTTAGTAAGTATAATCTAATTGTAACACTAGACTCATATCAATCTCGCCAAGAGCACTGTTTAAAATAGGAGCTTTTTATTGAACAAAATTACAGCTAAGTACAGAAGTTTTGTTCAAGTATTGTAAATAGAAAAGTCCTATTAAGGAATTTCTTTCTATACAGGGATCAGGTTAGTAAATAGGTACCTAGATTATATACCTACTATGAATAGTCTACTTATCATCTATTTCGAGGTTATCAACTCCATGAATCCCAACATTCGTGATGTACTCTCATAATTTTAACGCAAGGGCTTAAACAAAATTTACTACTCGGTAGATTCGAATTATATTACCATTCTGGATAGAGGAAAAACTCATCGAAGACCTAAATTAGTCTGAACAGGCGAATTGCGAAGCGAATGGGAGACTTCATTTTAGTTAGGCACGCCACAGGGTACATTAGCCACTACCAAAGAAATACGAGCCTTATACTTCGGTAAAACAGAGTTTGAAAGAGATAGAGGCTTTCGAAAATAACCATGGCACATCAAGACATGCGCAAAAACAGTAATTCAAGTCCCGACTTAGTTTTAATAGGTCCTGTTGAACCTAATGGCGGTTTTACTAGCTTTTTCTTAAATTGGAAAAGCAGACAGCGCATCCGTTGGGGATGGGAACTTATGCAGTAAAAACTTTCTTTGTTAGCCAGATAGTATCGCAACTCTTGTGTGAAAGTATTTCAGGCGAGATTACTGCAACTTCGAAAGAGATTTAGATACAATCTCATTTGAAAATAAAGGGTAGGAAGTATTTTAGAAGATTACGCTCCTTAATAGCCTAAGGTGAGGATTCAATGCCGACTTGGTTAAAATTTAATTCAACTTAAACTATCTATCATTTAATAATTCAATCCTACCAAAACCAACTAGTAGTTTTTAAAATTCAATCTTCCATAGAAAAATCTAGGTATCATATAAAAAACGAGCAAAGCCGGCATTTTGAAAATGTTAACGATTGCAGAAATAAATTTATTTATATAGGATTAACGAAGGTAACCTGTGCCGTCGTTCGCCTGGGTCGTCAATACGTTTGATAGATTTCTAGTCGCTAGTCATCGTAGAATGCAAATTGTATTTTTTATATTATAGCAGGCAAACAGGCAAGCAATAGAATCGCAGATATGTTGCACGCCTTTAAGAAGAGTTCGCTCGTCTCTTGAAGGTCCCCAAGTCTTACCGGTCCGGAATTCATTTTCCTCTACAATCCAAAGTAAATAATTCTCGACAGAAGTTAACTTTAACCCTTTAACGGCTGCCACCTACACATTTAATTTTACCTACGGCGTTATCACAATCATCGCGCGCGTCACGGTGCGCAATTACAAAATTTTCGCCTCGCAATTAAAACATTCATCCGCAAAATTCCGGGTCGAAAACTTTGAGATTCTCCCTCCAAAGCGGTAATTCTCTTAAACAACGCATCACTGATGAGCTCGAAACCAACCTAACTTAATCCTCACTCCCGTACCAACTGCGTGTAGTCAAGTGTCTTGACTTTTGGTTCTTCGGCCTTTCACATTTACTAAGGTTGTAGATCCCTCCCTCCGTTTAATTTTTACATGCTCACGGGTCAAATTAATCTGGTCTCTTGTTTTCCTTAAGATAATAACACCCAGGACGTTCGCTGTAATGACCCGAATTCTTAAGATACCGTCGAGGAAAAGTTTCTTATTCATGCTTTGAGAATTCAAGGCTGTGGCTTTAATACCAGCTTTACTTTCATTGCTGGAACATGTATCTAAAACTTGACAAGGTAGTTCCTATGTTATTCCTTACATACACACATAACTCACCCCTTCATTCCGTGAGTAGGGTAGGCAGAGATACAGAAATACCAACAACTCTAAAAAGACTTGTTTGTAATTCTGTAACCACTTTTGGACAATCAGGCCAAGAAGTTTACCAGTGTAGGTACTAATGGCAGGTTGCAAGCCCATCCCCTAACAGTACCTACTACAAACCTTTATTCTCTTAGTTTCCTTTTACGATATCAACGGAAAGACATGGAGTGGCGCTATTCTAACCCGGCAACCACACGGGGTGCTATTCCTTTTATGTGTTAAATAGTACTACAAGTTACATACCTTCTGCCAACTGCGAGGGCAAGTGTGAATACTCGTAGATAGTCTGCCGAACGCTTTTAAAACCTAGATCAACGATATAAACAAACTACAAAATCAGGTAAGTTGGTAGCCAATTTACCTGAATTTGTAGTTTGTTTGACATAATAATGCCTAAGCAGTAGGTAGCTTTTTAAAAGCGTTCGGCAGACTATCTACGAGTATAGTATTCACACTTGCCCTCGCAGTTGGCAGAAGGTATGTGACTTGTAGTACTATTTAACACATAGAAGGAATAACACCCCGTGTGGTTGCCGGGTTAGAATAGAATAGTGCTACTCCATGTCTTCCCGTCTTCATATCCAATTTAAGATGTATTTTACGCAACAGATTTTGTAAACGCAACATATTATAATCCCTCAGGAGCCAACTAAACCACGCTTCCAATATTTATAAATAATAATATAAAACAATAACGGCAGTGCTTAAGGCCAAGCTACATAAACTTCTCCCCGAGAATAAATGGATTACTTGTGTCCAAGCAGCGCCATCTCGCGGGGGGCGCTCGAAAATGTATGAGTTATTGTTATTGCAAGGATTTCCCGCTTCCGAACATGCTTTCACTTACACCCCTCTTATGAGGAAACGCCATAAAAATCTGGCAAAGACATTTTTATTAAATTGGTTGCGTTGTTTTAGAATATTTTACCGCGATGTCTCTATGTATGTTTACTAGGCACATGTATACTTTCATGAAAACGTGATTTGTAACGTGGCTGATTTTTGAATTAAAATAAATTAACCTGAAAGTATTTATAAACCTAAATAGGTAGATATTTACAGATCAAGTTTTAAAGCCAATTAGTAGGTACCTTTTTAAGTTGATAGTCGTCTCAACTAACAGTTATTTTATATCCAGCTTAACGTTTAAAATAAAAATCTGACCCAATTTGCCCCTTATTTCGGACCATACTAACGATAGGAGCCTGATACCTTTAACAGCTTCCCAGAAAGAACTCGAGCTATATTTCGAGAAAACGTGCCTTTAGGCCAACTTCATTATGCAAACCTTCGACTTAGGTAAAATTCATGGGTACAAAAATCTGAAGGACTCTTCCAAAATCAAGATAAATCAAATGTCATATATGAGACTTGGCGTGATTACTGCCGTGCACATTTAACGAGCCCCTAATGGACATAATTAATTGCAGCAGTGTTTTTTTAAATGTAGAGAGGTAAAGTAAGTACTACATTGCATGCATGTGCACATTGATTGTTAGGTAGAACAATATACAAGAACTTACGAGTATCAAAAAGGAAATTATAATTACAATAAATACGTAATACCTAAGCTTACGTTTAGAAATCCTTTATGCGACAATTTAGGACTGTTAAAAATTAATGACATTTCTAAACTGTCTGCACTGTGAATAATGTTATTTCAGTAAAAAAAATAAGGACGCCAGTTTTCCATATATAATAATAATAATAATATCACAGGACAATCTCACACAAATTGACCTAGTCCTAAACTAAGCTTTAGGCTTGTACTATCGGTACTAGACAACGATAAACATACTTATATAGAGAAATATATACTTAAATACATAGAAAACATCCAAGACTCAGGAACTCGTGCTCATCACACAAATATCTGCCCTTACCGGAATTTGAACCCTAACCTAGCTTCGAAGGCAGGGTCACTCCCAACTAGGCTAGCGTGTCGTCAAATCCAAATAAAAAGTAAAGAAATCATTGAAAAAGGCCAATGATCTTCCAAATGACGCTCTTTTTAGATTTTGGCAGACTATCTCAAATGCTGTACATAATTTAATCTTATTTATTGTCCTAGTATAAAATCGGCGCAGGCGTCGCCACAGTAAAGTCGGTGAGCGATCGCCATCGCCCGTTACAAGCAACGAGGCATTAATGTTCGTCGGCGGACGCATAACTCAGAGAACACCCGCGATGTACGCTACCGACTTTGGTCTTCGTACGTATATGTTCCATTACCCTATTTAACGTTTCAGAATATCATTTCTTTACGGTTCCAACGGAAGACCAGCGCTGACAACTGCCAGCATTACATTCTTCTTGTGCATATTCCTCTGTTCTTTGTTGTTTGTGTTGAATAAATAAATTTTCTTTCTTTCCTTCTTTCTTTTTATTTATTTATTTACTCTTTATTGTACAAAAGAACAAACAAACAAAAGGCAAACTTAATGCCGTAAGGCTTTTGTTACCAGTTGATGTTTGGACAAAGCAGAGATTGTAGTGGCGGCGGCGGTGTAACGTAAGGTCTAACGATACACAAACACTAACATGTTAATATAAATACATATATTGAACCACTAAATAAATACATACCTACACATTATTTTTTTGTACATGATGGTTAGGTATACCTCGATTAACCGGTAGGGACCTTTAAAAATTAACACCGTGTCATGTAATAATTTGGCATGTAATTTTATTTATCAAGTTTTTCATTGACCTGTTATAAATATGTCCAATGAGTGTAAAATAAGCCACCTTTCCTTATTTATTTAAAGTTACGTAATGATCATAAAGACTTGACTAGAGAAATTTAAAATTGATAAAAACAACATCTTTTTTCTAATAACATTTGGATCGTAACTAAAATACGGCAAGAGACCGGAGCTAAACTGTTTATAAACACATTACAAGCAATCACACTTTAATTTTATTTTCAAAAAACATTTGAATTTTAGAACTCTAATGACAAAGTCGTTGATTTTATTACAATGTAGCTACGAAGGTGACCCGTCTGTCGTTTTAGCTCAAGCAAACCAATTAAAAGCACATTTTATTTAACCTTCGATAAGACTTTTCCGCTCCAAAGAGATAATTTGTTTAATGCCTAACTCCGTGATAAATTAAGTTGCTATAGGAGCTTGGCTGTTTTTTAAAATAAGGTAATTCCTCGGACCACACACTGTGCACTGTTGCTTTATTTTATGACTACAGTAGAGAACGTAATTTAATTAAACATATGTACGGGTATAGAGTGATTAATATTTAAATTAGCAGCCAGTCACTTGTAGGAAGCGGTCATTGTGTGTGGTAGTAAGGAAGTACAGTCAACAGCAAAAGAAACTGATAAAATGGGGTCTTAAAATAGTACATACAATTAATTAAGTTAGATGTCACTGACTTATTGTGTAGTTTAGCATAAGTAAATTATAAACTATCATAAGAAAGTGATCACGTTCATTAAAAGTACTGAGTGTTTCAAATTTAACTGATTATCTGCAATTGTCAGTAATACTACCAAACTATCATTATGTAACTGAATACGGGTTTTTGGGACTTCATGGCCTTTCCTATACAAGTCAGACGTTCGGCTAATATCGGTTATATTCGTTAGAAAAACACGCGAAACGACTAAAACATTTTTTCCGTCTAGGATTAAAATAAGTTCCTATACTTCACCTTGATTATGGCAACATTTTAAGTAAATCCCTTTTATGCCGTGAGTTTTTATTTAGTAAATCGGTATAGTGTTCATTTCGTCATTTATACATTTGGTTCTTTTTTTTCTGACGCTGCTTAAAATATTTCATTATTATCTATTGAAGTTTCCAGTAAAGATGTAAGTAGTTATGACATCGTCTATTATTACTTTGCTTTGCTATATTGATTTGTCATTTTGCTTCTGAGCCCGTTATTGTGATCATTAACTTATTCCTAATTATATGTTTATTTGAAAAAGACCTTTTGGTGTAATCTGATATTATCTGGGACGTCATGCAAGAACATGTTTTGAAAAAATGATTTTGATCACCTACTTTTGACGTTGACTGTACCAAAATGGTTAGAACAAACTCGTCTCTCGTCAGGGTTTCACAGTGTGGAATTAAAATGTCAGCTGCGACTATCATCTATTTTTGGGCACAGTTTAACAAACGCAAGGCCAAGCTTAAACTTTAAGTGATAAATGATAATTAGTAAAGTAAAAATAAATGTTCGTCAACGAATTGTAATATTACTAGGAACTAGCTTGGAAACCGGAAGCACTCCACAGATATTGCGTTTATAATCTTGCGTTTGCCCGTGTGGTTGCCGGGTTAGAATAGTGCCACTCTATGTCTTCCCGTGGATATCAGAAGAGGCGACAAAGGGAATAAGGGCTTGTAGTACTATTAGGCAATGGGCTTGCAACCTGTCACTAATAATACACTGGTAAACAATATCTTAGCCTGATTTTGCAAAATGTGGTTACAGAATTACCAACAAATCTTTTTTGAGCCGTTGGTATTTCTGTAGCTCTGCCTACCCTATACTCTGGGAATGAAGGCGTGAAGTTATGTATGCATGTAGGTATGTAATCTTATGTTCTATTCGATGCTAAATATTAGGTTCAATCATATAAATTTAAATCTATGTCTTGTGACCAATTGAGTCTTAAAATATTTTTGCCACATCTAACACTAAGTATACCTAAGTAAGGAGGTATTAACAGTCCTAAATTTTAAATCCTGAAGTAATCAAGCAGTAATGAAAATTGTACAATACCCCCAGCGCCATCTCGTCTCCTTCCACCGAACTTCGAACATCACGCTCCAAAGACGTTTCCTAACGGTTTTTAAACTTATTCCAAATATAAACATTTTCGAACACTTCTTTCTCGCGTTGATCCTCACACAGTACTGGTCGTGAAATGCGCACAGGCAGCTTTCTCTCGGCAAAAAACTCATTTGAATTTTTATAGAAAATTGGGTCGAGGCGGTTTCTACGAAACGATTGTCCTTAGGAACCAAAAGTTCATGAATATTGATTAGTTGGAATATTTCTGTTTTGTTAATTGTACAATGCAAGTAATGTAAAGTTTATGTTTTTAGAGTTCTGTAAGCAAACAAAAGTCTTTCTGTGCCCTTAAAGTTTCGCCCGTTATCCGAAAGTCTTTAGTTTTTTATGTGCTTGTTTTTATTTGTGCTTATTAATAATCTATAATTTATTACTTTATTCCATTGTAATGTAACTTACTTGTAAGTATTATTATTATGTATGTATGTAAACACTTTACTATACTAAAAACAGAAATTCAAATACAGTATTCACAAAATAGGAACGCTCACACACAGATAAGTAGAATGTAAATGTAAATGTTACTTGTTAAATACGCTTACGTGTATTTTTTTTTTGTGATTCGGAACGAAACTGCGTCCTGTAACACAGGGTTTCCTAGCTTAGGATGCAGGTCGTGACTTTTTCCTTGAAATGTTTCATATTATGCAATATTTTTTTTTCATTTTACAAAGGCATACTTATCCCATTAAGGGATCTCTTCCAGCTAACCTTTGAGTGATTGCGGAAAATAAGAAAGCAAAAAGTGGCAACGAGTAGACATGACTGTGTATTGTGTTTTAAGATTAAAAAATGACCTTCATCTCTGTTAAAACATGATGCCGTTTTCTTTAACCATTATTGCCTAATGATAGTTAAAATTAATGCTTTAAAAAAAAATAGCTCTAGGTAAAAGTCATGCTAGTATCTATATTATAATGCTTCCAATTCCTTATTAAGGTAAAAATCTTAAAATCATTGTGGTGCGAAGCATCTTTCCGTCTGTCACAATATAGCAGAATGCCTATTTCAATAAATGATGTTTGGGTCATTCTTCTTTTTTACCGACAATTGCCTGTCCTCATTTTAGCATACGTTATCAGTTAGAGTATTGATTATTAATGTGTTAGTGTTTGAATATTACGTCCAAACATTTATTTAATTCATCTATTAGTGCTAAATAATCTTTCACTTTCTCTATCCAGTGGTTTTTTTTATAAGTTTGTTTTTCATAGAATCGCGTGACAGAGTGGTAATACAAGATTTGGTCTCCTCTGAAAACGGCCACTCTGTCACAGTATATTCTGAAAAACCACCATAAAGAAAAAATCATTATCGCCACCGAAATAATCATTAATTAGTCCAAATAAAAATTCACACAACGTATTTTAAAATCAAAAATTAAAACCATAATTATCAATAGTTGAAAAACGTAAAATATAGAAAAATGACGATGTATTGTCGGTAAAAAAGTAGAACGACCCGTTTACGATTGTAAACCAATCTAGAATACCTTATCTATTAGAAAAGAAAATATTATCATTAGGTATCTATCTACCTATCTACCTCTATCTATCTACCTTTTAGGTACCTAGTTGAGGAAACGAAGGTGTTAAATGTAAAGGGGGCTAGTTGAAAATCTCATTCGTCCATTCCAAACAATTTCTTCCCTTCTTCAGAACTCTTGTAAGTTTTTTTTTAATCAACTAATTGTCTAGTTCAGTTTTTATAACTTATAAAAAAATGGGCAAAATAAATCACAATGTGAATTTTAAAATAAACCGAGTAAAATAATGATCGTCTCATTTAAAACACGGGGTATAGCCAAAATATCTTTTTATTTTTTGTTAACTTACCAAATAGTTACACAATTCAGTTAATATAAAAATATTGATTTCAGCGCCATCTGTGAGCGTGAGCCGGAATCTTTTTGCTAAGTGGAAAGCTCCTAAAACTACGCATGAGCTTTTCGTGAGCTAGCTTGATGGATATTTTGTGTAAGTACAAAGGAACTGAATTATTTGTTTTCATTTATAAACAATTGAATTTAGCAAAGCATGTAAACTCCATGTTAGTATACAGTAAACAGTAAATTCATGTTTTTGTTTAGTAAGTAATTTTGTGTAGGTTGTTTATATATCAGGTGTATGTTATTTAAAGAAACTTAAATCAATTTTGCACATAGAAAATAAAAACAATTATACATTTAAAGATTTCAAATAAAAAAATCTAAACTAATTTTAAATCAGGGCATGAAAGTAAAAAGAGTGATTCAAAGATAAGATATTTTTTTAGTAAGTAATAATTAATAAAATGATCTTCATTGACTTGTCTTCTTGATATCTAAGAATTAATCTTATAAGTTGAACTTAATTTTGAACGCTAGATTAAATATTGATAAGTAACAATCCATATATCCTATTAATGTATATACCTAACCTGAGTAGGTACTTTAGTGTGCTTTGGTAAATATACAAATCGTTTTTCAAGTTTATATAATGGTTTGATATTTTTGGTGCTCAATTTTATTGAATAAAATGTTAATAATAACATCTACTTTTTGTAAAAAAGGGTCTGTTACAGAACTTTTCTTGAAAAGCCAAATTATTGTTTTCAGCGCCATCTTTGCCACTTCCATGGAACCAATACTCCTCGGATTAACCGCCATTGGTCGTAAACCTGCGGCTTATTTATACAATTTAATATTATTGTTCTATAATAAGATGCATAACAAAGTTTGTTAGACTTTTGATGTACAATAGTGTAAACATTCTAGTTGTAGTACTATATTATGAATACTTTTCAAATTTGAAATTTTTATTAAGAGCACAATTGTTCTTAGATAAATTATTTTGAATTGTGTTAATGATATTAAAATAATGTTATTGTTGTTTTGTGGAATCTTTATTTACCTTAATTAGTTTAAAGTTTTTAGTATAAAATTATCAGTATTTTAAACGTACTGCTTTGTGTTAATCGGAATATTTTGCTTTCCGAACATGTTTTTTAACACTCTTTACGCTTACAGAAGTGTTTTCTTCAGCTATTTTAAAATAAATATGCCTACTTACCTAATGCAGTGTTTATATTCAATAATCTAAAGTTCTTAACTAATAAACATAACATGTGACATATGATATGTGACTATATTTACATTTGAATTCCGTATTTCGTTATATTTTTTGTATAAGGTACAACGTTTTATTTTATAATGTGGCTCAATTTATCATTTTGTTAAAATTAAATTTTAAAGTGTGCACTTTTATTGTATCTATGCAATACTTTAAAAATTAGGCATTCTACAGAAGATTTAGTACATAAGGGCATATATTATAAATAAAAATAATAAAAAATCGTTACCCTACTGACGTTCATTGTTTTAACTTTTATAATATTTTCTTCTCTAAAAGTAAAATTGTAAAAAAAATGTCTACTTTAAGAGCTTTTTTTTTATGTTGACATTTTTAAAGCGCATCGCTTTTTCTATTAATTTTTAACAAACATAATGTATTTAGTATGTATTAAAATTTCTTTAACTTGTCAAATCAGTGAATCATTACTATTTAAGAAAAACCTGCCATGTGCGAGTCGGATTCGTGCACGAAGGGTTCCGTACCAATATCTATACAACATTAGACGCCATATTTTAACCTTTTTTTCAGTTTCACCTGTCCCGGTATCTGTAACCAAATAAAAAAGTCACGTTTGTTGTATGGGAGCTCCCCTAAAACGTATATATTTTTTTAAATTTAATAAAACAACTAAATACTCAGTGAATATTTCAAGCGTCTACCTGCGTCGTCTATTAATAACGGCAATAGCCGTAATTAATATCGACCATTAAACGGCAATAAAATCACGTTTGTTGTATGTACTTACATATTTATTTTATTCTGTTTTTAGTACCTATTTGTTGTTACAGCTGCAACAGTCATCATCTGTGAAAATTTTAATTGTCTAGTTATCACGGTTCGCGATATACAGCCTGGTGACAGACAGACAGACAGTGGAGTTTTAGAAATAGTGTTCCGTTTTTACCCTTTGGATACGGAACCCTAAAATATATTTATTTTAACAAATATTTATAAATTTCCCAATAGTTCGCAACATCTGGATACGGATCTTCCTATCGCGACGCACAAAAACTCACACACTAACATTATTTGCATGTGTGCACGGCATTTAGTTGCTGCCGTATCAGCCACGCCGCATGTTTGACGCCATGTTAGTTTGTTTTCCGTCTCTTTCACTCGCGTTGATCCCGCCTTAAGCCGTGTGAAAGGGCGTTTTTATAGCTATCTCTTTTATACTAACGGAAGAGAGGACGGGAGAGTTGTCAGCAAATCGCAAGGCGCTTCGATTCGAGAAGGGGAATTGAAATTTTAAAAAAGAAGTATGGCGGGTTTCGGGAGGCTGGTCTTGAAACTGGTTCATAGAAAAGCTTACCGATATCGATGGCTACCTATTTAGGTATCTCTATTATAATATTCTAATTTATTTAACTCTGTCGGTGTTTTATTTCATTTTTAAGCTAAATTGTGGTTGTCGGTAATTATAAGTAGGTAGAGTGCTGTGTTTAAAATATTAATTAAGTATGGTTTTAATTAATAAAAATGACATTACTACCAACCTAATTGGACTTGAGCCCCCATTATAGGTACCCAGTAGAATAAACTCCTTTTAACTAAGGCCCGATTCGACCAAACTTTTATACCGGGGTAAACGCTTACTCTAAGATTAGTAATGTCAAAAAATGACAGTTTTCTATGGCATTTTGACATTACTAATCTCAGAGTTAGCTTTACCCCTGTGTATCTAAAAAGTTTGGTCGAATCGGGGCTAAATAGTCTAAAAATCCGAAAAAAAATTAAATATTAAAAGAAAGAGTTAGTAAAATAGATTAAAGAGATTTGACTATTTATGTACCTACTGTTAATGTTTATAATTATGTTGGTTCTATCCAAGGTTGTCTGAAAGTGATTGCTTATAGCGATAAGTCCGCGGTCGTCTACCGTGTAAGAATTTCGTGTTTTTGTATTTCCTTGTTTATTTCAATAAAGCGTACCTATTTGTATTGTTTTGTATTAAGTAGATACCTAATTTAAAATATAAAGTAAAAAAATAATACCACTTACCTCTAAGGCTACGTCTTGACTGTGAGGCCGATTCCTAATTCATACCATCTTGAAAGATCTGAAACAAAACAAAACCACTTCAGCTATTTTTGTAACACTTGGACCAAATTATACAAAAAAGGTACCTACAGTTGCTCATCTAACATCGTTTAAGTAACTTTTAAAAAGTTTTTAAAAACCCAGAGGTTAAATAGCTGTCACTTGGTGGACTGACTTTAGGGGTAGAAAAGCAGGTAAGTAACGTAGATAGCACTCCTTAAATAAGTTACCTACACCAGTTTCAAGAATTAATAATGAAAAAGAATCATTTGGGTAACACCGGGTGAAATTAGTAAATTAGGCTTAAATTATAGGTACATTACATACATACATAAAGTCACGCCTTTATTCCCAGAGTGGGGTAGGCAGAGCTACAGAATACCAACAACTCTAAAAAACTTGTTGATAATTCTGTAACCACATTTTGCACAATCAGGCTAAGATGTTTACTAGTGTATTAGTGACAGGTTGCAAGCCCATCGCCTAACAGCACTACAAGCCTTTATTCCCAGTCGCATCTTACGACATCCACGGGACAACATCCACACGGAATTATTAAATTATTTGACACTAAAAAGCAAGTTATTCATAAATATATCTTTAAATTAAAAGAGTATGTACCTAAGTATAACTATAATCATACATTATATTGTAAAAAACACGCGTGGTGAATAGTTGAGGTTATGTGTCAAACACTACTAATTTGTATTTGACCTTTTCCAAGTTCAAATGACACAGACTTTAGTTTCTAACCCGAAGATGGAACACCAAATAACTATAGAATATTAGTAATTACTTGTTGATTTTTATGTTTGTAGTACTTAACGCTTCGGAACCCTACACTGAGCATGGTGCGACATGCTCTTGCCCGGTTTTTTTTACACAAGACTGAGGAAAATCCCTGCAAATATATTTACGGGATTAAAGTATCTTTGCTACACTTCTGCCACTGCTAAGTTGCACCCATCCCCGTATCGTAAATTAGGGGCTTCAGTAAAACATTATTTACAACAACAGAACAGATAATTGCTGAGTGCAGGTTTAATGGGGAAACGTAGCGGGCTAGCGGCGTAGGTCGACAAAGTAATGCCATGAGCTATACCTATGTGCTAGGGTGTGTTATTTTAAACACTTTGCAGTTTTAAATGAATTTTCTCGAATTCTTGGTCCTACTTATCTAAAAGAACACTGTTGCACACTTTGACAACTATTAGAATCTTTATTTTTCCGCAACAGACGGTAGGTACCTATATTATGGTTGCGACATATATAGGTATGGGCTAAAGCAAATCGGGATAGAGTCGTAGAGCACAATATAATTAGGATAAAGTCACTAAAATCACCACAATGATTTTAGTTATGTACTTAAAATTACCCAGAATTATTTCAACAGCATAATGTTAATAATGTAGATATGCAATTAAGCTCAAAAGTCAGTTAGGCATTAGGACATACTTACTTACTTTCAATCGCTCAACGCACATAGTTGCACACAATTTACGTCTCACGATACTTAAAACACATTACATCCATTTACTTTGCCGATAAAAATAATTTACAGCGTTAGTAAAGGTCAGCTGTAGGCCGCCATCTTGATTGATAACTAATAAACGTCACTTATCACAAAATGGCGGCGAATCGCTCATCATCTGTCTCAGTCAAGTACTGAAAGATTATTGTAGCTCGGTAGTTTTTTCCTAGATCCAGACGTTAATAAGACAATGTCAAAAAAAACATTGTTTAAAAAGAAAAACATTTTCTTATCTACTACTTTTTTAATATCATAGGTTAGGTAGTAGGTAATATAAGTATCTACTCAGTAACGAAAGAGAACTCTAAAGGGTGTTTAATTTACTGAAACAAAAACCACTTCCTAACACAGGGTGTTATAAAAACACGGAAAACCGCCCAAACCCTAACCTACCGCAAAACTGTCACTACAATTGTTTCTGTTTATCGTTACAATTTATAGGCGCTACTTTATGAGTGCAGTTATACGAACGTTGAACTTTAAATCGCGTAATTACGGTTTTTTAATGGCTGATGTATGTATGAATGCCTTTGTAATGCTCCGTTCGCGCCGCCGACCGGTGAAGCAGGACGGAGGCTTTTGTTTCAAGCCTTTGTATTGTAGCTGTTTACCTTCTAAATATTTTTCCTTATTCAAGGTTATTGCACTGGCTAGGGTTTGTTTGCTTTGTTCGGACTGCTACGAACTATAGTAAAAAGCTAGCTTTTCAGTCGACATATAGAGTGAGTGAGTAAGTGAGTGAGTACTTCAATTTCACAATATTTCTTGCACTTGCAACACTTATATAACAGTTATTCTTATTGAAAGATTCAGCAACAGTAGACTATCAACATGAAATTCGTGCCACATCTCCAAGACTGTTACAAGCTTGAAATTTGGTTTAGATTTACATAAAAATGCCTCTGAATATTTAAGTGATTAATAGTAAGAAGGTGATGTGCAATTTTATTTAGTAAAGTAAGCTTAACCCTACCGCTACAGCGTGATGTAAAAAAAAAACAATAAAACGTAAAAAAATGCAAATGGTGCTAAAAATAACTAACCATGATTTTATCTTCCGATTACGGTATCGATACTCAAAGGCGAACATATCGCGATCGGCTAAACACCGGTTGTTTAGTGCTGTTGTAAATCAAATCATCAATTATCGACAACCGTTTACTCACGACGCCGCGGTGTAAACAATCCGAACATTAAAACTGCTGCCTACATTTAACGACTATTGAATTTGGGGGAAAATCGATTTTATTCGCTTGCTTTCCAATCGAATCGACAGGCAAAGTTGCTCGGTATCGTGTGGTATTACGCAAGGCGGTCTGATTTTTAACAGGAAGTGGTTAGCGGATACGGCTGGACGAGAATGGTGGTAAACAACGCGTTCTAAAGACGGGTTTGTTTGCGCTGTAAATAGGAGCAGCTATCCCCGACAGACGTCACAGGGTGATTAAAAAGTGCATCCGAGATAACGACTACGCAATGGCACTGCCAGACAGAAACAATAAAACAAATTGAAGATCGCGGGTATTGCCAATTCTACAGCACTAACCTTTAAACGTTGTAACTTGATACGTTCACCGTCACTGCACTGTGATCTCATCGGTTAAGCATGAGATATAAAGTCAGTCTTAATTCCGAAGTGCGGCCATCGGAGTCATCGGCCCAACTGAGTCGTTTGACTCCAACAATCGCTTCACATACTTAACAAAACACTAACAAATTGATATGTTTATCTACAAAGAACTATAAATTCATTCAGCCCACCCTTTAGCGAGGGGATCCACCCTTCTGATTTAAAAAATTGCAAAATATTACATAAATAATAAAAAATCTCCCCTCTTTGATACGATTTCGGCTGGTCCATGGTTCCGGGGAAATGGTCTGTGGCTAAAGTTTTCTTTCTGTTCTTCATGCATTATTCATTATATTGTCTATGATACTTCCGCATCTTTTTTATTGTCCGGTTATTTTGGCTTTATGAGTCGACTGAAAAAAAACCTAAACAAATCAGATAGTCAAAATAAGAGAGAATTTATCTTTTAAATTCGATCTTGGAAAGCTGTAACTATTTTTATATATTTTCGTTTTCTTAATAGATCATACAGAACGATCCAAGCAAATATATCTACCTACAAAAGTACTTTTTTTAAATGATACAATTTAAAATGAGTAAAAGAAAGGGTTATTTTTTACCCAGATTCTATTTATACCCAAACAAAACACAAGCGACATCAAAGGCGTCGCGATAGGGGTGCCCTATGTTTTAATTTAAGAGTGATGGGTTGATGGGAAAAGTTTAAATAGCTCCGGGTGCGTGTAATCTCTATAATTGGTCGCTGGAGACGGCGGGGTGGGAATGGAAATGAAAAATCATTAAGGTTTTAATTGAACAGCCTGTATGTAGCTGTTATTATAGAACTGGATTAATGTTTTGAACAGAAATAATTAGAATGTTGTCATTTTGTAGAAAATTCTGATTACTAAATAGAAATAATAACAGGTATAATAAAATGTAACTAGGTAAATACGATAAGTAAAATACCTAACCATTCTACTGTTGGGATTAACTCGCGTAGCACTGAAGTCCATAAGAATGAAACTTACTAATCTCCAAGATTAATTCCGTCTTGCTTGGAATTAACAACGTACAATAGTCGAGACATTACATCTCTTAGTCCTAACGATTGGCAACGCATTAGCAGTCTTAGGATTGCAGTTTGAGATTGCAAGGGTGTTACATTCCTGACAAATTCCATCGTGAAATTCACGCTGCTCAGCTCATTTTATTGCTGAATGAAACTGATAATAACTATTAAAAAAATCCTAATTCATGTTGCAATAAGTAAAACCTTACTTAATCCACTAAAACTAGGTATCTATACCAATTTATAGCCAATAGAAAATCTTCCTCGGTGCTTCCTCTACGAGACTGCCCGCAGTCTTGTCTAATTTTATCCTGTTCCGTCTAATTCTGTGTTTACGACCAGCGCCAGATCCCGCGACACCCTCGCGTGGGATGAAAAATGAAACAGGTTTTATATAAAGTTCTGGTAATAATTGGGGCGTGACTCTGCGACTGAATTGAAGGTGCTATGATATACTAGGAATTATTATGACCAATTATAAATTAGGTATTTATGTAGAATAGAAAAACATACAATGGAATAGTATAATAACATTTAAAGCACACTAGAAGACGTCGACTTGCTGATAATTAATTAACATTTTATTATTGTTTATTATATAATAGTGCTAGTGGACGTTATGGTATTTAGCTACCTCGTATTTATTAGTTTTATTACAGAAAGAGATACTATAAATTATTAAGATATAGAAGAAAGAGGTCCTTAACCAAATTGAAAGTAGCCATTTAGATGGCTACAAAAAAACCTAGATTTTCAAACCGAGTTTCTATTTAAATAAATAACAGGGTAAAATCTCAAACAAATTTACCTAGTACCAAACTATAAGCTTTAAGCTAAGTGGGTACTAGAGAATGATAAATTTACTTAAATAAAGAAACACATAGGTACTCAAATACATATACATCCGAGACTCGAATATCTGCCGTTACCGGAATTTGAACTAAGGACCACTAGTTTCCTTAGGCAGGGTCACCACCAACTAGGCTAACGTGTCATGTGTAGGTATAATTTACCGGCGAATATTATTACCTTGAAGTTCCTCTATCAAGCATGAATACCTATCTCCATTAATAACTAATGCAGGCCTTGACTTGATGACTAACATAAGTTACTTACAATAGAATTCACAGAATTCACACACACACATACACATAACATCACGCCTTCATTCCCAGAGTGGGGTAGGCAGAGCTACAGAAATACCAACAACTCTAAAAAGACTTTTTGATAAGGGAGCTTTCAAGTATTACGTAACGCAATTTGGGGGGGGGGGGGGGAGGGGGGTCTCGTAAACGTTACGATGCGTTACAGGGGCGGGAGGGGTCTTTCTTACAAGACATTACGTAACATTGTTTCTTTTTTAATAAATATTTAGGGAATTAAAACTCCCAAATTGGCAACCCTTTTCGTTTACGTTTCGTATTATAGTCTGGTCGTCATTTTTCATTTGTTCTCGCAAGTTGGCAAACCTTTTCGTTTATATTTCACCGGGAATCCCTAGATTGTATTGAACGTCATTTAATGTTGTTTTCGTTGTCAGTATTCGTTTCAGTTTATGCAGAAGCACATTGCTCTAGTCGGTATTATTAAAGTAAGTTCATAGTGTCCATACTGCAATGTCCTCAAAAGAGGGAGATTTGTATAATCAGCTGTTCTTGGCCTATAAAGGCTCTCATGCTGACTTACCAGCGCAAGTGTGTCAAAAAAATGCCAACGAAATTTGGAAAACGACTAAAGAAAAAGAGGGAAGAAGGCACGTACGTACCGTACCGGTAAAGTTAGCAAGACCACAGACCGAGATGCACAAAAAGCACGAGGACGGGGAATTTTGCACTGCTACAATCAGGTCATTGGAATCTCTCGCGTCGCTTCTGGGACCGCAGCAAGTATTCGTTCTCTCACAAGACGATAAGGCACGTGTACCAATAGGTTTACCGGCAGTGAAAAGTCAGAGCCCTCTTTTAATGCATATGGAATACAGAATACTTTTACCTGATCATGACTGGGTCGTGGCAGAGCGGCACAAACTTATTCCTTCTGTATACGCCGGCGTCAACGTGGAACGTGGAAAGATACTTGGTTAATAGTTGATTATTTTTTAATTTTGTTAAGAATACGATTTTACTTCGAGTAAAATGTTTAATTTCAGTTGGGTTTTAACTTTTGGGAATGCGATTATAAACATATAATCGCATTCCCAAAAGTTAAAATAAACATTTTATGTATTTTAAGAGTTTATTAGTAAAAAAAGCTAAAATAGGATAGGAATGACGGAGAAAAACAATTGTGTGTGTAAAGCCAAAAACTTATAGAAAAATAAACAAAATACGCAGGTGTCGCCGATTAAAAATCTCTTGTTTTATTTAGTATGATTACCGCAAAAGCAATTAAAACTATACCAAGGACAAAAACTATAACATAACTTTTAGTGCCTTTAGGGTAAAAATGGTCTCTTGAGTGTTACGTAACGTTTAGAGAGGGGGAGGGGGGGGTACAGAAAAACGTTACGGTGCGTTACAAGCGGGGGAGGGGGAGTCTAAAATCTTCAAAAATTGCGTTACGTAATACTTGAATGCTCCCTAATCACAGAATTCACAGCGCAGATAATACGTGCGCTTTATGGTCATCAACCGATAGTAATAAGGTGACAATTTATTTGTATTATCTTACATAAACAAGTACAAAAGCGCTGCATTCGAGCTGTCTGTTCTCATCATCTGTTGAACTCAAACCCGATGACTTGTGCCTGCCATATTTTATAAGGCATCACAACTAACTTCTCCGTGCCTTTACATCATGGAAGTTTGTATGTTTGTGTTCAAACACAAGCAATGCTTCCAACAAGTGCAGGCATTATCCGCTAAAACTGTACGGTCGCAATATTTGCACAAATTATACAAGCCTGGTACTAAACTAAAGTTGACAACAAAAAACTGCTACGTTATGTTATGAGTATTAGCATTTTCAATAATTTGCCGGATAGTTTTAAATCAAATAAAGTAAATATGTTCAAGAATCAATTAAAACTGTGGCTCGTTAATAGATGTTTCTACAGCATCAAAGAATATATAGAATATACACCTGAATAGATTTTAACTCATTATTATTTTTAATGAAAGACCGATTGAAATTGAAATGGACATATTGTAAATTGTATTTGGTATTCATAATGTTTAAGTATTTGAAGTTGTATTGTGATGTATTATGACTAGGTACCTACTAAAAATAGTTTTGCTTATTTGATAAAGAATTGTGTGTACATCTGTGAAGATAAAACTTGGTGATACAAGCTTAAAAATTGTAACAACCCTGTACCCAAATTTCATACACAATAAAGATTTGTGATTTATTTATGAGTGGTACCTAGTAACAGACTTAACTCTCGGTGGCTAAGGCGGTTGACCTAAACGGATTGGCCTTTCGTTTTATAAATACGTCCTTCATTTGGGTACAATTCGTTCTTATTTTGTAACATGTAAGAGGTCTAAGTGGCAGGCAATCAAGCATACGGGGTTCTCTAATGGGAAGAATCTCATTACAACCTCCCTATAAACACCAGAGTATATATAAACGGTGGTCAGACTGGTGTTGGCCGTTCAGCGAAATGCATCATCCCTTACCACAACTGTTTGAACAACATCACAGTGAGGAGCGTGGACCGTGTAGGTACCTAATATACAAGGTAGTGTCAAAATCATTTGAGAATGATTATTGAATAGTTCGCGGGACTCATGAAGGACTTACCAAACTAAAAATGCAGTAGGTATATACCTAGGTCGGTAGGTATTAAATCATAATGATACTACCTTCAACGTGATCAATTATCTATTAAAAGTAAGCCATAACTATTGAATATCTAGAAGGTACAGACAGTTAAAATATAATCTAACCTACTATATAGTTAAGATGACAGTAAATTGCCAATAAAATAATATAATTTTGTTCAACTTTGCAGCGTCGCACCTGCTATGATTTTAAAGTTTCAAACGACTGCATTTACCTATACATTTAACGGCCTTTCAAAATGCAATCAAGACAGATAATTTATCGATACGGGTAAGTGGTTGCCTAATGAAGCTGATTTAAAGCGGCTTACCTGAGAGCGATTACGTGGAATAGACATGTAAAGTAACTGCCCGATCCCGGCGAGAAACTCATTCGATACCAGACAGATTATTCAAAACGCATTTACATATTTAGATAAACATTTTTCCGTTTAAAAAGTCCCGATCACGATCATAAATTGAATTAATGTAATGGAGTTCATAAGCCCGCGGCAAAACGTTTGTTTCAAAATATTACGGTTGTTTTAACACAACGCTAAACGTAAATGCGTACTTAACGCTCCTATTAAAAGTAGCGAATGATTTGCATAGTCATTAACTCGAATTGTGACATCATAATGGCAAAGAAACAGTGAAAGTCAATGAAACTTAAACGTAATTTTAATAACATTGTAAAACGGCACCGACCAATCATAATGCGGGGCCTAATCGTAGTAAATCTCAACTTTTTATGTACCATTAAAACAGTTTTATTGATTATTAACACGTGTTAAAATACTGAAACATTTGTAGAAAAGCCGGGTCATTAACGTGTTGGTGTGATGGACTACTGTCTACTGACCTCGGTTATGGCCATACTAAAATCTTACTGCTCTTTATGACGTATGGTGATGCGTTTACCGCTAATTACTGCCTGTAAAACGATTATCCGAAGATTAACGGACTGTTTCCGATTAGACAAAAACCACTTATCTTTATCTATCAGCTTGTGCACCGTGCAATATTTGCAAACATTAGGAAATTTCATATCGTAAATATAGTATCGTGGTTCGTTTTTGTGCATCTTTCGTGTTGCCCACCGTGCTCTCACCGAATGGGCCCTGCGGAAGACCAGCGCTGGCTGTAAAGCTAGCAACATGCTGAGTAGGGTCCATTTCGTGGCAAATTGTGTTTTGTTTTATATTTTTATTTTGTATGTGCTTTATTTTATTATTATTAATATTTGTCACGAATAAATGCTTGAATTTGATTTTTTTTTTAATTATAAGAAAACGAACAGGTACGAGTAAATTCATAAATTGTATTAATGCATCGCCACTATTATCTCGCCTGCAATATTCAAATATTTCTTAATAAGCAGGTACCTTTGAATACTTTTGTACAACTACTTATGTAGGTTCCTTACACAGGTACTTACACCAAATAAAATTATATGTACCTACACACAACAGCCACAGCAACACAACAGTAACAGTAACAGTAACAGCAGTGTTCGCATTGCTGTGTTCCGGTTTGGGGATAAGACAGCCGGTAAAATAACTAGCATAGAGGCATTCCATCTTAGTCCTCAGGGTGTGCAACGCATTTGCAGTCTTAGGATTGCAGTCTTGTGAATGCGAATGTCTATGGGTCACAGTTTCCACGTACCATCTGGTGGCCTGTGTGCTCGTTTGCCTTCTCAATGCCATAAAAAAAGGACATAAATAAATATCATTTTGAATATAATACACTATTCGAAATCAAAAATGACGAATACACATTCATAACATAAGATAACATAAAGTCACGCCTTCATTCCCAGAGTGGGGTAGGCAGAGCTACAGAATTACCGACAGGATTACCGAATTAGTGACAGGTTGCAAGCCCATCGCCTAACAGTACTAAAAGCCCTTATTCCCATAGTCGCCTCTTACGAGACAACCTCATGAATCTGTCATCTATATCTCATATCTATCTATCTATCTATCTATCTTCCCTGCGTTCTTTGCTCGTTGTATTCCTGTCATTAAAATATTTATTATTTGTATTCTATTCAACCTTCCTCAACGAAAAAATTGTGTGTGATAAACCAGAGATAACATAAACATAAGCAGACATAACAGAGCTTGAATTTATCAGGTTTAATCTGCAAAATACCTACGTAGCAAGGTTTTAAGTAGGTTTTACCTACAGTTTAAGGAAGACGTATTCGACATAAAATAAACGTGTTATCGGAACCTACATTACCAGTTGGAAACATGTTATGATTACTCGACACAGTTTGCCAACGAATCGATTGACTTTCAGCGATTTGATTATTTATTTAATACCGTATTGTTAGGTATATAAAATCTTGGATATATATTTAGCTTAATCTAAGAATGAGCCTTGCGACAGTGTCCCGATGAAGTAACATTTTTTTGTCGAATTGCTAATGCTTAATTGACTTCGTACGGGTTCGGGTAGAACAAGTTTCTCGCTATTCCCCCTATTTTAAACCCTTAAGGGATTAATTTCCAAAAATCCCATCTTAGTGCACCCCTGGGATAATCCCTCCAAATTAAGTCCCTAGGTCCAGCGGTTTGGGCTGTGCGTTGATATGTCAGTCAGTTAGTGAGTCACTCAGTCAGTTTCTTCTTCTGTATATTTCGATAACATCACGCCTTATTCCCAGAGTGGGGTAGGCAGAGCTACCAAAATACCAGCAACTTTAAAAGTTGCTTATTGATAACTAAAATAATATACCAATAAATTTGACTAGCTTACCTTAAGCTGCTTCAGCCGCTGCTCTAGCGTTCACATGGAGAATTGTTAGAGACGTGACGTGGCTAGCGTGTCTACACAGATCGCATATGACTGGACTTTATTTTATTTGATCACAAGGTCCATGAAATATAATTAATTAAGCCGTCTTCTATTACGTATGAGAGAGAGAAGATACAATGGTGGCTATAACTAAATATAACTAAAAAATACCGTGTTGGGATTACCAACACATCTACCTATGTCAGCTTTAATGTAATATTTCGTAATAACGTTTTGTATTGATATTTAAACTGAAAATCAACTATTATGATAAGTAACTGGATAGCAGTATCAAATTAACGGTTAATCAGCGACATAAATCAATAATTCGTTTGAAACACTCATCGACTTTAAATCGTAATAAAACTTACAAACGGCAGTCAATTTATTTATTGCCCTAAAGTTGTAAAACTATATTACACGGCATAATGACGTGTGTTATTGGCATTTATTTCATCCATTTTAGCCTCAATGACCGTTGATTCAACGTTTATGATTATTGTTTAATTAAGACTGATTAGTTACACTTAATAAACTGTAATGTAATTATGTTACTCTCTTACGTCACCACCGGTATTTCGTTTAATACCGCCCATATTTTTCCCATCAGGGTGGCGTTTCTCAACAAATTCTCACGTCAAACATAAAGTAAAGGTCAGATTTAATAATATTTCACGCAGTTATTTACAAAAGCCTTGGCTATATAATTGAAAAACCTGTTTATATAAGACAACAATGTGCGTGAGGGTCCACGCGGAGCGTCGGACCGTACAAATTTGTCTTGATTTATTTATTAGGTACCCGCAAAAACAACAATGCATGCTTTAAAAGTGAAACGAAAGGATTGTTCGGGGCTCGCCCGAGCTTTGTGCGCACCCTCTAGATATGCTAACGAGTACACTGAAACCGAGAGTGCAGCTCCGGGGCGACAAAGCCTGCTTTGCGTAACTTAGACATAAATTATTGACACGCTTAGCTAAATTACGTATTCTTTTTGTTAGCTAGAACGATCACTAAACCAGTTTGAATGAGGCCGCAATTATTGTTCCTTTTCAACCTTCCCACCAGGTTTCAAAAGGCAAAATTTGCATAATTTTAAACCAAAATAATGGTCAAATAACGTTTGTTTTGGTCAAATATTTTGGGTTTTGTGGTAATTTTCACTTTCTATTCACTCAGTCTTAAATAAGCGTTGCGAGCTTGCGTTTGTTTTTAGCACAACCTGTACATATTCCAATAGATTTCAATAATAGACTGAAATGTGTGAGTAAATTATAGCGGCGGTTGCAAGTGTAGGTAAAAGTGTGTGCGTAGAGATCGTGTCATCCATATTTTGATACATGGTGATTTATATTCAGGTGTGTTCGTGTAGCTAGTGTTAAGTTTTTATAGTCACGATAGAGGGACCGCTGAGTGTAGTCGACGATTTGTTTATCGAGGCGACGACAGCGATATCTACGTATGTAACGTCGATCTCTTTACGTTGAGGTGAGTGTTCGTTTACTACCCTATTTATCGCTTTCTGTTGCCGACGTGGCGACATTCTATGGTTTAAGGACACGCGAGGTATGTCACCTGACGCGTAAAGATTATCTATGTGATTTAGTTTTAGACCACGCGCGTGATTTTATATTTAAACGAGTGTTTATGTATAAATCACAAACTTATGCCAAAAGAAATATTCACTGATGCTATTTTTATGTAAGACTAGCGACGCGACCTCGCTGAGTTTCGGGTTAAAGTATCTATTAAAAAAACCGCATCGAATGCCGTTGCGTGTTTTAAAGATCTAAGCATACATAGGGACAGACAGACATCGGGAAGCGACTTTGTTTTATACGATGTAGTGAAAGTGATAATTTAAAACGCCTACCTACTGCCTACCTAAATCTTGGTTGGATTTGCTACTGCGTGTAGAAGTGACGACTCAACGTATTAAGTTATATAGTCAGTAAATCATAACTTTAGGTTGTTATCTGTTTTATAACCTAGAGCATACAAAAGCGCCAAAACAGTTGAAGAGTCTTACGATTTTACACGGTTTTATCCAGTTTATCTATACATACAAATATTGTGTTAAATCGTGAAAGCTAAGACAGTGAAAAACTCTGAGAATATTGTATTTGAATTTCTTTGTTTAGTATTACAATAAAATGTTTACATACAAACATGTAATCTAGTGAAAATAACTGCTAAATATGTGTAATTTTAGTGTGTAACTTATTTCACATTATTTTGATCTATGTCGGCCTTTCAGCCGTCAACCGCAATTATAGCTCAATCCAAGATGGCGGCGAACCGCAGTCTTCTCAGGGTTGACATAAAACAGAATTACTGACGGATCGCAGTCATGATTACGAATGATAATAAATCAAGCCCGCAGAGCCCGCAGCCTCGATCTAATTGTACATCCTATATAACCGTAAATCAAATAATTCGGAGCCATCTTTATAAAAGTTGAGCTTCGAGAGGCTTGGGAAAATTTGTTAAAATGTGGGTTTTTTACATGCTGTATATTTCGGTTAGTAGGAGTTATGCTGCGCGTTTGGTGTAAATAAGTCGGTAACGAATCCGCGATATTCAGTTGTTTAATTCTACTATTTGGTTACCTAATAATTAACTGATTTTATTTTTCAGTAAATTCATCCTTATCTTAGACTAAAGTCCGCCCTTTAGTTACTCTTAGTAATTTTAAGGGAACTTTCAATTTCCTATATATTAATAGGTACATACAGGTTGATAATATTTCTCGAAAATGTTAAAACCGTCCTTCAGGTAGGCGGTTGCTTATATCGCTGATATGAAGCAGTTTTAATTTGCCGCTTGATTACATTTCATTAACGTACATTTGCATTGTAATACATACGTAGGTTTCACTATCAATTCAATTTCGTTGTTTAATTGCTGTAACAACCGCTTATTGCCTGTTTCTGCTAAATCAACTTCATAAATGTATACCTAACAGTTATGTAATAGATTTATATTTGTATTTATATGGATTTAAAAATAACATTATAAATAAAAACACCGATAACTAATGTAAATCTATGCCTACATACCTATATTTGTAAACACGAACTTAAAAAAGGGGTCTAACGATTTTAATGAAAATGATTACGGTGGCGAACAATCGATCTGTCAAGATGTGATCATCGGGAAATTCGTTCGAGCGATGCTCGATCTTCCATGTATATAGATACCTACTAATAATCTAACAATAAAGATATATGAAGTTCGAACGTACATTGCTCGCTATTTAAATTTTTATGATTTTAGTGTATTAACTGATATTTAACAGATGTCTATCATTTTATCGAAATACCTTTCATCGAATGTAGGTATCATTTCATCGAACACTATTTTCAGGGTATCTTAAACCTCTATACACGTAATTAACGTTAAAGATTCAGCAGAAAATAGCTTCAGATAAAATGATACATTCGATGAAATGATACATTCAAAGAAGTGATATTCGATAAAATGATCTGTTCCCGATATTTTACACTTTAACTATCGTATCCCTAAACCAAATTCAAGATGATTACGAGTATTTTACTAACGGAAACAGGGATCCGCATAAACTCCCTCTTTACTCTGAGCTCTGAGATCATGTTTCTCGATCGCTATCTAGGATAATTTGCAATTTTTTTTTATAATTAACTAGCGACCCGCCCTCGCTTCGCTCCGGATTAAAGTGTTATACACGTAAACCTTCCTCTTCAATCACTCTATCTATTAAAAAAAACCGCATCAAAATCCGTTGCGTAGTTTTAAAGATTTAAGCATACATAGGGATATAGGGACAGAAAAAGCGACTTTGTTTTATACTATGTAGTGAAGACCCATAATAATCTACCTTTGTTTCATGATTGTTAGTATTCGTTCCGAAAATATATTGAGAATAATCAGCGAACAAACTCTGCTTGATACTTTTCTTGATCTAACTCGGAGATGAGTCATATAAAAACTATGTTACTAATCTAAAATAACCGTGAAAGTGTTTACGTGTAATAATTTCACCCGGGCCTAGCGAAAGAGTTAATCTAACATAATTGATTCTCGCTGCGAGGGCCATAAATGGTTATTGACTGAGCTAATAAACTTACTACACCCTGTAGCTATACTTGTGTATCTAGGAAAATATAACTTCGTGTGTCTAAGGAAAGTTTTGGAATATATCAATAACTAATAGATTGCTGCTTGAATAATACCTCCCCGTTGTGTTGATACGAGTATTCAAGGTGAATAGAGGCTTTTTTTGAGCCAAGAAAATTAACGCAAGAATATCGATAAACATTGTTTTCACGAACGTAGCCACAAGCAAAACCTTGTTTTATTAGGTATGGATATATTCAGTTCATAAATGAGTTAGGTACCTAGTTAGGTATTGATACGACCACAAAATTCACCATTCACTTTGAACAATCAACAATTTGTGGACAACCTGCAGCTATAATTTCTAAAATTAAATCACTAGAAATAATTCCATTAGTTTTCGGTTTAGTATCGTAATAAAATACGATTTTCTTTCAGTCGCTAGTATTTCACGTTTCGTGTCCAGCAAACGTTTCGGGATATAATTCAACATCCCCCATTATCTTTCCGAGAGTCGGTCGCGCAAGACGACGCGACGTTCCAGGACCGTAAATAAGTCTGGCATTTTGAGAACCTCTCCTAGTATTTTACGTGCATTGGCAAATACTTAGGTACAATGCGACAATAAACTTAGTTATATACCAAATCGAGATAAGTACGGACAAATCAACGTTGTAAATTATGCTTTAACAGTAGTACGAAAACGGTTCGGTTTTGTTTGGTGGCGAGTGGTGGATCGGTTTGTAGAGTCGCTAAGGCGGCAATGGCGAGTCACGATTTGAAAACAGATTTATGATCGCCCACGATAACGGGCATGCGATAAAAATTTTGCCATTCCAAGCAGCACGTAGGTATGAGCGGCATACAACGGGCACGGTCGTACAGTCAAAAGTAGGTATATGCCAACTTATAATTTGAATTTGGTCGTGCATTTTGCGACGACGATTTCAAAAGAGTCGACGTGTTGACTATGTGTAGCGCAACCGAATCTGGGGGTGATTCTCTCAATACAGCGCTGCGTCGATCTCAATGATGAAGTTTAATTAGACAGCTTTATACGATACTGAACTCGACTCACCTGCCTGCTGCCTAATTGAGAAGGCACGCGCTAAAATGTGTTTTGTACGCTCCGACGGGACTTCTTAATCTTGTCGGATAAAACTTCACCTTTGTGATCGACGCAGTGCTGTGTTGAGTCACCCCCTGAATTGATGTGAACACATTGATTTAATTCGATGAACATAATGATAAATATAAAGATGTTTTAATTTACTCCCTGTGTGGTTGCCAGGTTAGAATAGTGCCACTCCATGTCTTCCCGTGGATGGCGTAAGAGGCGAGTAATAGAATAGGTAAAGGGCGAAAAGGCCTGCGGAACCTGTCACTAATACACTGGTAAACATTTAGCCTACTTGTGCAAAATGTGTTTACAGAATTATCAACAAGTCTTTTTAGAGTTGTTGGTATTTCTGTAGCTCGGCCCACCCCACTCTGGGAATGAAGGTGTGAAGTTATGTAGGTATGTATGTTTAATTTATTGATAGTCAGTGTGTTTTGTTTGTAACAGTAAGATTTTTTTTTGTTTCATGGAATTAACAGGGGGTCCTACGCAAAACAGGATATCAAGTTTTAATTAATGATCGAGACTTAGTTCATCGTTTTATTTTTTCTGATAATTGCAAGCAAATCTATTGTTTCACTAAAGCGATTGCGAAGAAATACTTAGTTAATATTACCATTAAACAAGGTCTTCGTTTACAAAAGTATCATTTACAAACAATTAATAACTTAGGTACTAATTGGTGATAAATAAGCTATCGTTCGATTAAGTAGCTTAGTAGCATTCTAAGAGACGAATATTTTTCTCTGAAAACATACGTATTTCAGGGCCTCTATTCAGGTGCGTTAAAACGATATCGTGTTGACACGTTTAAGACTCGTTTATGTCACAGTCGCCATTATTGTAAATGACATAAGAGTTATCAAAACGTTGACAATACGGAAACAGGTCAAAAACGATATCGTTATTACCTTGTAGAATTCCAGCCCAGAACTATCGGTCAGTAGGTTGTCATAGCAGAATATTCTTCACTATTGGTGATCAGGGGCGATCATTGCACACGGTGACCGAGTCGACGGAGCCCTGCTATAGCGAAGCTCCTATTTCTGAGGTATTTTGTCCCTTCGGGCCCCCTGAAGAACTAACATAACCTAAACCTGCCTTTAGGTTTTAACCAGTTTAGTCTCCGCAATCCACAGAGGTGAACTAATTGGGGGGACCACGGGCAATGACCTATCAGGGGAGTGATTATGACCTAGCTATGCAGTTCATTTTACAGTGAGCGTAAAGGACAGAGCTATGACAGTTATAGCTATGTCCTTTTCTCTGAGCGTAAACAGAACTGCATAATTATGTTATAATAACCCCCAGGGCTCGGATACTACACGGTAATAACGATATCGTTTTTGACGTGTCTCCGTATGGTCAACGTTTTGATAACTCCTATGTCATTGATAATAATTATTAATTATTAATTTTAACTATAAAAATAGCTTTTTTAAAGTTAACACATTCAAAAAGTAATATTGCAATTAGTAAATGACTTACGGAATAAATAAGGTGAACAGGAAATATATAAGCTATTAAAGCAAGTGGGAGTCAAATTGATCCTAATGCGGTGATACCCACCAATAAAATTATTCAGTTTATGCATCATAAACGAGAAAATGATTAAATATTGCGGTTGCTAAGCAATTCCACCCTCGTGTGGGTATCTAAACAAGCTCGATTTCTATATTGCATACGGGTTTTTATTCCACTTTGATTTAGCCCGTCCTGTGGGGCTAGTCAAGTTTCATTCGACAATCGTCAGTGATTACATTTCGATTGAAAAATGTATGCAATTGACGTAAGCCACCGAGATAGTACCACGTGATTATCGCGATGGCTTATGTCAATATCATACATTAATCTATCGAAACATAATCGCTAACGATTGTCGAATGCAACTTGTCTAGCCCTACTGCTTCGATCTCGTAATCAGGGCTCGGATACCGGTTAAATTTTCATATCATTATCATGTACTTGCCGCAAAACCTTTTCATGTCGGTTTCGTTCGCATAAACCGGTTTGTTTACCCGGTTTTTTAAGAAATCTTTTTGTAAAGTTCTTACGAATAAACTGGTATCGAGCTAAACAAACGGTTAATCCAGACGCATGTCACGCACGATAAACAAGCGCCGCTTAGTGTTTTTATTTAGTTTACAACTTTTGTTTTCTCGACTCCCCGATTAAACCGGTTAATTAAGGTTCAAATTAAGTTCTCAAAACGTTTGCGTTCCCTGAAAAAGTTCGGAGCAATACCGAAATAAACCGGTACTAACCGGTATTTTTAAACCGGTTCACGTTACTGCTTTTACTGTAAATAAGAGCTGGAAATCTGTTGTACTCGGTATTTATATAAGTATTAATATTATTACATGTCTGTGTGTACATACCTACGTATATTTATAGTTTATGTACCAGGTAGGTATCCTATATACCTATCTATATTGTATTGTAACTGTTTTAAACACTATTTTTCTTAGCACCGACCTTGCCTTTTTTTCTGTTTCGCCTACTGGTTGACTGGTAGAGAATGCCATTGGGCATTAAGTCCGCCATTTGTACTTAATTGCTTTGTGCAAATAAGTTTAAATAAATAAATAAAACCATATTGCCTTTGACATGCTATCGTAGGTATAGTCAACGTTACAATAGCTCTTTATTTTCTTGACAGTAATGGCGGCTGACTTAAAAACAATACCATAACACGCAAAACGCAATATCGTTTTAACGCAGTGGAATAGATGGCCCAGGCCGAGGTTAAACAATACCAACGTGTTTTATCTTGTAGAATAGAGTCGCTGTCATAATGTCAATATGATAACGACATAGCAGCAAGAATGTAGAATAAAGCCTAGGAACGTACTTTTAAAGTTTAAACCTACTTCTTACGAACATTTTAAATGCTAAAGTTTGGATGTTTGTTAGGTACTCAATCACGCTAGAAGGGATAAACGGAATGAAATTTTGGCACAGAAATAGTGTGGAAATACTACATGAATATATTATGAACCCAAGAAAAATACAGTTCTCGAGGGAATAGCGATAAACAACGTCTACGCGGACGGAGTCATGCGCTAACTAGTAACAACATAAATAGAAAAGTTGAATCGTTATTTCTGTCCGTAGGTATGTATTTTGTTATGTAACTCGCAAACGGATGATTATTATATTTTTAAAAATCATTCATGACAAGCGGTTCCTAAAAGTTCAAGAGCTATAAACGCTGAAAGCGGAGGTCGCAAGTAGATGCAGTTTTTTTTTAATATCTTCATGTCAATTTGTAAAACCTACTTGAACTGCTTTGCCTTATTCATATTGTTTTTTTTTACTCGAAGAACAAATATACTTGAATTTACTATCGACAGACTTTACAATGCATTGCTAATTACAGCTTTTCACAGGAATAAAACTGAACTTTGCTAAAGGTAAGAAAACGGCAAAACATTGCGTTAAGCACAACAATAATCGCTTCGATAATAACTAATATTGGCTTCAGTCAGCGGTGTACCAAATTCCATTAAACTCAAATGAATTATGCTTTCGAAATCCAAATATGAATTACAGTAAATTCAAAGTCGAGCTGTATGCTTTTGTTACAGAATAAATATATTAGATGTGGGTATGTCACGCAAACCTGGCACACGTTTCTTCGGCTCACGAAGTAGAGTCGTGAAAGGGCATCGAATGAAGCGTTCTACTTATCAGCTGTTGAGTCACGGAAATGTTATCACGAGTGTACCTTAGGGCCTATCTATACGCAGGTCTGTAACTGTTATCTTAACGCTAGATATGAGTAAGTATACAACGCGCGGCTAAACTAGGTAGGACCTACTTTAACATGCAGTACCTGGGCGACCGAGCTCTACTCGGGTGGATTCACTTTGGATGTATTTGAATTCGAGCTGCGGTGAAGCTAAGTTGAGCCGAATTTCCACTCCAAAAAACAAGCGGTAAATACACTCGCGAGCAAAGAAATCGACTCAAGTTGCACGTTTGGGTTCTCCGCTCTTGACCTATACAGAATATCTTTAAAAAAATGATACTAAACGAAAGCTGATAATGTAACCATTAAAGAAACAAGAACCCTGGGAATCCGCCCAGGATTTTCCAAGTTATGTCTCGTTTCCCGATATGTGGATCATTTACTCGTTGCGAAACGCACGAGGTGTGCCCCTTTTGACCCCTATAAATATGGGGTAGGAGAGGGAAATGTCATCTGTCACTTATCAGAAGTTGACCGGTACACATTTCTGCTAACGACCTTACTCGAAAGCCCTGAAGAAAATGGATACCACCATGACTGAAGCCGCCCAAGTCGTGGCTGACCAGCTGAATTTAAGCCAGTCAGAGGTATCCCGAGTTTACCGACGGTTTTGCGAGACGGGGCCTTGACACGAAGACCAGGTTCTGGCCGCCGGAGGTGCACATCTGAGAGGGATGACCGCTTTATCGTCACTTCCTCTCTCAGAAATCGGCACCAGACACTTCATAGAAAAATAATATTAAAATAATTATGTACCATTTTGTTATTGGTTAATAAGGTACCTTACCTAATCAACAGTCTTAATGTATTTTTTATATTGGCGCTATAATTTATTAAGTAGGCATACCTATCTTGCTTCTTAGTTTTATAAATTGAGTAGAGACATGCATAGCGTGGCTCAACTTTAAGTAGCTACTTAGCTCTAAATTGGTTGGTGCCTATCGATCTCACTATCAAACCAATTTACCTATCTTATCATTGGTAGGTAAGGTACCGTTTTAACCGCAGATTCAGCAAATTCTAACTCTGCCCCAAATCACATTGCGTGCACCTTGCATCTACCGCTTGAAGCTTCTGGGGGCTGGACAAAACAAAACGATGAACACGCCACCGCCGCCTGCCGATGCACTTTTATCACCACACCAGAAACAGTTTAAAGTTCGAAGGACAAATTTTATGTTAAACTTTTGTTTTATACTTTTTTTTTTACTTTTATTTTATATTTAACTGGTTCTAGTAGGTGATAACACTGATAACATAAAAAACTTATTTAATAATTAGGTAGCACACTTTAATCCACCTTTTTCTATAGTTAACTTCAAATTCGGATGTTTGACATTGAATCAAACAGATGTAGACGACACTATTAAGTCACAATTTGATAGTGTCCTTTACATATATATCTACAAAACATACATACATACATACATACATATAAATCACGCCTGTTTGCCAGAGGGGTAGGCAGAGACCACTTCTTTCCACCTGCTACGATCCTGACAAAGCTCTTTCGCTTCTTCCACATTCATACATCGAGTCATGCATGCACGTCGGTTTCGGGTACTTAAGAAGCGGCCCTTTTCCAGTATTTCCCCGATTTGATTAAAACAGTACGCCTAGGGCGCCCCCTTCCGACCCTTCCACTCACTTTTGCACTGTATATTTCTTTCGTCAATCGTTTTTCATCCATCCTTTCCAAATGAGGAAAGATGGTGCAGGGTCCGCCCGGATCGCTACCACCATCTTATCCATTAACCACCCGCCAAGCAACAGTGTTCGCATTGTTGTGTTCCGGTATGGGGATAAGACAACCGGTGAAATTACTAGCATAGAGGCATTCGATATTAGTCCTCAGGGTTGGCAACGCATTTGAGGTCTTGGGATTATAGTCTTGAGAATTCAAATGTCTATGGGTCTCAGATTCCACTTACCATCAGGTGGCCTGAGTGCTAGTGTGCATTCTCCTTAACATAAAAAAAAAAAAAAAAAAAATGACCGAACCATCGAAGCATGCCCTTTTCAATCTTAGTCACTACATCTTCTTTCAGTCCACACTTCTCTCTGATGTTTTCATTCCTTACTCTATCACACATTTTCACACCACACATACTACGCAAAGAGCGTATTTCTACTGTATTTATACTACTTTCATGCTTATCCTGCCACACTCAACATTCCCTACCATACATCAGAGTAGGGGCCAACACTCCATCAATAACATCTACATAACATCACGCCTTTATTTCGAGAGTGGGGTAGGCATAGCTTCAGAAATACCAACAAACTCTAAAAAGACTCCTGATAATTCTATAACCACATTTTGCACAAGTAGGCTAAGTTGTTTAACAGTGTATTAGTGACAGGTTGCAAGCCCATCGCCTAACAGTAGGTACTACAAGACTTTATCCCCTTTAGTGGCGTCCATACCTATATGTCTGATTTTTTGACCCGCAGAATATTCGCAATTTTCATCAAAACCGTTAGAGCCGTTTCTGAGAAAGTGATTAAAAATATATATACCTACAAATATTGCTCGTAGTAGCGTGATGTAGAGAAGTAAATAGGTGCTCCTACTTAGGGACCTACTGGTAATTGATCTCAAAAAAAATTGAGGTAAACAAGAGAGATTTTCTCTTAGTCGAGAAAATACCAGCTGATACTAACAACGGCAATTGTTTCATTGACTCAATAAACTGCTTAGTTGTTGTGTCTAACGCCATGTTAGGTTCGTATGGAAACAAGACGCTTATGCAACCCCTGTCACAATCTTGTTACAAGTGACCATTTTTTTCCGTACCTATTTCATCGACCTCCTAAAGCATCAACACACAATCTTAAAAATCTGTATTTTTTCTATGTCTCAATTTTTATTTTTTCTTTTTAATTTTCAGCTATTTTATACTAAATGCATACCTAATTGAATGCCATGGGTTAGTACCATAATGATTTAAGCTTAGAACTAATGAGTGATATAACATTTTCTTTCCAAAAATGACAATTAATACTTTAGGAAAATCGTGATTTAAATTAATAAGGCCTTATTTGTGTATAGCTGCACACTTTAGTACCTTTTCGCTTTAGCAGCTGTTCAGCAGTTCAAATATGACATTGAAGTGATTTGTAACTTGTGTTTGTGCTTTGGCACTAAAACCGTACCTAAAAAAAACTTTAATATTGTACTGTCATCCTTTTCGTAAGACAAAGTTTGAAACGTTAAAATAGGAACCTACTCCAACCGTTTAAATACGTAATGTTTAGGAAACATCGAATTTCAATTAAAGGCTCGGCTCAAAGGCGAAAGGGCACAGGTCAGGCGCAGCGATGGCCACGAGCTGCAGAAAACCTGGATTATTCACTGCTAAAACCTGCCAAGTTCCAGTCATTGAAAAGGATAAGCTCAAGGAATCATTTCAACTATATCCCTTATAGATACAATTGACTGTATAATAATAATACACCTTAAGGTGTGAGTTGGGACTAGAGTAGACCTAAAATTGCGTTTACATTTTTACAAAAATCTTAGCAATTTTGCAACATTACGACCGTTGATGTCCTTTGGTAACAAAAACTTAATAAGTTTTCAACATAATATTAATGACAGAAACAAAAATAAATTGTGGGTTAGTCAAAAACTAATAACTAAGTACGTGTATGATATTACTCAATATTGCTAGGTATGTAATATCTATGACAAAAAAAATATTCTTAAGATTCTGTACAGTGTATTCACCAACCTATTAAAAACTAAAAAAATGAGTTTTATGTTAATGAAGCGTCACCGATTTAATGAAAACTAATCAATTATAAGGAAAAAAAACCTTTGATTAGGAATTAACCGTAATAATGCGTGAATACGGCATAATATTTTAATTTCGATACTAAAATACCAACCTATAATTATAATACAAAAGGAGTAGGTAAGTACAGACTTACGTTCAAAGCAAAAAGGCAGTAATTGGTATAACAATATGTACTAAGTACAGAGACTTGTGACTTCATAAACATAATGTATCATATATTACAATTTTCTTATGGAGGGCAGTGTGGCCAAGACAATAAACATTCAGAAAGAGTTGGACGCACATTCTATACCTACGTCTCTATCTTTACCAACTTGTAGGACGACGACGAAATGCCATTTTTTAAATATATTATCACAATATTGTACAGTAAGTAATACAGAATCTATGTAATTAAGACATTCATTGCCAAGCGTTACGATTTTGATAGAAAACGACAGTGAAAGTGTTAACACAGACACGTGACCGTGCTTGTGTATATTGAATGTCATTCGAAACTGTCATCCATTTTTACATGCGCACACACATACAAACGCAGGGCTAATGCGATTTAGTTCTGGCACTTTCTTAAACTTCTTAAGCATTTCGAAATCGACTTTTTTCTCACAATAAATCCATTTTATTTCAGTACTTTAGATAAGTATGAATATTGAAATAACTTCAATGGGACATCGGAAACATGATCTGCGAACAGTGTTATAAAGGTTTATGGCGATGTTATCTTCATCCTGTTCGCATTAAGCTGTTTAGAAAAGGCATGCTGTTAACACGGCAATCAGCCGCAATAAGCCTTTTTAATTTAGTTCCATAAATATCTGTCTTTTTGCAATCGCAAATCCGTCAACATAGCTAACAATGAGGCTTTATAGGGTCCCGTAGTCAAACTAGGAATCCTTATAGTTTCGCCATGTCCGTCTATCCGTCCGTCCGCAGCCTAGCTCAGAGATTATTCGTGCTAGAAAGCAGTAATTTGGCATGAATATACACATTAGTTACGCCAACAATTTGGTAAAATAAAATCTCTATTAGTGTATGTACCCCCGCTACACGTAACGTGATGATGTTTTTTTTTCTCGTCTACATCATAGTTAGGAGTGTCGTTGGATAGGTCTTACAAAAATATTGCAAGTTTGTCGTAACAGTTTTTCTATTAAGGGATCCGATTATGAAATATTAAGCTTTAAGGCGCTAATTTTTGTTAGAATCTCCTACAAATACACAAAACCTGAAAAATATCTTCAATGAAAGCTCATATAACGTATTTAAAAGGAAAAAATATCACAACTAAGTAGACATCATTGGTTCTTGAGATACAGGCGATTAAAGTGTTTACCAACTAAAATCATCTAAGACGGCACCAAATGAGTATAAAATTTTGTTTTATGTTTGTAGTAGGTACATAATGGCTTCGAAACCCTACACTGAGCATGGTCTGACATTCTCTTACCCGGTTTTGGAATTGCAGGGTCTCTTTTAGCACCTCTTGAGGTTCATGCGCACGCGTGTTTGTGATGTTATAGGTCCCACATAGATACACTGTTTTTTTTTTGTTGAACTCTAAAATATATTTTATTATTTCCCATTAAATTGAATGAAATAACTAAGATACTTCGTTACGTTTTACCAAAATAAACCGATATGTACTTACCGTAGTAAGTTCTTTTGTGATTTCTCTTAGGTACACATAATTGATAAATAAAAATGAATCGCAAAATGTCTGGACCAATACCAATTCTTTTTTTTAAATGTTTGTTGAATTCCAAGGATGGTTTTTAAGGCGAGAAAAATTCGAATAATTTCCGGGAAAGTAAGAAATTTATAGTAATAATAATATCTCTAACGTCTTGTTAGGCTCGTATGGAAACAAAACGTTAAATTCTCAATAACACGTTTTTATGAAAAGCATCCATTTGTTTCTTAAACATCTGGTTTATTTATTTATTATTATTTATTTAATAAGAGACTACTGCTGAGAAGAAACGCCGCAAGAAGCTCAAGTCAGTATTTTTTTAAATATTGATTATGACAATGATGAAACATAATCTAAATTATAACAATTAAAAATATCAGGCGTAGTTAAGCAGAAAAACGTGTCGAAACTTCTAATAATCAATTAATTAGTAATTCGTTTATCGAGTTGCAAAGTGAGCCCTTATATGTACTTACTCCTTATTTCCATAACATGGTAGGTGTACATAGGCGATGGTGGTTTCTTATCAATTTGACTTGCTGGGTCTATGGGATTCTTTATATAGCTGCTGGAAAGTGGTCACCGTCGTTCTTACGGACACAGCAATGACAGTCGTAGATATATCAGTAGGTACATTATTAACTCAGGTATCAACAAAAAGTGTCTGTTTATTTCGTCAAAAAAAAAAAAATCTTTACCTTCGATGAAAATTCCTGAAAAGCTTTGAGCTTCACCTAGGACACATGTATGCGCGCACGCAACGTTCTAACTATAAACGAGATGAAAGAGTTGCCGGCCTCCGCCACCGCGAGGTCGCGCATTGTCATGTTAACGACTTCGTTCTAAGAAGTTAAGTAGGTGTTTAGGTACCACATGAAAAAACTAGTTTTTTTTTCGATGTCGAATGAAAAAAACTCATGATAGGTTTTTTTTCCTTTTTAACTAAAATGATATGGTTTAAAAAACCTAATATTTTACGATGACCAATTTAAGTTTAAATTTTGAAGTAACTTTAAATTAATTATTCCCTAATTGGCACAAATATGTATTGTGCATTACCTACACATATTTTGAGCATACACAATTAAAATAAAATAATCTACTTAATCTAATCATATAATCATCTAGTTTATGGTACCCAGTTTCAATTAAAAAAAATGCCATTATAAGATTAAGTCTACTTACAACTCCAATCCCAGAACCGCGCACATGGAGACTGAATCTCCTGAAACCGAATCAGGCTCAAAAATCAGTTCAATCTAACACAAGCAACACACGACTCCGGCGTTACACTGACTTTCCGCGAAAATAGCAAATTGTTGAGTCTACACACGCTTATCGCGCAAATTCTTAAATCGAAATTAAATTTCAAACTTGGAACGAGAGCGCCGCCATTTTGAGCGTACGCGCCTGCGCGCGGGCAACGCGAAATTACAGCCTGCGCTCGCGGCTCGCGGGTGTAAAAATAAAATAAAGTTAAAACAACGTCATTTTCTGCGCGTGTGTGAGAGGGCCGGTATTTATAGGCCAGCAGTGTAGGTAAATACCTAACTATGGGCGATGGGCCACGGTTGTGATGTGAGAAATGTCTTAATTATACATCTCATAGACGTGATTTAGTATGGAGAGTTCCTAGCAACACTTGTTTAGTGACCTATTTTTATACCGCAAATTTTCCCTGGAAAAATCTTAGTCACAGGTTCCTTGATAGAGATAGAGTTACAAATAACAAGAGATTAGGAAAATGTAGTGGACAAACTTTAACTTTTCCATTTCGTCACAAAAATTAGCCATACATTTATTTAGATACCTACGTTAATTTTCGTGACAAAATGGAAAAGTTAGTTTCTTAATTTTGTGTTCTTAACGATGTAGGTACACTTTTTTTGAGAACCGCCCAGTACCTAGGTAGATGTTTCATTGACAACTAAACTTGATGCACGTTCTAATTATCTAAAGACAGAAAAAAAAACAAATTTAGATTATAATCCCTAATGAGGAGAAATATAGCGTAATGTTGTAAAACTAAGTTAGTATACCAAATAGCCGACATTTTCTAATGCAAGTAAAAAAAACTCAACTTTATGACGCCCACCCATGACTTTTAAAACGGCTTGAACTTGAGGACATAATTTAAAAATAAGGTTATCATGAAGTTATTTCAAGAACCTGAAACAGATAAAATATTTTATAAGTGGTTTTTATCTGGGTAAATAAAACTTAAACCTGTAGGTTTTAGGTATATAGGTAGGTAACTTATTGAAGGTAGAAAATTAAGTCGGACAAAACTTCGTAAACAGTTGTTAGGAACTCTTACGAATAGGTATGTTACCTATTGGTAAAGAGAACATTTATTATGTGTAAATTATATTTTATTCATCACACTTGCTCGGAAAGGGTGTTATTACACGCAGGCGTATATAGCAGTTATACCCGATTTACCTCCCACGGGAGTTATAGATTTTATAAATCCCGAGTGAGTTATGAGTTCAGTTTTTAAATATAGAACCCACAAACGTACCTACGTCATTTCAGACTATGGAGGTTTAAAAACAGCCAAGGTTTATTTCCTATTTTCAAAATTGTTTCAAACCAAATTTTACTGTAAATAAAACTTATAGGGTACATTTAATTGCATTATATTAATATTTGTATATTATTTTAAAGACATTTGCAATTGTTTTTAATAAATTTAATTTTGATAATCGGTACATTCTGGCAGTACCTATGGCCTGTCAAGTTTTACGTTACATTTATTCAATGTTAAAATCGGTATAAGTACTTAAATTAATTTAGCTAAAATTACCATAAATTATTAAATAGGTACAATTTTCCGTTATTAATCTATAGAAGATTAATTTTACCATGACTATGAGTAGGTACTTACTCCACTACAGTATCCAGAGAGGTCTCACATCGCGTCAACTTTCTTTATTTCTAATAATTTATAGCTTGCTTTTTTTCGTGTTTCTGCTAATTAATATTATGCATGAACCTTTATATTAACAGTACGCGAGTCTTAGAATGTATAATTTTACTCATTTAAACTAATTGATGCTTCTATTTTTTTAAATTAAAGCCGTTAAAGTTGTTTGTAAAATAGTTAATCGTGTTTGGAAGTTCTCATGTGATTTTAAAAACTAGTTATATAAATTGGCGACATCTAAACACTATTTTTACTAACTAATAGGCATGTTAAATGAAATCAGTAACTTTTCGAGGTAAATTGGTAGTAGTTTTAATAGTACTTGTTTAATATTACGAAGAGAAACATTTAAAACTATTAATACTGATATTTATTAAATAAGTTATATATTTGTCTGTCATAAAAAGAAGCCAAATATAAAAATTATCCTTTTGGTTCTGCCAAAAACGCTCTGTGGGAGAGGCACAGACTCAAACATACGTCACGCCGATTTTACATTGACTCGACAATTTTATTTCTTGGCAACTTGAGGGCGTTTCTAAATCTGGCAGCTCAACTTACTTTTGACCTTACGTTAAATTCATGAATAAATAGATTTAATATTCCTAAAAATTAAACGTTGTCATAGAAACCAATTGATCATAACATCATAAGACAATGTGAAATCTCGACGCTAAGTGTACCTAAAATAATCGCCCTTAGTACCTAAGGTAAGTACAACATTATTTAAATTAAACTTGAACTGCTTAGTATCAAAATTGCTTAAAGAAAGACAGAAAAGTCTTCGAAGGACTGAGAAGCACGTGGAACCGTTCCAATTTGAAATTAAGTAGGTTTTTTTTTTATTATTTGTAATGTAGTCCTTAATACATAAATAAACAAATATAAACCTTACGCTGTGAACATAATGTTGGCAACTATATGGTTAGATGGTGTGGATTGTAAGCGGCCAGTGCTCGCCGTCGAGATATCGAAGCGATATTTCAGACGCGGCGCGGGCGGCGGTCGTCGACCCCGCCCAGCCACCGGTCTCTGCAACACTAGGGTTGTCGACTGTCTGATTTTTGCTTAGAGTGCCAGTAACCACAAGTTCAAACTAATGTTTATCACGATTTTATAGCGGTTGAAGCTTTTGTCTGTCGGTCTGTCATGTCCTGAGGACGTTTTTTTTATTTGAAAAGTATAATGGTTGGTACCTGTATTTCGGTAGTGCTTCTTAGCCAATTTATAGTAATCAAGTCTAAAATAAGTAAATAAATATACTCTTTTTACCTACTTTTACCTACGTTTCCAGTTAAAATTGTTGATCAGTAAATAAAAATCTTGCGATCAATTTAAATTTGTTTAGTAGTTTCATAAAATCTTTATAAGGTAGATATTAAGTTTTTAGTTGATATATAGATGGGTACGTAAATACTTACTTACTTTATTTTTTAGGTAGGTACCTACATACTACCTAAGAGATATAATTTACATTAAATGTATACATTTAGGGCTTAAAATTGTAATGTATAATATTATTTGTAATGTATATACCAAAGTAGGTATTTTCTACAGCTGTATGGCAACTTTCGATCGATGCCTAATTTACAAAATTTGATAATTAAAAGCACTAAAAAAATACGAACTCTTTCTGCTTCTTGCTTCTGAAATCATCATTCAAATAAGATCACAACACTATGTTATAGGTATTATATATTATTTAAGTTAAAAAAAAACAACATTAGATACTTATTAATTTTAATAATCTCCGCGCGGCCCTGAAACCGCGGCCGCTTTTTAATTTTGCCTTGCAGCTGACAAGCGCCTGAATAAACATCCCCCTGTATACTTATACCTACCTACTTAATCTTTTCTTGTTAAAATTGAACCAGTGTAAAAAATCTTTCAGCATAACTACTTAAAATAACAGTAGGTATACATAGTTAACACCAATAGGTAATCTATACTCAAAGATATAAATATAAACTGACATTATTTTTATCAAGAATGAAAGGTCTCGATAAGAAATCATGTAGGAACCTAAGTTGCTTGAATTTCATCTAGGTAGGTACTAACCAACTATTTACAAAATTTAATTATTGAAAAATATATTATGACGAAAAAACGTTTCTAAAACTAATACTACAATTGCCACAGTAGGTTATTTGAATTCAACATGGTGCTTAAAATTTCATAAAAAAAACCTAAAAAATAAATTGCCTTAGAAATCTTACTTCTTAATATCGACGGAATCTCGGAACACCCCCATAAATATTAAAACGTGACCAAAAATATTTACCTCATTTACTACGACAAGCTTATTTCTTTCATCGCATTCCGTCAACAGATCTATATCGCAACTCGTAAAACTGATCAGCGATCATCCCCCAAAATAAATATAGAAACATTCGGAAAATAATTACTTAGAAACGTCTCTATCTTTAGTTAGGAACGATTTATTTAATCCAGATAAGGCATCGGATTTATATTTCACAAAATCTACAGGAGGTTTATTTTTTGCTACATTTTTTTCGTGTAAAGGTACGTTTTGGCGGCGCTCCAATGGCGGTTTCCCCCTTAGGGACGCGTTCCCCCTCGAGCACAATAAATATGTCAGAAGATATTACATGACGCTGAGTCGTGGCTCCATCTTAGTAAATTATGACTTCGCAACTTTTGCTGATGAGTTCGCTCTCCGTAATAACTTTGGACTTTTTATTAGTCTTGTTATTTGTACAGTTATGTCTTTGTTCGGGGATTAATTTGGAGATTTTGCATTGGAACTTTACTTTGGCTTTGTTTAGTTAAAATAAATAGATACATTTATTCGGTATTATTAATCATGATAAGAGTGGCAGGTCCACATTAAGCATTTTTGTAATAAATTAATAAACTGGTTGACAAAGGTAGCTAAATTTTATACTTAGTAAAATGTTGAGTTAAGATTATTTTTTTATGTTGTAGGTATGGTTGTAAATTGTGACTTTGCTTCGTAAAATTTCTTTCCATGCTGTTATTGTATGTGGTGTAGGTATTCAATAAATAACGTTTGTTTGGTTTTGTATTGTAGAGCACAACTTCAAAGCTCCACTGATTAAGGATTCGTAGCCAAAATGAGCGTAGATGACAACATTAAACTAATAGACAATGATGATAAATATAAAAAAAAAAACATACCTACATTCATAACACCACGCCTTCATTCCTAGAGTGGGGTAGGCAGAGTTACAGAAATACCAACAACTAAAAATAATAGTTGGTAATTCTGTAAACACATTTTGCACAATCAGGCTAAGATGGTCACCAATGTAGGGGAGACCGGGGATGGTTGACCAAATTTCAACATAAGCATTAGTATTTTTATTTCTATAAAGTATATTAATTTGATACCGATTTCAGTTAATAGATATACCATTAAGCTTTAGAAAAATGTGGCCAAAAGCACGATATTCCTTACGATATAGTGTACAGGCCGGATCTCGTAGAATAGGAAAAACTAGTCAACCTACCCCATGTCTGGGGTAGGTTGACTTGTCAGCAGGGGTAAGTTGACCTATGAAGTTGTTAGGGCAATGTCTACGAAGAAATAGGGATAAAAGATACAAAAAACGGGTGTATTATTCTTTTTGTTTATTGAAACAAAAAAGCCATATTCCGCCACTCTAATTAAACATAATAGACTTCAAATAACAATAAACAATCAGACAATTAAAATTATGCAATTTGAGTACTCTTTCTATTACATCTTTGGGTGTACTCTCCCTATTAGTTTTCCTTTTATATGTTCGCATGGTCCTGAAACAAGAAGTTTTAGATACAATTTCATAAATACCGACCTTATTTTATGTGTAGTATATTTATAATATTTGATTATTTATTAATTAATTCTTTATTGCACAAAAAAACGTACAAACAGCGAACTTAATGCCCAGTGGCATTCTCTACCAGTTGAACAAGTATTCAAGAAGAGAATTACACAGTAGGTGCACAGAAAAACAAGACAGACATATAACAAAACTAAAACTTACAACATAATATTCTATAACATATTAAAAGTATATATACATAAATTTATACATAATATAATAAATACATAAACATAAATATAAATAAGTAGATAACAATATAATTGACAACAGAGACTGCAACATGATGGGGTAGGTTGACTAGGTGGTCGACCAGCCCCGTTAAACATTAGTCTACTAGCCCCGAACTACGTTTTAATTTATAATCACGTGCCATAACCTTAAAACTGCGACGAAATCAATAAGAATGATAATGCACAGAAAGACCATGAGTCAAACTTTCGTTACAAAGACTTTGATAATCAATAACAACAAATAAGTAGGCGTCATTACAAATAATATTACGACAAAAATAATTACTCACGTGCGTTGTTTTTCAATATCACGCTCCTTCTCTCCAACGACATGCGTGCGCGACGTCGCTTTCCCGGTGACTGAGCGGGGGGAGGTGGCGGACTCTCGTGCCTTATTAGTTGGCTCAAGGCCTTTGCGTCGGACGAGTTATTGATAGTTAGTCTACCTACCCCTATAGTCAACCATCCCCGGTCTCCCCTATTATTAAGTGGCAAAAACAATACTAAAATATAATATGTTCTGATGTTAGTAGGTTAGTAAACTAACACCCATAGGTTCGAAAAAACAACTTTGTCGCTTCTAACAAGATTCTGGACTATTGTGCATAAGTGAGCTGCCCATACGAGCCTAATCAGACGTTAGATACATTCATTAACATGTTAGTTTAACCACTAATTTGCTGTTTATTTTTTATTTTTTTTATTTATCATAAATTTCATTCGTAACTAACAGCTAAGTGCCAAAACATTGCAAACTTAAATGTAGATTATTTATTTATTTAAACTTATTTACACAAAACAATAAAATACAAATAGCGGACTTAATGCCCAGTGGCATTCTCTACCAGTCAACCAGTAGGCGAAACAGAAAAAAATTAAGTTCGGTGCCAAGAAAAATAGTGTTTAAAACAGTTACAATACAATATAGGTATATAGGATACCTACTCGTAGTACATAAATACACGTACGTACAAACAGGGCCTCTATTCAGGTGCGTTAAATGACGACACAGGGGCCTAGTTGGGAGTGACCCTGCCTCCGAAGCCAGTGGTCCTGGGTTAAAATCCCGGTAAGGGCAGATATTTGTGTGATGAGCGCGAATATTTGCTCCCGAGTCTTGGATGTTTTCTATGTATTTAAGTATGCATTTCTCTATAGGTATAAGTATGTTTATCGTTGTCTAGTACCCATAGTACAAGCCTAGAGCTTAGTTTGGACCAGAGGGGCTATTGTCTAACGCACTCGCAATCGCAACCGGCTTCAAAATGGAGCAATTGTTTTCATATTGTATGCAGACGAGCGTTCGATTTTCAAAATGAAAACGATCGTGATTGCGAGTGCGTTAGACAATAAGCCCTCAGGTCAATCTGTGTGACATTCTCCCCTGATATTTATTTATTTAAGTATATCGTGTTTGACACGTTTAAGAATCGTTTATGTCACAGTCGCCATTATTGTAAATGACATAAGAGTTATCAAAACGTTGACAATACGGAAACAGGTCAAAAACGATATCGTTATTACCTTGTATAATTCCAGCCCTGACATCTAATAATATTAATACTTGACGACACGTTGGCCTAATTGGGAGTGACCCTGCCTCCGAAGCCAAATATTTGTACACAATGTCACACGTGATGATCATGAATGAGTATTTGTTCCTTAGTCTTGGATGTTTTCTATGTATTTAAGTATTTATTTCTCTATCTAAGTATGTTTGTCGTTGTCTAAGTACAAGCCTAGAGCTTAGTTTGGGACTAGGTCAATTTGTGTGACATTGTCCCGTGATATTTAATTATTTATATACTTAGGTATATAAATATAATAATATATAAATAAACAGATAAGGCTAGATAGATAGGATAGATTATCATTAGGTACCTATTAATTATCCAGTCGTCCATCTTCTAGCATTCGCTTACTTTCATCGATCACTACTCTTCGTAACGCAAACTGTTGTTACTTTCAGCTTTGATTGACAAACCTAATTATATCAATGACTAGCGACCCGCCCCGCTTCGCTCCGGGTTAAAGTATTATATACATAAACCTTCCTCTTGAATCACTCTATGTATTAAAAAAAACCGCATCAAAATCCGTTGCGTAGTTTTCAAGATCTAAGCATACATAGGGACAGACAGCGGGGAGCGACTTTGTTTTATAGGTACTACTATGTAGTGATTGTGTCAACTAAGAGAAAACCTTTCTTAGTTGGCTCTCTTATTTATGAGTGTTAGGTACCTAATGCTTACTATTTAGAAGATCCGAGAAATATAATCATAGCAGTGTTCTCGTTGCAAGTTATGTAGGAACTATACTACTAAATATTTAGGTGGGTAAGTAAGTATTGTATGACAACAATTTTTGTTGATATTATTTTTTTATGTTCGTAGAAAGGCGGCGGCAAGGACGAACGTTATCAATATGCGTGCTTGGGTTCAGTTACAAGTGGAATTTCAATTTATTTAGGGTTAACACGCATGCAACGCGAACGGAGCGTAGACAGATATTTTTAGAAATGTCAGGCATTTTCAAATCATTCCATGTTTAAAAAAGTGGAAAAATAGGTCAAATTTAATTATTAAGTAGGCAGATAAGTACCTGGGTCATACACAGATTTAGGTTACCGTCTTTCCTGTGGACACACCGAAAGTTAACGTAGTTAAGGCCTAATTTTCTGGCTAAGCCCATTCCCGCAAAAACGCCGTTAGGACTGCTTTAGACCTATCATATAAAAACAAACTTAGGTATATGCACAATGCACATACCTAAGCTCTTAACTATTGACAACAGGAGAGACAACTTTTGTTTTTAAGAGTGTGTATGACCCACCTATTACTTATGTCTAGATTTTATATACCTACTAAATTATAATTTATGTTGGTTTACGTCTTCTTTAATAGTAATTCGTTGGGAATTTCTAGCAGAAAACAGTAATGTATCGCCCGCGCGATTTTGACGTAGGCACAGCCGTGTCCCCAGATCTCGACCTACCTACTCGTATAGCTAGGTACCAAAGTTTAACTCAAATTAAGAACCTAACGCTTAGCTTTTTCCAAGTGAAGGTAGGCCAGCAAATCCGGTGTCAAGTTCATAATATGTGCACACATAAAATAAACAGTAATTGCCGTATTAACACAACCGCGATACTGAAAAATGTATCCGCAAGAGTTCGATGTTTGAAACATCCACTAGACAGGGAAAAACACTTAAATACATTGTACCAGCCTTACAAAGCAAACAAAAATTTCCGCAAAAAAACAGAAAAAAGCGCGCCAGAAAAACATCGGCTATAAAAGAAAGAGCAGAGTCGACGCGCCCGCCCCGCCGCCATTGGTCGCCCCCTCCCAACCTCCCCCCATCCCCCCGCCCGTAACTCACTGTTCACTAAACTTGGTATACGGCAGCCATTTTGTGATCGTCGGCACAGCGGGGCCCGCGCTAATCCATACTCGGTGTGTGCGTGAGACCGGTTTTGTACAGCCCTAGTGACGTAATACCTATAGCATGTTTTGAAAAAGGTAAAGCTGTTACAATTTACACTGCTGAGTTAAATTTTTAAAGTTTTTTACTAACTATTCGAATCGTTCCTACCATCTCTTATAAATAAACCTGCACATTTATTATTTTTGTAGAAAAATAAATTATCTGTAGGTACCTAACTCTTATTAACTATAGATACTTAAAAGGAAAATTCACCTAAACTATCTATCTAGTTAGGTATAACGTCTAAAAAGGCATTTCGTGTCTCTACAAACATAGATACGTTTGATTCTATGCCGTAAGGTTCATCTTTGGTGTTAGAAAATTTTGACCACATCACAAGTAATCGATTCCAGCTTAAATGGTGAAACGGGAGCGTAGGAAACGAACGAATACTTTCTCTTCTATTTGAATTATTAAATAACCCTTAGCCCATTCTTATCTCGAAAGCATCTTCAAGTTCGTCTCGAGAGGCACTGCCCCGTCCGTCCGTCGCGAAGTCGCCAACTTTGCACCACTTTCTCATACCCGCTTTTTTCAGAATATTTTGCAGTTCAGGCAGTAAGACTCTGGAATGCCTTTAACTTTACAACAAGCTCCTTAAAAAAACATTTTTAAGAAAAAGCTTCTACAGTTTTTCCTTTCGCCTCCTCTCTCTCTTTACTTTTCTTGTCGAGCCTTTATAATTTACTAGCGACCCGCCCTCGCTTCGCTCCGGATTAAAGTATTATACCTACATAATATGTATTTACATAGTACGGATTTTATATTATAAACCTTCCTCTTCAATCACTCTATCTATTAAAAAAAACCGCATCAAAATCCGTTGCGTAGTTTTAAAGATTTAAGCATACATAGGGATATAGGGACAGAAAAAGCGACTTTGTTTTATACTATGTAGTGATACTACTAAACTTATGTATAAATATAGGGATCCTATCATTTCAAAACCAAATTTTCATAAATGATTCATTTCACAAACATATCATTTGACAACCCGCGTTTTACCCGTAAATAATTCTGGATTTATTTCAGGACCATCGTGTAGAACCCTGTAGGTTAGGTTTGTTTTATAAAAATCGTGAATAATTTGTGGTTACAGAAAAAAAGCGAGTTGGTAAATGAATAGGTTGCGAAACGATGTATTTGTCAAAGATTTGTCGGCGAAAAGGCAGAGGACCATAAAAAAAAACATATTAAAGGTACAAAATAATTAAATAAAATAAAAGTTAAATAATTTTTCCTAATACTGTAGTTTTCCCTACTGTTAGATTTCTGATTCACCTTAAGTAAGATTGACTGATAGAATGTTGCATTGAGTCCACCTTTTGTAGGTAGGTACATTTTTTTATTTTATTATTTACCTACTACAAATAAAGTATTTAAATGAGTTAATTGGTTTTGTATGATTATAAAGAAAAACAAAATAATACCTTTTCATTATGTTACCATATAATATAATGTGTTAGTACAGATGGTAAAACTCTTAGTAGATAAACACAGAGCCACGTAATGTTCCATTCTTCCCTCGTCCACATAACTCACTTGATAGCTTACTACCTACCCATTAGATTCGGGCAGGGGCATTAACGTACCTATCTCCCTAATGAAAGTCCTCCATAGATGCATGAGGCGTACCTAATGGGAACTCTCCATCTTTACGCCTTAATCCCTGTCATTAGGAGTCCCATCTCGTTATGCGATGGTTCCTAAATTGCACACCGCGTGGAATTTAGATGGGTTCCTAGAATTACATTTAATGATTTGTTTTCAGAATTATTCTGCACGGGAACATAATCTAATTGCAGAAAACAAAACGTAACCTTAGATTATTATTTTAAGTGTAATTCCAAAGCGCTAGTAAACTTATGCTCTTTACTATTTTTTGTCTAGTTAATGATTAAATTATGACTTTGTGTTTTGTTGTAGGTAGATAACATGATGCACATCGTATATGACGGTAGCCGTTTTGATATTTAATTCATGGTTCAAACAATATACGTAGTTACAGTCACACTTTAGTGCAGGTAGGTAACATACCGCAGTAACGTAAGGCAAGAATACCTAGTAGGTAGGAATTTAGTATACCTACTTCCCAAATTAATAACTGCGAAGAATTACTAAGATGTGTAGCTACTTCTGATATAATGATAGGTAATATTAATAGTAAATATAAAAGTATAAACAAAGACTAAAATTAGGTACCTATCTAATATTAATAGTAAATGTAAAAGTATAAACAGAGACTAAAATAGTGTAACATTTAGTGGCTACCTACGAGACAGGCTGAGCCCTGTAGAGGCCATTGTACAAATATGAGCAAATATACTATTCTCTAGTCTCTATTGCTTAGTTAAGATTTTTGTTTTGTCAATTTTTTTGTGTCAATTGATAGTGAGAAATAAATTATTCTTATTCTTATTTTAATAATGGCTAATTGACAATCTAAACTAATATTTTAAAGAGGAAAGATTTCTATTTTTGTAAGTTTGTAACACTACTGAACCGATTTCAAAAATTATTTCACCATTAGAATGCTGCATTATCACAGAGTAACAAAAGATGTTTTATTTTTAACAGCTGGTATTTTATACATGGCTTCCCTCAATTTATGTACCAATGACTTTACCTACAGACTAACTGAAAGCAGAATTATATTTAAATTATATGTCATTCACTAATTTACACTCAACTGAGCCATCAATTTATATATATCTCGTGAGTTATATCTGATACCTGTCTACCATTCATTCTTAACGCTGCGGACTATGCATTTTAACAGTCACTTCCCTAGTTTGATGGCCGATAGGCACACTAAAGACTACTAAACCTCAGTTGTCAACTCGGTGTATCGCGATGATGTGGCAAAACGCTTAAAGTTTTATAGAGAATTTTATAGCAGTAAAAGTGAAACGCAGTTGTAAACCGGGCAATTGTCGCGGCTTGTTAATGGTGGGTTCATTTCCCGGCTACCAGTAAAACTGAAGCGGTTCCGGACGCTTAAAGGAATGGATTGCGTTGGTGGCATGTAGGTCATAAGTTTAAGGGCTTTCTTGGCACTTTTTAGCCGACTGAAGACAGAGGATGTTTTAGACCAGGGCTGGGATTCTACACGGTAAAAACGATATCTTCTTTGACGTGTTTCCGTATTGTCAAAGTTGTGATAACTCTTATAAAGTTTACAATAATGGCGACTGTGACATAAACGATTCTAAAACACGTCAAATGCAATGTCGTTATAACGCAGTAGAATAGAGGCCCGTATGTATGGTGGGTATACCTAGTTAATTGTTTTCTCGAAGATGTTGAACGGATCCGTCTTATAGCGTCCTGATTATTACTGGGTACTTAAAGAAAATGGAGGACTAATCCTACTTATCTTTACTAATATTACAAATGTGAGAGTAACTCCGTCTGTCTGTCTGTCTGTTGGTTACGCTTTCACGGATTAAGATAAAATTTGGTATGGAAATAGTTTGAGTCCCGGGGAAGGACATAGGGTACTTTTTACCCCGAAAAATTGGACAGTTCCTGAGGGAATAGCGATAAACGAGTTCTACGCGGATCGAGTCTCGGTAAACAGCCAGATTATAAATGTCATAGTTAATAGTATAAAGACGACATTATCAAAAGATGTAGGTGGGCAATTCTTTGGCGTTTCAACCGCCCGTCATTGTTGTCTTCAATATATTGACCGAAATAATGATAACTACGAGCAAATTTTGATGTAACTAGAAGCAGTGCCAGGGATAGTTTATAATTATTGTAAATTAATTAAAGAAGTGTTAATTATATCTGAAATAATGTGCAAAGACAACAATGACGGCGGTTAAAACGCCGAAGAATCACCCAGGTAGTCAAGATTTATGAAGCATGCTTATGTCACTTTTTTGAGTTGAGAAGGCACACGAGCACTCAGGCCATCTGATGGTTAGTGGAATCTGAGACCCATAGACATTTGAATTCTCAAGACTATAATCCTAAGACCTCAAATGCGATGCCAACCCTGAGGACTAAGATGGAATGCGAACACTGTTGCTTTGCGGGTGGTTAATGGATAAGATGGTGGTAGCGATCCGGACGGACGCTGCACAAACATTCTGCAAACATTCTTCTTGTGTTTTTACTTGAAACACGGTTTAAGAACGATCTGGGTTTTAAGACCACTAACATTCATCTGAGCAGTAGTTTCTCTTTTCCTGCTTTATCTAAATGGAGGTGAGGCTGCTTTTACAAGCTTAATACACGGAGGTAGTCTAAATACAATGACATGTTCAAAGTATTTCCACCATTCCCATTAAAGTCAAATTTCTATTGAACATTACCTTGATGAATGACATTTTTATCTAATCTTTCACTAGGCACTTTTTGCCTCGTACGGTGAGATTATACAACGAGCTATCCTTTGGTGTATTGTAATAGTTATGATAAGTAGTCTTCAAGAGAAGTTTCTGATCACTAAAATACCGGCAACGGATCGACAACAGTAAAATAATGTGTAAGTAACATCGAGTTTATACGTAAATAACTAAAAGATAAATAAATAAAAAGCAAGCTTAAATATTGTAGTTAATATAGTGTTAATTAAAAAAAACTATTCATCTTATCCTAATTACTTTAATTAAAATATTATATTATGACTTATGTCACTCCCAAAACTAAGGCGAATCAAACGAAAATCATTGTTCAAAGTCGGTCAAGCTGTTTAGGCTACATGAGATCACAATGGAACGGACATACATACATACATACGCACGAAAAGCATTAAACGCCTTCCTGGTCGGTCGGGTAAAAAGGATACAAAATAAATTATTCCTCACAAAATTACTTCTAAAACCGATAATAACGACTCTACAACAGTGAAAGTCACAATCAACTCTTAGTTTCTTCGGACACATTATGCGTAAAACATCCTTTTATAAACACCATTAACTTAACAATCGATAACAATTTATGGTGCAAACCATAAAATGATTCTTCACGTACGAAAGTGAATTCATAGAGAAACCGAGTTTTTGTACAGACAAACAGCGTGGTCATAGATAATTTGCATAATTTAACCCTTTTCCTAAAATTCGTCATTGATTGCGTAAAAACTCTTTTGTGCTTAGTAATAAATCTAAAGGGTTGGTTGATTTACTGCGGAGTCCTATGGACAATGTAGACGTTTATTTGGTGGTAAATATAATGCCATTGAATGTCCACAAATAGGTTAACGTGCAGTTTCTGCTTAATAGAACCATTGTGCTACATGAAACGTGAACTGTAACATGTTATTCTATCTGCTGAGAAAAACTACTAACATGCAGAGGTCCTAGCCAAGATGCCTTCGCTAACTAGCGTTTCTATTCGTTTTGTTTTTAACCCAATCGCGTCACTTACATCACGTGACTTTTCGTATGACGTTACAGTTTAAACGTAACACACACACGACACGACACGCTAGCCTAGTTGGGAGTGACCCTGCCTTCGAAGCTAGGGGTCCTGGGTTCAAATCCCGGTAAGGGCAAATATTTGTGTGATGAGCACGAGTATTTGTTCCTGAGTCTTGGATGTTTTCTATGTATTTAAGTATATATTTCTCTATATAAGTAAGTTTATCGTTGTCTAGTACCCATAGCACAAGCCTATTTAGGGCTTAATTTGGGACTAGGTCAATTTGTGTGACATTGTCCCGTGATATTATTATTATTATTATTATTAATATAGTCATACGTCATACCTTTGACGTGTTTCCGTATTGTCAACGTTTTTCTAACAATACCAAAACACGTCAAGGGTGATATCGTTTTAGGAAGCTAGCACACCAACGCGTAAAATACGGTGACGTTGCGTAAACAAAAGAATGGGTCATACTAATTGCATGGCGTCAAATTTGACAGACCGCAATTTAGGCTCGCTCCCCCAGTAGAACAGAGACCCTAGGGTCAATTCCGATCAGAGTGTTCTTTTGTTTTAATTATCTCTTACAGATATTTTAAATTAGAGAAACACTGATCCTATTCGGCCACAGTATAAAACAATAGTGTCTGTCAAGTGTCAACAATCGTCAATGAGAAAAAACTTTGACGGGAGAAGAAAGACTGGAAAATGCGGTTGTAAAATTTGGTACGCGGAAGAAAGGAGATTGTGGAACTGATCTAAATACACATCTCCCATTCAGTGCAGTTTTCACTAAAACATCATGACTATAAAATTAATGTACAGAGTAATTTTTTAATAGGTGCACACATTTTAATATTCGCTTCGCTATTGTTAATCAATAACACATGTTGTTATTTTTACTCTAGCTTAAAAAATATTAGAGATATTGCCGATTCAATGATTCCACTAACTTAACGATATTCATGGACCCTCTTATGCAGGGGTGCGAGGAGAGGGGAATGTTGTTAAGTAAGTTAATAAATTTCAAATTTTGAATATCAATACAGTGTATCGCAAACCTACAGCTTGACAACCTATGTCATCATTTCTAGTGTGACTTTGTGTCCACACGAGATGGTAACAGAGAAATGATTTGCAACAAAAAAAAAAATTCAACTCGTTTTTTGTCGTAATATATTATATTAAGGATACAAAATCATACGTTAAAATTTGTGCACTGATAAAAAAATACCCTATATAACAGGTTTTTTAATACTAGAAAAAAAGAAGTTGAGATAGTACCTACCTACCAAATGCGTTTTTGACATAATTATATTGACTTATCTCAAACTGTGCTCTATAGGCTTGTTCTATGGGTATAGGTACTAGACAACGTTAAACATATTTATATAAACATATACATAATTATATACGTAGTAAACCTCAAGAATCAGGAACAAATACTTGGGAATCGAACCCAGGACAGCTAGCTTCGTAGGCAAGCCAAGCACTGATGTCAAAATGAGCCATATTATAATTCAGCTGTTCTAATATTTACGTATAAGCTATATAACACCCGGCTCATGATTTACGAAGCCCTCCAAACACTGCTGTTACATAACCATCATTCATTACTTTTAAAGTCACCTGAAAGATTGATGAGCTCTCCCAAAATACCAGAGCACCTAAGAGGGGGCACCATATGGCATGGATTAACCACGTTATCTAAAGCAGTTACAAACTGAAAGAAAATGGCAATTTGGTTCTTGTTGCTTAGTGTTAAGGTGTTTTGAAATTTTCAGCAATGTCAAGGCTTTGTCCACCTCGAAGGTGACACCAGAACTGTCGATACATTTCTCAATTGTCGTAAACTCCTGGAGACGGAAGGGGAGTCGTAAAATTATCATTTTATGCCGTTCGACGACTGAAATGACGGGGAATACTGTAAAACTGATTTATTGGGCGCATCCCCAGTCACATGATGAATTTTTGATGAGTTCTTTGTTTTTGGATAACGAGGGCGCGATATTTTTAATATTTATTGTGTCTTAAAATAAGAAAAGTTTTTGGAAGTAAAACAGGCTTAAGAAAGAGCATCCTTTATCCCGATAAGGGCAGATATTTGTGTGATGAGAACAAGTAATTGTTCCTGAGTCTTGGCTGTTTTCTATGTATTTAAGTATTTATTTCTCTAAGTAAATATCACGGGACATTGTCACACAAATTGACATAATCCCAAACTAAGCTCTAGGCTTGTACTATGGGTACTAGACAACAATAAACATAGTTATATAGAGAAATATATACTTAAATACATAGAAAACATCCAAGACTCAGGAACAAATACTCGTGCTCATCACACGGAGGCAGGGTCACACCCAACACTAGCCTAGAGCTTAGTTTGGAACAAGTTCAATTTGTGTTACATTGTCCCGTGATATTTATTTATTTTATTTATTCTTATTTTTACACACTCAGAACCTAAGTACGTAAATATACACTGAAAAATGCCTACTATACACAGTAGAGCAAAAAACAGACTAACTGATCACGAACTGATCCTCAGTGCTTGAAAAACAGTAAAAAGCAAAACATTCACTTTTACTGATTGAACATTACTATTTAACTCATTTACAATATTTATAATGCCTTACACATTTTGGTCTTGGTCCAGTAACAATTACCGTTTAGAATCGCAAAGCAGCGAAAGTTCATGTTTATTCAGTTTTGCATACTGTTTTTTTTTCAGTGTTAGTAAAATGTGGTTGTTAAATGTTTATTCATATAAATTTATTACGAAAGTACCTACTTACCTAACAATCATACATCTTAGAAGATACACAATTATAGGTTAGCCATTTTAAATTGTGAAAATGACATTGTTTTTATGACATTTCAAATGTCGCTGTGACAGTTTAAAAGAAATCTAATAGTTCAGGTTTCAGAAGTTACGGCGGAACAAACTCATTCAACGATGCCTACGTAACATAACCCCTGGAAGTCCTGGTAATTTTACAGTAATGATTTCTTGTAATAAGATCTTGAGTGAAAACGCCACATTTGCTGACACGCAGGTTCAAATTATAAATACTTATCATAAGGCGGAGAAGGCAAACAAGAACACAGACCACTTCATGGCAAGTGAATTCTGAAACACATAGATATTTGCAATCTCAAGATTGCAATCCTAAGACTGCAAATGCGTTGTTAACCCTAAGGACTAAGACAGAATGCTAGACTCTACCGGTTGTCATCCTTTTAAACACTATAATGCGAACATTAATTGCTTGGTGATAGGTAAAAGGATATGGTGGTCGGTAGCGATCAAATCGGATCCTGAACTAAAATGCTCCTATATGTAGCAACAAAACCGTGTAAGGGAAAGTTAGGGTTGCCAACGAAGCCCCATGTTGTCGCTTCGGTCATGACTGCTACGGTAGGCTTTTACTGCCCCATATTTCCTGATTAGGCCCACGCCAACCTCCGAGATAATATACGGCTGAAACGAGTGTCGGGTCTAAATATTAAATACCCACAGAAAAGTAGGTAAATAAGAGAATACCAGTGGGGCAAAAGTATTTCAGTTGCGAATGAAAACCCATTGAAATAAATGGAAACGGTTTTAGTGCGGCCCGTTTTATAGAAATAGAACGTACAATCTTTTACACCTCCGCATTGCGCTGCTGCCGCTTTCGGTGTGTTTACAGCTCTAAATACTAGTATTGTACAAAAAACTCGTTTTACTTCGCTGAAGCGTTGTTTCACAATTAAGTAAACAAAATAATAATCTAATAAATCTTTTGCGTGAATCACTTACAATTAAAACATAATTCAACTAGCTTTTATGATCACACACATCATAAAATTTTAATTGCACTAATAAACGGTAATTTTATATCTCGGAATCAGGATAGCCTTTTAAACGCGAGAGCAATTGTCACTCGCGAAAAACGCGTTAAAACAAACAGTGCAGTAAAAGTAAATCTAACTGGCAGTAAAAGCTGCCATAACTATCACTTAAGCAGCATTGTACTTGGCCGTCTTTTATTTTACACTACCGACCAAAACAGCAACTCTGTTGCAAGGTAGTTAATGGCTTGCGTTTTGTGAAAATGGTAATTTTGACGCGAAATTTTGTGTGTATGTAAAATGATAAAGAAATCAAATGCTATGGTCACAAGCTTATCATTTGAAAATGTTGTGTGAGATATAAATGCTCACAGGAGGTACATAGGTGTACACCCATTAAATATTTAATTGGTAGCAACACCATAAATTATTCAATTTAATTGTGCGGTTTTTTTATGTTAAGGAGAAGGCACACGAGCGCTCAGGCCACCTTATGGTAAGTGGAATCTGAGACCCATAGACATTTGAATTCTCAAGACTATAATCCTAAGACCTCAAATGCGTTGCCAACCCTAAAGACTAAGATGGAATGCCTCTATGCTAGTAATATCACCGGTTGTCTTATCCCCACACCGGATCACAACAATGCGAACACGGTTGCTTAGCAGGTGGTTAATGGATAAGATGGTGGTAGCGATCCGGACGGACCCTGCACTGGGTCCTACCACCACTAAATAGGTAACTAATTTAATTAATAAATACATGTGGTATTGAAAGTGATTGTCAATCTTCATACTCTTTCTTAAAGCTTAAATTAATCACTGAATATCTTCGAAACAGCATTAGATTTACAACATTGACATTTTCGAATTTAAAATTGTCTAGGTACTTACGAGTAGGTACTCTTTTGGTATGGAATCCTAAAGAACGACCAAGACTTAATAAACTTTGCTTTTTCCAAAAAAAAATGCTAATACCGGGGACCAAATTCAAAACCGTTGGCTTCACAGGCAGGGTTAAAATAACACAAGGGTTATTTAGTTTGCTTATGCAATTTTATTATATCCTCGTAAGCGGGCGTGCCCTATAGAAAGTACATAATCCAGGCAATTTAATTTAAACCTTATTTCAAGGACCATTATGCTCATTATTATTCGTTTCAAAATTGAAAATGTCATTTAAGTGCAAAGTTAATTGAACTTTATTTCCTTGCTGGTGGATTCAAATTCCTACTAGCAAAAATCTACCGGATTGTAGTATGGTGGGCCTCAAGAGGTTAAAAATTGCAGTGCTCTTTCTACTTAGGTACCTATTTATTAAGCATAAATTGGTTTTATAGACCTTTTAACACCATTATGGCCTCTAAAATATTTTAATAAATACTTAACATTATTCGTAACCTATTTATTCAGTGAATACTAATTTAACTAACTCGTTTTGACATTGGTGTCGAATAAATTGACCACTTTATGTTTCATTTAAGTCTCAGGTAGGTACCTAAATACTAAATAGGTTCTTAAAAAAGTTCCTTATATTGATTATTATCACATAAGCCAGAATAATATAATAAATAGGTACAGGTTCTGTTTTAATATTGGATAAAAGCCTACATGTCAATGTCAAATTTAATTAATAACATGTTTGTTTTTCAATAAAAACTCTTTAAAGTCTACATAATTTAGGAATGAAATTTATTTTACGTGTTTTCCAGAACGTTCATCACAACGTTTCAACATAAGAAAGCTATAAAGTGGCTAGAAGATAGACCAAAACCAAACCGACAAAAGAAGATAAAATAGATTAAATGAACCATCTTGTAATCAAAGCACCTTACAGGCGAAAGCTTTTAAAAGCAAAAACAAACCTACCCGCAACAAAATCCCCAAGATCATTATTGGCCTCAACCAGAGCCGGGAAAGCGTAGTTTATCGCCCGGCAACCTAACACGATAATAATAAAGACACTTTATTAGCCCTCTCACCAAGACGCGTTATCGACTCCAATTAAATACCATTTTTATTAGGAATCCTCGGAAACGCCCCGTGGTCAATTCCTTTTTTATCCCGCTCGTAATCATAACTTAAGTGGGAATATGTAAAACGGCTTTACCAGTTTTCTTAATCCGTTGACCACCAATCCATGGACCTGAAAATAACAAATTTAAAATGATTTTCGGATTTAACATCACACTATGGCATCAGTTTACGTCAGCTCTATAAAATATTGGATGATTTCTTAAATTTTTATCATTCGCACAAAATGCATCTATTCTGATTAACTATTAGGTATCCTGTAGAGGTTTCATCCCGTTTAATTTAATATATACCTTCAGACTTGTACCTCTCTTTCACACACTTTTACCCTAGTCTAATTAACCAATTTTCCCAAAAAGACTTCATAAGCCCTCTTGCATGTAGCAAAATAAAAAAACTTACGAACCATATCTCTTTTCAACGACACAATAATTATTGTGTCAGTAGTTATGATTGCAAATCACAACATGAACTTTCTCGAAATAAATCAACGTAAAAAGGTTTTATTTATTTAAACGCCAAGAAAGCATGCGCCATAAAAACCGTAAAACCCGCGAATACGCGGCCTTCACAACAATGAATACGAAAAAACGGCGCAGATCGCTTTTCTTCAATGGTTACTTTATATGCAAATTCGTCGTAATAAAACTTGGAACCCTTCTCCGCTAGCTTTATGTAGAGAGCAAGACTTGAATCCATTTTATGTGCCAGCGAATCGAAGCTCTTTTATAGGCATCGACTATCGATTCACTATAGAATTCGGAAACTCGGCTATTTCGATAAATAGATTCGCTATCTTTCGTATACGTTTCGATCGCAATCAAATTTGATTGCTCGAGATTGCGATGCGTATTTAGAATAGCGTTTACAACCTGGACGCATTAAAGTAATGTGAGTATCGTGAATGTTACGGAGCCACGATACATCGGGAGCCGACTGAACCTGATACCGATCTGATAGGAGGTAACAAGCATGAAATCGGCTGCAATTCTTCGAAATCGCTTTCGAACAAAGCATTATTTCGACAAGTAGCTTATTTCTCTCTCTTCGTGGTTATCTTGCCGACAGAATACTTCAATTGCTCTTTTAAATTAAAACGACATACCTAAGTACTTACATTTAGCATTTTTTTTTGTACTTTACTAAATCAAGGGTACACGTAAAGAATATTTCATTTTTTCACCTTTATATATTCGGCGTCAAAAATATCGCACCTTTTGAAATTCTATAATATAAACCCTATTTCATCTAAGGTAAGTTAGTGGCTGTGAGGCCTCTGAAAATTTCAAATGGCGTGATTTTTCTGACGCCGAGTTTAAAACCTCTACACGAAAATTACGTACCTACTTATATAAAATAAAATGGTTCCTACCTTTCAAATCGCTATATCTTATAAGGTTACTAAGGTAATTAGAAGTTCTATACGTGTACCGTTCAAATGTTAATGAACTAGTCCAAAATTGAATTCAGCATTAAGTAAGACAAGCTTTTAAATTTCTGTTTCTTATGTGACCGTAAGGTATGATCTTGAAAATCGATAAGGACACCCCGCTAAGCATATTTGATGCGACCTTGTAAGGTAAATATAGGTAGGTATGTCATGTATACCTATACATGTAAGAGTAAAATGCCGTGTAAGAAACAAGACAGCGCACTTATTCTGGAATAAATGCTACAACTTAACGTTAACGCAGCGTTATTATTGTTTGAAGATAATATCATAAAGAGCGAATTAGTTCGTGTTTACTGGGATTTTAGGCATTAATATTTTTCAGAATTCATTCTCATTCCTCATCAAGCAGCTACAGGTTGATCATACAAAATGCCCTAACGATTTTTTAATAATCGAGAAAAGAGTCGAGTTTTGATATTTTTGACAGCATAATTTTTCATGACGAATATATTAATTTGAATTTATTTAATTCACAATGGTAACAGTAATACTTTTTACTAGGAGTATTTAGATTTGATTTAAGTACGTACAACAAATACTTAGTACCTATCAAGTTTTGATGAGTCACCAATTACCTATTTGATATTAATAAAGTTAAAACTGTAAAGAAACGCAAACCTTTTACATTTGGTGCCGCGAATAAGGGTGGCACGTACACTACCGACAAGGATCTTATATTTCCATAAAATGTACGTTTTACGACCTCACCTGCACCCGCCTCGAATGACCAGAGATTTTTTAAACATACAGCCATAAACACACATAGTTTGAGAAGCGAAGCAGAATAAATATGGAAATATTATGATTACACCATAAGAAAGATAAAGGAAAAGTAGATGCTACGACGTCAATTCAAAACGATTGTTAAATGATTGATCCCTTTGAGTCCATGAATTCATCCAGTAACTATCTTGAATACAGCATGTTGTGAAACTAGTGAAACGAAATATATTGGTCACATCTTGCGTCTCCTATATGTCGGTACTATGAATACAGAATACAGAATACAGATCTTTATTGGTAAAAGTACATTTTACAAGTCATAATTTGCAATTACAATTAAATTAAATTAAATTAGGTACACAAGTAACACATTAGGGTGCCAGATCCTTCTGAGTGTGCAAAAACTCGTCAATTGAGTAACATGCCTGTTCCATAAGCAATGATTTATGGAATGAATATATACCAGCGCTTCGGAAAAGACTAATATCATTGCACAGAAAAAGCGCCGCAAGAAAATCTAATTTTTTTAATGTTGAAATACTTAAAGGCAGCGTAAAAACGTACAAATTAGAGGTCATCAACAAAGATATATCAGTACATTTATATGAAACGATATCTACAAGGTATTTCTGGCCATGGGGCTTTAAATGTAGGGATCGATTCTACTCCTCAAATCGAACTCCTTTTGTTCTACGACTTGAAAAAATGAGGTATTTAGTTTTTTATATTTCTTTATACTGTAAATTAAGTTATTTTCTAAGCCGTAGCATTTAAGGAGAAGAATCGATCCCTACATTTAAAGCCCCATGGTCAGAGACACTCTGTATATATTAAAAATAACTTGGTAATTTTCGTTAGGCACGAAAGGCTGTGTCTTGACAATTTTAGTGCATTACAAAATAAATAAGTTTGACAAAATGGTGACCTAGAACTGAATTAACGTTTATTATGTTAAGTGTATGATTAAATTGAGTAATGACTATTTATTTAATGTGATTTCTACATCTTTCAATTATTAAATGTAATTTGTACCTAAATGATCTAGTTAATCCAAAAGTTCTTATTTCATTTTATTATGTTCGAAAATAATGTATAGATAAGTTTATTGGTTGCGAACTGCCGATTTGCATGTGTTTGACAATAAATAAATAAATAAACAACACGATGCAAGATCTCCAAGTCAAGAACAACATAGCTAAAACTAAAATACATCTAAATCAATCCTCTGCTCTCAAAAATTTAATTACTGAGTAGCTGATGGACATCGCACAGTTTTCACTGCTAAATATAGAACACAAGAGAAACGCACTCCTGAGGGGTGAACTTCCAAAGGATGTTTTAAAAATGTACCCCTAACGGGAAGAAATGCGTGAAGCCACAATCGTATCCATGCGTACAAAGTTTAAACCCTCTTGAGTATCATAAACTAAGGGTAGGTACCTACTGTGAACTGTGAGTAGTTTTCCAACTGTTTCCAGTTTTATGAGATCTTTGCCCCAATTCAAGCAACATTCAAAGGCTTGGAAGATACTATTAGTCATGAACTCATGAAATAATTCGAGCTTTAGAAAGTAGCTACTTCTATCTTAACTGTTTAACGTAAAAACATCATTTGGTTTTAGTAAAGCGCACGATTAAATACTTAATAACAGTCCAGCTTCATCACAACTTTAATTAAGACTCATAAAAACGATATAAAAACTATAAAGCCTTTGAAAGGTGTTCGACAAATGCTAGCACTATATCATTATAAAGAGCTAACCCGTGAAATCGTTCCGTATGATCTTCTTTACGACTGAAACTTTAATAAAAAAATTAATAACATTCCAACTCCTTGGTCCATATTGCCCGATTATATTAACTGTTATCCACCTACATGTCGTAAAGGTCTGTAACTATCCAATTACCTCTCGTAATGTATCTGTTTTCGTTCACAATATTATCATATTAAAACCGACCGATTCAATCTTTTAAATTATTACACATAACACTCGCCTTATTTTTTCTCTCAATAAGCTATGCCGTGCTGGTTTCCAATAAACTTCGTAACAAACTACCACATGTTGCCGTATCTTTAGTAAGGTTATGAGCTTTTTCGTTGAACACGTTCAGCGCCAAACTCCATTAAATCCTCACCAAATTGACCCAATGTTTGAATCTTCGGTACTCAAATTCTCGAACCAGAAATGCATTTTGAGACAGGTTAAAATTTACGTTCGTTCGAATAGCGCCGCTCAGTTGTGAACCGTTGGGATAAAAATTGTGTGCAGTGTGACAAGATTAAAAAATGTTAAGAAACTTGGATATCGGTTTAAGTGTAATTACATGCCTCGGTATGGTGTCGACTTCGGGTTACTTAAGTTAAACAGGTTTGGTAACTGTTATGTTTCGACTTCAAACATAAGTTGAGTACCTATGTGTTAATGCTGCTTATATGTTTTCGAATATACTTTAAGGACTCGCTCACAAATATGGGTTGCAACACCCCTTAATAAGACGGTCAATAAAAAACTGCTTGAACTATGAACTGTAAACACTATAAAGCTCTGGAAAGCCTTCAAGCTTGTACCCAAGCACCGCTGTTGTCCCTCAACGCGCCAATAAAGCTTAAACAGCTCGCTCTCATTACAACAAAGTTGCCCCAACGTCTAAATTACCTATTGACTGGCTGTCTGACTGAGTTATTATAGCATAAATTAACTGTATGAAATACGCCTCCCATGGATCTTCGACTAAAATATGAGTTACTTTCGCGGGCTAAACAAATACTTTATTACTATAGTTTTTAACTAAACTATCAAAACTAGATTACTTTACTACTTATATTCGTTAAATCATGGCATTTTTTATTTACTCGTTATAGTAGGAAAATCAATCGACAGTGCCCATGTGTCTGTGTAGTTATATAACTAGATATTTGGGAACGCGTCTCAGGACGGCACGTTCTCTGACACGTCCGCATTTCTTTTGTGCAAGTCGAATTGCCGACATAAAACCCTCAGCGGACCTGTTTCTACGTAATGCCTTCAGTTTTTTACGGCCTATATATATTGTTTGGTGTATTCTTATCAGCTAAGAGGGAACTAGGTCCCCTTTTACAAACGTAATCGTAAAATTCTTCCGCCGAGCGCTTGTTCGGAAGCGTCAGAAAAGTTGTGTCTGGGAGGGAGGAGAAAAGTTCCCGTAGACTCGTGTAATTAATGTTGCAAGGAAGATTTCGCTGGCAAAAGTTTTTTCATCACGTCTGAGGCGTAATGAGGGCCCCCGCGGCGGCATCGTAAAAACACCTACAACTTAATAAATAAAACTGGAATTCGCGAAGATTTATCACAAGGCCCATATTGCGATTCGTGACTTCGGGGCGTGTTTTTGCTAAGGATAAGAACGGTGGCAGTAAAAAATAGAGATATATCATCTATTGCGGTCCGCGTCTCATATTTACTGAGTTTTCGGGTGAAATATTTTGACAGTTCTCGGTAGACGCCATGTTGGATCAAGGCGGGTGTTCGTTCGCGGAAATAGATGCTATCTATTAGGTACAATGCCTGAAGCATTTTTAACGATGGGATCAAATTTTAAAAAAAAAAAACTGAATGCCCTGGCCGTGTTTTATAACATAATCAGCCTTTATATTTCAAACTGCTAGAGCCTTTAAGTGTTATCAGTCAGTTTTAAAAAAACTACCTACCTATGTCAAAAGAAAAACCAGCTTGTTGTATGTATTACTATGCTAAATCCAGCGCCACATATTATCTCTATATAGCCTTTAAAATATAAACCCTATTAATATAAACCAAGATAAAAGCAAGGTTGGAGCCATAAATACATTATTAATCGTTCATTGATCTCTTTATGGTGCACCCACACAGCCTTTTTATTTTTCTTTACATTGGCTTTTGTAACTGTCGCACTAAACAAACATACAATAGGTACTACTTACATGCAGTGCATGCACTTCCCATCAAATGCACCCATATAAAGCGAAATGTCTTACAGTTTGAGGAAACTTTAAAACAATCGTGGACTACATATATTGTTACAGCAATAAATGTAAATGGTGACTAAAATGAGATGGCTTCAATACTGTTACGTTTTACGTAAATGAAAGGGTCTCAAACGTTTTAAACTTGCTAATGATAATCTATATCTATAATATAAAAATGAATCGCAAAATGTGTTAGTAAGCGCATAACTCAACAATGCCTGGACCAATATTACCAATTTTTTTTTAATGTTCGTTGAAGTCCAAGGATGGTTTTTACGGCGAGAAAAAATCGAATAATTTTCGGATAAGTCAGAAAATTGCAGCGGAGCGAAGCCGCTGGCGGGCCGCTAGTACAAAATATAACCTTCCTGTTATAGTTTTCGGCTTGCGTAAAGGAAAGTTATAGTTAAGTTTATATGATAGGGATGAAATAACGAAACGCTCTATCAGGGTTAAATTTAAATTAATGCTAAAGAGAAGGTTTAGATGAAATATTTTTGCAACTGTACCTAATTAGGCCTTAAAACACACGTGTGATCCTATTATGCAACTCGTCTTTTAAGACCCCGCATTATTATATCAGTTACATAAACAACTATGAAACTTTCGTGGTCTATATTCAAACATGATTCTAAACCTTTATATCCGATAAGAAAACAAACCATGTAAATAACAGACAACATGAGGCAGATGGTGCTCCTATTTCTCAAGATTCGAGGCACGTCGCGAGCGCAGGTGATGGGATGGGACCCAAGATAAACGGCGGGTGTAATTTCACTCCGCGAATTGAATTCCTGAACAGGATCGATTTCAAACGCCATGTTTGAAGAAGATTTTGCTCATATACAGTGGAGTTTCATAATAGGTTTGAATATTTATTGTACTGAAGCTTGAAATGTTTGTGAAATGTGATGTGATGACAATGAAAGTGTGTTGACGGCAGTTATATTTAATTGCACTACTGTCGAGTTGACATATTGTTAGGGAAATAGTGGTGGTTTGATTTCAGTAATTTCAATTCAATTTATGACCTCCAAAGGAATGAAAGCTGTCAAATGCAGCTCATTAAATAGATCTTAAAACGATACGACAACCGAACAGTGTTCTGCATGTATGTAAACACATGTTTGTAGGAATGTACAATGGCGAACTTATCCCTTTAAGGGATCTCTCCCACCTTTAGGTGATTGAAGAACAAAAGAAAAACAAATAGTAGGTAGGTAATTAAGTTTTTTTTTTTTTATGTTAAGGAGAAGGCACACGAGCACTCAGGTCAGCTGATGGTAAGTGAAATCTGAGACCCATAGACATTTGAATTCTCAAGATTACAATCTTAAGACCTCAAATGCGCTGCCAACCCTGAGGACTAAGATGGAATGCCTCTATGCTAGTAATTTCACCGGTTGTCTTATCCCCACACCGGAACACAACAATGCGAACACTGTTGCTTGGCGGATGGTTAATGGATAAGATGGTGGTTGCGATCCGGACGGACCCTGCACAGGGTCCTACCACCACTCTTATTTAGGTTTGACCTCTTTGTCTGTCTGTCTGTCCGTAGCATCGCTTACATAAACCTGCAGAATGAGATTGAGTTTTATCTAAGGTAAATGGAAATCTGTAAGGTTTTCTTAAAGTTATGAAGCAGTTCAGGCAATTCCGAAGTATATTTCGTCATTCTTGACTTCGAATATGGTTTTCTTACATTCATGAAAATTAATTCTTTGCCTTAAAGTTACGTTAATTACCTATGTCAAGGTATTTTACGCTAGCTACGGTTTTACGGTATTCAAAAATAAATCGAATAAATAAAATGATATATAAGAGTAAATTCCAGGTTCGCCATAAAATAAGGAGTCCGCCATTGTTACGCCCAAATCCCGTAATGAAAGCGCCTAGGCCGAAATTCCCGGAGAAACCCGTGTTTCGTCCAATTTTAATTTCGTTTTAGAGCCGCGCCCGACGCTAGGGCTCGGCGGGCTTACTCGACTGCTATTATTTGCGCCGTTTTATCTTCAATGTAATCTTGTTAAGAGGCCTCGTGGATCTAGGGTTGCTCATTGTATTACATAATTTTATACGTTAAGGTAGGTAGAATCGAATTTACGTGCTATAAGTTCTCGTAGATCGTCGCAGGCGCTCTGGGATGTAATTATCACAAGCCGCGTATCACTTTTTAACACATTCCTGGGAGTGCATTCTCAATTCAGACAGTTACTTTTCCCAAGCTTAACTCTAGGCTCGTACTATGGGAACTAAATAACGATAAATATACTTATATAGATAAATACATATTTAATTACAAACATCCAAGACTCAGGAACAAATAGTCGTGCTCACACAAATATCTTCCCTTACCGGGATTTAAACCTGGGCCACTAGCTTCATAGGCAGGATCACTATGTATATTGATATATAATTATATATCTTTGTATCTATTTATGTAAGTATTTGAAAGTACCTATTAGTTTTTTGTTTTTGTTTTTTATTGGTCTTATTAGTTACTTTTTGTTTTTTTGATGCACTAAATAAATTTTGCACATCCGCTTACTCGATGCACAACCTTTCACTTTTCTCAATCTCTCAAGGGTTAGCTGGAAGAGATCCCTTAAAGGGATAAGTTCGCCTTTGTACATTTTTTTTATTATTATTCATTGTATTGTTTTGGTTTTTTTTCTATAAATAAATTAATTAAATAAATATCACGGGACAATCTCTCACAAATTGATCTAGTCCCAAACTAAGCTCTAGGCTTGTACTATGGGTACTAGACAACGATAAACAAACTAATATAGAGAAATTCATACTTTAATACATAGAAAACCTCCAAGACTCAGGAACAAATATTCGCGCTCATCACACAAATATCTGCCCTTACCGGGATTTGAACCCAGGACCGCTGGCTTCGGAGGCAGGGTCACTCCCAACCAGGCCACCGTGTCATTTTACCTAATTGAAACCATTATCTAAACTTTATACTAATATTATAAATGTAAACATTAACTGTCTCATTTTGTTTGTCTGTTTGTTACGTTTTTACGGGTAAACCGCTGAAGGGTAAAGACCAACAAGTTGGCCACGCTAACTCACTCAATTAAATTTTCTATGAAACTTTTCCGTTGTGACACGAAAATTAGCCATACATTTGTAGGGATAATTTTCGTGTTACAACGGAACTTTTTTTCACTTTAGTTGTTTGTATGGTTAACTACGCTTAACTATGGTCCAACTATTTGCTCCTTACCCTGAACCGATTTAGATGAAATTATGGTATGGAGATAGTTTGAGATCCGGAGAAGGACATGGAGTACTTTTTATGCCGAAAAATTAGGTAGGTACTGAGTCGCGGGAAACAACTAGTAGCCGATAAAGTGAACCCTAATTCTGTGGAATTAGTAAAAATTATATCTGCCCTTACCGGAGTTTGAACCCAACTAGGTAGGCGTGTCTTCAAACAAGACTTGGTATAAAGTGTTTAATACCTACATACATACACTTCCAACTAAGCTATAACGTGTCGTCAATAATGGTATCGTTTGTTATCTTTTGTGGTATAAATAAATTTATTTTGGTTCATCCCGTAACGTGTGTAGCAGCCCTAGAGTTCGCATCCCGCCCCTGGCAATAAGGCCCGGATCCCGGGGTTTCGGCGCTTAAACTAATCCAAGAAGGCATTACAGAAAATTCTCAGAAAAATTAGTGTATTTGCACCTTCAGAGAGTATATTACATGCAACCCAGGTACATGGCAAAATGTCCACATACCTGGGTTGGAAGGTTGGACGATGGGAATAACCTGTTAGGTACTTCGTTTACGTTATATATATATATATATATACATCCTATGTCCTTCCGCGGAGCTCAAACTATCTCCATACCGAAATTCATCTAAACAGGTTCAGCAGTTTAAGCGTGAACAGACAGACATACAGACACACTTTCCTATTTTTAATAGAATTTATATCATAATTAAATAATCGAGCTTATTAAATAGCCTAGTTATAGGTATAGTACGGCAAAAAAGAGTTGATGGAATAAATGAGGGCGTTCTTCAGTGCGAAATTGGCAACATGATCCCTACATTATTTTGATATTTTGCAGTGCCTAATTTTTTGCATGTTTTTTGTTTCATTTGTTCTATTCCTATAATTATTTTCCCTGTGGCAATATACTTTGAGTGGGACCCATTATTTCCGAAAATCTTTAAAAAAATATTTCCAGAATTTCCTATAGCATTTTCCACCATCTTTTATTTTTTTCGTTGCACTAAGTCGTTTTTTCCTATCGCATTTTTTCCCATTCTACAAACTTATTTGATGGTGTTGCCGGAGCTGCACTGCTGCGCATCTCCTATTTCTTGGCAGTCTTGGGGCCTGCTGCAAATCTAACATAACCTAAACCTAACTAACATAATAATAAGTGAAAAAAATAGCGTTTGACACAATCCGAATAGGAAAATATGAAACTGAAAAAAAACAAAATCAAGAAAAAAAGGCAATGGAAAATTTGCTATCAATCAATTATGATTGTCAACAATCATCAATCTACGCTTTGCCCAAAGGTCAACTGGTAGAGAATGCCTTACAGCATTAAGTTCGCCTTTTGTATACTAAGTGAATTCTTTTGTGCAATAAAGATTAAATAAATAAATCATGAGTTCTCAGCAAATAAATGCCACTGGGAAAATATACGAATGGAAAAAATGAACAAGAAAATCTTGTTTTGGAAATGATGAGCCCCACCCTTTTTGATACGTGTATATTTAAATAAACACAATAAACAAATCCGGTATACTCATAAGTTTTATTGTCTATGAAAGCCGTCTAGAATGTCTAGATTGACAATATCTGTCAACTACTCTATTTTCATCTTGATTTTGAACTACTTTGGGAAGAAGGAAAAATAACAGTTTCTTTAATCAGTAACTATGCCTTGGTTCAAACGGTTACCGGAGATTGAAACATGTTGCGGCTGTGTACCTGATCTGAAGGCAGCCACAGCTATCATAGCAGTCATTGGACTAGTTAGTAAACATGCATAAAAATTACCATAAATAAACAAAAGTTGGAGTCAATCGATGTGCTAGTAGTGGAAAGCCTGCCTTCTAAGACAAGGGTATCATGGTTTCGAACGCCAATATAAGAAAAGCTTTATGCAATAAGCACGGACGCTACTTGAAGCAGGAAATGTGGTGCCATCTAAAATATGTATGCCAACTAATAGGGACTCTTAGTTGCAATTAATTGAATAAATCATTTTCGATTTTATCAACTAGTTTTTGATAGTAATAACGGCATGTTCATTTTGTAATAAACCTACGTAAATCATATCTAACGTCCCATTAGACTTGTATGGAATCAAAAGCTTATTCAACTTTATATCAGTGTATGAATAACTCGCCTTTGGTTTCGGCGACAAAAGTCACAATCAAGCCTTAAGTACTGGACCCGACAGTGAGGTCTCCTCCCATGGTATTTTAAAACTTCTAAGTACTAAGGTTGTATGTAGGACCTAACTTTGGTGGGCAAAGACATACAAATCGTCACTACTGTGAAAAAACATCGTATCTCATATTTTGTGATGTATGATTTTAAACTTATTTCTCTTCTCGTTTAAGTTTAATAAAAGTATATCACTAAATATGAGATACGAGGTATTTTCAAAATAGTGACGAAATGACAGATTGGGCGATTTTAAAAATTAATGCGTTTTCTTCTCAATTAAAAGCCTGTAATATCCGGCGGTAGTTTTCAGCTTAATTTCAAGAAAGGTTTAGCCAATAGAGTTATTAGTTCTAAAAGTAAGCTACTGTTGGGTCGGTATTAAAAACTCTTAACTGTTGTAATTTACTTGCTGTTTTTCTGTGTCATAAATTATGTGCTTCTTTTTTTCCGTTACCAGATCTCGAGTCCAGCGATGTCCTGGACTATGGTGCGGCACTCTTACATAATCCGCGTGGCTTGCTACGTCACCACTTCCAGCGACAGGGTGGACGTCATGGATCTAACTCTGAACAATATTGTGAGTGTAGTCCTACACTTCAAAGGTTTTAATGCACTAGAAGCAAGTCAGAATGAGCAGTAGCCAGTCGGTCAGTCAAAACCTTAGGTATGCATTTAATGTGAGAGGTGACCCGCTATCGACATTAGTCCGCGCCACATCTGCCTTGCGTTTAGCTGTTGGCACCACAGAACTATATCGAGATAGAAGGAAAGAGTGTATGTACCTCGCGTGCCGAAAAGAGGTTCTTAGCACTGCATTGCTCGCCGCGATGCTCAGTCCGCTCTCGACCGCTTTCCGTGTGTGACGTTCGAATTTAAAAACAAAATGCCCTGTTGCTCGATAATAAACTGTTTAAACACCACCAAAAAAGTAGGAGCTGTGAATCAAGATATTTCTTTTCATAGGTAAGTATTCTTTTCCCTAAAATATCCGTTATTATTTATAAAACAATTTATTTTGTTGCATAGTATTAATTTCATATAAACAGTAACGGGCGAGTCCGTGTCTACTGCTACTTTTCCATTGCGGCTTTAATTTGACGCGCCAGACTTGGCATGCATTGAAAACCAGCAAAGAAAATAAACCAATCCAAACTGTCGAGCACTTGTCGAGTCGCGTTCAAGGTGGATTTCTCATTTTTCTGTCAAAAGTGTTGTACCCGGCGATTTTCAATGCCGATTTCTTAGTCGATTAAAATCAATTTTGAAAACAGAAAAAATGATAATTATTTTTACTAGCGTTTATTTCACTTGCAATGTATGTATATGCGTATGTAAGTATGTATGTATGTATGGGTCAAATCTTGCAAATTAAATTTGACCCACTTCCTGTTAACGGAATGGGCTGAAATTTGGACCATATATGTAAACTCAATGACAATGCAATATTATGGTATCTAAGAGATGATCTGATGATGGAGTCGGAAGGTGGCGACAGGATCTCCGCTATTCTTAACGTAGACCCACCGTGTTAGGACTCAATAGTTTTGTTTCGATAAGCAGATAAGGATTTTGCAAAAAAAAGTACAGTCGGCAACAAAAACTTGTCCCAAAAATGTTTTTTTTACTATTATGTAGCCGTGAGATGAAGTAGTAGTCAAAATGAAATATTTTTGCCAAAAGGATAATAATTAAGTATAGTTTACAATTTTGTTTCTGTTTTCCAAAAGATCCTATTATAAAAAATAGATGGATAGAAGCAACGGGTCGAAAAAACTGGTTTCCTACAAAACACAGCCGGATTTGTTTTGTACATTTTCACAAAGATACCTTTACTGGCCAATCAAAATACCGGCGAATAATCAGTACAGCTTATTCGACTATAGATGTAGTGATAATGTTAAATAATGGAAAGGTACCTACATTTATACGTCACAATGAGTGTGTGTGCGTGCGTGCGTGCGTGCGTGTGTGTGTGTGTGTGTGTGTGTGTGTGTTGTGATATTCTTTTAAAATATACATATTCACTATGAAGTTACCTACTCGGTACACTCGGTAGAATGGCGAGCGGGCGCGTGGTAAGACTAGCGCGCGCTTCCTCTCCCGTCGAAGTCTGTCGGCTCGCTGACGCTCTTCCGTTGCGACTTGCGATCGATGACACCACAGATAAGAAACGATTTTGTGTATGTTGTACACATCACTAAAAGACTCGCGTGACGTCAAAGTGCCTACACAAAATGTTACACGCTCGGTTCTCATATAAATCGACGAACTCTTTCCTTCTATCTCGATATAGTTCTGTGGTTGGCACCCAATTCTAGGACGTTCACTAAATGGTCCACATTTGGAGACGGTCTAACCTTAAAATCAAGTACATGGAAACCATTCGAGAGCGTCTTAACATCTGTTCTTGACCTTTGAATAGCCCTAAATCCGGGATAGTTACCACTTTTTATGTCATCACTCTTTATATATCTCGGTATAAAAGCAAAATACTTTATTTGTACAACTCCAAATTTATGGCAAGTAAACAAAAATTTACTTTATATTTCCAGAGTATTAGTGATTTTTGCCTAATCCATATATTACGTTAGGGTGTAATCACATCTATCAGCACCGATCCGCATTTTGTCTATAGAAAATAGCTACTTTGTATGAAGACGCGTACGCATGCGAAAGGAGAATTGATGCGTACGCATTTTTATACAAAGTAGTTATTTTCTATATCTGATTCCACCCTTAGACGCCCCACCGAGAAACCACGCATCTATCCCGCAAATTTTCGCATCTTGCCTTCCCGTGCAATTACACAGAGGCATGCGACACGTTCAACTTAGTGGTAGTTGAAGTCTTTCGATAGTTTCACAAAGTAGCATGTGATTTATCTGCGAAACTAGATTAATTACTATCGGGGCAACTATCCTGGATTTACCCCATCGCTTAATTTTCCAGGTCAGCTTCGGCTTCGGGGTCAACGCTGGCCTCGGGCCGTCATGTATGTCGTATAAAGAAAACAGCACGACCACTACAGTCAAACCATTACACCAAATAAAGTCAAATCCATATTCGTCGAAATTTGTTACAACTATCAGATACTTTGGATGGGTTGTACTGTTCGCCGACGTATGCTTTGCGATAGTCTGTGTAAGCATGCTGGGTGTAGTTTTCAAAGTAAGTGACGTATTTAACACATTGAAGATTTACATTTGTCTGTCGTACGATACGACTTCAATGTGTCTCGAGTCGCCGGATCGGCACCGTTTTTTAATCATCGACTATATTCAATAAGTATGTTGTAAGGTTAACATGTAGGTATGTATTTGTTTGTATGTTGTGACATCTTAGCTCCCAAACAAAAGAACGAAGATTTTTAATAAAATTAGTTTATCTGGGATAGTTCTTATTATAGTACTTTTATTTTGGCGAGAGTTAAGTATATGATTTTTTATGATAAGGATAAGGCACAAGAGCACTCTGGCCACCTGATGGTAAGTGGAATGTGAGACTCAAGACTATAATCATAAGATTGCAATCCTAAGACCCCAAATACTTTGCCAACTCTGAGGACTAACACAGAATGCCTCTATGCTAGTGATTATACCGGTTGTCACATCCCCACACCGGAACATAACAATGCAAAAACTATTGCTCGGCGGGTGGTTAATGGATAAGATGGTGGTAGCGATCCGGACGGACCCTGCTCAGGGTCCTACCACCACTACTACTGTTTTCGCAATGTGTTGTAATGGGTACTTTTGTCGCAAATTTGGCCGATCTACTTCAGAGCGGTGGGTAGGGGAAGCTTCGACGGACAAGTATACCTACTCGTACTTCCTAACGATTTTGTTTTGAAATATTGTCAGAAGGTGTCACAGCATGATATCGAAGTGAGTGCTATCACGCTAGAATACCAGGATACGACACGCCAGGCAAATAAAAACCTTGGTTAACTTGGTTACAGAACAATATTAACTCGTAAATTCATTGTATCATTTGTACGTTGTGAATTAAATTTAAAAAATCCTGTGGCCTTCACGCGCTCCATTTGTAATTATTTAACTTCACGTGTTTGTTTATCCGGCGGTAGGTCACATCTTGCAATTATACTTATCGTAAGATATGAAATTTAAAGCAAGAGATGCATTTAGTTACTTCAATTTTCTTTTTTTCCAGAAACCATCCTATCGGCATGTTACATTATTTATGTTCCTCGCATTTTTCTCCATATTGTTTTCATGCGTTTATGGGATTTTATACGTAGCGGCCTGCGTTAACCTGGGCGGCGCACTTCCTCTTTTTGAACTGTTCTTCTCATTTTTTGATATGTTGAGTAAGTACTCTTGATAATTTGTTGGTGCTAATATTTCTGGGCGGTGACGTCTTTACTACCTATAGTCCATTCACTTAGTGTCGCTACACCCGCTCGCAGTCTGCAGTTATTGAACTAAAACACGAATTTAATTCGATGTAAACTGCCAAATTCACTTACGGGTACACCGATCGCATTCTTTGTTTACGCGGCGGCATCCTTTGACAAGGCGGCACGTGCCAAGGCGACGACACTATGTAAGTGAATGGACTATACTCTAAAATTGTTTTTGTTAAGAACAATACGATAGCATGCCATAAGTAATATGGTAGAGAGCGTCTGAGGGCCTAGTCAAATGCATAACGATAAGTTCGCAATTTTCGAAAATCTACAGAATACGATAATGTAGAAATGACGTAAGATGATGACCAAACACCTGATTAACGGGGGCAAAAATGTACCAGTGCTAGTGATTCATTAAATATCGACTAGTTTATCGACATGGCTTGTACATTTCTTGCAAAAGTAAGTTGTACCTTTATGATCTATATTTGAATGATCAGCTTTCCATGAAGATAAACGGTTCTCAATTCGTCGCAATGCAAAAGAATATTGTTGTACTGAATGAATTGTTATTCTATGTAATTTCAATGGTTGTCAAAATTGACTTGATTTCAGAGTTACCGGTTAGATCCTGGATACCGATTGTTTATAATTGCGATAAGTAGTATAAATAAAATCAGTTTGTACATGATTAAAATGTAGGTATTTCAACTTGGCCATTAGTCATGATAATGATGATTAAAATTGCTTTTATCGATGTCGATAAACTTACTCGATATTTAATGAATCATTAGTACTGGTACATTTTTGCCCCCGTCAATCTGGTGTTTGCTGATGATAGATGGCGCGCTAATTAATATCAACTCCATGCATTTAGAGTCGATAGAAAACAAACGTTATCATCGTTTGCGTGTTGGCTGGGCCCTCAGATCTTTTATATAAAATATAATTATTATAAGACAAGATTAATTACCTTGTGTCATAATAGTTCATTGTGCATCAAGGGACGTAAGAATGTGATAACTAACGAGAGTATGAGTTTTTAATGACTCTACTTTGTGATCCCCTTATACTACCCGTGATACACACAACGTTTTTGTGAATAAATAAAATAAAATTTGCATTCGATTTGCTAAAAGAGATTGTATTTTTTATATTAGTCTTCCACAGACAATGCTTGGGACTGCATTTATTCCTTCTTAGCACCAACTTTGTATTGTATCTTTTTGGGTCATTGGTTGCCGTCGATTTTCCTTTTGACCCAAATGAGAGTAAATCCCTATTTTGTGTAAATATCTCCTACCAATAATATTGTTTTGATTTTCAGTTTGGATCTACTTTTTAATGGTTGTGAAGACCTTCAGAGCGGTATCCTTTGGAGTTTCGATCGTGTAGAACACACAGCGCGAGCGCCGTTATTTCACTGCGGAGCATACTATGTACTTATGTAAAGGCGTCTGTCACTGATGTGATTTAGTGCATGTGCCCCTGCAGAAGTATTTACGCACATTTTGATACGAGGCGTATCAAAATGAACACGTCATTGTAACTCATGGCGTGCTCCGCTGTGGAATACCTGCTCTACAGATGCATCTGGATTTATATTTAAGTAAAACCTTTATCTTGAATTTATCTATTGTTGCGTACGCGGAGATAGATAACTGATAGACATAATTATATTACACCGATAATTTATTAGGAGGATTACGATAACGTCGTTTCTCTCCCATAAAACTTAGTTGGAATTTTATGTTTTATAAATGTTGTAGATATTATGACTCTGTACGTTTTCCTTCGCATGAAGTAAAAGTAACGTACAAACCAAGGTTTTTAAAATAACTACAACATTTGAATAAATAGTTATTTTCGCACTTAATTTAGGTGGTGAGGAACGTTATCACCTGGAGCTAAATTTGTATAGATTTTTTTGACAGCTGTCGCTTTACAATTCTTTTAAGAGCTAGAATTTATTAACTCACTTAACCGTTAGAATTATCGCACAATAAATTTCGAATACTTTCACTCGGTTCACTCGTTTGTAACTACTGTTCGCTGTCCAAGTAATGAATGATCGACACCGCAAACGCTTCGCCTTTTATACTCCCAAATCCCCGAACAGAATGCCTTCTGGAATGCCTGATGTAGAGTGACCCGCCAAGGACGATGTAGAGAATTCGTTGCGGGAAGGTTCTACACATTGCTACCTTGTTTACAATCACCATGTCCTTGGCTCACGGGACTGGAATGTTCTGAGTATTGCCTCTTTTCTATTTTCTAATAGTGTTTTCTCTATCAAACGCTTCTTGAAAGTTATCAGCATCGTCTCTTTCTTATCTTATCATGCTATATCTTTCACTCTTTGTGGAACATACTGAAATGTACTTCAAAAGCCAATAGCAGGTAATGAAGACGCCTAAAAATGGGTTTTCAGATTATGGCGTAGATAATCTGGTAGAGGGCGCCCTGAAACGGACTAAAAACATGTTTCATGCGCCCCAAAAATTACAAAGTTTGTCGATTGTTTTGATAATCTAGTATATAGAAACAATATTTCAGCCTGCTTAAACGCTTCCAAATCACGAAAAACACGATTTAAAATTAGACGCCTTAATCCACCGGCATATGCGAAGTTTTCTTTCATTATTTGCTTGGTTAGTGAGTTCTGTGATTGAAACTTAAACGGGGAATTGGTAAAGTTTACATGTAAGTAATAGATGGATAAAAACCTCCGATACAATGGTGACCTTACGTGTAATGAGTTAATGACTTTGGTTAATATTTGAATACGTACTTATCTACTACGCGGCAGTTGGTAACTATTAAAAAATACATTAATCGGAATATATTTAACTTATAAGTTTGGTGTAGGTTATTCTGGCATGTGCATAAGGGTGTTTTTTTACATGAAAACATGATAAATAAATTAATACAAACCCCTAATATCATGGTCCCAAATGCCAAAATTGAAAAGTGCATGTTCGAAATTATATTGTGTGCCTGTTAAATGCCGCCTTAAAAGGGTTCGCGGCATGTACAAACAGCCACACAATTAACTGCCCATTAAAGACGGAAGTGAGAAAATGTAGAAAGAGATAAATATAGATTTAACATAAGAATCTCATGTGCACGGCCAAGACAGTTTCTCTCTGTTTATCTTCATTGGTCACTCAGCTGTGTGGGCGATTGTATATATTTTCCCTAACTATAAAACCAGACCCTAGTGGACCGCCAGTCAAATATGATGCAGAGGTATCCTGTGATTTTGCGCTCAAGTGATCCACTTAATCTCGGCCGCAACATTTGAAGTACCTACCCAAGGTAATATTGATAACATTTTATAGCAAATTTATTTATTTAAATTTGTATTATTGAGTCGATTTTAATTTATATTAATCTACCTTATATTAAGTCTTTCCAACAATACACAATAGTAACTTACAAATTGTAAAATACCTCATTACCATTTCATTTAACAAATGGTAGGTACAGTCACGAATATTAATTTAGGACCCATCTTAGGTCCAAAGTCAATCTGACATTCTACATCATAAAGTTGAGTTTGTAGTAAGTTACAAATGACTTTGAATCTCTAATGACATTGACGACGTCAAGCTTTTTTTTTTCATGTTAAGGTGAAGGCACACGACCACTCAGGCTCTACAGGCTTTCAATGGGTCCTACATTAACGTTCTCGACTATACCTAAGAAAAGGGTTTGGGTAAATCTCATAATTTGTAAAAGTCGTATTTTTTTTTAAGTGAGCCATACGTAAATATTGTATTCTTATTATGATAGATTTATTTAAAATTAATGTTATTTGAAATAAAATGGTTTGTTTTTTATGGAGTCAAATATGCGTAGAAATAATATAAGTATTTAAAAATGGACATTATCTGTTTGGGCATTTTTGGCTTAGGTAAATATTAATATAGTGTTATTTGCATACATCGTTTAGGAAATCTTGACATTCTCCAAAAGGAGGTGTTTAAAGAAGACTCACATTTTTTATCTTTTTTTTCAATTTCATTACCTAGTTATTACTAACCTGCCTAGTTGCCTACCCTTGTTACCTTTTCTAAAATTTGCAAGTAGTTTACTTATTAACATCACAAAAATTATTCCAATATACCCTTATCAATTTAATTATTATTTCTATAATTCTCATTGCCATAATGTAGGTATCAATTCTCACTAAGGTTTACAGAAAAAAAAAGATCTATTTACTGAGCGTTTTGTTTTTTTTCTCATACTTATACGTTGACCTTTAAGTTTTACCAGTAAAAATCGTCATAGGTATGACTCAATATTTAGTTTTTACCAAAGCAACATTATATGTACCTACGAACTGAAATTTTCATTCAAACAAAAATTATAATGGTTACAGTCAAAAGTACTAAAATCTATACGACCATCACACCAAATATACTGGGTGATTTTGGGGTCATGATCCGGAATGGCCAAAAGTGAATAAGATGGTCATACTGAACGACCTTTCCGATGGGACCAACCACGAAATCGCCAAAAAAAAACAGCTGTTCCATACATTAATTCACAGTTAATGTATGAAACAGCTGTTTTTTTTGGCGATTTCGTGGTGGGTCCTATCGGAAAAGTGGTTTAATATGAGCATCTTATTCACTTTTGGCCATTCCGGATCATGACCCCAAAATCACCATAAACATAGACACATAGTGTCATAAACGCTATCACTGGCATAGACGCTCTTAGATATTTTTGACGACTTGGAAACGTATAATTATGTATTTGATTTGACATTGACTGAACCGATATGGTTGAAAGAGAGAGTATTTAATTTATTTTTTTTTGTTAGTAGAACAACATGTACAATAATAACATGTACTTTGAGATTTTGTTATTTTATACAAGTGATATATTTTATTCAGTTAATATATACTCTTTATTTTGTATACTAAATTGTTTTATTTAATTCCTTTCAATAGTCTAATTACGATATTTTCGGGATAAAAAGTACCGTGTCCTTTTCCGGGACTCAAACTATCTCCATACTAAATTTCAAATAAATCAGTTCCGCAGTTTATCCTTGAAAGCGTAATAAACAGACAGGCAGAGAGACATATTTACTTTAACATTTATAATATTAGTATGGATCCAAGAGAAATTCTAATAGCGATAGACGGCCAAGTACAGTCGAACTCAGAAGAAGCTATACATTTTAGAAACTTATCGTAGCTATTGATATAGTAAATTCAAAACGCTCACTTTCATACGTTACTGCGACAAGGTAATAAAATGTGCAGCTACTTTTGTGTTTGTTTTGATTTCCCTCCCTAAGCAAAAAACAGTATGTCAGATTAAATTGCCAAAGTAAATTCGATCCTCTCGTCTTAGTAAGAAGGTTGTGATTGCAAGAGGAGTTTTATTTGAGTTGCTGCTATTTGACTTAGTTTGGCAGTATTGATACTCTGATTTTACTGTACATAATATTAATATTTTAAGCCTGACAAAATTCTATTGGACCCTATTTCAATACATATCCGTATTGAAATAGGGCCCAATAGAATCTTGTCAGGCTTAAAGTAAGGGCTTATGGTTCAAAAGCTGACCAAGTGATCAGCTGATTCAGAACCTGCTGAAGTTCTTGAAGCTCTGAAGCGTGATCGTTACTTTTTTCGAAAGTTTAGATGCCCTATATCCATTGATGCTCCACCATCGTCACATATTGGAGGCCTGCCAACCAACACATCAATGGATGCATTAACACAATACTGACTATCTTACGGCCATTCCCTATATTCGATCTATCTCTTGTTTTGCCCTACCGGAGATAGAAAAGGCTATCTATCTGTACTTTTTCTGTCCCAATAAACTACAGATAGATAGGCTAACCTATCTGTAGCTCTGATCTATCGGTGGGAGGACCGATAGCCTTACGCAGATAGCTGCTTGTATGAAAATGACAGTTTGTGCGTCCCAATAACAACAGATAGCCTATCTTTGGCCTGTCTGACACTGACATTGGTTACTTCAAGTAATCATTGTCGCGATCCTAGGATTTCGGAGGATAGAAGCAAGATAGCAGAAGCTTCATTTATGTTTTAATACGGAATTTTATTATTAGCTAGTTCCAAATAGGAAAGTAATGTCGGACTCGAGCTTTTTTAGTTCGAGTTCTAGTGGTATTTGAAGAAATGGAGATACTGAGCGATTGGTAAACTGAAGACAACAATCATACTGTAAGGAGCGTGTGAATAACATGGAAAAATACAGTGATTATGAATTTATACACAGATTCAGTTGAGACAAGTCTGTGCATGTGAATTATATCTATTTCTGAAAGGAACTACACAACGGTGAGTCTTTACAAAATATCTAAGGTTATAATGTAAGGTTTTTAATTTACCCTACTCATTGCTTTCTACGATAAGTAAATCGTTTGGTAAACGTTGGCTGAGTGGTACAGTGGGCCAGCAACGCCACGCTTTCCTGTCCTTACCAACTCTCTTACATACTAATGCATGATTACTGCTGCTACATCTCGTGCTGTTTCGTATTTTGCATGAACAATTTTCATAATGTCGCCCAAATGAATAACAAACAGTTTGATGCCGTACATTATATCCATTGAAAAGCAAAACTCTGCAAGTCATATTAACTTCTTGTAAATAAATAAACTGACCTATTACTTATACCTTATCCTTTTTTAGAAACCACGGTACTTCACCGCTACGCCAGCTACTTCTAAAATAGCGCTTTTACGCGTTAGGGACCATGTTGGTCGCTGCAGCGGACTACGAGTATGTAGGGGTGACAAAATCTCCAGCAGCACGTATAGTGCGTGCGTGCGTGTGGACGTGTAGTGGAAGTATAGCCAGATTGTACTCAAAGTAAGTATTCATTCACGACCAATACACAGGCAGATTTTTATAGAATTGCCGTATTTCCCAGGAAATCGGGCACAATCGATGGTCTGTATCCTCATGCAATCACCAAGTACCTAAGTTCCCACAAAAATGAGGTTTTATTGGTTGTTATTTCCTATTACAACTGATACAATGTACTTACCAAATATTCAACCATTGGTGATGAATTTACGAATAGAAAATCGGTCTTTTCCCTACGCACAACTGAAATTCATCAATCTTGTGGCTCGATGGCCAGGATCACCCCACGATGCCACAATATTTAATAACTCCGAGTTAAGAGGTGCTTTTTTACCCTAGGCATTTATTTGGCATTTATTTTTTAACGCCAAATATAATGTCTATCACCCGCGACAGTCAACTGCTCGACTTGGGCACCTCCCAATGCACGTTTGCACTCCACTCAGCCCGAACTTTGGTTGGTCTCCGCCGGTCGCTGTCACCCTGCGTATATCGTCGGCAAACAAAGTCTTGGGCATGTATGTATGTTCAAAGATGGATGACACCTTTGTTTATGGCAAGAAGTTGGCACACAGCACTCAGGCTACCCGATGTAAGTGGAATCTTAGATCCATAGACATTTGAATTTTCAAGACAATAATCTCGAGACTGCAATCCTAAGACCTCAGATGCGTTGCCAACCCTGAGAACTAAGATGGAATGCCTCTATGTTAGTAATTTCACCGGTTGTCTGATCCCCAAACCTGAACACAACAATGCGGATCCTGCATAATAAACAGGGGCTACCAATGTGCCTTTACTTTTACTAAATGACGAGTAATCGACCCGCGAGACTTGGTCTGTGTTAGCCATCCTATCCTGTCAGAAGCCTTCATGTGTGTCTGTACTGAAACTGTCTAAAGTTCAAACAAACATGAACAATACTTATTATTTATTCAGGCGTATGCAGAGCAGTTCTTTATTAAAAATATTTTTTTAGCTCAAAGTGAAAACGGTGTTTTTGGAAATCGCTATTTACTTGGTGCGTGAGCGTGTACCGATGCAAGTCATATTTACTAGTTCCATTGCTAAACCCACGATCTCCTAATGAGATGAACTGTAACCGAGCGCACATTAAAACCAATATCGAAATAATAACATAGTAGGTGTAGTGCAACGCATTTTACTAACTAGGTACAATTTGTGTTTTACAGATGTTTTGGAGTATGGAAAAGGCCTCCAAAAAATAAGACCGTGTTGAAAACATAGGCTGTAATTGTGGCAACATCTGCAGGTAAAGGAGTTTGCAGGACGTGGAACCCGAAATTGAAGTATCTGAATCTAATGCCGATCTGATACACTCTTCGGAGCATCAATCAAATCAATATTTTTAACGCCAGTTGTTGATTGACAATTACTTCATAATTCACGAAGTCAAAATGTGTCCAATCTCCATTGAAGCGCTAGTAACTATAGGTGGATGTGGCTGCTGACTTGCTAAACGAGAAAAAATCCGTAGTATGTGCAATCTTAAGGGTCTTAATTATTAACGAAAGCGAATCGAATTTAGAAACCACCTTTAGGCTTAGGATGACACTGAGTGTTTTAGCTTTTTGTCTCATCCCAATCATTGTTTGAATATTTTATCATCAAGAATTGGTGGTTTATGTAATTAATAAGAATATGTATTTTTTTTTATATCAACTTACTTTTGTAATTGTTAAAATAAATTGTGTTCACTGCATTATGACTCGACATGTTTTATTTTATTTAACGGACGGATCGAAAGGAAAGTGAAATCAAAATCTTAGCTCCATCGACACCTTCGTTATCAAATTCCATTTTAGGTTTAGGTGTAGGGAACACTATCAGGATGAGTAGATACATTATTAGTAGGAGTATGTAAAGCAGTCAGTAGGACACCTGAGACAAGTTTCCGTATTGATAGTAATACAGAGGCTCTATTTTAAACTATGTACAAACCCATCTTGCTTCGGAGTCGTGATTATATTAATGACGCCGAAACCAAAGTAGAATAAAATGTTCGCTCGATTTTAGTGGGCTGTCGTGTTTGCATTTTTTGCTCTGTCAACGTCGACCTACCTCAGCTTACGGGTTCTTAGGTTTTCTGTTTATGTTGTACAGACCTTATAGTTTACGGAACGCTCGGTGGGTTTATCCTCGTCGCACTTGATCGATTTTTAGTCAATCCAAGCCGAACTTTCTCAACCTTAACAATTAGAATCTTAAACTGAATCCAAACTTACACCCAAAAAACCGAGTCTTGCCGTTTTTTAGTCCACAGGGAACATACACATATCGATTTTATATAAGAAAATAGAATTACTCAAAGACCGCTAAAACAGTATCGATTATGCAACGTAGGTACCGTTTGCCAACCAATTATTTGGCTACGAAGATTGATAAAGTTTAATAATGTATTGTGGTGCTAACAACAAGTATTTTGCTTCGTCATAGTCATCATCAAATGTCTGTTCGATCATTTCCCGTGTACCACATATCCCTACCAGGCTATCTCCACTGGGGGAGAACCCTAAAACTTCAAATGACATTAAAAAAATATATAATTCCGAATATATTATAAGTATGACGCCAAATTATCAAAATCTCGGATTTTAATTACCGAGTATTTAATCATGAAAACTAGTTTTTCGAATATTATTATTTATTTAATGAACAATCATGAATTTATATTTCTCCGAAATGTATAATTCCGATTTCCATGATTCTTAATATTCGTAATCCAGATCATCATCATCAGCCTACAGCAGTCCACTGCTGAACATAGGCCTCTAACATGGCTCGCCAGCTGGCTCGATCCTGGGCCTCCCTCATCCAACCGCTCTCAGCAAACATCCTCACGTCGTCGTCCATCTAGCTGGGCGCCTACCTACACAACTCTTGCCTATCCCATGCGTGGTCTCCACTCCAAAACCAATAAGCCAGATCGGTAATATGAAAATTCAAAATCATGCAATAAACAGTTATTTGATTCGAACGTCGCGAGGAAGAGCGTTAGGTTGAGTTATGAAATATTTCGAGATTATGTAGTGTACCCTCCACTGATATTATTGGTATTATTACATACAAGAGGGGCCTTTCTTTTTCACCTATACGATTATTTCAATCCCGGAGATCCTCGAAAGCATATCTTATTCGAATGGGGGCCTTTCAGTCTTGTTCGTAGGTGCTTTGCCTTGCAATAGGTAGAGAAAAGCTAATTTTTGATCTTTGTTGTTTATCTACTGTCTATTGTACAGTCATCATCTCCTTACCGAGACCTAATAACAGGGTCTTCTAACAATGAAAAACATTTAATTTCTACAGTTAAAAATATATTAAACATTTTCAATACACAATTAATACTGTAGTTACATCTATACAAAACTAGTCATGTCCTAATACTTATTCTATTACCAATTTTTAATTTAAAAATAAAACCATTTCTGCACCAAGTAAACACTTGAGATCTTGTGTGTGTTGATCACCGACTTGATATGCAAATATAATTTCAATCTATTAGTTTTCTGGCATTAGTGCAGATTTACATACAGGCATACACATTGCGACACTCTTAAACCTCCGCGACTCCGACTCCGTCCGATCAGAAGTTTTTTATCGCTATTCTTGAACAGCGGGTATTATTTTGGATAAGTATGTCCAGTAAAATCCTTGAAGAACACTTGAGATAAATACATACATACATACATAGAAACATACATAGGGTATCAAAATCATTACCCTTCCTTTGCTTCGCGGTAGTCGGGTAAAAAGTATCTTAATATGTCCAACTCCATAAAACGTACGTGCCAATTTTTAAGAAATGTATTAAATCCCATTGGCCGTGAAAATGGAAGAAACAACACACATTTCCGCAATAAGTAATTTAGTTTTTGTCCGAGACTTCGTCCGCTAGTAGTAATAGAAGAAGTCGTTTACCGCCTTTCCTTTGGGGAACTGTATAATTTTCCGGAATTAAAATGCGCAATTACAGACTATAACCTATCTCTGTGCCAAATTTCCTTCAGCCGTTCTGGCGTGATTGAGTAACAAGCATTCATTCAATTTTTCATACATATTTATGCCATTACTAGCCTTTGCCTGCGACTCCGTCTGCGTAGAAGTCGTTTATCGTTATTCCTTCAGGAACCGTCCATTCATCGGTTTAAAAATACACTATGTCTTCCCCGGCAGTTAAAGTATCTCCATAGCTATCAAAATCGGTTCAGTGGTTTATCCGTGAAAGCGTGACAAACAGACAAACATACAGACAGATTCTCATTTATAATATTAGTATAGATGTAGGAATAAACTATATATTATGACTAGTGTGATACTGTGACGGTGAGAACTTCTAGCTTTTGCCGGCGACTCCGTCCGCGCTGAAGTCGTTTACTGCTGTTGTTCCCTCAGGAGCTGTCTAATTAGCCGGAGTAAAAAAGTTAAGCCTTTCTTCGGGCTTAAACATCTCTGTCTGTACCAAATTCCACGTCGATCGGTTACAGAGCAGAGGCGTTGGACCGTGAAGGCGGAAGATACAAACCAACAAAACGTTTCTAGCACTAGGAAACATGGGACAATCATTTTGCCGTAAAAAACCCGATCTCTGTTCATAATATTAGTTTATTAAATACATTTTTTTGCATGTATATAATATTGTGGAGTTCCGATTTTTTTTCGTCCCATCATCATTCCACGCAAACTTTTCTATGGTACCATATTTGTAGTCTATTTTATCTGCCATAATTATTTTAAGACAACCTGTTTAAGCCATAATTTCAGTATCGCAAGGCATAACGTATTTTTTTAAAGAACTGTTAATTTTTCACGTTTTTAGAATATCAACCTCACACGCAAAATATTTAAAAAAGTATGAAAAATTTACGCTTTCAGCTATATAAAACTTCCACAAACAAGGGGCTCCTCATATTTGAAGGATAACGTATCCAACAAAACAATAATCTTGAAATCGGTTCACAAAGTTATAGTTGTCATGAGTAAGTTTTAAGTAAATGGTGACCTCTCCGACCTTTTGCAAGTACATCGCACATTGCATTGCTAAAGGTTAAGGAAATTGCCATTTGTAAAAACATACTTAGGTATATATTATATTTAAATATGCATCTATTTCCAGTTGTAGTTTCCTTTTTTTCAATGCTGTTAGTTCCTGTTCCTGTTTTATTTCAGATTTGCAGTTCTCGGTCAAAGCTTTATTTCGTTCTATCATGGACTTTTACATCATCCGATAAAGTTTTCCGCTTCAGTTTTCCTAAAACAGAAAGTTCCATGTATACAATCTCACGATTAACTTTTCATTCTTTTTTGTCTTCTAAATTTCCTAAAGGTAAACACACTTTCTTCTTATAAATAGTTAAATCTGTTAAGTAAATTTGCCAAGTGAGCGTAAACATAAACTTATATACAGACAGCCCACGCCGTTGGGCATTTATGTATGCAGAAGTCTTTTATTGCATCCCTCGGAAATTGTACAATTTTCTCAGATACAATAATATATGTCCTTCCCCAGAATATTATTTATCGCCTTACGTTTATAGTATAATTCGTAGTATCATCGTGTATTATATCTATCTATATTCAACCTTTACAGGCGTAATGTCACTTTTGTAAAGTTTATTTCACAGGACTTCATTTGTGAAACGATTTGTGCAAGGAGTTTACATACTTACATACATATACACTTACATACATTATACAGGATTTGGGTAAAGTATGGACGTAGATATTTATACGACAGAAAGAGGATACTGTTAACCTAGTTGTTAGTGATCCAGTTTACGCTGCGAGGCGTCCAGGGCACGAGCCACGGTCCAGCATAATATTACAACATTAGGTATATATTAGCAGGGTTGCGATTACTGGTTACCTTTATCAAGATAAGATATTTAAACAAAAAGATGTGCCAAGTATCAAAAAAGCAGTTAAAACCTCCCATATGCGGGCACAAATGCTTTCAGATTTAAATGTTAAATTAAACGTCGCCAACTCCTCCACGGTTTCTATGTCCTCTCCGCCTCGACCACAGTGTCGCCTCCAAACTGGACACTATAGGCGTCATAAATCACACCTAAAATATTGGCAACCTGGTCCAGCGCATCGTCTGGTGGGATGAAGTCAGGCTTGCCACCTCCTGTCTGAAAATTAGTCAAAAATAAAAAACCCGCATAATGCATAGTTTAGTAATAAAAAGCCTTCAAACAATCGTAAACAATATTCTGGAGAGCATAAAACATGCGGCATCCAACAATCCACGCAGTAAAGAATTATCGGGAATAAAAAGTATCCTATACCCTTCCCTGGTAGGTACTTTAGTTATCTCCATACCAAATTTCATCGAAATCGGCTCAACAGTTTAGCCGTGAAAGCGTATCAAACAAACAGACGTCAGAAAGACAGACAGAATTTCTTTCACATTTATTAACATTAGTATGGGTATTCACGACTAAATGACATAAAAAGCCAGCATTCCTACAGGTAAGAATTCGTTTGAATTTTATCCACTTTTCCCAGAGGCTGGCAAAAGCGAATTTGCATACAGAAACTGTACACGATATACAGCAATTGCAAAGATCTAAAACATGTAAAAAAAACAATACCTACAATACAATTATGGTAATTCGCTTTTAGGTCAACCGTTTACATAAACTGTCTAAATTTCAGATCTGTAAATCATTTTACGTATGCGGAAACGCAGATTGACGGACGGACGGACGGACGGACGGAGAAGCAGAAAGATGGAGAGTGTGAAAAATAGGTTTTGTCTGTGCCCAAACAGAACCTTAAAAAATGTTTACAATCAGTGCACGACACGACGCAGTTAGCCTAGGTGGACGTGACCATGCCTACGAAGCCAGCCGACCCGGGTTCGATTCCCAGGAATCGGACAAATAAAAGGCAACTTTTGTGTACTGCGCACAAGTTTTTTTCCGAAATATGGATGTTTTCTATGTATACATATAAGTACTACCGACGACTGCGACTCCGTCCGCGCAGAAGTAACCTATCGCTATTCCCTCAGGAACCATTAATTTTTTCAGGATAAAAGATACCCTACGTCTTTGACTCAAACTAATTCGATACCAAATTTCATCTAAATCGGTTCAGCTGTTTATCCGTGAAAGCGTCACAAACGGACAAATATACATACAGACAGACAGACATACAGAGTTACTTTCAAAATTATAATATTACTAGCCGTTTCCCGCGACTCCGTTCGCATAGAACTCGTTTATCGGTATTCCCTCAGGAACCGTCAAATTTTTCATGATAAAAAGTACCCTATTTCATTCCCCAGGACTTAAACTATCTTCATACGAAATTTCATCTAAATCGATGGTGCGGTATATCCGTGAAAGCAGAACAAACAGACAGACAGACAGACAGACAGATAAAGGGTTACTTTTACATATTTTATGATATTAGTATTTAGTGGTGGTAGGACCCTGTGGGGGGTCCGTTCCGATCGCTATACCACCATCTTAATTAAGCAACAATGTTCACATTGTTGTGTTCCGGTGTGGGGATAAGACAACCGGTGAAATTACTAGCATAGAGGGATTCCACCTTAGTCCTCAGGATTGACAACGCATTTAAAGTCTTAAGATTATATAGACTTGTGAATTCAAATATCTATGGGTCTCAGATTGCACTTAACATGGTGGCCTGAGTGTACGTGTGCCTTCTCCTTATCATAAAAAAAAAGTATTCTTTATTTCTCTATAGATTTTGACGTTGTCTGATATTTTATGTTATACTACCTATTTATACGTCAATATTTATACGTTTGTTCGTTTATCCATTTCGATGAATTTGCGCCGGTTAAATTATTAAAATTACATACCTTTAAGGTTATTATTCATATTCATTTTCTTATTTCTTTTTGGGCCAGTTTTTTTCCATTTCTCCCTTTTAAGCAGTAATTGTTCGGCTTTCCTTGGGCTACTGGCTATCACGGCGTTAAATTGCTCTTATAGTAGCCCAAGTTGCTTCTTTCAGCTGATTGTTCACGGCGTTTGTAGCCTTGCTAAACACAGTGGTGGTGCTTCCACTAATGTTACAAGGTGCAACCTCTTCCTTGGTCCGAAGGATGCCTACAAAAATAGCAATAAGACAAAAAGCGTTAATAACGTGAATCTTTGTGAAAATTATAAGTTTGTTTGTTCCGCCTTCACGATCCAACAACTACAACCGAATGAAGTGAAATTTGGTACAGATATATATGTTTTAACCTAAAGAGGGGGCAAAGGCCACTTTTTATTCCGGGTATCTGGACAAATCCTGAGGGAACAGCGATAAGAGTCTTCAATGCGGACATAGTTGCGAGCAACAGTTACAAGAGTCTTCCAACGTGACAGCTGTTTGTATTATCTGCACTAATGGCAGAACCTACTGGACGGCTTGTTACGTGGTTTTACATCATTGAGATCATTTCTTGACCAAGGTTTAGAACACTTAAATATTCCTATGAAAAAAATCGGAGTGGGTACCTCGTTAGAGATAATTTTGTATAATATTAGAAATACACAACATGTAATACTTACCGTACTCATTTCAATAAATATTTAAGGTATCTTCTTCACTTCTTGGATATTTATTGAAAATTTCTTATGTTTCTTTATTGACGGAATAAAATTCTTCTGACATTGTCAATAAAATTATTGTGACATTGTCAATATCAGTTGTAAAGACGTTAATTTATAACAACACGATTTTAATTGAAGCCAAAATTTTTATTGATCTGGTTCGACATATAAAATATAATTACATTATTTTTCATTGCGATTTAAGCTTAACGTGACATTCCTTCATCGCAATTTAAAACATTTCAACTTGCAGTAATAAAATAAAGGCAAAACTTCTGTTGGCCCTCCCTGAGGGTCTGCGTAAAATGCAACGCAAGGGAGGGCTCGGATAGGCGGCCTATCTACTCTTTGTTGTAGATAGACAGCTCTTATCTGCTTTATTGGGACGCAATCAAAAGATAGATAAGTAGGTACTGGCGACCGGAGATAACCCCTTATCTGTAACTAGAGGTTTGATATTGGGTTCGGCCGTTATTTGGCAAGGCGTTTCTAGCAGTGTACGTCTGGGTAAAATGATGATGCCCTCTACCTCTAACTATAGCCATTCCTGACAAAATTGAAAGAAAGGACTTCAGTAATAAAAACCTACAATTTAGATTTTTGTTTTTTTTTCCCAAATCGGCTGTTTGGAGTGAAATTGGCAACATGATCCAATTTTTACCCAAAAAAATATGCACAAAACTGCTGCATAATAATGATGGTTACCACTTCAGAATGTTCCATGTCTAGGGGTTGCCACTTGAAACATTTTTCATAGTATTTACTCGCACCTAAACGCAACTAAACGTTATTTATGATTCTAACCTGTGGTTTTACGGGTCTCTGTCAAAATTTGGTTCAAATTGTTATTCTGATATTTCTGATCGCTATATCGTAGGTGTTGTAGATATCCTTTAATAATTTGTCCAATGGTTATAATAAAATAAACTACTTACATGGGAAACATGTTGTATGCTATCTATATGATAGGCATGGCAAAATCATGGAAATGTAAAGTGCATGTAAATATGTGAAGTTTTTGGATGAGTCAAATTATCTAGTCCGGCGGCAGCAGCGGCCTAAAAATGGCTTTGTTCTCATTTATTCCAGGACTCACTAGATGTTGTTGTTGTACAAGATCGCTTAAGATGGCTGCGTTGTTTATAATATTTCTGAGTATGGTAAGTTCCTTTTCATTATCATTATTAGATACATACATACCTTCACGCCTGTCTCCCAATGGGGTAGGCAGAGACCATGGAACGCCAGCTGCACCGGTCTAAACATACAACTTTCGCTTCTTCTACATTCATCAATCTCTTCATGCACATACGACTATTTCGGGTGCTTTGATTTGGCCCTTATTCAGTACATCGCGAATCAGATCAGTGTATGTGCGTCTGTGGCGTCCCCTACCGACATCTCCGCTCATTTTCACTTGCCATGCCTTTTTCGTAACTCTTCTTTCATCCATCCTCTCTTAATTACTATTCAATCTTCGTCACTACATCTTCTTTCAATTCAAATCGTCATTATTCTTCTGTAATAAGCTAAAGACAGCTTCACATGAACTCCCAGAATTATCACAGTTCTTCTGTTCATTTTGCATCGTAGATGCAAATAATCCCAATAAGTGTTAGAAAACAATAAGCATTTGCTTTTGATCGTCAAAAAACAGAAAAAAAATCTGTAAATTTTGAGGCTTTTGAAGACAACAGGTAAATTGTAATGGTTCATCCCAATTCAAGGGAAGTATAAAGTGATCCGGGTTTCTTATAGCTATTGATAAAAAGTAGCATCTAAATAAAAGAGGATAGCGAACGATTTCTGGCAGAGAATGGATACCAATGTAAGATACAATAGGCCTGGATCAATTGCAATCTAACAATATTCATCCAAGGAGTGTCATAGGCTTCATTAGAAATTTCTCAGTGCTCGCTCATGTTACAGAGGTAATTGGGTTTTCAAAGTTTTTTATTAGTCTTGTTCCTTTTGTGATGGCATGGAAAAGGCAAACGAGTACACACGCCACAAGGGCCCTGTTTTATACCTACGAGTAAAGCTACAAATTACAAATTAAAAGCTGGAGTCACTTTCTAATTCCTTTTGCTAGAAAGAGACTTCCTCTTGTAATTTGTAGCCTTATAAAACAGGGGGGTCGTTCTCTTAACACAGCGCTTCGTCGACCAAGATGTAATGCCCCCATGCTCGTAATTTCACCGGTTGTCTTATCTCCACACCGGAATACAATAATGTAAACACTGCTTTTTGCAGGATAAGATGTAGCGATCCAGCCAGACCTTGCACAGACAGCAGCAGAAGTAGCTACGCAACCGAAGAGCTCAAAATGATCTGCACACGACTCTATTGTCATGAGAATACCAGCTTGTCTTTTTGGATCGCATCCAACGGAGAGCGACTCGAATTGTGGCCAGCGTAATTCTGATTGGCTAGACTCTTTAGCGTTGCGTAGAAATGTAGCCTCACTTTACATTCTCTATCACTTGTATAACGGGGAGTGCTCCGAGGGTTCGGATTAATTCCTGCCACATCCTTGCGCCTTCGTCCTACGCGACAGAATTTCCACCACCATCATTTAGATGGTTGGCAGTCTGCAACTGTGCGTTTTACTCGGAATTTCCTGCCACGCACAACTAAACTGTGGGATGTTCTGTCACTTGAGGTATTTCCGGACCAATACGACCTTCAAAACTTCAAGAAAAGAGCGTACTCTCATTTGAAAGGCCGGCAACGCACCTGTAACTCCTCTGGTGCTGCAGGTGCCTATGGGTGACGGTATTCGCGTACCATCAGGCGATCCGTCTGCTCGTTTGCCTCCTATTCCATAATAAAAAGAATACGTCGTGTCTAGATGACTTTGAGCATGTTATTCTGCTTAGGTATTTGTGATGCTGACTGCACAACGTCCTTCCGCAACTAAGAACTAAAACTATTCCAGATAGCTGGCTGCTACGCAGCGTCCATGTGCCTGCATCCTTCTTGCAAAGATATGTTCTCTCCAAACCGCAAAGGGATCGTGGATACGCTAAATATAATCAAATGGATTTTCTTCACGCTCACAGTAATACTCCTCATAAGCTGTTTTACTCTCTTCTTGGCTATATATTTGGTAAGTCTTTGTTTATTCATTACTTATATTTCCCTAGTAGCAAAGAGAAGGGTGTTCAAAGTTTTAACGTTTGTATCCGTGAATCGGTTTGTGGCATCGTAGCTCCAAAATTAATTAACTGATTTGTTTTTTTTATTTAAACCCCGTGTGGTTGCCGTGTAAGAATAGTGCCACTCCATGTCTTCTCGCGATGTACTCATAGTAAGAGGCGACTACGGGAATAAGGGCTGTAGTACTGTTAGGCGATGGGCTTGTAACCTGTCACTATATACTAGTACCCATTCTTGGCCTGATTGTGCAAGATGTGGTTACAGAATTACTCTGTCTACCCCACTCTGGGGGGAATGAAGGCGTGATGTTATGTATGTCTGTAAAGTTAAACAGGGATGCTTCATAGCAGCTACAAACTAAAAGTCGGACTCGAAATTATAACATGTCCTGATAATGGCGAATAAACACACAAAAAACTGAGAGCCAACTAAGAAAATACTTATGATATTAGCAGAGCCCGGAATTTTCGTAGCAATTTTTTTGTGTCATAGGGACTTCTCGTTTATCGACTTCCGATATACATAATTTTATCGATACATTATAGAACACAACAAAACATATCAATGAAAATTAAAAGTAAAGGTAAACAACAGGCGGTCTTATCGTCAAAGAGCGATCTCTTTTATATAACTTTTGAGTGGCTGAAAATGTTAAATAGAGATTTGCAATGAAAAGTTAATAGTTAACAATTCTACATTTAATCAGTTCAGTTCAGTGTTTTAACATTTATCAATTTCATGCTCAAAGTCAGTTTTAGTGCTAACAAGTGTTCCATCATTATTTTATCTATAAAAGAAATAGATAGTCATAATTTTATCTTGTCTCGAAGAGAACGCTCATTCGCGATAAGTATGCATGTTGTTTACTTTTACTCGTAATCATATTTAAAAAAATGTATTCTGTATTTATCGATATACACATGTATATCGGAAGTCGATAAACGAGAAGTCCCTATGACAGCTCAAAAGTGCTACGAAAATTTAATCTCTGCTTTGCCTAAAGGTTAACTGGTAGAGAATGCCTTACGGCATTAAGTTCGCCTTTTGCATATTAAGTGTATTCTTTTTTTGTGCAATAAAGATTAAATAAATAAATAAATAAATAAAATTCCGGGCTCTGGATATTAGTTAGAGAGCGTCAGTTGCCTAGTGGCGTAGAGGGTCAACTCGCGATCGTAAGTTCGAACCCCCGCGGTCACCATATATACCAATGAGCTTTTCTTACTTAAGTACATTACCCGATGCTCTTACTGTGAAGGAAAAATATCGTGAGGAAACCTGCATATTCTAACAGCTGATTAAGTAAGACAGTAGTGGCACAAAAGATCCTAAAGGGGTCGAAGTGTACTCGAGAGGGCCCATCTGTAAGATACCTAAGGTATGATATTACATAGTTATTTTGAACCAAAGATAACATCAGCAAGTTCTTTAGCGATTCAACTAACATCTTAGTTGATGTGTCAATTGTCTCGTTAGGCTCGTATGGAATCAACACGCTTGTTCACATCAACGACAGTGTTGTTAATAGTGAACATTGTTTTCTTTTCAATGAACTATACGCGGTTCATTTTAATTTAACTACAAAAGTAGCTTTATTAATAAAAGCACTGGAGTAATGATGCCACAGATACACAGACACACGATACCTACCATATAATAAGAGCTTAAGGCATAAAAGGAGCCTTAAATCGAAAGCGTCAGATCTATACCCGTCTCGAAAATTTCATTATGAATGTTCAATAACTTAAAAAAGGAAACAGTATAGAGTACAGTTCTTACTAAAACTAGCTGTACACACCAAGGTGTTGTCAACTCTTGTAAACTGGACGCCATGGTCGTAGATTATACATAACATTATATGTAGAGTTGGGATGTTTGGTGGCAATTTTGAACAGAGTGCAGTGGAGTCGTTATTTATTATAGATACTTTTATGATTGAATGAATGCATGAATGAATGATTTATAACAATTAAACAAAAAAGTACTTTGTTTAAATTGTCATGGAATTTGAAATTTATGGTAATAGTGGAGGATATTAAATATAAAAAAACATAACAATATGTTTTTTGAAACTTTTAAAAAACATGGTTTTCTTACAATTCAAACTATGCCTGAAGCCAAAAAATACGTTACCTAATGTTAGTTTCATTTAACAATACATTTTTAAAACTCCTTTAAATATTAATAGCTACCCTACCTACCACTTATCTTACAAAAAAATAACAAGTAACATTACTTTTTATAAACAAAGACATTGATTATCCTAAACACCTAAAGTGAGGTATTAGTACAGAATAGATAATATTACAAGTAGTAAACCACAACCATCTATTTATGATGTTGAACAATTAGCAATTGGAATAAAAGTTTCAAAATCTTGCATGTTATCTTCATGTGATGTTAAACGGTTGTCAAGATTATAAAATGCATATACTGTGGCAATCCGTTCCATATTTTCTGGAGTAAAGCGATTTCTTAACTTGTTAAATAACCATTTACGTGTCGAGAATGATCGCTCAACATCCACAGATGTTAATGTAGCATGCTTTAGAATCTGAGCATGATTTCCAAAATCTACCATATCTCCAACTTCGTAAAAGTCTGGACTTCTATTTAATACATATTCCAGCTTATTTCGCACAGTCTCAGTTCCGTGCGAGTTCAGTGTACTTATTACAATATCTATTATTAGGAAACTTTCATCTATTGAAATATTTGTACATTCTAATTGTTTTATTGAGTCTGGTATAATTTCGTAGCAATCTTGTATAAACTTTAACTTATTTTTCAAATTTTTATTTCCAAATAATGCTTGAACTTTTCTGATAGCAATAGCATCGCTACTATTTAACTGCATTACAACTTTATATCTTCAAAGTAGGTAGCGTAATAAAAACTAGCTTGTAACCAGGTGCCCCATCTAGTGATTACCGGTTCTGGAGGCAATGGTATATTAGGAGCATATTCTTTAAAAAGTCGGACGCGGTGGGGCGATTTCAAAAATATTTACTAAACTGTGTTCAGATCGAATTTGCTCCGCGACTCTATGAAGACCATGAGCTAAACAAGTAACGTGTTTAACATTGGTGTATGTCTTCTTTAAGATCTTACCAGCGGCAAGCATGTACGCAGCACTGTCTGTGCAGAATATCAAAAATTTATTAATATTTTCAGTGTAGTTCTCTTCCCATAAAAACCTTAAGCTTTCGTCAACCACAGATGCAATTGTATTAGCATTTACTAGAGTCACAACTTTACATGCTAACAAATACGGTCTTTGCAATGTATCTTCTAAAGATTTAACAATAACGTTTACGACACAATTGCCAACAGTGTCAACTGTTTCGTCTACAGTGAGCCATATATTACTATCGGAAACTGCAAGTCTTATTTAATCCATTATTGCCATGTAAATTTTTAACAAATGGTTTTTTTTCAAAATACTTTGCTCCGGTAGCTTTTTATAATTTGTGCATTTACAACAAAGGTACTTTTCAAAAAATTTTCGAAACTCCGGATGATTTACCCTATTCCAAGGAATATTACACGCAATGAGAAATATGCACAAGTCATAAACAAATTCATGTTGGTCGCCACAGTTCATTCGGTGTTACTGTTGATGTGTTTAGGAACGTTATATTTTTTCATCTGCGTTAGACTTACTGCACAAGCTGAACAATTTATAGTATTGCTTTCTTCGCTACATACAAGTTCTTCATATGGTTCTATCCATCGCAGAATTGTTCTAACTTGTCGAAAATTCATTTTATTTATTGTTTCGTAAATTATGTTTGCTTCCGAAAATTAATGAGACTACTATATGTGCGAATTATCAAGATTGACAATATAAAAATGTCATAGTGATTGACTTTATTTGAAGAGAATTCTAGTCAACCCAAAAAGGTGTAATACCTATTTGATGAAATCAGCAGGTGATTGGTAGCTTAAGAAAGTGAAAAACTTAATTCGAGTCGAATTATTTCATGGAAATAGTTTACGTAACATTTTACATAAGTTAAGACTTTACCATTCAGTCATTCATTCAATTTTAAAAAGTAATTAATGACGACTCCACTGCGTTACTTGTCCAAAAATGCCACGAGAATCCTAACCCTAATTATATGCAACAGTGTGCGACCATGATATTTTAGCTTATAGAACTGCCTCTTTTTGGCACATTGAATCCCAATAAGACTGTGCATATCAGCTATCTGTAGGTTGCCATTTATTTTATCGCTCTTTTTATGCCTTAAGTTCTTATTCTGTGATACTACACGATACTCAGAATCAAATGTTAACGTAATAAGTGTAATAACAGAAATCTTCCCTCATTTTTTGCCGGCGGTTAAAAACGCTATAGTAATGATTGATATGTTTTTAGCAAGAGCTTCCACATCGAAGTATACCAGCAGATGCGTACGTGGTGATCAGTGTCGTTTGGTCAGTGATGGCGTTTCTGTTTGCGGTGGTCGAAGCGATTCACTATACAAAGGGTGAACTGAAGTGCAAGAACCCAAGTGATTTTATTGCTGCGTTCTTGTTTATTCCATGTTAGTATCATACTTGTACATATTTAAGGCCTGTTTCATAATGTAAAGTTATATCTCTGATATTTTTATTCATGTCGGATGGGTATTATTTGTAGATTGTGAAACAGCCTCTTAGGTTCAGTCAGTAGACGTTTTTCTTACTGTGTAGTCAATGCAATCTAGTCCTTACCCAGTTTTGCTGTCTATTTGTCCATATAATATCAGTATAACTGTCAGTTTATTCAGTATTCTAAGGAATGCTTAAATAAATAAATGCTCAAGTCTTTCAGCAACATAATGCAGTAGATTTCGGGAAAAAAACATGCACTCCGAAAAATTGTAGCTAACCAAGAGAGATGTTCTTTTAGTTGTTAAAAAAAATATACAATGATATTAGTTAAAACCAAGCAAAGCTGGTAGTAACAACAGCGAGATCTTTCATGATACAACTAACATTTTAGTTGATGTATCTAACGTCTCGTTAGGCTGCGTTGCCACCAGAGCTATGCGAGGTACGAGTAGAGGAGCGGCGTGCGAGGAAAAAATTCACCAATAGAATTCCTAGCCTCGCGCGGCGCAGCTTCCCTATGGGTGGATTTTTTCCTCGCACACCGCTCCGCCACCTCGCACAGATCTGGGAAGAACGCACTTAGGCTCGTGTGGATCAAGATGTTTATGCACAATCTGGTTACAAGCGACAAAGACTTTTTTTCATTGTGTTGTCTATTTTACTGCGATAAGAATAGTCGCACTTTTTTCCTTTAGCAAGTGATAATAATATTCTGTTGCAGGTATGCTGTATTTCACTTGCATCATCAACTCATACATACAACAGGCTGACGATATGAAGTAAATCGCATGTTTCGTTCAATTCGTGATAAGCGTAATTGTAATTAAAAACAATATAATTCGAACTGTTATTCGTTTAATTTGTCTGGACCTTCTTGGATCTATCGATGGTACTTGTAGAAAAGTGGCACAATCATAAAGTTTCTGAACATTGATGATGTTGACACAGTTGACTGGGTATTCTGTGTTTAAATAAGTAATTTAGTTGGTAAGGTAGATTAGGGAATTATGGGGCTGACATGGCTCATATAATGTTCCAAAGCCCCTATAAATAAATAAAGATAAAAAAGACAAATTTGAGAGATTTTTTTTCACTGCTATCAACATTATAAATATTAAGAAAATGTATGTTTGTGATACAAAATTAACATGAAGTAATTAGCCAGAAAAGACTAGTTTACTCATCCAACCCAACTAATAAACGAATATCAACTAATTGACAGTAATGGCGGCTGAGTTAAAAACAATACCATACATAGATACCATAACACGCCAAAGGTATTATGGTTGTACCTACGAGTTGATAAGAGGCTATGTAGGCTAGTATTTTATATAACGACAGTGTCGAAACATACCGCGCGTGGATCTATATCTGAATCCCTAAAGTTTTTTTAACCTATTTTTATATTCCCTAACGTTGTATGTCATAACATAATGATCACTTGTCCTAACGCTCACATGGCCTATCTTTAGGATTCCTAACATCGTATGGATGATTTTTTTTTCCATAATGTTTTATTTCCTAACATCACTTGCCATATTGATTCTTCATCCTAACGTTATGTGCCATAATAGTCATGTGTCATCCGTGTCGTCTAAGTCTGGCACGACCGGATTCAAGTTATTAATGTAAAATTTCAAACAGAGGTAAATTCAAGTTGTTTTGTTCTTGCACTATAGGTACTCCCTGCCTTATTTTAAGCCCCAAAAACGGAGAATATTAGCATAGTTTTTTCAAGGGATGACAAAAAAAAATAACCTCGAAGGCTAAGGCGGGAGCTCGCTCCGCTTCGCTCCCGCCATAGCCTTCTAGTTAACCTAACCTTGCCGAGTCGGTTTTGCCCAGGAAGGTCTTGCTCGCTCATGCACACATATATATTATACATCGATTATACATACAATAGGGATTTTGAGGAATATGCCAAATAACATTAGGAATATTAATACTTATGGTAAAAAATATTCGGGCAAATGAGTTTTAGGGCAATCATTACATTATGAAAAATGATTGTTATGGCAATTGATCATTAGGGCTAATGCCCATTAGAGCAAAACAGATCGGGCAAGTGATTTTAGGACAAACGATGTTAGGGATCGCGAGGGAGACCCACCGCGCGTATGTTGGTAGATAGTATAATTAATTACTTCCATGGTTGGCTCAGAGCTTTGAGTGCGTAAGTTCACGCGGCAAACCGTCTCGAACGCGTGTTCTTCTTCTTCTTTTTTTTATTAGTGGCGGTCCACCGCGATATTCCGCTGTGATTTCGCCAATGTCAATTGAGTACAGTAAAACAGTAAACAGAATAAATCAAAAGCAAAAGCCGGTTATTTTTCATTTATACGAGAAACGCAAGTGCGTGCGAGACGTTTTTTGCATTAGCAACTTACACTAAGGACTCACCTTGCAACAAAACTACTTACAGGTTGTTTTTAATATCTTATCTGTGATTTTTTTAATCTGGTTTCGAACGAACTCTAACAACGTCATTGAAATAAAAGTTAATGTGATAAAATCATGTTTCGCGAGTTTTTTATACCGATTCAGGTTCAAAAAGCAATTTAAAACATGGTTTTTATCAAAATATTGCCGACAATTACTTGGTTCTGCTGTTGCTTGACCAATTTAAAGAAAGCTGGGATTATAGGAAGTATATTGACTGCGGTATGTGTGTATACAAATATAGTATAAATCTTGACATACTTTAATAATAAAAAGATAAAAACTTCGCAATAATTATTAGCGGGAAACGTTTCGCGAAATTTTAATTTTGCCTGCCGCTTAAATGTTATGTGATCATGATTTCTGAATGTTATGCCTGTTTAGTCGACGGGGTTAAAGGATAGGTTTTATTGAATACTTTTAATAAAATTTCTCTAGTCAAATGACATTATGATAAACGCAGCCGCGGCTGTCATCGTTTCCGACGCCATTTTGAAATGTCGGCTCGTGGCGAGCACTCTACCTAACCCGCGCACGTTTGTGACATGTGCAACAATTTAGCTCGCGAGCAACTCGCCCGAGGCGAGCATGCCTCAGGCTGAGCCACTCGGATTCGTACCCAGCTTTAGATATTAAGCGGTTTCTGTAACGTGTTTTAATTTATTGTAATATTTTTCAGGTCCTCTGCTGTGCAGGACTATACAGCTGTTTTGCACCATTATGTGAGACTATTTATGACTCGGACCAAAAACGGTTATACGTATTTCTTCAAAGTTTTCGAGTGCTCTTTATCATTGTCCAAATAGTACTCCTGATATCCAGTATAGCTTTAACAGTAATATTCTTATTAGTAAGTGTGAAAACCTTTTTGAAAGTTTTAATTAACCTCGTAACTCCACCATAGTAGGTTCAAACAGGGAGATTTTCGTCAGTGGGAATTTGAATCTACTAGCAAGGAAATAAAGTTGAGTTGCCTTCGCCCTTCAATGCCATTTTTAAATTTGAAACATTTAAAAATTAACTTTATGCTCATTAAAATATAGTTTAATCTGCAATGCTTTGATTACCTTCTATGGCACACCAGGTCTCACGAGGTTAAAGTTTATGTACGTTTAGATATTGGCTCGAAACGGATGCCAATAGCACAGGATAGATCAGGATTGGGATCTTTAGGGAAAGCTTAGGTGGAGCCTTTATACAGGTAAATGCACTCAGTGTTATTTCACTGAATGTGGTGAAAACAAATTGTAAGTGTTCATTATCATCGTCTTGCGTGTCAGCCAACAGACTTCTACGGCCACAGGTCTCCCCCAAGGATCGCTACAATAATCTACCTATACTGCAGTGTTGGCTAGATCATCGATCCACTTGCGGGTGCCTCTCCCTGCTGGTGATGGATATAACTGACTGTATTCTTTTACATTTTCTATTTTCGATGCAGAGACATGATCTTCTTTGCTTACATAAGTGATTTTCAAATTTGTCACATGTGACACATTATCCTCGAAAATTTTCTTTCAATTGACTGGAACATCTTATCGACCTATTTATTGTGTGACGAGCAAACGAAATTCAGATTAAAGGCCCAGCTCATTAGACCTACCCGGCACCCGACCCGCACCACCTCGCCACGCGGTTAGTGTTAAAAACGTTACGTAGAGTAGTTTATGTAGTGAGCGAATTCCCATACAAATCCATATAAAGAATACTATTTCATCGCCGGCGAGGCTGTGCGGGTCGAGTGTCGGGTGGTTCTAATGATCTGTTACCTTAAGGGTGGTAGGTAGACCACGATATTAATTCACTGATTGTACATGACCACGTTGTAAACTAGCAGTAAACCATTTACAATCCAGAGTCTCTAAAGCAAAAGTTTCGTATTTATTAAATAAAATTTGATTCCGGTTGTATCTTGAAATAGTTTATGTAACTAGAATAGGTTTAATTACGACCTAATTTCATAATACCATGGTTACCAATGTCTAGATCTCAAAACAAATTTGTACCTATCATAATGCCTAAATAAATACCGAAATATTCTCAAAACACCGGATCCCTGATATGACAACAACTTTCCTAAAATAGGCGAAATCTAAAAATACCTAATCTCAAAACAACTAAAAGTTTAACAAATTTATTTACCTTTACTATCCTGTCATTATTTATTTGTTAGAAAACGTATCATTGTTTCAATATCGTTAAAAAAAATGGACCAAAGTAGCTCCATTTATTTATTTGACATTTTGAGACTGACATGTTGCTTTTCAGTGGTTTTGGATTAAAGACACTCTAAGGTATTTTGGAAATCAGACGTTTTGGATCAGTCACTATGAAATTTTTAGTATTTTTAACATGAAATGAATAAGGTACTTAGTTTGAAATTTTAGGAATTATGGGAGTTAGTTAATTTTTGATTTATGAACCTAGGCATTATGAAATCACTCGTAATGACACCTAATAGGGTGATTTTGGAGTCATGATCAGGAATGGCCAAAAGTGAATAAGATGGTCATACTGAACAACCTTTCCGATGGGACCAACCACGAAATCGCCAAAAAAAACCAGCTGTTCCATACATTAACTCTCAATTAATTCACCGTTAATGTAGGGAACACCTGGTTTTTTTTTGCGATTTCGTGTTTGGTCTCATCGGAAAAGTTGTTCAGTATGACCATGTTGTTCACTATTCGCCATTCCGGATCATGAGCCCAAAATCACCCAGTATGTATATCTACTTAATCAAAAAAAAATATTTGGCCCGTCACTGATGTATAAATAACACTTTTGCTTTCATTCTAACTTTCATTGGCAGGATTTGAGAAGATTCATATTTGTCGGGGAAGTGGTTGTGTTTTGCGGTTTTCTTGCCTACCCGTTGATAGTGATAATATTCTTATTATTTTATTGCTTACAACTAATGAGGTCGATGGTCGATTGCGGTAATGGATTAGATGTCATTATATTTATCGTCTACACTCCAAGTAAGCATATTATATATTTTTATTTTATTAGACCCCGTTATCAATTGCTCAGTTTGGGGCAAACATCACAACAGACTACCCAGTCTGGGGACTAAATGGAACGGTGTTCACTAACACTGCAACCTAGTGTATTGGTGTTCAAAAGAATTATTATTTTTATAATCAGGCATTCACGATATAAATTACTTATGTCAATTGTCAATTGGTTAATTTAGCGGTTATCAAAGCAGGATTTGTAAAGGTTGCTTGGATTTATTTGTACTTCTTGACCTGCATTAAGATATAATAGTTTGATTCATTAGAGCTTTCTGAATCTATTTTTAATTTGGTTTAGAACAACTTTATCATTACAACGTTTAATTTTATCGTGTTAGTGAACATAGTGACGTTTGCCCCCAAACTGAGCAATTGATAACGGGGTCTAATTATTATGAATGTGTTTTCTCATGAACATTTGTATTTAAAAATTTTCTACAGTGTATTAACTGACCAAAATAAAAATACATGCAGTCAATTTTCAACTATAACGTTCTGAGGAAGCAACTCAGGTCCACCGGTTACTAATCCTTTAACGAATTTAAAATAGAGTTTAAAATAATAAACGATATGTATTAAAAAAAGTGTTGAGATGCTAAATACAAAGATTTCTACAGCCGCCGAGTTTAAGTCTGGTGTCCCTCCTCACCAACAGCTTCCACTTGCTGCCCTGCGGTCATCTAATTATTATTAATATTTAATAGTTTATGTAGACTTAATGAAATTTGTTTTTCAGTGGTCTTTCATTACACGCTACCCGTAAATTCATATTGTTCTATAATTAAGCAAGAAGAACTGCTAAGACACACTAGAAGTGAAGATACATTTCATCTTTGAATTGGATATGAGTTGGTTATAAGGATTTGTACCTTTAATTTATTTCTTCATGATTGTTATTGACTAATACGTTTGTAAATATTAATGGTAATGAAAAATATTTGCTGAGAAACGTTACGTAGTAAAATATGTTGTCACAAATCCAACGGGCGAAACGTTTAATTCAAAATACAAGTGTTTGGTCTCATTGGCAGCTTTGTTTGATGATATGGAGTTTAAGATTAATCACCATTGGAATACACATCTTCAAGCATTAAAATTCACGTCATGTAGTTTTTTTTTATGTTAAGGAGAAGGCACCCGAGCACTCAGGCCACCTGATAGTAAGTGGAATCTGAGACCCATAGACATTTGGATTCTCAAGACTAAGACCTCAAATGCGTTGCCAACCCCGAGGACTCAGATGGAATGCCTCTATGCTAGTAATTTCACCAGTTGTCTTATCCCCACACCGGAACACAACAATGCGAACACTGTTGCTTGAGTTTTGCATATACCTAACCAATATGTTTGCTTTTCACAAATCATATTGGCATTTTAGAAATGGGCTTAAAAATACAATTATAACACATACATAAATATATGATAGAATGAAGTCCACATGCTGTAACCTATATAACAGAAATAATGTTCAGTCGTTTGCTTAACTGTGTCGTTATCCAATTTATATCATTGTAAAGTTTCAAGAACGGTGTTGTTTTTTTAAAATAAAGGGAGCCAAAAAAAAACTTTGTTATACCATAGTTTCATTATTATTATGCAAAGAATAATAGTTTTCGTAAGTTTATTTTTTACAGTAAGGGGTTCATAAACATGGTTTTTTAAATATAAAAATGGAAGTGTTTTCTTTTATATACACTTACGAGCAATGAAAACGGGTCACTTTGTATGGAAATTCTGTACTAAGTGACCCGTTTTGACAGTATGGTGTTTTACCTATTGTTATAAATGTTATAATTAAGGTAACTAAACTAATAATAAAAATGTACACAAAATGCGTTGGCTTGTTTTATTTTTGGTTTTCTATTACTTCATCGTTGGAGCCCTCTAAGTAAACTAATCTATAGCCTGACAAGATTCTATTTGGCCCTATTTCAATATAAATTTGTATTGAAATAGGGCCAAATAGAATCTTGTCAGGCTTTACATAATTATAATTAATATATCAGTTGATATCGATTAAGATTATAAGAACGCATAAGGGTTAAGGTGTTTCCCCGTGGTCAAACTATATTTGCCAAACCGCACGACGAGTACACCAAGATTTGATCACCAAATACGAATCATGGTTGAAAAAGTAGGTAGGTTAGGTTCGTTAGTTCTCTTCAGATGGCCGAAGGCCAAAACCACCCAGAAGCAGGAGCCCCGGCCTCAGCCGGGGCTCCGTCTAAGGTCAATTTGGCAAAATAGTTTGACCACGGGGAAACACCCAAGGGTTATACACACTCTTAAAAACAAAAGTTGCCTCTCCTGTGGTCAATAGTTAAGAGCTTGTGTGCATATAAGTTACGTTTTTATATGATACTGCGATAAACGCGATCATAATACGGGCCCAGTTAACTTACAGTAGGTACCCTTAGCTCGAGTTACAGTTGCGATACTCGCTAGATTCTTATGCTCTGTCCCTCTTACTCTACTACAATACTGTAAGGGACAGAACATTCGACTCGCTATTGAGAACGGTAATTGCAAACTCATAGTAACAGTATACAGGTTCAAATTCGTAAGTATTTTATTCCTGAGGCTTGGGCGTTTTCTATGTATGTATTTCTCTATATAAATAAGTTCTGGCCCACTTAATCTTCAGAAGAGTTATACCCTTTTTCACTAGAACCCCAGATTTATCATTATTTAGTACCAATAGTACAAGCTTATTGCTTAGTTTGGGACTAGGTCAATTTGTGCGAGATTGTCCCCTGATATTTTTTATTTATTTTTATCTAACCTGCCTACTTATTTATTTTCCTGTTTCCTTTATAGGTACTATGTATCTAATACGCATGGTGTGTACAAGTCTTAGATATCTTAGGACTTGGCCAATTTTCATTAAAAAAAAATACGCTGATATATTCATTTAATATTTTTTGTATTTTAGTGATGGTGCATTTTACCCTTCCCGTCATCTCGTATTATGAACTATTATTCAAAGAAAAAAGGTTAATAGGTCACAAAAAAGGATTGAAAGATTCAGAATTATATGAAATTAGCATATGAGGTAAATACCTCGTCAATACCGATCAATCTAGGTATGAGCAATCACCAAGGATCAGTGCACGTGAAAATAATGCAAGCAGTATCAAATAATGCAAGCAGTAGTCAGCGGAGGCAAATAAGCCAGTTGGTTTCTTGAAGAAAAGTCATCACCACCGACCATGGACTCCCGCAACACCAGGAAAGGAATCTCAATGCGTTGCCTTTAAGAAAAGAGTGCCTATTGCTCCAGACAAGTCTTGCGAAAGTGAAAGAACCCCGACCACATAGTTATAACGCAGTAGAATAGAGGCCCTTAGGGCTGGAATTTTACACGGTAATCACGATATCGTCTTTGACGTGTTTCCGTATTTTCAACGTTTTGATAGCTCTTATGTCATTTACAATTATGGCGACTGTGACATGCCTGAACGATTCTAAAACATGTCCAAAGCGATATCGTTATAACGCAGTAGAATAGAGGCCCTATTCTGTGTCGGCGTGTGCGTTCACACAGTAGCAGTACCGACTCTGCCATCCACTGTTAACTGTTCTGCGTGAAACCAGCAGAAGAAACGACTTAACCGTCATCTGACTCCGGTGGCAGCTGTTAGATTTGTAAAGGAATGTTACTGTTAACCATCACAATATCATGATTGATGTGCGTAGTGGTGGTAGGACCCTGTGCAGGGTCCGTCCGGATCGCTACCACCATCTTATCCATTAACCACCCGCCAAGCAACAGTGTTCGCATTGTTGTGTTCCGGTGTGGGGATAAGACAACCGGTGAAATTACTAGCATAGAGGCATTCCATCTTAGTCCTCAGGGTTGACAACGCATTTGAGGTCTTAGGATTATAGTCTTGAGAATTCAAATGTCTATGGGTCTCAGATTCCACCTACCATCAGGTGGCATGAGTGCTCGTGTGCCTTCTCCTTAACATAAAATAAAAAAAAAACGGTCATACCTACCGAATTTTTAAACACTTCATCGACTGACGACATCTTGAATAAAAACACATTATAATATTATCTAATCTAAGCAGAACATTTTAATTAAACGGCACTTCACCACCTATCTCAAACACGTAAAAATTCTGCATGAGAATGGCTCACTGTAGTTAGCGTATTTTTATTTGAGTAACTATTAACATGGGCCAAAATTTTGAAATGTGAAAATTGAAAAAAATATGACACGAAACTTTTAGATATATACGATACAATCTGTGAAACGCTTATAGATATTAGGGGATCCTTTTTTCTGATGCGAAAAAACTTGCGATTTTATGGTCGTCGTTGTGTTGTGATTTCTTTTCGCTACGTTTAATCCGCTCCTAATAAAGATATTTCGAAGGCTATTAAAAACCGCTTAATGATTCGATGACATCTTTGAACGATTTATTAGCATGGGAAATTTTAGGGACCTTTAGTTGTCGCACGGTGAGCTTCGCTATATACAAGTTTAGAGGGGTCAGTAAGGGCCACTGAAATCCTTCCAAGTTTTATGATACTTAAACGGGTCTAGGCCTCGGTTCTACTTGGTCAAACCATACAGCTATTATTTACTTGACATTAATGGCGGCCGAGTTATTATTTATTAACAATGCGATTACACGTCATTAATCGTCTGTCCTGACTCTCTGGTCTCGACTAAGTTCAAGAGCAAACCCTTTTTGTGTAAAAAAACGTCATAGGCAATTTGGTTTTACTCCGTAGAATGTAGAAGATATTTATAAGGAAGAAAAATATATAACATTTGTTAATAAATTTAAAAAATATCTTTTATTAAATGCCCGTACTCTCTGCAAGAGTTTACCTGTGGATAATTGATAAATAATATTAAGAAAGTAGATATAATTATAGAATTATAATACTTAAATACAAAATAATTAAGAAGATAACGCAATATTAAGTAGTAATTCTCAGAACAAGTCTTTTATAATTGTACTTGGTTTTTAAGCAATTTGCGATGCCGTAGTAGGGTCCATGTACGTAGGTACTTTTATTTAAGACCACCTTGAAATACCATGGTTATGCAAATAAATGAATATGAATATGAATATATGAATATATAGGCCTGTTTCAGAATCTCCAGAAAAATTGCGAGTTGTGAGCACAAAATTTACTAGATGACTAACAACCTACAACCTTTGAGAAATTTTGAAAAGAATAGTTGACGCACAATAATATACCGGGATTAAATTAAATTTATATCATGGGGTATCATCAGCCATTCATGTCTAAGCACCTACAGTAACATAATTTAAATTCCTCCTCAAACTTCGTTAAGCCGTAGATTTCCAATTTAGTTTAAATTCAAATTCAAACCCTTTACGAGAGTCACGGCGGTGGGTCGGCATAATTAAAATCTTACATCGAATGACATTTACGCTGATGCCGGGGATTCCAACTTAACGATTAGGTACGGCGGCGCTTTTAACAGAGTAGGTACTCGCCATTCTTGATAAATAATTTAAAGATGCCGAGGTTGGTATACAAATTTACATTTAACAGTATCTTAGATTCTTATCTGTAATAAGCCAAATACTTAATTAAGGTAACCGTGCCTAAATGTATATTTTTTTGCCCTTTTTGGAAGGCAAAGGCGCAGCGGACAGTACCTAAGTTACTAAGTTAGGTATCTACACTCAAAAAAATTAAAGTCAGCCAAGAGATTTTTCTCTTTACTCACATAGATTGAATAAAGTAGCTAAGATTTTATAGCTATAGGTCTTAAATTTGGTTCACAGTATCCGTAAACTTTATTTTGTGCTCATGTCTACTCTGTTTTTGCTTTTCTTTAGTTTCCTCGTTCACCCAAAGGTTAGCTAGAAGAGATCCCTTATAGGAATAACTTTGCCTTTGAAAGTTCCTATTCTATAAATGTTGTATTTGAATATCTGTGTTTTGTACAATCATACGTACTAGTATGTTTGGGTTTACATCCAGTCGAGTAGAACAAGTTAGTAGGCTCGTATGGAATCAAGACGCTTATTTTTAAAATCACAATTGTGTTAGAAGCAATCAATTATTATTTTTAGCGTAGATATACAGTGTGACTTATAAGGAGCTGCCCTCTTTAGTACTTTGTCGTTTTAACACTTTTGATAGATTAGTGTGGCAGTTTAACCCTTTGAACGCCAACGACCACTAAAGTGGTCATTAGCTGTCGTGCCTACAGCGCCACCGACCATTATATAGGTCACAGGTACAGTTTAAAAGAGTCGTTATTTCGTATGGATTAAGTTAAGTGTGAGTGAGGCATTTGTATTTGACGTAAGGCGTTCAAAAGATTAAACATGACTAGACCCCGCTATCGGAGGTGCGTAGCTGTCAAGTTCTTAGGGATGAGTAAAAATATCTATGATGTCGATATCGATATTCTTACTTTTTCTGTACAACTAGTTTTATATGTAGGTACCTATAACATTTTAGAAAAAATCCACCAATAGAATTCCTAGCCTCGCTCGGCGCAGCTCTCCTATTGGTGGATTTTTTCCTCGCACACCGATCCGGTACCTCGCCCAGCTAAACGCAGCCTTAAAGAGGAATCGAACATTTTATTCAATATGAGAATATCTAATTTGGTTTGCTTGTATTTTTTCGAGTCATGTATACAGGTATTCAACCAGTGAGTAGGTGCCTAGATTATATTAACTAGCCGCCCATTTCTATAAGCGACGTTACTTAGGGTTTGAAATTGCTGAGTTTTCCTAGCCCGTCCCGATGGACGCGTAAAAGTAAAAAGAAAGTAAGCACACACAAGGAAAGCTCCGGGAGCTCCACGGAAAGCTCGCTGACTTTTATGACCGACGTGACGCGGCCTTTGAGTTGTATCTAACGTACACGTTTGTGTTTTTTTTAAAGGACGGTAAATAACATTGGCAAGAAACAGTTTTCGTTACTATCTTTTGTTAGAAATGTAAACTATGCAAATATAGCAAGGTTTTTATGTGCAATAAAGCGTTTAGGTACCCTACTATAAACAAACGCACATAAACGTCGGTTTCTGCTGCTGTTTTGAGCTATTCCATCCGTCTCTTTTTGGGTAGGGATTTTCGTCATCATTTTGGGAGTTGTACCTACACTGTTTTATAGATGATGGTTTCATAGTACGTATCAATTCGCAGAATTTTCATTTTAAAGGAAGCTAATTTCTGTTGAAACCTTATTGTATTTAGTTTTTTTTTGGCGCTTAAACTTTTGAACGCCTTAAGTCAAATACAAGTGCGTCACTCACACGCCAAACATGCATTAAAAGTTATGCAAAATTTAATGTAATTTATACGAAATAACGTCTCTTTTACACTGTACCAGATTAGTGGTCGTTGGCGTTCAAAGGGTTAAGATAATCTGAAAATAATAAGGTTTCAACAGAAATTAGCTTTCTACATATATAATGAAGATTCTGCGAAGTGATACGTTCTATGAAACAATTTTCTATAAAATAGGAGGACACCCATTTTGGGAGTTGGAAATATTCATAACTATAGATGAATTATCGAGAACTTGGAATTGCATTTGTAGTGGTGGTACCGTTTGCAACAACAGGAGAATAATTCTCTCTTAATTTAATAAAATTACATACCCTTAAGAAATGGAATAAGTACCTAGTAGTCCTCTGTTTTTTGCTTTTAGTCGCTATCATGTTTTTCATCTGAGCTGTCACAAGTATTGATAATAAGATTGTTTGAAATTCGATCTATTTCCCCTTCCTGACATCGATATTTATTTTCTTCACTTTCCACATGGCGACAAATATTTTCCCAGTCCTCAGCAGTAATAGTATTCCTCTCAATCGGACCAAAATTACTCACCGACATATTTTTTGAAAATTATGTAACTTAACTTTCACTTAGTCGTACGGGCTGACACAAAATTATTCTGATAATTGTGAGAATACAATAAAATCAGACGTAAAAATATATGCATAACGTAAATAATATTCACAATTTGACACTGACATTATTTTGGTAGGTATTTACTTCTTCAATATATAACAAACCTCTTTTTATGCTGATAGTACGAGAAAATAGAAAATTCAAATATAGAATGCCTGTGAACATACAATACTACTACGTAATATGCAATTCCATGCTCTCGTTAATTTATCTATAGGTAGGTACGTGTCATCCGTAACTATCCCCATACAAGAGTGCATGAACAATGAGTTTTGAGTGCCCAAACGGCCATAAAAGCAGGTCCGGCAGATTAGGCCCAAAGCTACAGCTAAAAGTAGGTACATAGGCTTCCTTGCTTATGAGTTTTAATAGGGGTTATAGGTATGGTGCGTGTGAATGAACACAAATCATGCGATAGAAAGGAAAGCACTGAGTTAGGCACGTTCGACCTACCTAAACGCCGTTTTATTGGGTGGTGCACGATATGTAGTTTTGGGGTAAATCCGGATAGCTGCCAAACTTTTTTTTATCGCGCTATATCTCAGTAAAAAAAAGCAAAGCACCTTATTTGTAAAACTATCCAGTACTTTGGTTTTTATTGACAAGTTTACGAAAAGTAAAAAAGATTATCATTAATATTTCCAGAGTATACTTATTAGTGATTTTTGCGGATCTCTATATTTTGAGACATCTTTCCCACAAAGATATTTGTCTAATCCATGTAAATTACGTTTGGGATAGACGCCCCGCCGAGAAACATGGCATCTATCCTGCAAAAAGTTTGATCGCATTTTACCTTCCTGTGCAATCACACAGAGTCGTGCAACACGGTCAACTTAACGGTATTTGAAGAGTACTTCGATAGATTCGTAAAGTCCCGGGATAGTTGCCACTTTTTATGTCATCACTCTTTATATCTCTCGGTATAAAAGCGAAATACTTTATTTGTAAAACTCCAAATTTATGGCAAGTAAACAAAAATTTTGCCTTCCCGTGCAACACAGAGGCATGCGACACGTTCAACTTAGTGGTAGTTGAAGGGTCTTTCGATAGTTTCACAAAGTAGCATGCGTTAATCAGCGAAACTAGAGTAGGTAATTAAAATCGGGGCAACTATACCCTTGGAGCAACTATCCCGGATTAACCCTATGTTTTTTGTTTAGTACCCATAGCACTAGGTAAATTTGTGTGAGATTGCTCCCTGATATTTATTTTTATTTATTTAGAAGTTCTTCACAGTTTGACTGAACTGAGCGCTCCATTAATTTGGGACTGTTAGACGAACTGAAAGTTGACTTGGGACTGCAGAATCTGTTAGTCCATGTAGCCCTTTATCAACACGATACAAATATAGCTGGAGGCGTGTGCGCCGACCGCCGGCGAGCGTCTGGCTGTAGGATATTTTCGTATGAGGGCGACGAACGGACCTGAGTGACGTGCATCCTCTTTATGCGTTATTAATTCCTGGTCATTTCTACGATGGTTTGAGTTATGTTTTAAGGCTAGTATTTAGATATCCTAACTAATCTTAATTTTGGTTCGTAAATACGAAGAGAACGTTAGGGAAGAAGACAAGCGTCCAAAATAAGTAAGGCGGAATCTACTGATCAAACATTGTATTTAAATAAATAAAATACAGGACAATGCCACACAAATTGCCCTTGGGTGATCGAACCAGTAATGGACTAGGTCCAATCATGGATACTTGACTCTTATTTTACAGACAGTAAAGGTTATTAATTTGTTTTGTAACAATCAATTTATAACCTAATATAATCTTTGAATTAAGAGTAAAGTGTCCATTATTGGTGCCTGTCAGCTTAAAGTGTCCAACACTGCACTGGCGCGATCACCCTAGTCCCAAACTAAGCTCTATATAGGCTTGTACTATGGGTACTAGACAACGATAAACATACTTAGATAGAGAAATATATACTTTTATACATAGAAAACATCCAAGACTGAGGAACAAATACTCGTCCTCAACACACAAATATCTGCCCTTACCGGGATTTGAACCCAGGACCGCCGGCATCGGAAGCAGGGTCACTCCCAACTATAGGCAAACATGTCGTTAAACGAATTCAAATGCGTGGTAACTTTTGCCGTTAGTTTCAAAGAGCAAAGCCCTAAAAACTTACCTACGTACCAACGTATTAATTACCTCTAGTTTGTATTGCAGTGACTTTATTGTTGTTTTCTAAGTTAAAAACGTTTTGCCCCGTCAATGTTGTTTGGTTTGAAAATCTTAGTAAAAATTAAAGTTCATTCTTTGAAATGTTTTTCTAATTTCCATTTATTACTAAGCCAAATTCCCTCTGGAATTTGGAGAAAAAGTTTGAAATAGGTACTATATTTAATTAGTTATTTCTTTTGGCATGTAGAAGGCAAGCTAGACCACATAATAGTTCCTAATAGGTACCTAGTAAGTGGAAGCTTGCAATTTTAAAATGGTAAAATGGCGTTATATTCTGATCATGGCCGTGACGCCGGTTTCAAGATGCGTCTGTGATAGGTATCTAATCCGACTTGACAGAGATCTGGAGTTAAGTCGTCAAAATAGAATATTACTTGACATTTACTTTGATGTGTCTCAAAACAGGTACCTACCTATTTATCTCACTCAAGGTAAAAGTATACGCTCCTAACATAAAATATCTCTATGCTAGTCCTGGTGGTCCTACTGGTTATACGATAATTTCAGGCCAACTATTGTGTATGGTTGCACTATATCTATTTAGATCTGTAGGTAATTTTATGCGTAACAAAAGGGTCGTCCCTAAGGACACAGCGGCCCGGAGCGTCCCGCGAACGTTATTCATAACCCTTGTGAAAGACCCTACCCCAGGTTTAGCTAGAACAAAATAACTAAGAATGTAATACTCCTCAGTGTGTTCTGTTGTAGACGGAAGCGAAGAAAGGGAGGGAGTGAGAGAACTTGGAGATGAGTTAGAATTTTGTTTATGATATCTATACAAGACCGTTTGTAGTATGTAGAGTCAAAGAAATTAAACGGAGAACTAAGAAATGGTAATCTTAAAGATGGGGATTACCTATTTCAAAAGTATAGTTAGTTATCATGTCATTGTGACAGTCAAACACTGGATTGACGGGGACAAAAAAGTACGTATGCTAGTGATTAAATATCGACTAAGTTTATCGACATCGATGAAAATATGTTTTTATCATCATTACCATAACTAAAAGTAAGTAAACAAACGGTATCTGACATTGACTCTGGACTCGAGTCGAGACTTTTGACAACATTTGAAATTACATTGAATAACAATTCATTCATTACAGCAATATTCTTTAGCATTCCGACAAATTGAAAACCTTTTTGTTTTTTGAGTGTGTTAATAATGCCTTGCATGGAGAAAGATCGTTTATTTTCATGGAAAGCTGATCATTCAGATATAGAAGTAAAGGTACCACTTACTTTTGCAAGTAAGGTAAAATCCATATGTCACGAAAAAAGATGTCGATAAACTTAAAGTCGATATTTAATTAATCACTAGCACTGGTACATTTTTGTCGTACGACTATAATATGTGGGTTCATTTTTTGGATCAGCTTATCGATGGGTAGGTAGTTCCTAAGTTATTTTTTTCAGCTCTACAATGTTGTAGAGTTCACCTTCCACATTTTTCTTTACTAGCTGTGAAAGGCGAGGACATAATAAACATGAGTATAGGTACGCGTTACACCATTGTAGAGCTGAAAAAATGAACTGATTCTCTTAAATAGGTAGTCCTTCAACTGAGTTAATTCAGACTAAACAGAACGAAGTTATATATGATAAAAAATACAGCAAAAAAGTTGCCAAATTAAAACTTAATAATAGCTATCAATTCTACGGAAAATATTGTGTTTTGGTTCTAATACTACAAACTTTGATGCATTTGATCCTGGGCCAAAGGATAATGCCTTTGACGGCAGCCATTAAATTATTCCTGTCAAGTAAATAAGAGTTATCAAAACGTTGACAATACGGGAACACGTCAAAAACAATAACGTTTTACCGTGTAGAAGCTCAGCCCGTAGTATTTTTAATGGTTTAATTTATTTATGTGCATTTTATGGATGACCGCAACATGATTAATTTTAATTCCCTAAACCCAATAAATTAAAACATTACAATGAAATATAATGATTAGTAATAGCTACTTAGTGAATTATATATCAATTTATAATACCGGCAACTCTAGTTATGAATTAATTAAAATTCTGATGACAAAATTATTTAAAATTTGCAGGCTAAAATTGTTAAAGGCAATAAAGTGACTAATTAATTAAGGACTTATACGTATGAGGTATTTGTCTACATTACGCACCTACCCTCCTATCTAGAGGTACTAATATTATAAAGAGGAAAGATTTGTACTTTTGTATGTTTGTACAAATTAACTGAAAACCTACGACCGACTTCAAAAATTCTTTCACTATTATAATTCTACATTATTACAGAGTAACAAAGGCTATGTTTTATTTTTCTACGCAGACAAAGCCGTGGGCAACAGCTATTACATTATATTGTTATTAGGGTCAATCAACTATTCTCTGTACATTTAAGTTTGCCTTAATTATACAACACTGTTAAATCAAAGCTCGGTAGAAACCATATCTTTTATCAATATAAGTAGGTATGCATTGTCAGTACAAGTGAAAATAAGCTATATCAGAATAAAAATACTGGTAACTTAGGGGACAATCACAATTTTCATACAAAAATGGGGATAGCATGATCCACTAAGTTACCAGTGAAATTTTAATTGTTTAATAAATATATGTACCGACATCTGTGTAATAAAATCACGCAATATTTTAAAGAAAACCCATTCAGTTTTTGTTTATACTTAAAAGCCTTACAAACTTGAAACAAATACTTAGTGTACAAAGAATAGTTGATCGACCCGTTATTATCGACATAAACGTTTAAAAATAAATCTACGCATTCCCGTCGGACATTTGCCGTCGGCACGTAGCTGCGCTCTACCGGCTCTACCTACCAACCATATCGTTTTACTATTTATTTCAGGGACGCAGAGACCTGAAACTTATTTTATTTAATACCTACCTGAAGGTAGCAAGGTGGTAGGTAGATGGTAGGAAGGTAGGAAGGTAAGAGACGTTATTCTTGCTGCGCTTTTGAAATTAGGGCAGATGTACCTACCGTTTGTGGGTATTTTTCAATTTAATTGTACCTAGTTAAGGACTAAAGTTAAGAGACGGCAACCTTTACATGTTAGTAACGAAAATTAACTAGACAAATGAACGTCTAATTTTCGTTACTCACACATGTAAAAGTTATCGTTTCATAATTTCAGTCCTTAATTAGACACTATTTCTTTGAAAAATACCCTCGTGGCCACTGTACGTTTTTTGGCCGCTTTATGTCCAAATGATTTTATAAATACAATACAATTATAAATAAAATTTATATAAGTGTTAAAGTTTCAAAATTAAATATAATAAAATAACATTAAGACTTTATTTATTGACTTAAATTCACAGTGGCAGTGTTTAAATTTACTTCTTGGCCTGATTTTGCAAAATGTGGTTGCAGAATTATAAACAAGTCTTTTTAAAATTGTTGGGTACCTATCTCTGTAGCTCTGCCCTGCCTACCCCACTGGGAATGAAGGTATGTATCTATTTACAGTGGCCAAAAAAGGTACTAAGATGGCCGAATACAATTTGTATTGCAAGTTCTCGAAACTTAACTAAATTAAAAACAGTCTATCTCCTGACAGACGTTAACGTTAAGTTCAATAACCTGTTAATACCTATATATTAAAAAATATAAAATTGGCTTGAATAGTTTACTGCTTAACTTTTTTTTGGCTTCGATGAAGGCACATGAGCACACAGGCCCAATCCTAAGGCAGCAAATGTGTTGCCAACCCTAGGACAAAGATTAATGCTTCTACACTAATAATTTCACCGGTTGTCCTACCTCCATACCGGATCAAAACAAGCGGCAGGTAGCTTTTTTAAAAGCCTACTGAAATAATCACTACTGAGGGTTCAAACAATAAGACCATATACCTACTATGTGTGTATTTAGGTACAGTACGTTATTACCTAACGTAGGAACCTATACCTAAGTATTTGCGTAAAAAAATTAGAGCATCTAGTATATTATTATATATATTACCTACGAGAAAAAACAGCGTTTCTCACCTTTGAGAAGTGGTTGTGTTTATTAAAGTTCAATTAAATTGAATGCAAAAAAGACACCTGTAAAATAAATTGCACCAAAACAACGCCATCTTTGCAACTACGCGAGAATCTGCGCCGACTACGCATGCGCGATAAAAATGGCCGCCAATCGATAGCTACCACCCTCCTCCCCATCTACGTGACTTGTGCTGTGTTTAAAAACGAGCCATTACAAACTCTTTTGGGTGGAGTTAAAGTTTAATAAAATATGTACCTAAGTGTTTATACATCGGTATAGGGAACCTTTTTGTCAGAAAGCAGTTTGTATAGCTAGCCAGGTTTGCTGATTCGACTTTTAGGAAGCGCCGGAGATATGAATCTGTCGTCATTTTTAACAACCTCTGCCACTTGTCTCTCTTTAGTTTTTATTTGGTGAATTTGAATAGTTTAATGAGTGAGTTTGCAGATTCACAGGACGTTATAAATAATGAATTCAGTGTGTACGAGATATTTTTTTGTGATAAGTAACTGGTTGGTTAACCTTAATTTATTTTGGGAAGGTAGGTACATAGGTGGGTATAAGACATATATTTTTGGGGGTTATGAAAACATCTTATCACATTAATAAGGTTTTTCTATGCTTTGTAGATTAGCGGAGATTTAAAAAAAAATGGGTAAGAGATAGATAGATATCACAATAGATAGAAGTCACAAGATTATGCAGCATACCTACCTACCTACATGGGTATCTATAGCTACCTTTTCAGTACCTAGATATTAATTTAAAAAAAAGTAGGGTCGTAAAAATTAAAACTAAAAATTCAAAAATTTCAGTAAACAGAAGGTCGTGCTCTAGTAGAAGATTTTTTTTTTCTAAGTAAGTAGGTATGTACCTATTAACTTAGAGAAACAGTTAGGTAGAACCCTAAAAATAAAATGTCCCACGTTGATTTCGAGAGTGACACTAAACTAAAACCCAAACCATTTCAATAGTGTCATTATTGCGGTTAAAAATAATTTACTTTTGAATGAAATCCTTTAATGCATAGTGTCACTCTCAAAATAAACGTGCGAGTGTGCCGTGTGGTTGCCGGGTTAGAATTTTGCCACTCCTGTGTTTCCGTGGAAATCGTCAGGGGCCACTAAGGATATAAAGGCTTGTATTAGGTACGTTAGGCGATGGGCTTGCAATCTGTCACTAAACGTAAAAATAAAATCTAATAAACATCGTTTAGACGTGTAAGACTTACAGCCAGTTCCTATTCAAACCGCGGATAGATTAGGTTACCTCGGGTCGAAATTTGAGACATTTTGTACGTGGCATCTGTGAAATTTTGACTGGAACCGGACATTAGAGACTTTTCAGCCGAGATTTGTCTCGGAGGCCCTTAGATTTTGATCCTAAACTATCCTAGGTAAGTAGGTACCTACGTACCTACGTTCGAATTCATAACTGCCCTCATTAGCAAATACCTAAGCAGTATCTCAAATTCAATAGCCAAAGCAGATTCCATCCTATCCATTAAAAATGTCAGTGGCACTAAACGGAAGTTTTTTCTATTTTGTGCCATCAGTGGCAGATCCAGTGTCATATAGGTAACGGAATAAAAGACCTTGTCGCAGCTATTGACATACCTACCTAATGAATTAGGTAGGTATGTCAATAAGGGACTTAAATTTTAGTATAGCTGCTTATGAGTTCGACTGTACCTACTAAAACAAAGTGATAGAATGATCGTTAAATCATTACTTTACCTTAGTGACATTTCGTTTTATCCATGTTTTATCTAGAACATAGATACTGCAAGAAGGACTCTGCATTGGGGCCCGCTTTCTTAAAAGCTTAAATCAAGTGGAAGTCTTTTTTTAATACATACTGTTGGAAAGGGAGAATTATAAACTATTTTTTTGAAATAGCCCCCCGGTCACGTGTAATAAGTCTGTCTAATGGAACATCACAACCATCCTGCAGAGACATCTAGCGGTATTTTTAACAATCGCGTGGGTCTCATAATCGTTGTACCTACTTTTTTGCTTTATAGCGCCATCTAACGTAAATTACGCATACTAACTGTCTTTGTACGAGAGATTAGTTACGGTTCCTGCCTGGGCCCCTAAAAAATGACAACTTGTGTAATAAAGGAACGGTAGATGTCGCATTGACAGGTTTGCACATTCGGCGCCTATGATGGTCATTTGAATAAGGTTTATGACGCATCGCGGCGTTGTGGGCGGTGAACGCGTTAACCGAGGCATAATTATCAAAACATTACCGACCTCCGAAGTGAGATACTGTAGTGAATAAAACTAGGTAGATCGTTCTATTAAGTTGATAGGTAATGCTAGTGGTTAGGTATCTGTTTATGAATTTGTTACTCATAGCATCATTGTTGTCTATAGGATTTGTAGGCAACGAATTGTTATAGGTAGGTACTAAATCCCCTTGCAAATAAAACCCCACGGGCGCATAGGTACCTAAGATTATTTTAAAAACAGATAGGTACCTACATAGGTAGTTTAATATATGGTGTAACAAAATGAGTTTTTATGCTAAAATGTTAAATTATTTTTTTATTATTATGATTTAAAATTATTATAAAACTTAATTTGTGCTCAGTACCTACAAAATAAGACAAAATGAAAATTGCTCGTGTTCTTTGTAAGATACAATTATTTAAATACCTAGAGCCTAAATTAGTGTTCAAAAAACAATGTTGTCAGATGCACATGTTTTAGAACACTTACCTACCTCATTAAAACTAAGTACTTAGGTAGGTAATGATAATTGAGTAGGTAAATAAAATACCTACCATTTTTACTACATTTTTGATCGAGCAAAAACTAAGTAAGTTACCTAGACGTAAGTAGGTAAATATCTAAATACTTCAATTTATTTTAACCGATGATCTATACCTACTATCTAGACGACGAACAACACACATTTATAAAAGTAGTAATATCCGATTAACTACCAATATAAATAACTTTTAATTTATACATTTTGTATGGATACCTACCACAGTCACCGTCATAAGTGATGATTTCTATACCTACCTTGTCGCTTTTAATCGTTTCACAATTTCGTATGACATTTCAAACACGAAGTTAAAGTGACAAGGTTCATAAATGATAACTAATTTATGCCGGTGACTGTACAAGTCATATAAATTAAAAGAAACTTAAGAGTTCTGCCATGTTAAGGTGATCTGCAAGATAACTGCGACAATAACGCCATCTATTCCATTTAGGACAAAACGCGTTGCCATTGTTTTTGGTGGTGACATCTCTTAGAATATTTCCGAACTTCTTTGTCATTGAATATATTATACTCAGCTAGCAGATGTTCTCTACTCCCTATTACCACAATTTTGACATTTCGTTATCTCTGTTTCGTTCTTACTTACTAAAAGTGAGTGAGATAGAATAACTAACGTTCGCAAACTGGTGTTTCGGGTGGCCCACTAGGGTGAATGAGGCAAAACCATCAGTTGCAAACAGGCGTAAGTTCATGGGATGCTCTTAATTGTGTTCTTTATATCAACTGAATAGGGTTGAAATTAAATCAGTGTAAAATTTCTAATTACTTCTTAAACTTTTTTTTTGCAGTCGGTAATGAAATCATGCAGTTATTATCATTATACCTACTTAAAGTATTGGGCATTACTCCACCCTTAAAACTTTTTTTAAATATTTTAACTTTGTTATCTTATTCATTGCCATTATTATATTTTTATTTACCTATTTACCTAAATTATTTGTGTCTTAAATATCAATAATGATAATAGTTAAGGTAAGTAATTTTTGTGGTTCTTAATTTGGGTCAGTTATAAAAGCAGATGTTCCTTAATAATTACATCTTACAAAAAAAAAAACAAAATCACAAAGCAGGTTTAAATAAATTCCAAAGAGTCATGGAAGATGCAAAAAATAACTGGCAGCCAACAAATTACGAAACCGGCATGACAGTTCCTTATTTTAAAATGCAAGGTATTATCAGTCTCGTCACGGTATTGGTCGGTATTCGGCGCCATTTGCAAAGGGCCGGGCAACTTTAGCCACGCCCCCGAATACCGTCTAAAGAGAGCCCGCCTCCGTTGCTGCCATCTTTACAGACAGCCAATCTTAGCGCGGGGGAGGAGCGTGGGGAGTGAAATCAAAATTGATGGATTTGAGAACTTGATTTTGACAGGCGCTCATTATAAATAAAAGATGGCAGTAGGTTGATTGCGTTCTGATTGGTATAATCAGGTAAGAACAAATTAAGTATTTGAAGGTCAAAGCTGAGACCCTGTTTTTTGATATTTCAATCTACACCTACTTACTCAATTTCTTAACAGGAATTATTGAGATGGGTTTATAAATTTAATGTAAGTACCTAGGTACCTACTTGGTATCAATTTAGGTTAAGGATATGGACGATATGCCTATTAAAAGAATGAGCAATTTAAGTTAGGTTTTCCTATATTTTTTAGGTACTTAGTTGGTACCTACCTACCAACAACTCGGTAGGTAGATACTTATCTTTTGTATATGTCTTGTCTATTTGTAGGTAGGTACCAACAACTACCTACACTCGAAGATCGCTCTCCCAACGAATAACCGGAAGTAGATACCTACCTAATGGCAACAGTTTGAAATTTGGTTTTAAATTAACTGTTGAAAAATAATTAAATACCTTCCTATCCACCCTTATCTTCTTAAAAATGAACAATCAAGAAGTCAATGACCATAGTTGCGATTAAAATTAGAAGCCAACCAAGATAGATTTTCTCTTAGTTAACTTAAAATGAACACAATAGTCATGATATTAGTTAGGTACCTATATCAACCAAGGCTGATGTTACAGCAGCAAGTTGCTTAGTGATTCAACTAACATCTTAGTTGATGTGTCTAGCGCCTTGGCAGGCTCGTGTGGAATCAAGACGCTTATGTACCTACAACAATCACAATCTTGTTAGAAAAGACCAAGTTTTCTTTTGAGTACCTATTTACAAGTGTAAAATTTGTATCGTAAAAATTGTGTGAACCCGTCGCCTACCGGTATAAGTGTCCATTTGTAACCATTCACGAATAACAAGCGAGCTGTAACTCTTTTTATGGACTCAAAAGTTCATAACATTAGAATTATTGGCCATTTGCCGTAAGCGGTGATTTGTGGGGAAAACAACGTTGCCTTTCAGCTACCGAAGAGTCAGCTAAGCGCAGTGTTTAACGCGCAGTTAAACCGTCTCCATGGTTACAGGATCATCAAAAAGACATATGTTTATTATGCATGTTAAATAATAGTGCAAAGGAAGACTTACGTAAAGTCAAATACAAAGAGATGTACCTGGGTCATTCTACTTTTTAGCGCATAATAATCAAATTAAAGGCATTTTTAGACATTTTTTTCACGTAAATTTGACTTAAACTGGAACAACTAAATTTAATAGTTCAAAACAAAACACTTTAAATTTATTGATATTTTATCAGGAAAAGTTGGTAACACAGCGGTAAATACACTTTTTCCATACAAATGGCGGGGACATGCGTGACCACTATGTTACCTACTTTAAAGTTAATTATAGTGACTTTTTAAATGTAGTGATAATTTGAAATGTAAGCCAAGTTGTGTAACTATTTCAATATTAAATTACAAAACCGAGCACTTTAACGTTTTTATAAAAATATTATTTGAAGAGCACTTGTCAAAAAATCGACCTGCGCTTAAAAGTAGAATGACCCACCTACCTATCCACTAGAGGTCTCCTGACACAGGTACTCTCATGCTTACCTAAAAGGAGATCTCAAGGTAGTTATGTAAGAAAGAAAATTATTAAATATTTTTTTTATTTATTTTTTATCCACTTTGAGACCTTACATACCTAGGTACTACCTACATACCTACTTCACATAACGCCTTCATTCCCAGAGTGGGGTAGGCAGAGCTACAAAAATAACAACAACTCTAGATTTGTTGATAGCTTTGCTCAAAAAACACTAGGTATACGCCTAGATTTCACCAAAAAAGGTCACTTTGTTTAAGAGGATTGCGAAGCGATACTAAAATCGCGAAGCTGACAAAAATAATCCATACAAATTTAACTCCGGGCGATAACGTTTCTCACCCCTAAATCTAACCGCATTTTGAATACCTAATGTTGTAAATATCATGAAATTCTAGGTCTGATCGTTTTCGGGCGAGGACCAAATAGTTGGACCATAGTTAAGCCTAGTTAACCATACAAACAACGAAGGCGAAAAAAGTTCAGTTGTGCGACAAAAAGTATCCTTACAATTGTACGGCTAATTTTCGTCACACAGCGGAAAAGTTTCATAGAAAATTTAATTGCTGAGTTAGCGTGGCCAACTTTTTGGTCCTGACCCTTTCGCTTTTGTTTTTTTTTTCCATAAATATTATATTGGAAGAGAAAACGTACAGACCTAGTTTTTCAATTATTTTATTTTATGTTAAGGAGAAGGCACACTAGCACTCAGGCCGCCTGATGGTAAGTGTAATCTGAGACCCATAGACATTTGAATTCTCGAGACTATAATCCTAAGACCGCAAATGGGTTGCCAACCCTGAGGACTAAGAATGCCTCTATGCTAGTAATTTCACCGGTTGTCTTATCCCCACACCGGAACACAACAATGCGAATGCTGCTTGGCGGGTGGCTAATGGATAAGATGGTGGTAGCGATCCGGATGGACCCTGCACAAGGTCCTACCACCACTTAAACTATTTGATTGCTCATTGAGATTCTTATGTAATTGAAGATTCAATTAGGTCATTCAAGTTATAGATCACTACATAGTATAAAACAAAGTCGCTTCCCGCTGTCTGTCCCTATGTATGCTTAAATCTTTAAAACTAAGCAACGGATTTTGATGCGGCTTTTTTTAATAGATAGAGTGATTGAAGAGGAAGGTTTATATGTATAATACTTTAATCCGGTGCGAAGCGAGGGCGGGTCGCTAGTTAAATATAAAATACTAGATAGGTACCTCCAGCACAACAAATTGTAGGATCTGAATTCTGAAAAAGAATATTACGGAAAAATAAATATTTAGGAAAAAGTAGTTTGTGGGTCTTGGCTTAGTAATAATTGGGAGCCTGCCCAATGTAACATTTCCCGAATTGTAACTCTTAACCCAACTAAAATATCTATAACAACGACAACGCTTAAGGGGTGGAAATTGTTATCGCATTTTGTATGTTTTTTTTGCTTCACAGTCCACTTAATGCCTAAGTTTAACTCTTAACATTCCCCGGCCTCTACACTAGAACATAACTTAGGTACGTACCGACCTACCTACCCACATTTTAAATTAGAGCTCCGCCAGACAGCCGGTTAATTTCTCGCTTAGTTAACTTTACGGCTGGCACTGATTGGATATTGATTAGAAACTGTTTCTCCAGTAAACTTCTTTTCCGAAACATCGCTCATGCTCATTTACACTACTACGCGTTGTAATTACAATCAGACCTGTTTTATTGCTACCTATTTATAGTAAAAGGCTTTCAAAATTACGGTACGGAAATTAGCTGCACGGAGGTGAAAGTACCTACTGCCTATGTGCATAGATACCTGAATTATGTAGTTTATACTAACGATTGGTTTATAAATTGCTTATTTTTCCAAATCTTGCTATGACAAGAAAAACACCGGTCAAGTGCGAGTCGGACTTGCGCACCGAGGGTTCTGTACAAACTTATAAGAATGTAAAATTGTATTGAGGGTTGAAAAACTGTTGTCTCCATACATCGACATAGGTCGCGATTAGTTTACCAACTGCATTAAAGTTTGCATTCGTAAATTGTTATTTTTTGTGATGTAGCTAAAATTTACGGTCTTCGCAATTTTTCCTTTATCAGTGCTATAAGACGTTGCTTCGTACCAAATTTCAAGAAACTAGATCGACTATAAGTACCCTTTAGGTTTTGATTCCCTTGCGAGTTTTTAATTTGCGGCATAGAAGTTTGCTTAGAAGTTTGTTTTTTTCACAGCTCCAAGGGACAGTAGACTTGAGTATTTGATATAAATTTTAGCTTGATACGCGTTCCTGAGAAAAAAGGTCTTGACTGACGGACGGACAACAAAGTGATCGCACGCGCTAAAATGTGTTTAGTACGCTCCGACGGGACTTCTCAAACTTGCCAGATAAAACTTCACCTTTGAGATCGACGCAGCGCTGTGTTAGAGAATCATCCCCCAGGGAATAGAATAAAATCTTAGATGGGTAACGTAGCTATTAAAAAGTCAAACGTTTACAATGGCGTCTTAATTAAATTTTAATTTACCAACTCAGCTCGCCTTTAGTTTAGGGTTAGGACAATAAAGTATCAATAGAAATTATTTAACCTTTTGAACGCCTTACGTCAAATACAAATACGTCACTCACACGCCAAACGTGTATTAAAAGTTTTGTTATAACTTAATTCGTACGCAATAACGCCTCTTTTAAACTGTATCTGTGACCTATATAATGGTCGGTGGCGTTGTAGGCACGACAGCTCATGAACACTAGTGGTCGTTGGCGTTCAAAGGGTTAAGTTTAGTTACCAATAGTCACTATTATATGCAGATAATTTTCGCTACGGACGGTTTAAAAATGTTTCACCACTTAGTAAATTAAAGTTTTTGTCTCTGTAATTATCTAGTGTTTCTAGTGTGTTGTCTAGTGTAACCTTGAAATGGTTTTTATTAATGGACAAACACAATAGATAGAGACAGCGGAGGAAAAGCTACTTAAAAGATATATTTAGTAAAGTTGGCCGCACGGGGGTCAAAATTCTACCAGCGCTTCCAAAGAGGAGACCACTACTTAGAACTCGGCAATCAGTCATTTTTCAAATATTGCTTATAACAATGATAATGCTTAACCTAGCATTGTATAAATAATTAGTATAAAACCAAAATATCATGCGTTGTTTAAGCAGGAAAACGTGTCACTTGCCTACTTTACTGCAAGGTAGGTAGGTATCTTTTTTACGAAGAATTAAACGTTTATGTTACATCAAAGAGAAGATGGTGGTTTCATTTAGATAAATGAAACTCAAACTGGCATAGATCAGCCAGAACTATAGAGATAAATGATGAAGAAATGAGGGAGAGGCCTTTGCCCAGCAGTGGGACACAAGAAGAGATGTTAGAATGAAAAAATAAACCATTTAATGTCAATAAAGTTAATAAATGTGTCTAAAAAAAAACTATATTTCCAGACACCAAATTAAAAACCTTGACTCTAAATCTATTAAACACGTGATTAATATCAATATTTAAACCGGATGTTTATAAATAAATGTATACCTAACCATCCAAATGGACCATCCAATCCATCCATCAAAATTCGCCAAATGAATGACACCATAAACAAATAACGACTGAGCCGATTCACCCACGTGCACTCAAATCCTATTTAGCAGCCAAAAAATAACACTGTACCTTTATTTCTCAAGCCGTTAGAGCCAAAATAGAACGATTTACCATTGTCCAAACGCATTCTTCTTGGTTTATTGCTCTTTATAGGTAACATTAAAGCAGACACCCAAGGAGATTATGAATCCTACAGTTGAGTAACATTGGAGTAGTAAATTTAAAAGGTTTGAGTTTAATTTTTAAGTAGTTTTACGATTTGTTGTTACGAGTCAATTGAAAAGTTCCTCTATATTGTTGAAATCTATCTCGCTTTAGAAACTATATTGCTTTTTAGGGTTCCGTACTACTAACCCTTCGCGGTTCCTCCGTCCGTCATTTGTCTGTGAGCCGGCTCTATCTCATAAACCGTAATAGCTAGACGTTTAAAATTCTGCCGCTATAACAATAAGTAAATAATAAAAATATGCCTATAGAATAATGGTACGGAGGAAAGGTTACACAATGGTGAAATAAGAATATTTCGGAAGAATTATAGGTTAGGTAGGAACTAACTACAGTCAAATCTATTAAATAACAAATTTAATTCCAATGATTTACACCTCTGTCATACTACCGGTCAGTTGAAAAATTTGTTATTTTTCGCAAATATTCCAAGTGAAGTATTTTATTTAAACGGTTTTTTCTGTCTTTATGTTTACTACCCGAGAAATCCTTAACATAAGAAAAACAGTCCTTATTAAATTTTATATGATTGTCTTTTAATTCTTTTTTGACGCAGATCAGGAGAGAACTGCTTTATAAGTAGGAAGTTCTTTACTATTTTAACTCTATAGTAAACACACTAAAGCAAGTTGACTGATACAAGTACCCTTGCCATGAGATACAGTGACGTACTCGCTAGAGAGTCGAATGGTCTGTCCCTCTCAATACTATACTGTCGTATTTCAATACTGTGAGGGACGGAGCATTCGCCTCGCTAGCGAGTACTGCCTTTTCTCCGACAAATCTTTGACAAATGCATCGTTTCGCATCCCCTATTCATTTGCCAACCCGCTTTTTTGTAACTAAAATATTTCTAGATTTTTATAAAACTAACTTAACTAAACTGTAGGGTTCTACACGATATTCCAAACGAGGGTTATCTATCAAATGGATTTGTGAAAAGAATGATTTGTGAAACTTTGGTGATAAGTAGATAGAATCCCCTTTTTAACACATGGTGGCATTTTTAGTGGTGGTAGGACCCTGTGCAGGGTCCGTCCGGATCGCTACCACCATCTTATCCATTAACCTGCCGCCAAGCAACAGTGTTCGCATTGTTGTGTTCCGGTGTGGGGATAAGACAACCGGTGAAATTACTAGCATAGAGGCATACCATCTTAGTCCTCAGGGTTGGCAACGCATTTGAGGTCTTAGGATTATAGTCTTGAGAATTCAAATGTCTATGGGTCTCAGATTCCACTTACGATCAGGTGGCCTGAGTGCTCGTGTGCCTTCTCCTTAACATAAAAAAAAAAAAAAAAAAAAATGGTAAGGGCACTGGGGCCCTGTTCTGTATACTCGGTAAACCCTTGGGCTTTGGGCTAGTTATCGTATCGTTTAAAACTTTTTTTATGGCAAGTAGGAAGCACACGACCTCTCAGCCCACCGGTAAGTGAACCTGACACCCATAGATATTTGAATTCTCAATACAAGACCAATCCTAAGACCTCAAATGCGTTGCCAACCCTGAGGACGAAGATGGAATGCCTTTAAATATGCTAACTATAGTTATTTCACCGGTTTTCTTATCCCCACACCAGTACACAACAATGTGAACACTGCTGCTTGGCGGTTTGTTAAAGGACAAGATGTATGTTTTATCTGGTTACTCGCATCTTTCAGTTTTCCACGATCTTCAACAGTTCGTCAATTCACTGAGGAAGCGTAGAACCATTGCCGCCCCAACGGTCATTAAGTAGTTCTTTATCAGTGTTTATGCCGGTATTTAGACAATTTAGAGTAAAATAAGCATTGCTGAATTATACTTTAGAGCAATAGAAACGGGTTGCAGTGTACGTTAATTTGTACATTCGGTGACCCATTATGTTGCTCCGAAGTGCCTGATAATATGCGAGCGTATATTCGTAGGTATGTGCCCTTCTACATACATAGCATCACGCCTTCATTCCCAGAGTGGTGTAGGCAGAGCTACAGAAACACCAACAACTCTAAAAAGACTTGTTGATAATTCTGTAACCACATTTTGCACAATAAGGCCAAGAAGTTTACTAGTGTATTAGTGACAGGTTGCAAGCCCATCGCCTAACAGTACTACAAGCCCTTATTCCCTTAGTCGCCTCTTACGACATCCACGGGAAGTCATGGAGTGGCACTATTCTAACCCGGCAACCACTTTTAACTTGTTCAGGGATAATTAATTAGAAAAGTTTTTATCCGAGGGATTTAATCAATAATAATAATAAATACCTATCAAGGGGACAATCTTACACAAATTGACCTAGTTCAAAACTAAACTCTGTATGTAGGCTTGTAATGTAAGTGTTAGTCATAAAAAAATATTTATATAATAGGTACCTACCAATGAAATTTATGATGAGATGATGATAATTTGGTTTAACTCGTAAACTGTTTATTGTTAACTCTTTATTTTAATAAAAAAAAAATGTCAATTAAGTAAAATCAACACTAACGGGTAAATATTTATTAAGGCATGCTTAAATGTAATCCGTTAGTCTCAAAGTGAAATGAATAAATTTATTTTGAGATAATAAATTCTTTAACCCAAACATTCATATAGATAAATACATACAATACTAAGGAACAAATATCTATTACACATTTGCCCATGTCGGGAATCGAACCCGTGACCGCTAGCAACGTAGGAAGGGTGGTAGTGACCCACTAGGCAAATAGCGTCGTCAAACTTCTTCATTTGTTTATGAATCAAACAGTGGACAGAACCGAGAGTAAAGGCAAGTCTTAAAATAAACATTTAAACATTTAAATAGAGATCACTGAAACACGACTGGTGCTGTTGAATATGTTTTATTAATGAAAACTTCGCGTCTGAATCCCTGAGGCAAACAAGAAGACATCAAAGAGATTTCTTTCCTCCAGATATTATAATGTTTTGGACGAGTCGCGGACCAAAATACAAATATTTACTCTTCGGATGTTATTAAAGTACAGTCAGCAGATAAAATAGACTAAGATATTTAAAAAATCTCTCTTAAGTCGCCTTACAATAAATAAATCAAGATAAATAGTGAACAACGTTGTAAGTTACTGTCAATAATTTAGGTAGGTAGGTATTTCTTAAAATTGGGATTGCTATTTTTTTTTGGAATGTCTTAATTCAACTCCATTTCGGTATAAGTTTAATGGCCTTATTTATATTATCAGCTTTATAATATATGATTTTGGCCCGTTTGGTTGCCGGGTTAGAATAGTGCCACTCCATGTCTTCCCGTGGGTGTCGTAAGAGGCGACTAAGGGAATGTGGGCTTCTAGTAGGTACCTTCTATTAGGCGATGGGCTTGCAACCTGTCACTAGTAAACATCTTAGCCTGTTTGCGCATTTTGCGCCGAATTACCACAACTCTTTTTGTAGTTGTTGGTGTTTCTGTAGCTCTGCCTACAGACCTATGATTTATCGAAAAGCTATTCGTGATTTTGTCTTTGATATATTATTTGACTTTTAAGTTTTTGGAAACAAAAGACTTCAACGGGCACTACGTCGTAAAATATTTAATATGTTTCTCTTTTATTTGTTTAAAACAAGGTCCAATAAGAAAGACACAAATTCGATCGATGGTCCCTGTGATATTTATGACCAAGATAGCTAAAAATAATGCTTTACCTACTTCAAAACTTAATACATAAGTCACTTCTATTATTATTTTTACACTAGGTAGGTAAATTGTATTTTAACTGTACCCTCCTCATCATCTAAATTCTACAACAATTCCTTTACTTTTCAGGCTGTCCGTCTGTGGAACTCCCTCCCTGTGGAGCTGCGGCAGGCTAAATCTTTACCTGTATTTAAGAAACTTCTCCTTGAGCACTTTTTGTCGCAGTCTTAATTGTATTGTCTCAGTACATTTCTCTCACTATGCATTTCTGTCGTGTATGTATGTATTTATTTATTACTGTCTATTTATTCATGTAAGTCATTATAATGTATTAGTTTGTATTAGTATGTATTTGATTATCTATTTATTAGTTTGGTAAGCGTGTATTTATAGGTATATTGTATTTTATAGCTAGCATAGTTCCTTGTTATTGTTTGAAATTGGTCTGCACCACCTACCGTGTAAATTGTTTTAACTTGCACCTTATCCCTTCTAAGGTTGTCTGGAAGAGATCGCTAATCAGCGATAAGACCGCCTGTTGTTTACCTGGGTCTTCTAAATTGTGAAAATTCTGTGTAATGTTTATGTTTGGTGGACAATAAAGTGTTTTGTATTGTATTGTATTGTATTGTATTGTACCTACTCGTATCTACATCTAAAAATAACAGTTTTAAACCATGTAGACATTTTTCTTAACTCTATACATATAATTATTTCTATGGAGCAAAAAAAATCGTCACGCGACGTCTCCTTTGCCTGTTTATTTTAATTAGTTTACATTAGTACCTAACCAGCTTTCACACAATTTTCTTATACGCACTCGTCACGCTAAACAATTATAAAAATACTTAGGCATTGTCGTAACCACACCACATTCGCCGCCGTCGGCAAAATGTTCTAGCGGTTGTAATGCTCCCTTGACGAAGGTAGGTATCCATTGTATTAAATTAATATACAAGCCTTATTTTACTAGGTATAAGCTTTCTGTTTTTGTAGTTTTCACTTGTTATTTCGTAAGCTTGGATATTTTTTTCTAGAATAATCCGATAAATATTGACGGCGATTTCATTGGTTTGTTGTTGAAAACAAAGCAAAAAACAAACACAATTCAATTGTTAGAGTAATGTCAAAAGATATCATTGCAAGAAATCTTTTAACAAGTAGGTAGGTAGGTAGGTATAAGGGTATTTTATTTAACTCATGTAGATAGACTGTAGGAGACTCATGTAGAAGTAAGTACACTTTAGCAATAAACTAAATTATAAGTAGGTACTTACCTATTTAGGTCTACAAACTTACTTTAATAAACTTAATCACATTTAATTAATTATCAAGATTATTTAGTTCACTTTGAAATGTTTTATAATAGAAAATTTTATTTTTTTACCGATAAGTGTAAACGTTGCAATATTTTAATTAGCAACAGTAAAAACTTTACTTATTTATCATCGGCGAATTCTACTAAAAGAGTAAATACCTATCCAACGCACTGTAACAATCCACTAATAAAAAAGTCAAACGCGAACAAAAATCCTTTGCCCGCCATTCACACTAATCACTCATCCTCCAACACCTTACGCGTTCCAAAAATACAACTAAGAACATTTCGAAAAACACACAAGCCCCGTGGTCAAACAAACGTCTACCAAAGGGTTACCGCCGTTGTTTTGTAACAACCGCGTGCGCACAAACATCGGCGACGACTGAGCAATTATCACTTACCTGCGACACGCGATCACACACTGATTTATAGTCGATAAACTGGCATCACTTTTACTGTGTTATAAATTAATTATGTGCACTGGTTCGCGGGTAGTCGCGGCGGCGGCGAGCGCGGCAGTGCGGGCTGCTCGCGGGCGACTGGGCGGGCGGCTGGGATAAGCGCGCGCCGGTTCCGAGCTGGATGCTAGGGCTGTCACGTCGGTAAACAGACAGTTTTTATATGGTGTTTGGAAAGTGATTTTGGCGTGTGGATGACAGCAGTTTTTGGTTTCTGGGTGATCCTCTCAACACAGCACTGCGACGATCTCAAAGAAGTTTTATCTGGCAAGTTTAAGAAGTCCCGTCGGAGCGTACAAAACATATTTTAGCGCGTGCCTTCTTAATTAGGCAATTTTATACGACACTGAACTCGACTGATTGAGAAGGCACGCGCTACAATGTATTTTGTACGCTCCGACGGGACTTCTTAAACTTGCCGGATAAAACTCCACCTTTGAGATCGACGCAGCGCTGTGTTGAGAGAATCACCCCCTGAAATGTTTCTATCGATGGTCGAGAAGACAAATGTACTAAGTGCAAAGTCTTTACACTTTGTAGGTAGGTACTTGCCTTCTAGGCCATCGATAATTATGTTTCTGATAAAGGTATTGTTATTATGAACTTAGGTGCAGTTTAGTTTAATTTTAAAGACAGTACAATGAAATACCTGCATGATTGATTTTGGCATTTGCCCTGTTGATTATTTAGTTCCGTTGTATTCCTGAAAGACATGTATCATTAGATTGGGTCTTTTAATTTAATGTTTAAAACTGGCTTCTGATTGAAAAGATGTTTTAAAATTACTATTGTCGATGTTTTGGCAATAAACTTCTCCACATAATAAAGGTACCTATCTATTAAAACTTAAGCTGAGTAGGTAGCTACCTATATTTTACTCAAAACTCAAGTAGCATATTTTATTTCATTATATAAACCTCATTCTAACCTAATGCAACATTATATTGGCCTCGCATCTTGAGCTCAACCTCGTGCCTTTGTGGCAACCCTAATGGTCCCTCATCCCGTCTTATACATGGCTGTATGTTCGTATGTAACGTTGGCAGGACCAAGGGACTGCATCCGACCCTTCGGTAAATCATTATGCTTTAAATGTGCAACTTCAATCGCTATACCGATTCGCACGCCGTTTAAAATCGAATAGTTATTACTTTTTAAAATACAAATAGAGTTTTTTAACGTCTGTTAAATTTGGAAGCATCCAAATTTAAGAGATTTATTTTTTAGGATTTTATTAAATATAAATGTTTTCCATATAGGTAGGTACTTGAAATTTGGAGGAACATTCCTTGGGTAGGTTCTCTCTAAGGATGCAATAAGATAGGCACTTTTTCGGAAATCTACCCCCGTTGTAAAGAAATAGAGGGCTAGTGCCTTCGCGCGAATTGGCGGGCATCCTCTTGTTACAAAGTTGGTACCAAAGTAACTAAGTATTATGCATTGCCCTTACAAAAACTTTTGCATTTCACAAACGTTCACAAAATAGATTTATTTATTATAATATAAAATGCTAAGCCTATGCCAATTAAAATGGTAGTTTCAATGGAAATGACTTCATCTAAATTTATGATGTTATAAATCGGAGTTGTAGGCAATGTGTAAAACACAATCACAATAAAAACACACAATAAATGTGTGATTACTTTAGTTGAGCTTCCGCGGTTCAACTATCAACGTTTATTCTCCTACAGATAGGCGTGAAACGACATCGGCGTCCATTGACGGTTCATTATAGGAAACGTGTGGTAGAGTGATGGATCATTAGGTCTAGAGATGCATTTATTTGATGAGTGGTCGGCTTTAAATAGTTTCTAGCATCGTGTTGGCTCCCTAGGTTAATTACGATCGTTGTAATACAAGGTATTTCTTCTTCGTTTTGTACTTAGTGCTATAGGCAATTTACATTAGGTACTTATACGAAATAGTGACTGACGTGACTAGAACTATTGATTAATAAATTAATAAGTAAATACAAGAGGTCAATCTCACACTAATTAACCTAACATCGAACTAACCTTTATATAGGTTGGTAGGTATACGGGCAACGATAAACATACTTACCTACTTATAAAGACCTAAATACCTACTTTTTTATGTTAAGGAGAAGGCACATGAGCACTCAGGCCACCTGATGGTAAGTGGAATCTGAGACCTTTGAATTATAGACATTTGAATTCTCAAGACTATAATCCTAAGACCTCAAATGCGTTGCCAACCCTGAGGACTAAGATGGAATGCCTATATGCTAGTAATTTCACCGGTTGTCTTATCCCCACACCGGAACACAACAATGCGATCACTGTTGCTTGGCGGGTGGTTAATGGATAAGATGGTGGTAGCGATCCGGACGGACCCTGCACAGGGTCCTACCACCACTTACAGTGCAACAGCTCTTAAAAAATGTAAGGTTCGCGTAATAAAGAGATACGACGGTCTTTTTAAAAGCTATATGCACCGTAATGCACTGAAAACAATGCTCATGACAAAATATATTTGTTCATACCGGGAATCAACTCGGGACCGCGTAGCTTCGCAGGGTCTCTACCAATAACATTAACCGTGTCATCATGCATCACAATAACAGGGCCTCTATTCTACTGCGTTATAAGTTATAACCATATCGCGTTTGACGTGTTTTAGAATCGTCCATGTCTCGGTCGCCATTATTGTAAATGACATAAGAGTTATCCAAACGTTGACAATACGGAAACTCGTCGATATTACCGTGTAGAATCCTAGCCCTGAAGCCTATATTTTTTTCCATTTGAAGGTTCACTTATTTCTAATCTTAAATCACTAAAAGTCTTGCTTCGTTTTGACGAGCAAGAAGGACGAACAAATGGATATTTTGCATTAAGTTTTGTTATTTAAATTTTGTGTTGGTTTTTCTAAGGGCATTAGTCGTGCCTGGTTAACCACTTAATATTCGGCAATTATTACATAGCGGCGGGAATAAAACCATTGTAGTCTCGCGTTGAGCATTAAAAATAAGGGCCCTCACACAAGAAAAATCCATTCGGCGTGCTTCCAAGTGTGAGTTGGGCAAAGGCAAGCGGGTTTGGGCTGATCACGTTTGCCGCTTGCAAGGACAAGGTATCTATTGAATCTTGGTAAGTATAATCTCAGTATACTAACTGGTATATTGACTGGACATTGTCCGCTCAACAGACACCTATCGACAATGGGTATTAAACAGGATCTCTAATGCCCACACCGTGGCAAAGAGGAGACAAGCCAACACGTCCTAGCCGAGTGCGTCATGTACACTGAGATACCGAACATTCGGGGAGGACGAGTTAACGTCGGAAGCACTAACCTAACCCAACCTAACCTGTTCTGTAGGAAAACAATGAAATTGGATCCATGCTGGATGGGAGCGTCGCTGGGCCAGTAACCTACGGCTCAACCAAGGGGAACATGGCGGAATGACCGTGAGACTGATCGAACGGCCGGCACAGGCCCTACCTAACATCATCATCTGCCGCATGCACCTGGACTGGTAGGCTAACGTGGCCTAAGTGGGTGCCGCAAAATGGGCGACGTAAACGGGGCAAGCCGAGATGAAGCTGGTGGGATGATTTGCTCGCATTCCTCAGCAACGGACGGAAGAGGCACCAAATTAAACAAAGAGATGAAGGCCTTTGCCCAGCAGTGGTACACTCAAACAGGGCCACTATTTTACTGCGTTTTATAACGAAATCGCGTTTGACGGGTTTTAGAATCGTTTATGGCTCGGTCGCCATTATTGTAAATGACTTAAGAGTTATCAAAACGTTGACAATGCGGAAACGCGTCAAAGACGATATCGTTATTACCGTGTAGAATCCCAGCCCAGGCTAGACAAAAATACCAATAGCACATAACGCGTATAAGGGTGAATTGCAAAAATATTGTAGGTACATAGTTAAGCCCCTAATTGATGTCAGTGTTTAATTGAAACAAAATATTTTTCCTTTGTGTAACAAAGATTAACTATACAATTGTGTGACTTAATTTTTTGTTTCAATTAAACTTTGACATCAATTAGGTCCTTAACTGTGTCTACACTATTTTTGCAATTTACCCATAAATTGGGAATAGCGGCCAAATGGATATTTCATATGTAGGACACCTAATGACTGTTTTATTAAGTTTTAACTTTTAATAATGCGCTTTGCTTTAATGACTTTACAACGTACCCACGTTAATTGTTATATAATGCATTCAGAAGAGCAGAAACTTTTGAGCGTTACTTACCATCTTTTTTGTTGGCGGATCAAGTTATTAACAACTTTACTGTGCGATGATAATCTCTATAAACTTTATTGTTGTTAGTATTAGTTTTAGTGTTAAAGCTCTATTTTTAATAGTCTTTTAAAGTAAACGATTGAATAGCGTGTAGGGACTTGTTAAATAATAAAGTCGCTTTTACTATGTATGCATGTTACAGTACATTGTGCATCAAGGGAAGTAAGAAAGGGATAGGTAACTAACGAGAGGGCTTTTATTGACTCGAGCTTTTCATCACATTTGCAAGGAAATAAACTTAGACTATTAAAGAAAACAACAGTCAAAAAATTAATGGCACTCTTCTTCTTCTTATTTTTTTTTATTAATGGCGGTCCACCGCGATGTACGCAGTGATTTCGCCAATGTCAAGTGAGTAGAGTAAAACAGTAAACAGAATAAATCAAAATCAAAAGCCGGACATCTTTCAATCGGCCATCTTCCCTCCCCGAAGGTTACCGGAAGCCCTGAATGGCACTCGACTCGCTAAAAGAGATTGTGAACATGACTACTCAAGTTTTTTCAATGTTGTGTTCCACAGATAATGCTAAGAACTGCTATTGGTTTTCAAACTTGACTGGCTATATTGCCAATATAAAAAATTATAATAAAAATATTTGAAAATGTCTCTGAAATAATAGTATAATATAAATATAATGCAGTTAAATGTACCGTTTAAGTTTTATTTACAGTATAATTGGTTTTTAGCCAAGTTTTGAATATAGGAAATAAACATTGGTAGATTTTACACCTCCTTAGTCTGTAATGATGTACCATATTTTAAAACTAAACCCATTACTCCCTTGGAAGGTAAATAGGCTATAACTGCCCTATAAGCCTTCGTGTTATAACACCCTTTCCGAGTATTTTTTAAGTATTTTTCAATACACATGTATTGAAAAATACTTTATTTTATAAACATAAAAATAACAATCAAAATAGACAGAAACACAAAATATTTACTTGTGTTTATATACTTTTTACAAAGGGAAGCTTATCCCTTTGAGGGATTTCTTCCAGTTAACCTTTAAGGCGTCGGGAAGTGACGACCCCACCGCCCGCTCCGGCGCAGTCAGTCAACCGATAAATGGCGGTCAGACCATTCAATCGTGGCAGAGGAAAATGCCTGGCAAGGGATGGGCAGCAGCATCCTGGTGTTGAACCTCTGCCCCACTGCGATCGCCAATCCGCTTGCGTGGCAATTAAGGGCAATCCCTCCCAATGGATAGCACAGTAAAGCCACGGCCCCCAGTGCCCGCCCTATTATTCCTGGCCGCGCAAGGTGGCTGGCAGCACTGGATGCTCAAAGCTCAAGATCGAGAAAAGTGGCGTGCCTTGGGAGAGGCCTATGTCCAGCAGTGGACTGCCGCAGGCCGATGATGAACCTTTCAGCGAGAAAAAAAAATCAAGAGATATCACCTCTGAAACCAATTTGTATGCGGATTTGTATACCTAATTATACAATGATTTCTCCAATCGCCACTTGTATTTCAACACAATCCTACCTAAAATGGCGAAATATCTCCTTTCAACTATTTTCTGATCATTGTAGGTATCTAATGGACGTTTTTCATTTTACATACCTAAGTCATTTCATTGATTACTCTATGTAGGTAGGTACTAAACCAGTCCGTGGGTCCACAGAAAATCAGCGCCTTAGGTACTTCCAATAGATACGATAGAATAGAATGGATACCATTTTCGCAGCACACTTTATAATTTTATTTACTTCTAAACTATTAGATTTAAAGAAAATCCTGTAACATAATGTGTAAACTTGTAAAATTTAAGCAAAATAAATATATTCTATTTCTATTTATTTAGCTACAAAATGTCTTTCTACCACCGTTAAGGATGTACTTAGACTCACAATTTAACTAACAACTCATCCTCCAAAGATTAAAAGCTGATCGATCCATGTCCTTTTATAGACGTCAATTCGCACACTAATAAAATTAGGTAAAACTCTTCGATACTTATTTCGCAGCCATTTTGTTTGTTTATGGCTTTCGTGTGTACAATAAATTATTCGCCAATCAATTAGGGGTTCAAATTGAAACAGGATACGAGTTTCCGTCGACTGATAATACGTTTTTTGCGTATTTTTACTTATTTACGACTTTACGGTAACAGGATGTAATACCAGAATTGTTTAAAAGAAGTGTTGGTAAGTAATTTATTCTAATGAGAATTTAGGCCTTAGAGTCTACAGCAATTGCTTTAAAAGTAGTTAGTTAATACTGAAAAAATATACATACATACATAACATCACGCCTTCATTCCCAGAGTGGGGTAGGCAGAGCTACAGAAATACTAACAACTGTAAAAATAATTGTTTATAATTCTGTAACCACATTTTGCACAAATAGGCTAAGAAGTTTACTAGTGTATTAGTGACAGGTTGCAAGCCCATCGCCTAACAGTACTATAAGCCCTTATTCCCTTAATCGCCTCTTACGACATCCACGGGAAGACATGGAGTGGCACTATTCTAACCCGGCAACCACACGGGGGGGGGTATGGCATGTGAAAAAATATCTTATTAGTTTAACGTTTTAACAGACTGAGAATAACAATTACTTGACTCACCTGCCCTCTAGTTTCAACTACAAACAATTCGTTGTCGTTGTATTTCTTTATTAGCTTGATTATCTAAAAAAAAGTTTTTTTTACCATTTATTGTAGCACTTTGTTGGCGTGACTAATATGCATATTTATGCCAAATTACAGCTTTTTAGTACTAAGAGTCTCTGCGCTAGGCTGCGGACGGACGGACGGAAGGACGGACATGGCGAAACTATAAGGGTTCCTAGTTTGACTACGGAACCCTAATAAAAACCCCTATTATACTAAGACTTCGCGGTCTGTCCGTCAGTCTGTCTGTCACCAGGCTGTATCTCAAGAACCGCGATAGCTAGGCAGTTGCAATTTTCACAAATTATGTATTTCTGTTTCCGCTATAACAACAAATACTAAAAACAAAATAAAATTAATATTTAAGGGGGGCTCCCATACAACAAACGTGATTTTTTTGCCGTTTGCTCGATCTTAATACAGACACCGTGGTTGTACCTATATAGATAATGGTACGGAACCCTTCGTGCGCGAGCCCGACTCGCACTTGGCTGGTTTTTTAGCAATTTACACAGTCAATTTTGTAACACTAATAGACTCGAGACAAACCGATGAAAAGGGATATCCTATACGTACCTGAACCTACGTACAGTGACTCGTTTTCATTGACAATGTGTGTATTAAAGCAACAGGCGATGTGAGTGTGCGTACGCGCATTCCTCCCTGCGTATTGACATGCGGACTCGCTACGGACACAATGTGTGAGCCAATGGTAGTGGTAGCGTCAGTATATTAACCCTACATACATCCTTGATGTTAAAAAGACTAAGGGAAATGTATGTACTTAATTAGTTTTAAAAAATAAATATCAAAAATAAAATAAGAACCAGGGGACAATCTCACACAAATTGACCTAGTCTCAAACTAAGCTCTAGGCTTGTACTATGGGTACTAGACAACGATAAACATACTTATATAGAGAAATACAGATATTCGCGCTCATCACACAAACATTTGCCATTACCGGGATTTGAACCCAGGCCCGCTGGCTTCGGAGGCAGCTTAGGGTCACTCCTAACTCGCCCAACGTGTCGTCAAATAAGTGGATATGTTTACAACTTCTCTCTACTCGTATTATTCACATAGAATACTTACAATTTGAACGATGAACAATTGTTTTCGTGAGTATAAGGTAAGTGGTTGTAACTACACTGTTTTAAAGAAACTCATTTCATACAACGTATCACTTCGCAAAATTTTAATTTCATAGAAAGTTAACTTCTGTTGTAACGTTACAGTTTTCAGCTGATTTTTACCTAAAGTAACTTACGTAACTCATGCTTAGGTAATCTGAAAACATTAAGGTTTCAGCAGAAATTAGCTTTCTATGAAATGAAAATTCTGCGAAGTGATACATTCTATGTATGAAATGAGTTTATGTATAACAAGGGAACACCGTAGGTAAGTTTTTTTTTTTCGTACTGTTGTAATAAAATATACCTATTAATTTTAATGGCATCGTTAGTATGGCATGTCATTGTTGTCAGTTACATGCCCCTAGTAATTAGTGTACTATTATTATTAAGTACTAAAATTACATTTAAAGAACTACTAACATTAATATGAGTTGTAAATTTCTCGAATTAAATGATTTCTATTCTATTCTATTAGGTATTTTTTGAATTCTCAATAACTTTACCAAGTAGGTCAAGTTAGAAACCTCAATATTACCTCTAAGTATCTTGATGAAATGCGTGTGACACGACGTTAATAACATGCCCCAGTCAGATGCCGACACGAACAGGAGGGAGGTCGAATAGGCACGCACCATGCTATGCACATTGTATACTTGATTAAAAATCTTGTATTAAGCTTTGGAAAATTGTTGGGCAAGTTGAAATCAAGTAACGAGAGCTAAATCACGTCAAAATTAATCATTTGCTTTCTGCGACAGGTTTCTGTTGTGGCTAAAGAACTTTAAACTTCAAACACAATCAGCCTTATAAGTAGCCTGCACTCTTTAGTCAGATTGCAAATATCCTGATCCCGTTTACCATCAGGTGGCCTGTGTGCTCGTTTGCCTCATCATCTTCATTAAATTTAAGAGCCAGGCACTTCGGTGGAGTAATTGCCACTCTTCTCTAATCTTTGCCAGCTTTTACACCTCCTGAGGTGCGATTTTTGAATCTCACCGAAGAAAAATGAATAACTTTAAAAAGGTGTCCTCTCGTATATTAATCGCTGCACAAATTGATTTTAAAGTTAGTTATTTTTCATTGGCGAGACTCAAAAATCATGCCCCTGATACGACACAACATTGGCCTTCTGTCTTATTTAGTTAAAGTATGTAAGTCTAGGTCTACCTCTTCCTTTTTTTCCTTCCACTTTACCTTCCAAAATGTTCAAAGAGAAATTATCGAGCTGCATCAAGTGTCCCACCATCTTTCCTCTTCTAGATTCTATAGTTTTTAGAATATATCTCGTTTGCCTACATGCTATAAAAAACCAGTAGAAATATTTAGCAGACGGCTGTCGTGTTGTCCGTATCGCGCGTCAATACGGGACCGGGCCGGCGGGATGGTCGCTATTTGCGCGCGCGCTGCTAATTACTGACGCGACGCTTTCAGCTGATCCTACACTACGCACGCACTATGTTGCGCATTGGAGTATGGAGTGTTTAACTTCAAACCCAGCCCAACCCAGCTATACTCACGGACAAATAATCGGCATCAATTTACGAACAACATTTAATTGCCAGTTTTAGAATTCGTTAGAGTATGTAGTCTTTATTCTTGTAGGTAGTAGCTGTCCCAGTTGTCCTATGTCTTAGTTTTATTTTCCTAATTCACTTGTCTCATCTCAAATGCCAAGTCGGTTGACCTGGTTCGGCTGGTTCTCGAGTTCGCTTACTAATTAACGTACAGCCTATAGTAAATTTCTTCTAAATTTCAAGAATGTAACTCTAATCGTAGCTATTAATAAAAATGGTAACTGTTTATACACGTACAAATACCTACATTATCAATAATAATCAACTTTCGTTATTGACGACGATACCCTAGTCCAAGCCTAGATCTTAGTTTGGGACAGTTTGTGTAATCTTGTCGCTCTAATATTTAAATAACCCTTCTTGGCAGTCGGGAAAAAAACCTACAGTGAAGTTAGAATACTTATTAAACCCAGAAAGAAGGGAAAGAAAAAGTGATAAGACTGATAAGTACCTATACATATTACGTGGTACCAGGCAAATTTGCAAAATAAACCTAATTTTAGAAGTCAAAGCGAGCTGTTCAATCTCATTCAACATTTTACTTGGTATGCTATAAATATATTCTTGTAACTAACGTACATTGAAACCTAATCAAAGAGATATTCGGCTCCTCAAGCTAATCCCAAACGGAGAGAATTGTTTCTCTCCGGTCCCTGATTGGATTTATCTCGAGTTTTATGACGTCTCGATCCCTATCGTAAACTTGAACATGTTCAAAGCCAAACACTCTTACTTTCATATAAAATAGACCCAACATCTATATTCTTGGCACCCAACGTTGTAATACAACCGGCTACCGCACTGTCTATGGCTGGCATCGTTTTGGTCGCCATTCTTTGCATTCTTGACGGTTATTTAAATACGTCGTGTATTTGGGACTCTTTTTTTTTGTTTTATTGCTCAGCAATAGATCACTTTTTGTCAATTTATTACCTGTTTGCTTGGAACTTTAAAACAAACAAAACTCACCATAGACCTACTATGGTTACCTTATCACCTTAATAAAAGGGTTCATAATATAATTTAACAAGAAAAGATAGGTAAAGTTAAGCAAATCTTAACCTGACCGCATCAAGCAACATGGTTTTCAAGATAATATGTTTTACTCTGAAATATCTAAACTATATAATCGGCGTAAAAATCACCCTTTTTGTAACATGAAGCAGATGTAAACCATATTTCATCCAAGGTACCTACCTATGGTATGACTGTGAGACCTCTTTTGAAAATTTCAAAACGTGCGATCTTTAGACGCCTAGTGAAGGTTCTGCGTGAAGACAGTTGCGTTTATAACTGAGCAACATGCAATATTTTTTTTAACAGAAGTATTATATCATTTATAGCAATTGGCATTAACATCACTTTACAATTAAATTGAAGGAGGCTAAATGTTATCACACAACATCGATCAAATACCAAAGGAGCTTGAACACACCGAGATAATAACGAATCCGTAATTCAAGCCAATTCCAGTAAAACCCTCGTTCCCATATTGTTTACAATCCAACTATGTTTAAACAACCAATTTGACACGTCACACGCTTTTTGTCTGTGAACATCAACAAACAGCGTCCGCCGAAACCTGCCAAAGGGTTGCTATTTTAAATAACAAAGACAATCCGGTAGCCGACAGTAAAAACATCTTTTGCATGCCGATACGTAAATATTTGTCCATCGAATAGTCCAGTGTGACGAACAATGTGCCCCCATTTGGCTTTCACTCTCGATTTTTTCCCGATCGGAAACCCCTTACAAACAGGCTACTGTTAGTTGTTCTCATTTGCATAACACTAAGCAAAAACAATAAAACGTCGGGTTATTTGAACGCGAAAAGTGAAAACGAGGTTCAAGGTGAATGGCTGCCAGTTGGAGGTTTGGTTCCTGCGGCTCAGCACGCGATGTGGTCAAAAAAGTGAGGTTTTGGAAAGTGAATTTTATTTGTGAGCTCCTGATTTATGTGAAGAATTGGTCGGTAAATATTAAATATACAATAATTGAGAGTTGAAATTGTTCCACAAGTAGTCTGCGTCAGTAATTTGCTTTCGCCGGTTTCACCATTTTGGGAGATTTTTTTCAAACATCAAGACAATACGTCTACTCGGGTATGGCATCTCATACCGAAATCACAGAGTGCCATTAAGAACAAGAACGTCTAAAGAGTGGCATCTCCAAAGACCATTTAATAGTTAAAGTCACTAGGTACTTTATTTAATGAATATTTTAAGCCTCTCATGTTAAGCTTGAAAATTGTAGCTTCTCCCTTTAGATTTATAAGTTAGTTCATTAGGTAGGTACGAGTTTTACACTATAAAACTGATATACCTCATACATTTGATAACGATTCTAATTTTAAATGAACCAGTAAACACTAATAAGTTTATTCCAACACGTATCAAACTATATCACTAGCTTATGACCAGATCAATGTTGTTTCCTCCTCAATCAGCTGACGTACCGTTACTCGATTTTACGATGCATCATAATACTTCACAAATTAGACCAACGTTAACTGAATGAATCGCCTTTGGGTGCAATAAACGTTACCAGATCAGCTGCATTGCTTAAAAATGCATTCAGAAATCCATTGAAAATCAACTGTATGTACCTGATCATAAAATCACAATTGTGTTGGTGATGTTTGTTGTTTTTAAGATGTTTTGGTTCCGCTGTAGGTTTATGGTGAGGATCTGTTAATAAGCGGAGTACACACCGCCTGTTTGCACACTTTGTTACGTCAGTTTGAGACGGCTTAACGAACTCATGTTCCAATATTTAGTGTGTATGAGACTTTAGGACTGATATTTGCCGTTAAATATTGTTCTTTTTTGTAGGACGCGTGTGAGGCACTTCGCATTAGCCTGTCGATTCTAAACCAGCTTGGATGACGGCCTGCCTTTAAGGTTTACTGCAGAAGTCATGTAGTTCATGCAATAGGCACCTACTTTAGTAAATTTTTAATACTAAACCTACCTTAAAATATAACTTAGACTTGACTCCCAGACTGAACGTAGTGAAACACTCCTCTGCATATCAGGGAATATCCCTGTTTAATAAACTCCCCCTAGAGTTTAAGTCTATTACTAATAGGAATATCTTTAAAAAAAAATGTTTTTTGGTGAAAAACTGTTTTTACTCTGTTGCAAGGACAGATGTTAGGTAGAAATTTAGGATTAATCAATCTTAATTATCATTTTATGAAATGTCCCCTATTATAATCAATTGTTTATTTATTTTTTGACCTGTAATAATATTAACATGACACCAGTTTCAACTTTTTTGATTATATTGACACTTTACGTAAGCAACGAATTTTAACTAGGCTGAAATATTATTGTATGATATACAATAATTGGCAGAATTTTTTCATGTATCTACCTAAACTAGTCATAAGTATGGCTATATTTCAAACACTATGGTATTAATTGTTAAATTGAAATAAGCAACTAAGAACTAAAAGCCAATTTCCATGGGTTTCAGATGACACTTTCCACGTACTCGTTTTGCCATCTTTACCTGCGCCTTGAAAAAAAACATCATTTAATAATTCTTAGATACATTAGTGAAATCATGACAAAGAACTACATAATAGGAAAACGCACAAAGATAATTGTAGAATACCTACGACATATAGAAGAAAGTCATCTCTTAATGAATGTTGTCTCTCCTGTGGTCAATAGTTAAAAGCTTTGTGTACATATAAGTTATGCTTTTATATGATGGGTCTAAAGCAGTCCTGATGCCGTTTATGCGGGAATGGGCTTAGCCAGGAAATTAGGCCTTAAAAACGTTAACTTCCGGTGTGTCCACAGGAAAGACGATAACCTAAATCTGTGTATGACCCTGAAATAGTTTGACGTCAAGACGATTTGCATTTTGCATACGTCTTACGTGAGATATCTCAGAACTTCGGCGGCATATTGCCCGCTTTAACCCTTTAGTTTTGGCTTGAGTTTCTGACACTTCCCAATAGAGTTTCTTATTACTTACCGACTGCTAGGTTAACCTAATGTTGTGCCCACATGCTTCTTACAGTTAACATCGTCCAATTAGCAGGATAAGGTCACCGGCTCCACGTAGGGCCGTAAACGTTTAATAATCTGCGTCAGCTGGCGAGGCCAGTGCCATAATAGATGTGGTTCTTTTTATTGGCTCTCATATAACGTGGTCAGAGTCAGAGGCTCACTCCGTTAGTACAATTTGAAACTCAATCGAGTGTAGTCCAGAATGCTGTTTTAAAAACTAAGAATACTGTGGTGTGCTTTTGGATTCTACATTGTGACAGTGACTGTAAGTGGTTTTACTTGTTCAATCAAATCACGTTTGTCTTCAAAACTGCATTAAGTAAGAATATTTTCCAATTTTGTTTAAAGTATATTGTAGGTATCTAATTAAATTGTTGACGTTACACTTACAAGCCTTGCTATCAATTAAATAAGAGTTACCATACCATAACGGTAAAATGGTAAAATATATATAATCAAGACTTCTATCGTCTATTATAAAACAAAACCTCAAAAACTGGGAGACAACTAAAAAAGAATCTCTCTTAGTTGGCTCTAGACTCTCTCTAGAAAAGAGAGTCTCTCTCAGTTGGCTCCAGACTCTCTCTAGAAAAGAGAATCTCTCAGTTGGCTCCAGACTCTCTCTAGAAGAGAATTTCACAGACTTAAATAAAATAAAAAAGATATGATTCTTATTAGCTCTTTGAACGAAACCTGGTAGTAACAAACAGCAGCTTATATCTTAGTCAATCAAACGTCCCGTTAGGCTCGAATCAAATAAAAACGGTTATTCATCACAATTACAAATGGTTTTTTTCAGTGCAACAGTGAATGTGTATTTGTATCGCTATCTAAAATGTGTCTTAGTCTAAATAGTCGTTTAAATAAGTTGGCATGTCTTGTCTTGGCCAGTTGGTAAAGTCAGCATCAAAACAGATGCGGTTATTTTTATTGGTTCTTATATAATGTGGTGGCAAGCTCAGTCCGTTATCGAATGCAGATCAAAATGTTATTAAAACTAAGGAAATACTGTGTAGGGTCGTATTTTTTTCGTGTTCTAATAGTTTTTTTTTATGTTAATGAGACTAAAACTAAGACCTCAAATGCGTTGCCAACCCTGAGAACTAAGAAGGAATGCCTCTATGCTAGTAATTTCACCGGTTGTCTTATCCCCACACCGGAACACAACAAATAAAGCATCGAATCGCTGCACAATCCTTTTATGTTTTAATCTTATAAAGTTTAGATTGGTTATTTTAGTTTCTTTTTATTCTAGTTAACTAATTAAAATTAATTAATTTTCAAACTTTATCGCGATAAAATGATTACAGCTGCAATCTGGAACGCGATTAAAACAAAGACGAACCTATATGATCTATGTGGCAATGAGAAACTCCCTCGTCCGAACAATGATCTAAAGTATTTATGATAAGCGCAATTATGTCTAATAATTTTAATAGACATAACTTTATGATGATTAATATATACAACACGATCTTGTCTGTGTCAATGACGACTGCTTTTTTTACAACTATTTGATTTTATACATGAATGGTCATGGAATCAGAAGTAATCATTGTTGGTGCGAGACGTGCGACTTAATGTAGGTTTTCCATAGTTATATTACTATAGGAAACACCCAACATCACATTTGTATTCACTTTACGTTGTTGAGTAAAGCTGTTATATAATTATAATTATATATAATTATGCTATATATCTATATTACATTATACTACTTAAGCATCCATAAACTGTATGGGTGTATTGAGCGTTGTAGGTATGTCATCTAGGTATAATACTTATTATTATTTGTATAAATTGAGTTGTTTGCGGTGTGGTTGCCGGGTTAGAAAGTGTCACATCATTCTTCCCGTGGATGTCGTAAGAGTTAACTAAGGAAATAAGGGCTTGTAGTACTGTTAGGCGATGGGCTTGCAAATGCAACTCTTTCATTTAGCTTGTTTGTGCAAAATGTGGTTACAGAATTATCAACGAGTCCTTTTAGAGTTGTATTTCGGTAGATCTGCCTACGGTAGGCAGCCTACCCCACTCTGAAAATGAAGGCGTGATATTTATCTGTACAAGATGATTGCAAGGTTATATTTTAAACGACTGATTCGATTAGTTACGATATTAGTTACGGGTCATACACACTCTTAAAAACAAGAGTTGTCTCTCCTGTGGTCAATAGTTGTAAGCTTGTGTGCATATAAGTTATGTTTTTATATGATAGGCCTAAAGCAGTCCTGACGGCGTTTTCGCGGGTATGGACTTAGCCAGAAAATTAGGCCTTAAAAACGTTAACTTTCGGTGTATCCACAGGAAAGACGGTAGCCTAAATTTGTGTATGACTTATATCAGTCAATGGTGACAGTTACAACAGCAAGTTTGTCTAACGTCTTGTTAGCCTCGTATGGGATCAAGACGCGAATTCACAGCAATAACAATCTTGTTAGAAGCAACCAAGTTTTTTTTATTGATCTGCCTGGGACTGCAGTGAAGGTTTTCGCTTCGTTAAGTATATATTATTTGGTACGCACGCAATCACATTTCTAGTTAAAATGTGTGTTACGTACTTCAACGCCTTAACCTTATTCAGTTAATATTTTTCCCTTAACATTCTTAACAGCAGCATTCAAACCGGCTTTTAACGAGCTCTCCACAGATTAAATATAAATAAATTACCGACTTGACATAACAATATGGCCGCCGTTCGATGTTTCACGTGACGAGACCTTTTTATATTTAGAAACTTATACTACTCCAAGGGCTACGTATTGCGTCAGTTTTCTATAGGAATTAAATGTGTTGGCTCTCAACATGTTAATGGGTGCTACACTTTTATCCACTCGCGAGCTTAAGTGCTGTTTCTTGTCTTCAAGAGAAACTGCGACCAATTGAAGTAAGAAACATAGAAGGTAGTGACCTAGTTTTTAACAACCTATTTCGGATACTTCAAATTTAATTTAATTAGTGTGAAATGCCGACTTTTTCCAGAAAAAATTGGCTTTCTCTGAACAGAGATAACTTCGACGTAGATCGAGTTCAAATTTTAAATAAAACGTTGTTTTGTTTGACGACATGGCACGGTTAGCTTGGTTGGTAGTATAAATATCAGAAGAAAATCTTACATAAATTGAAATATAACTACAGCCTGGCCAGATGTGTAGAGTTTTCCGTTGTTACTTATAATATAAATAAAGTATTATTTTTCAATTTATAAAATACACAAAGACGTTAAACATAAAAAAGTGTTTGAACATGTTCAAATCATTAGTACCTTGGTAGATTTCGTTTCAAAATAGCTATTTGCGTATGAAAACTGAAGTTAGATAAAGTCGGGTTTTACGATAAAACTATTAATTGTATACATTTTTTTCCACAGAATTTACTTTAACGTCAACAAATATGACTAATTGTTCCGATAGACATACAACTTTTTACGATAAAAGATAAGTATACCTAAATGCACCTTTAAATATTTTATTTTATCATAAGGAGAAGGCACACGAGCACTCGGCCACCTGATGGTAAGTGGAATCTGAGACCCATAAACATTTGAATTCTCAAGACTATAATCATAAGATTGCCGTCCTAAGACCCCAAATACGTTACGTTGCGTTGTTGTTGTAAGTTTGATTTTTATATGAAAAACGCTTGGGTTTTGAACACCTTTGGCCGAGGCGAGGCTGTAGGTATAAGAATATACTTCTAAATCCGTCATACTTCAGTCTTCAAATAATAAATGACGTGATATACTTAATAATAGGATTGACCACCTACCGTTCAACAATACAATATAACAAGTAAATACATGTTTGTTCGGAAACCTAGCTCGGTACTGCCGATCACGTCTTGCCAGGTAAACGTCAGGCGGCTAGTAAAACAACGCGAGACGTTGCGATGTGATGGGAATACTTAAATTGCGGAATAAGAAGCCGAAACTAAACGTTGGGACTTGGTAATATAGCGGTAAATGAACTTAAGCTAAGTAACAAGGTAAATTTTAACATAGGTACTATCTAAACTACCACGATACTAAACGGTAGGTGGGCGTAAATCTGTATATAATGTGCGTCACAACCACCGCAGCCTATGATCTACTTGCATACATCTATAGTTCTCGTTTTTTTATTTTTAACTGAGGCATACTTAGGTAATTGGGTCATACACACTCTTAAAAACAAAAGTTGTCTTTCCTGTGGTCAATAGTTTAAAAGTTATAAGTAAGTCTTGTTTTTATATGATAGGTCTAAAGCAGTGCTGACGCCGTTTATGTGGAAATGGGCTTAGCCAGAAAATTAGGCATTGAAAACGTTAACTTCCGGCGTGTACACAGGAAAGACGCTAACCTAAATCTGTGCATGACCCAATTCTGTAATTGTCTCTATAAATTTACTATTTTTATGAATTGTAATTTGCTGTAATAGTACACTGGTAAACATCTTAGCCTAGTTGTGCAAAATGTCCTTACAGAATTACCAACAGATCTGTTTGAGTTGTTGGTATTTCTGTAGCTTTGCCTACCCTACTCTGGGAATGAAGGCGTGATGTTATGTAAGCATGTATGTAATTTGCTGTTGATATTCCCGATAAATAAATAAATAATTAAATTAATAAAATTATAAAATATGATAGCAAGGAATCTTAAGATATAATATTATCACACTAATAATAATATGAAATTGTATAAGATTCATCAGGGAGCCCGTTGTTTCCCGTAACCTTGTTGGTCATAATTTCATTGTTGACATAATTATTGAGTTTCTTAAATATTCAACGTGTAGACAAGGCTAGGTTAGCTTATGTCAGCCGCATGCCACCGTAACGGGGGCCTGCGGGTTATAGATCGGGGGGTCATCACCTGCAGTAAGAGGTCCTGAGCTGGAACGCCCCTGCTGTGTTCCAGGGTGCTATCAGCGGAGTAGGCGAGGGAGCTAGTAAAATTCCCCGCCTTCAGGCGAGCCCACAGGGCACTCGCTATTGGGGGGCTACGTTTTGGCGCTATAGCGGTCCCGTAGCCTCCTCTTAAAGCGCTAGGTGGAACGCCCCGGGGGTTTTAGTCCGTGCAAGCCGGACATAACCCGCCCTGGCCCCCGTCGGGGTGGGTATGCAGAGGCATTTCCCCCGGGACAAAAAAAGTTTGATTTATAAAAAACCTTTAACATGAACAGTTTCTTAACAAAATACGTTAAGACTTGCGATAATTATGACTTAAATTATTGCACATTATGACTATCAATGAATATGGCAGACAATATAGACCCGATTCTTCATCACCACCATCAGCCGCAAGACGTCCACTGCTGGACAAAGGCCTCAACAATCGTTCCTTTGCTGCTGTCATCCAGCGGTTTCCCGCGACCTTTATCAGATCGCCGTTGGAGCGGAAAGGTTCTAGGAGGGACAAAGTGTCGGTAGGCCTTTAACGAGGTGAATGATGAACCATAGGTAGGTATTTATTTTTCGTCACGCCTGAAATGGCTTGATTAAATTCGGAATGGAGATGCTTATACCTACCCAAGAAAAACGCACTAGCTCTCTTTTTTTTTCGAAAAAAACATGGTTTCCTATAGAATGGTCAACGCGAAGATAGATTAGAAGATACTAATAGGCAACATACATATTTTTCCTTACGCTCCCTGGAAAGTGCTATGAAAGAGAGAAATAACTGTATACGCAAAATAATTGTCGTGTAATTTTTTCATAAGATATGAAGCTTTAAAAAGTCATAGTTCAGACCCCTGCAAAAACACATATACAAAATCGATGACGGGAATGACGTCACAGCTGTGTTCCATGTTTAAAATATAAGGAGCTTTTAAAGAAATTTGGATTTATTTCGTAAATTACTATGTTTAAGCTTATGTCGTTGTTAAAATATTACGTAAATAAAGTGAGTAGGTATGCGGAAAAAAATAACCTAAAAAGTTTTAAAATTTTATCAAGTTTTGATTTTACATAAAATTTTAATAAACGGGTCCAAACGTAGTGTATTGCGTTTTATATGCTTTTCGTTTACATTTTCTCCTAAATCGTATCAATGAAACTCAATTCTGTTTTTCATGCATGTTTTCTATTGTACAGTTAGATATCATGATTTATTGATGTCATAGGATTTGCGGCTTTTAACATTTATTCATGTGTGTTATACTTAGTGGTGAGTGACGCGCTTTACATAATTTCCGACGATGGGTGCTCCATACTAGAGCTATTATTCAAGTTTAAATACTTAGTCTTTAATTAATAATTACCAGATATTTACGCCGCATCGTTGTAACGTGAAATAACTCGAAAATTAGAAACGAAAATGATAATAATTCGATTCATTTCAATTTATCTTATCTAATACTAGGTACGTAATTAAGGTTCTTTTCATAGACTATCTATCTATCAATTTCAACACTTACAATGATTTAGCTGAAAGGTTGAGCTAAATCATACATGGATAGGTAATTTACGCGTACCTGAAACCCGCCGGAGATGTTGGTAATTCTCTAAAACCACCCACTTCTGAAGCGTTGGAAAATCCTTAACCACCGAGCTTACATGCCTATATAATACAAGTGCTACAAGAATAACGCCCTTTTAACAATTTCTCAACATGTAGTTCTCTTTAACACATTTCGTGTGCGTTGTTTCGTGGAGGTTCTTTTTAACACGTTTCTCAACATAGGGTATTTAGACAACATTATTTCGCCTTTCTTCAACGTTAATAAATAGGGCAATAATCTAAATGCATACAACGTTAACTGTGTTTGTTAACTGTGGAATTACTGTAACTTTAACATGGAAAATTTAATTTTTAATGCCAAGTTTAAATCCCCGTGAAACACTTCTAACGGTTTATTCACATAGCCTTTGTATCTATAGGTATGTATCTATGTAGTTTGTAGACTTTATATTTAGGAAATTTCGTTATAAAGTTATCTAGTAATAATAACTTTTTCAAATTGAATCATATCCCAGAAATACCTAGTTAAAACTTCATATTCGGTAGCAAACATACTAGCTTTATTTCTCAGTCTTGCATTAGGCAACATCTGTTGCCTAAAAACTTCAATATCTCAACAAAAAAGCCTATCAGTTGCGTTGTCAAATTTAAAACTAACACTTATCTCTACATAATTTATTCGTCCATAAATACATAAGCCGAAACTTTTTGTGTTTAAAAATAATATTTTATAAAGCCGGGCGGATGGAGGCATATCTTTTTCTTAATCTTGGTGGGTATTTTAGTCGATAAATTTGGATGTCACTGCATGTGAGCGATAAGCCTGCCTCTCGAAAGAGCGCTCGTAAAATATGCCGGTCAAGACATTTACGACCCCGAGATGTGTAGGTACTGAGGAATCATTTCTAGAAGTAAGGACTTAGGTTTATGCATTGAGATAGCGAGGGCATAAAACCCTTTCGGGTAATAAATTTTATTCGCAAGAAATTTGGGTTCTTTACTACCAACAGTTTTATATTCTTAGGCCTATATCAAACAGGACAATGCTTAGGTACCTATCAAATTCTTAATGCAAAAACTAATAATATATAGGATGAATTATAGGCTGTCGGTTAGAAATGGGAAGAAAACACTAACAGGTTTAAATATAAGTTGCTTCCTTTTATACCAATGTCGTAGGTAAAGAGATAATTAGGTATGCATCTACATAGCTATATACGTTGTCTTAGCTACCTATTTAGTTTTCATTTATATCCTGTTTATTTTCGATTTATCTCGTACTTTTAAAACAAAAAATATATTTTGTAATTAAAAATTTATAGGAGCAAATTTTTGGTGGATACTTTCCTGAGTCGTGTTTGCTAATATGTTTTATCTCTCATGAAAAAAGAGTGAGCGGTCAACCAATAAGTACCTACCTATTATATGAAGATAGACATGATAAAACTTTTCATAAAACTCTATCAGAACATCCTTCTACAAATATCGGCCACGAATGGCCTATAAACATTTTTTGCCGCTTTCTCACCTCCAGCGGCCGTTTTCAACTTTTCACACAATAATTTTATAACTTAATGATCGTGTAGCGACTATATTTCATTCTCTGGCGATCGACCGATGAAAGCACATCGGCACTTAGGCATACGGGTGCATTCAGGGATCGACATCATTCCCTCCATAAAGTCCCTAATGTCCTCTGATACGTCGCTCTATATCTTTATTAACAATTCTCTTGCCATAGATTCTTTTCAAACCATTCACCGACTTTATGCCCCAAGTTACGACGCTGTTACAACTTTCCTTTATCTCCAACTATTTTGCGAAAACACTGTTTTCTTTATGCGATTTAATACGCCATTATTTTCGTTAAGTGACTGCGTCGGTAGGTATGTAACAATGTTGCGCGTAATAAAGGGAATAAAAAATGTAAGCGGTCATAACTTCTGACTGAAGGCGATAGGTACCTAATAAATCAAATGGTTTTGGCTTTTTGCCTTTGCTTCAAAGGTTTTTGTAACTAAGACCCTCGTTGGTGCCTGAACGAAGCGCTTGGAACGTGTAAGATACATAGGTCACGACAAGTAAGTTACGGATTATGTAGGATTTAAAGTTACATTGTAAGGTCATGGTCTTGGTCCGAAGAAACGCCGAGAAGGTAGGTACCTACCAGGTGCTAAAACTGCCGTAAATAGATAGTACCTTTAGGTAATATAATAGTTAAGTATATAAAGCGAGTTAGGTGTAGTTGAATTGGCATCTGCTTCGCCTTTTGAGCTTTTAAATATTTTCTACTGACACCATTTAAAAACTAACAACCAAAATGTCAGTCTGTATTTTTTTTATAGTTATTTAGCTACCTTTTAATTGTGTTAGCAAATATTTACCTTTAGAAACACGTGGATTGAGAGTAGGAAAATTAAGTAGACTTTATTAACTTCTTATTTCGGGAAAAATAATAGTTACGATATGAAATATATAAATAAAGAGCCCTACAGATCGATGTAAGTCATACGCTTAGTATACCTACCTAACTAATTTATCGGTAAAACTTTCCAATGCAACCCAAAATACCTAAAAATCGAGCTCGATCCACATAAACTTATGTACCGTATACATTAAGTGCAAAAAAGTTGGGAGGTTAATGGACCGAATGCGGGGCGGGGTGGCTCGAAGATTTATCTTCTCCGCGCCGCCGCGGTGGGAACGGCGCGCGCGCCGATAACACGTCCAGTGCCCGTGAGACGCCTGACGCGGCAAAATTACACACAGTTTTGTAGCCGTTGGCAAAGAACGTGTTTATACTCCCAAATCCCAACTCAAGTGGCTTTTATTTATGAAGACACGGTTCAATTTAGGTTATTTCGGAACGGAGACGGTGCAATCTCCGTAATTAGTGTAAAAAAGTGCTTTTGTACGGAGGTAACGTTGTAAAAAAAACCATTCGTATTTTGAACCAGTAATTCTGACTAAATTGTATAGCCATAAATTTAGACTCAGAAAACGCATTATTATATTGTTTAAAACTTGTAGATGAGGGTTCAAAACCACCTTGTTAGGTGAATAATACCGTTTATCTACTAACCAAGACGCACTTAACTAAATCGATCATCTTTAGGTATATGAAAGAAGTAGGTACCTATATCAACGGTTTCAGCCGCGAATCATTAAAAACTCTCGTTAAATTACAGGATATTTTCGTTTCAAAGCTTGTTATCCACATTTTACGATAAGTTGTGATGTGTATCTAAGAGTTGAAAATTGGATCACCTGTCTCTCAAAACTATTAAGTTACACAGGTGAACGAGCATCTCCTGATAATTGGTTACCCTTGGGCTTTTGTTGTAGATAATTATGCGTATTTGGTAGCTACATAATTATGTAGTTATGTATCCAGTCTTTTTCACTGTGATCTTGTTACTAAACAACTTGAAGATTTTATTATATACTTATACGAAGTCGCCGGCATCCTCTAGTTATTAATATATCTTATCCATATAGTCGTATATTAGGTACATAAAAATGAATCCCTATTTCCCTTGGCCACGGCATCACGCATGAACAGCTGGACCGATTTCGCTAATTATTTTTTGTTGTGTTCGTTATCGTCAGGAGAAGATTCTTATGAAAGAAAAAAGTGTAAAATCCACGGAAAAGTCAAAAATTTGCAGCGGGGCGGGGCGAAGCTGCTGGCGGGCAATAAAAAGTAGTGTCCGACCGAAATTTCGGTTTCAGTTTCGGTTTCGGCCAGTTTCGGCCCGAGTTTCGGTTTCGGCCAAAACGGCCGAACCCTTCGGCCGCGCCGAAACTTACAACATCGATCGTACCTAATAAAAGAAAAGGTGCGCTAAAATGATTACCAAAGGTGATCAATTTGATTATTTTGATTATCTAATTATATTTGAATTAGCCATTCGAGGCTAACTGATTGTGATATTTGTGAGTAGGTATAATTAAAATGTAAGTAACTGAAAATAAATAAACATAATATATGAGCATCATATTTTAATAATAAATAAATTTGTTTTATTTTATACCACCATTAAAAAATCGCTAACTTTGTGTTACAAATAATGAATTTTTTTCACTTTATAGGGTAGTTAAATTTTCAAACAGAACCTCTGTAACTGTGCTGAAATTTCATTGTGATATATCTTTGAAAGTAGAAACCTGTAATTATAGATCGGCGAGATATTAATTTTAGAAAAAAACGGGCTTACTTATTTTTTCGACTTTTTAAGGACTTTTTTTTTATAAAAGGTTCGGTTTCGGCCGAAACTACAATGAAACCGAACCTTCGGTTTCGGCAAAATAACATGTTTCGGTCGGTCACTAAATAAAAAGGAATCGCGAAATGTACCTATGCACGCGCATAACTTCCGAACGACTCCACCAAATTGGATAATTCTTTTTTTTGTGTTCGTTATCGTCGGACAAAGTTTGTATAACAGAAAAAAAAACATCCACCGGGAAGTCAGGAATTTGCAGACAGGCAAAACCGCTGGCAAACCGCTAGTTTAAAAAAGAACTTGTGATATTAAAAATTCAAGGTTTATTAAGTTTTTTCCGTCCCGACTGCTATAACTATTTTATTCCTTAATCTACCGCCAAGTCAGTCTTGGCAACGCAGTTGCAGTTTAATAGGATTGAACTTTTAGTGCAATGTGTGTTCGTTTACCTACTGCACGCTACAACTTAAACATAGGTGAATCGTTATACAAACCAAACAATCACTCAGTGGCGTAACTATACCTTCTGAGGCCCGTGGCAGTCTTTGGATGGGGCCCCAGACCATAGCTACAATATTTTTTTTGTCATTTTTGAACTGGCTGCCTCTTGGGCCGGGGCCCTCTCGAATCGGGACCCGTGGCATTTTGCCAGCACTGCCACCCTATAGTTAAGCCACTGCAATCACTACTACGGCTTGCTGACGGCACGACTAGTCGTGTTTTTTTTTTAAATTTGACTTGATGCAGATATAAACCATAATTCGTCTAAGGTAAGGTATGACTGTGAGGCGTCTTTTGAAAATTTCAAATGGTGCGATTTTTTTGTCGCCGAGTGTACCTACTTCGGACTCGTTGTACCTTTATCAGGGCTGAGATCCTACACAGTAAATACGTGCCTTTGTCGTGTTTCCGTATTGTCAACGTTTTGATAACTCTTATGTGCTTGACAATAATGGCGGCCGAGTTAAAAAAAAAAATACAAAATGTCATACGCCATATAGTTTTAACCCAGGTAGAATAGAGGCCCTGGGGGCCTAACATGGTTGTGTTTATCGATGTGGATAAACGTGGATAACGCTTCCGTCACTCTCGCACTGACATACAGGAGGTGATTCTCTTGACACAGCGCTGCGTCGATCTCAAGGGTGAAGTTTTATCCGGCAAGTTTAAGAAGTCCCGTCGGAGCGTACAAAACACATTTTAGCGCGTGCCTTCTTCATTAGGCAGCTTTATACGACACTGAATTCGACTCACCTGCTTGCTGCCTAATTGAGAACGCGCTAAAATGTGTTTTGTAAACTCCGACGGGACTTCTTAAACTTGCCGGATAAAACTTCATCTTTTAGATCGACGCAGCGCTGTGTTGAGAGAATCACCCCCTGGAAGTGCCATCGTGAGCTCCCGAAAACCGTCCAAAACATGTCGGGCCTTTCCTGGCATTCATACGTGAGTAATCTGTATCAGTGCTCATTTTACTTCTGCATGCTATAAAAAATAAACAAAAAATCACGTCCTTGAACTAAAATAGCGTAATCCCACGGCCGTTATCGCTCGGGCTATAAACTCATTAAACCACATAACTGGGCAATCGAGCTTTCCAATCATGAAATTAAAATTACGTCCCCTTTATAGCACCCGTTACGAGCTGCGAAAAAAGGGGGTATAAATACAAGGGGGTATAAATAACACACCTCCAGGCCTGCACGCAAGCAGCGCGGGCTGGATCATAAATTACCCGTACAGCCGACCGATCAATACTCTTCATTAAGAATATGTATCCTTTAGCTTTTTGTAGGATGTTTTAACGTCGGAATTTAAGACGGAGCGCGAATTTATTGCTTTGAAAAAGTAGCGTGGAGTTTATATAAGGTCAAGTTGAGGTCAAATGAGATAAAAAATCGAGGATTTTGTTACTTAATTTTTAAACCTGTGTTGCAGGTTTGACTACATACATACATACCTAAAGTCACGCCTTTATTCCCAGAGTGGGGTAGGCAGAGCTACAGAATTACCAACAACTCTAAAAAACTTGTTGATAATTCTGTAACCACATTTTGCACAATCAGGCTAAGATGTTGCCAGTGTATTAGTGACAGGTTGCAAGCCCATCGCCTAACAGTACTACAAGCCCTTATTCCCTTAGTCGCCTCTTACGACATCCACGGGAAGACATGGAGTGGCGCTATTCTAACCCGGCAACCACACGGATTAGACTAAAACAGGGTAAATGGTGCATTCTTCTTTTTTACCGACAATTGCCTGTCCTCATTTTACCATACGTTATCAGTTAGAGTATTGATTATTAATGCTTTAGTGTTTGAATATACGTCCAAACATTTATTCATCTATTAGCGCTAAATAATCTTTCACTTTCTCTATCCACTGTTTTTTTTTTTTATTTATTTTTCATAGAATCGCGTGACAGAGTGGTAATACAAAGTTTAGTCTCCTCTGAGAACGGCCACTCTGTCACAGTATATTCTGAAAAACTACCATAAAGAGAAAAACATTATCGCCACCGAAATAATCATCAATTAGTCCAAATAAAAATTCACGTAACGTATTTAAAAATCAAAAATTAAAACCATAATTAGCAATAGTTGAAAAACGCAAAATATAGAAAAATGACGATGTATTGTCGGTAAAAAAGTAGAACGACCCAAATAGCGTTAGTAATATGGGTATCTCTTATACTATTCCTAGAGATAGATACGGAGACGAGCGAGAGAAATAGATGTGTGTATTTTTATTTTTCTTACGTAGAGGTCAAAGGTATGAATATCAGAGCTAAATATTCTTCCTTCCCCTTTGCATGCCAAGATTTCAAGACAAAACATGTTGATGCAATAGTTCTCCTGCGCGATGAATTATCGTGTTGTTTGTTTCAAAAAAATTGATGAGATTTAAGAATTAACGGTTTTAGTGTTTGTTAATTGTTTATTGCGCAAAATAATACAATTAATATACAAAAGTCAAACTTAATAGTATCCTGGAAAACAAAACAAAAACTTAGGTAGGTACCTAAATACTTGAACTTTTAAAATTAAACATGCCTACATTTGACCAAAAATATTTTGTTCTTACTCTGAAACAAACCATTAGGTACCAATATAATTTAAATAATCAGTCATGAGGATTAGTTGTTCCTGTTCAGTTTTACAAAGGGACGAGTTAATAGAGAACATGCATGAAAATCAGAGATAAGTTTCATTGATTGACGACACGCTAGCCTAGTTGGGAGTGACCCTGCCTTCGAAGCTAGGGGTCCTGGGTTCAAATCCCGGTAAGGGCAAATATTTGTGTGATGAGCACGAGTATTTGTTCCTGAGTCTTGGATGTTTTCTATGTATTTAAGTATATATTTCTCTATATAAGTAAGTTTATCGTTGTCTAGTACCCATAGCACAAGCCTATTTAGGGCTTAATTTGGGACTAGGTCAATTTGTGTGACATTGTCCCATGATATTATTATTATTATTATTTTATTGATGCGATTTAGGAGAAAATGTAAAAAAAAACATATAAAACTAAGTTTTGACCTGTTTATTAAGATTTTATTTAGAATCAAATCCTCATTTTATTTAAGTACGTAATTTTTGGCTTAAACATAGTAATTTACGACATAAATGCAAATGTCTGTGTAAGGTCCTTATATTTTAAACATGGAACAACAGCTTTAACGTCATTCCTGAGTCTGAACCACGACTTTTTAATACTTCATACCTTATGAAAAAATTACACGACAATTATTTCGCGTATACAGTTAGTCCTCTTTCATAGCACTTTCCAGAGAGCGTAAGAAAAAGAAATGCATGGTCCCTATTGTCTAAAATACCTCTCAGTACGGCAGTAAGTCTAATTATCAATAGGTACTCCACACCAAACCTCTGCGTTTCCCTCTAACGTTTCCTTATAATTAAAGCGAGTAGGTATATATGAATAAGGGTGAACGAAGCCGGAGCTACCCTCGCGCCCGGGCAGATCGATGCAGCTGGCTCCACCCCAACGTCCCCGGTTTTCGTCACGGGCTCGAAACTGAAACACTTGAACCGTATTATATTTAAACTTCAAGACGGAGTAGCATTTGTAAGTTTTTTTACTCTAGGCGCTTTTGAGTAGTTTTTAAATTTTGAACAGTAAGTATAGTATCGTATTTGGCATGAACTTGAGGATTTATGACGAATGATAAGTACCTATACTTAACAAATCAATTATATAATTTTAACTGATAAAGATAATGTTATCTACATTAAAAATGAACTGTAGAAATAATTTAGATAGGTATTAACGAAACAATAATTTAATATTTTTACGGACTACCGTTCAAAACTTAATAAATTACCTTCATATACGTTGGAATGTATTTTAAAAGGAATATTTTGCCTATCCGCTTCGAAGTAGAATGAAACCCTTTCTTTCAATTTTTTGCAGGAGACTCGCTTTTAATTAAAGCTTCTCATCCTATTTAAATGACAAAAGCACGACTTGCTACCTATTCAACTCATTTCTTTACACCAATTACGTCGGAAAGTGAAACTCTGTCGGAACACAGCAAACGTTCTACCGACTGATTAACATATTTATTGGGACACGTTTTACGATACAACAGAAAAAACCTGGGCCCATTTGATGGACAAAAAGGGTATCGTGTATATTTATTCTGCCGCATCCCTTTTTACGTGCGAAAGGCCGTGGCTGTGTATTTTTTCACCGACGAAGCACATTTGGCGACACACTCTGCATAAAAGTATTTGATCGTAAAGTCCTCGGGCACATGTGGCGCGGGAAATATTGAAAAATCGGTGAAAAAGTTTATGGGACAGATATGACGTGAGGATGGATGGGATAGCCGAAATAAATGGCTTTAAATCTGCCGCGTTGAATGATCCGAGTAATGTGCATCTTTCTGCTGTTTAAAAAGTCTTTAAATTTGAAAAAACTGTCTATTTATAGAGGGATGTAGCTGGCAATAAAATATATTATTTTCCTATAGTTAGCAATATGGTTTTGTTGGGTAGATATAATATAGAAACGAAACACAAACGAACGAATTTTAAAACGCTATGTTTCATATTGAGTGTTTATAAAGACTAGTAAATACTAGTCTCGTAACGATCTCACAATAAATAACGTTAGTAAATTATTTACCTATATACTTTATTTTACCATCCTAAATTATTCACGTCTTGCTTATTAGTCTTATTACCTACTTCGTTAGTCAGAAAATTATCTAAATATAATGCAGGAGATAGATTACTTGCTCATTCTGATATGAATTTCCTTGTCTGTATGCATTTAATGCTGCGCTCACTCTAATTTAAAACCAAGGTAAAGTTGTAAATAACATGCTCAAGTATTTATTTAATTTAATGTATTTGAGAACACCAGCACAATGGGATTTAAATTTCAAATGTTATCTTTTTAATTTATCCTCGAGTGATAAAATCTCCAAAAGATATGTAAATGCGTTCTATAAAATTTTAAATTTGAGTACAGTTGGGAGGAAGCAGAAGGGGCTCCTCGAACTTATCCAAAAAAACTTCGTTCGTAAATTAAAAGCTTAAATTACGTTGAGCGGCTTAATCTGTGGTTTACGGAGTTCGAGTCGGATTTTGTTTTAGCTTTTGTTATTAAAATATTTAATTTATGATAGTGGATGAGAATATATCGGTTTCGTTGGCTAATTTATGCTCCGTCGCTGTACGCGTTTTATTATAAGCCTGGGTGGGCTGAAACTTTGTTAGGACGCTCTTGGCATCCATAAATAACGACTCTGAATGGCAACACTATGGGGCAACCAGAGATAGAATATGTACACATAATATATCTACATATTATTTTGAAGTGAAAAATAAGTTATCTACCTACGTTACTATTTATTTATACTGTGGTCATTTTAAGAGCCCGAACCATTTCAGAATACTAAGTTTTGATATTATTTGTGTGCACGTTTATCTGTAGGCTTTTGCTGTGAGCCTAACATGACGTTAGATAGGTAAGTACATCATTTAGGTTAGGTTTCTCTAAGATATAGGTAAGTTAAATAACAAAAGAATTCGCCTTTGGAAAAACAGGGTCCATTTTAGAGGTCCAAAAGCAACCTGGAATCAACATTTATCTAACATCGGTTTTTTTTTAATGTGATTACAAAGAAAATATGTTTAATCTTGGAAAATATCGCAATTTCAGTAAGTTGTTAAACTTTTAGGTACTAGATCTATGTTAGGTTGATATGAAAGAGAAAACTCGTCCATATACAGCTTAGGACTTCTAGATACAGGACATCTTGAATATTGGGTATAAATTTAACATATATCATACTTATTTTGTTCAACCTATGAAAACTAAGAGATTTATTTAGGTACTATCAGTGATTCAATTTTAGTCTCTATATTTGCCAAGCATTTTAAACCCTTTTTACAACCGCAATATGCCCGTTAGATGATGTGTTAAGTAGTTACTATCACAGTAGTAATGGCATTGCAACCACGACGTTTATAATCGACTATTTACACCGCCACTAACGACCGGACGACGGCCTTGAGGAATGCACCACTAAATCATCAGTCACGTAAACCAGTTCTTTAGTGGTTCTTATAAGAGGTTCCGTATGTATAAAACTTAGGGTTAGCATAGCTGGACATTAATTAGTTTAATCCTGTAAATATTCTGTTTTTAAGTTCGTTTATTTTAGTTTAATAATTATTTGGCTTGATATCATATCAAGCCCAATACCGTCTACATAGCCAGAAAGTTTAGTGTTTTCATTTTTGTTATGTACCTACGTACGTAATGAAATTAGTTTTTTTTTATATCAAAGGTTCCTATTTTTTTTTTCATGAAAATCTTTTGTGTAAAACCGGTTTAATACAAGCTCAATTATTAATTCAGCCTCAGTGGTTTTCATCTATCAACTTAAATATAATATTTTTTATCGTAACAGACGACATTTGTATAAGGAATACCTACCTACCTTAATGCCTACGTCAACTAACCCGCTTTGCAAAATAATTTTTTATCTCAATAGCCCTTAAAAACCGCTGAATCAAGCCTCTTCCTTAACTAGAGTTCCCAACAACTTTTCTCCGCCCGTACTGCCCTCCTAAGCAAAAAAGCAGTATCTCAGATTTAATGGCCAAAGGAAATTCAACCCTAAAACGTTAGTAATAAGGTTAAATTTGCTACAGAAGTTTTGTCTCAGATACTGCATTTTATGTTAGCAGGGCAGCGTAGCAATGTCGGCGAGTCGCTTTGAAATTCATTATAGTCGTCTTCGCCTCGGCTTTTATAAGATTAAACAGACTTAAACACATGATCGTCTTCAATTAAACAAAACAAAACTGAAAACTACTCAATTAAAAACGGTCTTCTATCACTGACTGCAACCGTTGACAACCCTTAAATATCGCCCCCTTATATGCCACACAAACATTATCCATAAGCCGTACACGACTACATGGAATCTAAAGTCCTTCCATACATACTTTATCTGACATTTTATGCTTTTAAAGTGCTAAGATGGCTCTTATCTTTAACCTATGCAGGGATGCATTTTTCCATATAGAGATAGCAGTGATTTGTAAGCCATTTGTTGTCATAAAAATGTCTGGAGATCGCCTGTTATTTATTGTTGTTATCGATGTCTGTCCATGTCTGTTACTTTTCAATTTTACATTCCTTTTAAGTGAAGAAATTGATGTAGGACTTTTATTTGAACGTTTAGTAGTTTATACTATTTTTAGAATGGATTTTATAAACAATCTAAATTGGTCCATTACATGTTAAGCCAACTTTTGATACACAATTTTTAAAAAGGAATGGATTAATCGTGTCTAAAATGTCTTTGATTACGGCGGGTAATATCTACGATAAAACGCAAAATAGAAACTAAGGTCCTTAAAGGCAAAATTTAACAAACAACAGATAAGATTTTAGATTGCCATAAACTAGGTGGGTAATGTTATATTTTTTAATTAATGAATACGCCTACGCCACCATCCACTTATTTTAAAGAAAAGTTATTATCAACTGTACAAATTGAATTAAATGCTAATAATCTTCCCGTGGATGTCGTAAGAGGCGACTAAGGGAATAAGGGCTTGTAGTATTGTTAGGCGATGGGCTTGCAACCTATCACTAATACACTATAGCTCGTGCACTTTAGGATGGTGCCTGTGACAGCCGTATTTCGTAATTTCAATCACTTACTGTACTCACAAGCGACATATTTAAAAATAGGCTATTATTTATTTGAATTCCTGAACCGCGTCGCTGGGTTTGTACCAATGTCGTATTTACGAAAAGTTAAAGAAACAAGTGTAATACGTGTTTAAATGAGCTGTCACAGGCACCATCCTAAAGTGCACAGATTGTAGTAAAATTCTTGGCCTGATTGTGCAAAATGTGGTTACAGAATTATCAACAAGTCTTTTTAGAGTTGTTGGTATTTCTGTAGCTCTGCCTACCCCACTCTGGGAATGAAGGCGTGATGTTATGTATGTATGTAATCTTAAAATTTCTTATAAGTTATATTCGTAGCTACAATTTAAATACCATTTTTGCCTTTATTTTTTTCTTTCTTCCAACAACCAAACTCCTAATGGAAATAACTCACCAAAATGAAAGCCATTCATTAATCAGCGGATCAGATACTCCCGTTATTTACGAGCAAATCCGAAACGTATGGAATTTAATTTCATTATAGGGGACTAGCGGAGCCATGTTGTCACCCGCTGCGCCGGGGCACGCCGAGCGACATAAATTCAACCAGCTGTCAAGAACCAACCAATGGCGGCCGCGCGCGTTCCAACTTTAAAAATGGTGGAGATAATTTTCATTGTATATTATTTTGTGACAGGTCGTTATTTTAAATTTTTTATCGGTTGCTTTCAATATTTTTGAGACGATTTCGGCTGTTTAAAGTTCTTCGAATTTTGAAATGGGATATTTTAAACTGGATATGAAGGTTCGTGTGACTAAGTTTTCTAAGGGTGTGTTTAGATCCCTACTCACCTCTGTGTTGAGTACTTACCTTTCTACTTTATACATGTTTTATTTTTTAAGCTCTAAAACTGAGTAAGTTTCCAAAGAAAGGCTGTACCTACAACTACATCCAAAATTCGCATCCGACAAGTGATTTAGGTACCTTAAAACCTTTTTGAACTAAGCAACTCCTTTACCGGCACTTTACCCCTAACTGCTCCGTCAGCAACCTAAGCATAGCTACCCAAAGATTACTTCTATATCCCGGGAAAGTCAACTACTAAAAACTTCCATAAAACAACAATTTCAAATGGGCAATTTCGCGGGAAAAACAGCATCCCCGGATGGGGAGGTAGGGGGTTCGAAGCCGGAGTTTATGTCGGTGAATTACGACTTAGACGTTTCAAACAATAACTCTGACTATAAATAAAGACCGATTCCTTCACGCTTCGTAACGCTGATGACTTTCCCGGCTCAGCCGAATTTTGAAACGTGTGTATTTTTCTTGGAGAATGTACCTACTCGTACCTAGGTAGTTAATGAGGTGAAAGATTTATTTATAGGCGTCTTTTTACTTGTAATAACTTACATTTATCGTAGTTGCTGCTTCTTTTGTTATCACAACTTAAATCATTTCTTGTTATAACCTAATTGCGAAAGAAACCTTTTAAAACAAATTTTACTTAAATGTACTTCTCTCTCACTCGCTCTTATTCGCTCTTATACGAGTCTAACCGACTTTAACCGAATCAGAAATACTTATTAACAGCTGTCTTACTGTAGGTTATAATTGTGATATTATCTCACATTTACCATTTTTACTTATCACTTTTTAGTTGTGCAATTAACACATTATTAAAGTTTTTATCATGGGGTTCTTCGAAAAGGGAGTTAAAGGGTTCACGATTGGTAACGCAACGCATTTAATGAAAAACACCATTTAGGGGTGAGATTATTGAGTTGAGAAATTAAAAATTATTTCCATGTTACTGTAATATCCAAGTGGAGGCTGCTTTTGAGTAACTAAATAGGCACCTAGTATTTAAATCACGCCTTGCTCCGATAACAATATCGTAAAGTATATTTTTCCTGGTTTTAGCAATTTATTTACCCGACTGCGGCGAAGCCAGAGTTGGAGTCAACTATGAGTCGAGTTTGTAATGACTATAATGCTTTTTGGGCAGAAATTATTCTGTATTTGTCATGATTGTCTCAACACGTACAAAACCAAAATCTTGCCAAAAGTAGTAGGTATTATTGTCAGTATTGATTATGTTTATTTTTTTTTCTGTAATTTTAAATTTGCTTCTGGGTTTTCTATTTTCTAGTAATCTGTTTCCATCGAACCATCTTTAAATGCGGAGCCTATTATTGCGAAAGATATGTACCTACCAACTCAGTTATTGTTGTATATATCAGACAAAAATATCAACTTATCCCGTGTGGTTGCCGGGTTAGAAAAGGGCCACGCCATGTCTTCCCGTGGATGTCGTGAGAGGCGACTAAGGGAATAAGGGCTTGTAGTACTGTTAAGCGATGGGCTTGCAACCAGTCACTAATATACTAGTAAACTTCTTGGCCTGATCGTGCAAAATGTGGTTACAGAATTATAAACAAGTCTTTTAGAGTTGTTGGTATTTCTGTACCTCTGTCTACCCCACTCTGGGAATGAAGGCGTGATGTTATGTATGTATGTATGTATGTAAATATCAACTTCATATGTTTTTTTTAGTGTATGATAATATGATGTGTTCGATCTGTATGTAGGTCCAACTCTATGTTTCCTCGTAGAGGCTGGATGGATGGACCGATTTCAACAAACGAGATGTCGTTAGATTCGTTACGTTACGTCGTTAGTGTCACTGGGTACTTACTTAAAACAAAAACAATATAGCGGCACAAAATAAAGGGTAACTAACATATATAGACGACGTTATCAAAACATGCATGCGGGTGTTAAAAACATGCTCTTCGTTAGACTTGTTTATTAGTCTGATTATGAATTCCTTCCATACATTAATTTATAGCTTTAAACCTTTGTACGGCAGAGGGAATAAATATCCCGCCATATTCTTTTTTATTTTTATGATGTTTAAACAGTTAAAATAACAAAGATTTTTTCAATACCGTCACAATTGAAATCTAAAAGGGGCAAAGTCATTGTAAACATCAAGATTTAGGGTTTTGGACTATTAACGCTGCTGACGCGGCACGCTCTGAAATTTCCTATACCCACCCTTTTCTAATCTAGAGAAGCTTATAAAATAAGCCCCCTCTCTCTCCCCCTCATAAAACGGCACGTTTTCACGTAGCCCGTAAAAATATGATAACGTTCACGTGAGATACGTTACCTGGAAAAATGTATAAAGTTAGATTAACACATTCCGTGCTCAAAAGCTGATACCCGAGTAAAGATACCGTCGGGTAACGACGAAAAACGTGCAAAAATACACTTCTTATGACATAAAGAGGACAAACGAAAACGGTAAAAAAACTTGCTGGACTGGTGTCAATTAATAATTGAATTCAGACTTTTAATTTATTCAAACAATTATTAAGAGCATGGGCCCCTTATACCTACCTAAGTATAATAATATTTTTAAACACTGTCACACTGCTGGGCTAGGTCACAATTGAGAAAATTCTTGCGACATATATTAATAAGTATATTATTATGTAAGTAGGTATAATAAGGGCTTGTAGTAGGTACTGTTAGGCGATGGGCTTGCAACCTGTCACTAATACACTGGCAAACATCTTAGCATGATTGTGCAAAATGTGTTTTCAGAATTATCAACAAGTCTCTTTGGAGTTATTGCTATTTCTGTAGCTGGGCATTTTCAAAATAAAGTGTACTTATCCTAGTTAAGAAAAATTAAGAAACGGTAACTTTTGTCAGTTTTGTGACTAAATTAGCCATATAAATGTATGGCTAATTTCGTCACAAAACTGACAAAAGTTAACGTTGTTTAACTTTCCTTAACTAGGGTAAAGTTTATGTTCAAAATGCCCAGCTTTACCTACCGCTCTCTAGGAATGAAAGTGTGTTTTTATGTTTTTTTTTACGTACCTATATTATGGCTGCTTGTATGGTCTCTTCTAAAGTTGTACCAATAGAAAATATACCAAATGTTAGATCCCTTGCTGTAAAGATCCCTGTGAGTAATATTTGAAAGCTCTCAAGTTATTTACGGCAATCAGTGAGCATTGCGCGTGTTAAGGGTAGCCGCGGCTAATTGGAGACTCTTTTGGTTAAATTGCGTGAGTAAGCGGCTGTAAAAGAAATGCAGATGAGGTCGTGATGGCGAATTATAATGGTTCGAATGACCTAACATTGGAATATTTAAATAAAAATACTTTTTTTTTAGTTTAGGAGTAGGCACAGGAACGCTCAGGCCACCTGACGGTAAGTGGAATCTGAGACCCATAGACATTTGAATTCTCAAGACTATGATCCTAAGAACTCAACGCACGCCTATATTCCCAGAGTGGGGTAGGTAGGCAGAGCTACAGAAATACCAAAAACTCTAGAGTTTGTTAATGATACTGTACAAATATAGGTTAAGATGTTTAACCAGTGTATTAGTAACAGGTTGCAAGCCAATCGCCTAACGGTACTACAAGCCCTTATTCCCTTAGTCGCCTCTTACGACATCCACGGGAAGACATGGAGTGGCACTATTCCAACCAGGCAACCACATAAATAAATTAAAAAATGCGGTGAATAATATTTAAAAAAAGAGATTTACCTATTAGAAAGACATAAAAGAAAAATACACGGCATTACACAGTATAGGTAGGTATATATAGGTATATATTGTTTTGCGACAACAGGCTCATGTCTATATGTGTGTGTGTGTGTGTGCATTTTAGGTTGATAACTTTTAAAGTGCCGTTTCGATTTCCATCAGAGGCTCAGAAATACTTTGATGACAGAAGCTACTTATTTAAAAAACAGCAGATTTTTCCTGCGTTGAGATGCCGCAATAAAAATAAGTACACGTACAAATACTATAATGGGTCAAAAGTATTGCACCCTTTTTAGTCAGGTGCACCCTCCTATCTACTTTAATAGTAAATTGCTATAAATATACTTTTTCTTGCGCTATCACAAGTTAAATAGTGTTGTACCTACATATTTACCAAGATATTTATATATTAATTTATGTAGCTCTTCTTTAAAAAAATAATTGCGCAGCACAATTTGAACCGATAAATAAAAAAAACATCTTCCTATAGTGTCTCTATGTGACAAATTGTCGAAAACAAACAAACGCATTATGTTCTATTTACGATCAATAAAGTGACTTATCCTTAGCTCCCTTTTACGCAAAATAGATTAAACGTATTTACTTAGCACTCTAGTAGGTACAGTCCCCAGCAATAACCCGCGTTCCATTCCCTATTATACAAAAAAAAAAACACGTAAGTACCGAAGTAAATTGCGCAAATAAATATCTGACGAACTTATTCCTCTACTCCAGTATAATAGAGACGTAGTGTCAGAAGATATATTTGAGTCCAAGGATAACATATATTATTTATTGCTGACTGTACTCGTAAGTAACCAGTGAAGCCCCCTAGTTTTAGCAATTCCCATTAAAACACTTAAACTTGAGTTACTTCACGGCTTTTATTGAATTTAAGGAGGCTTTTAACTCAACTTTTGGATCCTTAGAATCCCCAATAAAGGTGGATTAATACTGCCAAAAGCGAACTTACTTAATAAATATAAAAGCATTTCTCTCCCGCGGGCCGTAAACCACCCACTCCGCTCCTCCAACCTCCAAGATTACTTATATCGCCACCAGGGAAATGTGACCTCTGAGTTTTCATTAGGAGACCCATTTTTGTGGGGAACGAGGAAAGTGAAGAGGTCTGGTTAGAGTGGTTTGGCATTATCAGCGCTATGTAGATTGCTTGGTCGCGCTTTCTCTCAGATAAGGGTTTATGAGGGCTGGAAGAAAGGATAATGTTTTTCTTTGATGTAGGGACGGAATTGTTCCGCTTCCGTTGTAAAGATAAATCGCATTTCGTTTATAACCGCTACACAACTACATGCTCCTATAAAAGTATCAAAATAGATCTGTGTTTACTTTGAAAGACATTTTTAGAAAACACTTTTTCTGGAAATTTGTGCAATGAGTGAATTTTAAGTAAGTAGGTAGAGCACCTTGAACTACCTGGATTTACAAGGTAAAATCACTTTTTGTGAAATAGTTAATACTTAAGTAACTGTAGGTGTACATACCTAATAATTTTGATTCTAATACGAAGAAAATATTGTTAACACTGCTGTAAAATAATACACAAGTACTTGAATTTCGATTTTATTCTCTTATTTCCTTTACACCACTTCACTACGTTCCAATGGCGCGATGCAACAACTACTTTTTTAAACTGACAGTTAAGCCAACGGTCATTATGAATTCAGTTATTAGTCAAAACAAATACTTACCAAACTAAGTTTATACAAAAATGCTAACATTCGGCCTTCCTGTAACAATTTACGTCCCGGAAATTTATAATTTGTGTTAAATCATATTAGTATAAGCCATTAAAATATACCTATAAACATTACTTACAAGCCCAATACATTATACATTTTAATGAAAATCAATAATCATTACCATTCATTAAAGCACCAAACAAATAAATTATACAATACGTAAACGTTAATTTTAGGCAATAATTGACAAAATTATACATTATTATCATATGTGTGCTAACTCACACAAATCAATAAGTAACGGTTTATAATATTATTTTGCTTCAAATGTTAAGATTAATATATAATAAACACTAATTTCACGTAATTCTCATTACTTCTAAACTTTTTTTTTATACATAGAAGCGAGCATACTACTTACTAATAGAATATTATAATTAACCATCGGTATCACAATACTTTTCAACTCATTATTCCTTAATGTTTGTACTAAAACCCCTTACATATTTTTAGTAAGTACCTACATGATAATAATTAAATAGTCTAATCTCAAGTTTTCCTTATCTCCTTGATATTGAAGCCTCATTCATATCTTCAATATCAATCAATTTCTGCACTAAAACCTCATACATATTTTTAGCACATCATAATAACTAAGTAGGTAGTCTAATCTCAAGTTTTCCTTATCTCCTTGATATTGAAGCCTCATTCATATCTTCAATATCAATCAAATTATGTACTAAAACCTCATACATATTTTAGCACATCATAATAACTAAGTAGGTAGTCTAATCTTAAGTTTTCCTTATCTCCTTGATATTGAAGCCTCATTCATATCTTCAATATCAATCAAATTATGTACTAAAACCTCATACATATTTTTAGTACATCTAAGTCTCAAACAATTCACTGACAAATGTCATAACAATATCTTTAATATTGAAACCTTATTCCTACCTTCAATATTTGTAATAAAGTCACATACCTACATATTATTGGTAAGTACATCAATTCAATAATCTTATCTTCAATATTAAAGAATGCTGCGTACTAAACCGCATACCTGTTTTGGATCTACTTTTATATCCTATAAATCACTTTTGTTTATCTGTATCCTTTATAAATTATTATATCATTTCAACGTCATTGTCATTGTTATCTGAACTTTTACACTCATCGTCTTCTAGGCTATCTGATCTATTAAATACCAACCAAGGGTGAATTTTATCAACAGCAAAAATACTTTTAAACGGTCTATTACCTTTCCTGGATACAGGCGTGTCCTCGATTTCATATCTATCATTTCCTACCACACGTGTGATACGGTACGGGCCTCTTAATTTAGGAATAAGTTTCTTGCTATGACCAGTAGATTGAATATCTCGCTCAACTCTTACCAGATCACCGACTTTATAATAAACCATTTTCTTTGTTTTGTCATACCTAACTTTTTGTTTTCTTTGATCAGATTTTATATGTTCCTCAATTTCTTTCCTGACGACATCCCTGTCAATACTATTCTCTTCTAATGCTACCCCCAAACGTAACAGGGAATCGGAAGTTCCTGCTAAACTAGTACCAAATAGTGCTTGCGCCGGGGTTTTACCGATACCCTTGTTAAGGGTATTATTCATTCCCCATTGTATTTCTGAAAGACTATCATCCCATACACGTTCAGATTTCCCAACATTAGAAGCTGTTAAGGCAACTAACAATGTTCTGTTGTACCTTTCTATCTGCCCATTTGCTCTCGGGGTAGCAACAGCATTTAAAACATGCCTCGCACCTAATCCATTTACAAAATCTTTGAATTTATTTGACGTAAACGATGTGCCTCTGTCAGAAATTATTCTTTTCGGAACACCAAAAGTGTGAAAGTAAGAGGTCAGTGCCTTGATACTACTAGATGTTCTTGTATTTTTAACCGGTGTTATTACAATAAATTTTGTGAATGCATCTATGATCAGTAATATATGGGTATTTTTATGTCTACTGGTAACAAAAGGACCTAAGTGGTCAATATGAACCGTATGAAAGGGTTCAGCGATTTTTTCTATTGGATGTAAATAACCAGCTCTTTTTGAAACAGGTACTTTAGTATGTGCGCATTCCAAACACGAATCACAATATTTTTTTATAAATCTTCTCATTTTTGCGAACCAATAAGTAGATTTGATTCTGTCGTAAGTTTTATCAAAACTGAAATGACCTATGGCATCATGATTAGATTTCATGATGTGCCACCTGACACCTTTAGGTACAACCCAACGATTACCTTCATTAGTTACTCTGTATAAAAGCCCTCTTTTAAGAATGAAATTTTTGCTTATCTCTATTATATTCTCAGTTTCTTTATCTTTTAAAATATTAACAATTCGTTGAACTTCTGGATCATTCTGTTGCACTGTAGCGATCCAGTCAACAGTAATACTTCTTACCTCAAATAAATGTTCACTAACTGGATTGCGACTTAACGCGTCTACGTGAGCCATCGATTTTCCAGGTTTGTATGTTATTGAGAAGTCATATTCTTGGATAACATTCCACCATCGAGCAACCCTCGGTATAACATCTTTTTTCTCAAAAGTTGCCCGTAAGGAATTACAATCTGTGACGATAGTGAAATGTTTTCCAAGCAAATAAACCCTAAAACGTTGTAAAGATGACACTACAGCCAACGTTTCTAAGTCATACGAAGTAAAATGCATCTCTTCTGGGGAAGTTTGTCTACTATAATAAGATACCGCTTGAAACGGGGACTGTTCATCTTTTCTTTGTAATAAAATTCCAGCTACACCCAATTTAGACGCGTCTGTGTGTAATTCTGTATCATAAGATGGCTCAAATAATGCAAGAATAGGCCTCTCAGTTAAATTATTTTTAAGCGTACTGAAAGCATCTTCTTCTTGTTTGCCCCAGACGAATTTGCAGTCTTTTTTCAATAATTGAGTCAAGGGTCTTGCAATGACAGAAAAATCTTTTACAAATCTTCTGAAGAAGCTAGCTAGACCCACAAATTGCCTTACATTATGTTGATCTTTGGGATGAGGAAAGTCTTTAACTGCCTGAATTTTTTTCTGTCCTGGTCTTATACCGTTTTTATCAACTTCAAACCCTAAATATTCAATAGATTCCATAAAAAAATTACATTTTTCTAAATTTAATGTCATACCAGCGTCGTTAAATAACTTTAAAGTTAATTGCAATTTATGAAAGCCGTCGTCTATATCCTTAGAAGGAATAATGATATCGTCCATATAGGCGAATGCATGTTTAAAACGGGCATTACCCAAGATATGATTAATAGTTCGCTGAAAATTTGCCGGTGCATTGCTTAGACCAAATGGCATTCTATTAAATTGATAATGCCCATCCGGCGTAATAAAAGCGGTTAAATGTCTTGAGGACTCGTCTAACGGTATCTGGTAATACCCAGATGCCAGGTCTAGTGTAGTATAATAATTATAACCTGATAAATGATCCAACTGATCATCTATTCGAGGTAGCGGGTAGTGATCCTTTACTGTTTTTTTATTTAAAGCTCTATAATCGATACATATACGATAGCCACCGGTTTTTTTCTTAACTAAAATGATTGGCGATGCATATTCTGAGGTTGATTCACTAACTATTCCAGATTCTTCTAATTCCATAACCATATCCCGAACAACCTCTCTCTCTGCGTATGAAAGGCGATACGGACGGTACACAACAGGGGTTTTGTCGGTTAGTTGAATAGACATGGCAGCTGAACTACAACAGCCTAGTTCTTTGATATTAAACGCGAAGCACTTACGATGTACATTCAATAGTTCAATTAATTCATTTAACTTCTTCTTGCCAATCGAATGATTTACCTGAACTTTATCCAAAACTATTGGATTATTATTTACAGATGTCAAATTAGTATCTATTTTATTAACTGTAAACTCTTTGGATTCATGAGCGATACAAGCTCGAGTAAGTATGCTATCTTTAAATAATTCGAAACTATCTAAGTTTAAACTTTTTATAACTATACGACCAAAACCATTAACAACTCCAATCACACCTTGCAATATTTCATATTCCCTTTTAGGTTGTGAATGTAAACTGTACTCTACAAACAGGTTTCCATCAATGACAGGCTGAGTATAAACATCTACTTTCGTAATATGGTTTATAAGAGTATTTTCTTTAATAAACAATGTTACAGATTGTGGAGTTACATTTTTACTCTTTTCCGAAAATGTCAAACCATCTTTTGTTTTGTATACTATTATGTGATCCTGTTCAGTAAATGTTTGACCTATTAATAGAGGTGTGGTTAAATAACTATCTGGTACTAAATAAACTTCTACGGTAGCTTCAACAGAATCAATTTTAATGCTTAACTTAACTCTGCCAATAGTTTGAACTAAAGAATTTCCAAAACCCTTTAAACTTGGTAAATCGTCTTTAGACCATATCTGGACTATTCGGCTAGCATCCGAAAGCCTCAAGAGTGTGCATTGGCTTCCAAAATCTACAAAACATGGTAAGCAATGTTCATTTATACTCGCAGACTTATAATATTTTTTGTCATTACTATTAGCCACGGTTAGTCATGACACCGTCTTAACATCTACATTTTTCTTAATAGGACAGTCAGAAGCCACATGTCCTATTCTAAAGCAAGACTCACATTTTTTGATTGGCAATTTGCATTTGAAATGCGGGTGTCCTTCACCGCCGCAATTAAAACATTTGACTACCCTATTATCGAGCTTATTAGAGACACTAGTTTGTGCCTTGTAAAAGTTACTGTTAGCTTTGTTATCAGAATTATTAGGATGTTTAAAGGAGGGTCTCGTTTTGGTTATCTTTTGATTACGTAAATAAACAAGTAATTTATCCGGTTCAGTGAACTGAGCGGCTTCGGCACTAGTTTTAACCGCTCGATCATCGATCCCTAACAAAATACAGTCCACAGCATCAGTACCCGTAATTCTACACCTGTTCAATAACAATATTTTATCATAATAATACTCTTCTAACGAGTCCCCATATCTTGCGCGTTTATCAAGCATTTCTGTCAGTAATAGTCCATAATGTTCCTTACTTGGGAAGGTGGCTCGTATTTTCGCCTGCCATTCAGTCCACGTAAACTTTAAACTAGGTAGGCCTTGATACCACTTTTGTGCAACGCCCTCTAACTTTGGGAGAGCATAATGGATTATTTGACGCTCAGACCAACTATAAATAGCAGCGGTTTCATTCACTTTAGCCAACCATACATCAGCGCTTTGACTTCGATTTGATGGATTAAATTCAGGCAATACATTCATCACTGGAAACCTTTCAGTATAATCTGATTTATTTATGGACCTAGCGGATTGGAATAACTCTTTTAACGTCTCCAATAACTCGATTTGTTTATCTTTTGTTTTGTTATCTTTATGGCTATCAGCATACCTTGAACGACTCCGAGTATAATTTGAGCGACTCCTACGACCCCGCAGTGGACTGCGACGCCGCCTGCTGTCCCTCTGGAAGTCGTCGCTGACCCGGCTGTTTCTGCCGCGGCTCTGTCTGGACCGGCTCCGCTTCGCCCTGCTGCGTCTCTCGTCAACCCGGCTGTGGGCCCGACTTGGCCTGTGTTCGTCGCGGCTGCACGCCCTGCTGCGTCCTGCACCAGGATGATGCGCCCAGCTGCGTCTCTTGTCACCCTGGCTGTGCTCCCGACGACGTTTCCCTTGGTCTCGATCATGCGCCCGGCTGCGCCTCGTTCGATCACGGCTGCGCGCCTGGCCTTCACTATGAGGTGCCTGGATAGACGTCACGCGGTCCCAGATTGACTCCTCTAACGGGAGTGGGGGCGTTTGCACTATACGTTCACTATTTTTATCCATGCTAAAACAAAAAAATTTCCAAAGGCGCATTTGTTCTTTTTTTTTACAAAATATATAAATAATCACATACATCTCGAAAATAATAATTAGTAAGTTTTAATTTGTAATTTACCTAATAGTAGTTAAACTCGTATGTTTACTTCATAACTAACTACAGTGTTTCTTTATAAAAACAGTTACTTATTAAAACCACATATATCATGTATTATGCCAAGAAAAGAATGCAATATATATGTACACGTATCAATCGTTTCCAATTAGGTTTGAAAAAAAAATCGTCACAGAATATCTCACAAGTAGAACTAACTAATAAGCTTATTTTTAAACTATTGTACGAAATAACCTTGTCAAGAAAACCAAGCATTATAGAACATAAAAAATACATATCTCCAATTACCTGTGGGGTTTATGAGTCGATCCAACTTCTGAAATGTTAACACTGCTGTAAAATAATACACAAGTACTTGAATTTCGATTTTATTCTCTTATTTCCTTTACACCACTTCACTACGTTCCAATGGCGCGATGCAACAACTACTTTTTTAAACTGACAGTTAAGCCAACGGTCATTATGAATTCAGTTATTAGTCAAAACAAATACTTACCAAACTAAGTTTATACAAAAATGCTAACAATATAGATCTACCTACTATAAGACATTGAGGAGTTCCTACGGCCGTCGTCCGTCTCCATTATCATACCAGCTCGTGGTAGATACCATATTTTTCGGAATCAAATAAGTCCCTAGGTTAAAAAATATTTCTAAGTTTTGATTCCACTGTTTGTTAGATTGTTATTTACAAGTATAGCCGTGTAATAGTAATAATGATAAAGAATATAAGATAAAGTGTATGAGTCGGTGTCATATAGGTTTCTAATGTGATATTATACTACAATATCTATCGTCCGGAATATGAAAGTTTCCGAATACAGAAACCAAAATTCAGTAAGCAGGTATAGGTACATTCGTAAATTTTCCACAGTTCTTGATCAACGTAAAAAAAAAAAAACAATCTCCGTACGCACACAAAGTTGCACATAATTTATAACAACGCTGTTTATGGGTTATGGGCCAAGTTCGCACATGCGCAGTACGAGCGAGGCATGCGCATTTTAATACGCAGTAAGTGCCAACAGCAACCACCACTTACTGACCTCCAACTCAGAATAGCTGTTTGAAGGTACAGATCAAGATATGTTGGCCGTGGCGCATTTAGCGCGGTTCAAGTTTTAAACGGTGCAATTGTGGCTGTAAATATCCTAACCCTCCCTGGGACCAGGTATCTGAATGCCTTGCTTGCTTTATTTCTTATTTTTGAACGGGTTTCGGACTTGGAATTCTTACATTTAATGAAATCTATGTTATGAGTGGGATTTGAAATGATGGGTATGAGTTTAGATATAAAATGCTGGGTATTTGCAGGAAAGAAGAAAGCGTTAAGTTCCATAATTAAAAAGCTTGTAAGTATTAGCTTGTTTTTTAATCCGCATAACTTTATAAGAAAATATTTTGTGGTTGTAGTGTCATATAAAAGCGTTCCTCGGATAATGCTTTCACTACAATATAAGTAGTGGGTGTAAGAATAGGGTAGGTACCTACTATTACGGGTACTAAGTAATAGTTTATCGAAATACCTTTCAACAAACGTATCACAACGCTGAATTTTCATTTCATCAGAAAGGCATTTCTGAAACTAAAAATTGTTTGCTTTAAATAAATACGTTTTTCGTATTCGTCCTAAACCTATTTAAATACCTAACATACTTACCTATTTTAATATTACATTTAGGATTAAATATAAGAATACTGCAATAACATACCTCCTAAAGTTTGTGAATATTCAAGCGACATTTATGTCGGATATGTTCGTATTTATGTTGCTATGTCACTGTTACTGAAAAAGCAAGATAATCTTGAACTTACAGGACAAAAAAGGTAAGTAAGATGTCGCTTGATCGCTACCAGACTCTTAAACGACCTAAAATATATCGCACAACACCTACCCTTAAACATCCAACCGACACTTTTATCGTTTGTAAAATGCAACTTTAACGAGCAAATTCCAATAACAACGATTATTACAATTAATAAAAAGCTTTACGCCTACTTAAAGCAACTTAGTAGTAGCGAAATCACCATAAAAATAACACTTAATTTCATTCCGCCATTACGAGGTAGTTAAAAGACTGGGCCCGACATGGCTATTACATACCTACACATTTACCATACTACGTGTTTACAGCTAAATGGCTTAAACAACCCTTATTTACATGGGTATAGGCCCTTTCGGTTCAGTAGTAAGTTTGGGATTCCCACATCTACATAAGTACCTATACTATTTAGCGTAGAAGCCGTCTTTGTTAAAGGAAAGAAATGCGAAAAGGAATGAGTTTAGATTTAAGTGGATTCTTACAGATATCCTGCTATCGCGCTGAGGTGCTATCCGAGCTATTGCAAAGGAAAAGGACACCGCATATCTGGACCAACATGGAGATTTTCAATTTCCATGTTTCCTAATACGGGAAGTTTCGAAAAATACTTTCGAAACTAGTACTAACTTGGAAATACCTACCTTGGAATAACTATTGGCTTCTATTCCGTCGGACTTTTGCTTCTTATTGCAATATTCGGACTAGTCTATAAAAAGCGAAAAGTTTAGGGACTTTTTAGGGTTCCGTAGTCAAACTACACAAGAACCCTTATAGTTTCGCCATGTCCGTCCGTCCGTCCGTCCGTCCGCAGCTTAGCTCAGAGACTCTTTGTACTAGAAAGCTGTAATTTGGCATCAATATACATATAAGCCACGCCAACAAAGTGGTGAAATAAAACCAGTGTGCCTTCCCTACACGTAACGTGGGGACGTATTTTTTTCTCGAACACTTAAAAAAACTTAAATGAAAGCACATATAACGAATTTTAAAGGAAAACTATCACGACTAAGTAGACATCATTGGTTCTTGGGATACAGGCGATTAAAGTGTTTTTACCTACTAAAATCATCTAAGACGGCACCGAATGACTTTAAATAGAAAATCAGTTATTACCTACTTGTTGATTTTTATGTTTGTAGTACTTAACGGCTTCGGAACCCTACACTGAGCATGGTCCGACTTGCTCATGCCTGATTTTATATACTACCCAGTACAGATATAAATCAGCGGCAGACAAGCAGTGTAAATTCAGCAAATCACACAGGACATAGATACCTACATGTTATTCCCGTAGCAAGCGTCTAGAGATTGTAGTTATCACTTAATGCCATCAATTATCTTATAATCCCTATACGTTTGTGCTAATGCAGTTACAGAATTATAAACAAGTATTTTTAGAGTTGTTGGTATTTCTGTAGCTCTGTCTACCCCACTCTGGGAATGAAGGCATGACGTTATGATAATAATGATGATCCTACGTTTGACTTATAACCATTAATATTTTCATTTTCAGATCTTGTCTGCGAATCATGCACCATGTAACAAGAAGAAACAAGAAGAAGAACTACCAAGAAGCAGGACAAACGTCTGATACAAGCAAACTTACCCGCCTTCTACCTAAGTTAGTTCTTAACCTAGTGATACTTATCCATTAGCCACCTGCCAAGCAACAGTGTTCGCGTTGTTGTGTTCCGGTGTGGGGATAAGACAACCGGTGAAATTACTAGCATAGAGGCATTCCATCGTAGTCCTCAGGGTTGGCAACGCATTTGAGGTCTTAGGATTATAGTCTTGAGAATTCAAATGTCTATGGGTCTCACATTCCACTTACCATTAGGTGGCCTGAGTGCTTGTGTGCCTTCTCCTTAACATAAAAAACTTTTAACCTCTTTTATCTAAATTATTACGATGTAACAAGGCTACCCTGTCCTTTGTTTAACCTTTTCTAGTCTCCAACCTTATTTCCAATTTTTTGTTTTTAAACATTAATGCAATAAAGTGTATCATCATTACATTCTCCCATAATCAATCACCTAATCATCAGAAAGGCATGAATTGTAAGTTCTTAGTGTCTATCCTTACTAATATTATAAATGTGAAAGCGTGGATGTTTTTTACGCTTTGACGCAAAAACTACTGGACGAATCATCATGAAACTTTGTACACACATTCTGGGAGGTACTAAAAGTAACATTGGATACTTTTTATTAAAAAAAAAATACTTCTACAAAAATAAAAATAAAAATTACAGCGGGCGAAGCCGCTGGCGGGTCGCTAGTAATCCTTAAATCATATTACACCTTTAAACTACCTTTAAATAAATAATTTTTAAGTTATTTTATATACATTGGTACAGGTGCCTCCAATATTTAAATTTAATTACCTATCTACCTTCAGCCAATCGTGTATTATTATTCCTACTAGGTACACAATTATTTTGTAAACACAACATTTTTTTCGGGTAAAAGGTAAATAGATGAAACGTTTTATTAATTTATATCTAAATCGTTTATTTCACATTAGTTACATACTTGCCAAGGAATCAAAATAGTTTACTGTACATAGGCATAAAACATAAGACCCGCATACACAAACCCTGTGATTAAACAAACCTTAGTTAAGACAATTCTAAACCCCCGCGGGCTTAATCTACCCGGTATTAAGGACACGTGTCGTTTTAATTGCAGTTATTAAGACAATGGCCAAAGTTAAATAAGTATTTAAGCTTAATATGCATTCATATGAAGCTACAATAGCTCTACATTGTTATAATGTCGTAGACGCATTAAAAGTAAAATGTCTTGTAGGCAACAAAGACGTTATAGGTATGGTGGTACCTATGGGTCTTTAGGTTTGTAATTATTCGGCGCATAGGTACAGTCTGAAAAAGGAAGTTGTTCGACGCGCGGACAAGGTAAAGTAGGTAACATGATTACATGATTAGCTAATATATTATTATGAGGTCTAGTTTAGTGTTCATCTTTTCTTTTTTTTTAAACCTGGTGTTTTGAAAAGTGGTGTTTTCACGACGACCTTGTATACCTACTTACCGTGGCATAGGTACTTTATGATTATTTTTTTCAATTGTTTTTTTTTAAAGGGTTTTGTATATATTTTTTTTGCATGTGATTTTTTGCATTTCGTGACAAATTACGTCTAAATAACAATTGAAGTTTATTTTTTTTGTACCTTTTTTGTCACGAATAAACTATTTCTTTCTTTTCTTTCTTTCTTTCTAACTACCATACTAAATCCATCTCAAAAAATGGTTAAAACCCGCTTTGATGTGCTTGCGGCGGCTTTACCGTTTCGCACGTTTCCCAAAGTGATTAATTTCCCAAAAATATTAGGGTAAATAGGTACTTTTTTAAAATTAATTCTGAAATATTTACAGTTTCGGATAAAAAAGCGGTTGCCCAAATTATATTTTTAGATATGAATCAGTTTGGGAAACGTTGCTGTGCAAAAAGGCAGGACACCGATTGCGGCCTAATTACTGTCAACACCAAATGGCGTATGTTCAATGATAATCTAAACTTTTCTACGACCTCTTTAGCTACTTAGGCAAAATTGTCATATATAGCAATAACATAACATAAATAACTCTATTAATTTCCATGACCGCTAACTCGTAAGTCACGTTAAGAAACGTTTAGATTAATGAACACGGTTAAATTTAAGGTTCTTGTAAGAAAATGTATTATTTGTCTATAGTAAAAATTATTGATTTGATTGTATGAATTTTTAAGAAAAAATGTGACAAATTACCTACAAAGAAATCAATAAATGTTCCATTTCCCTCAAAATATGTAACTGTTGTCATTAGGCCTTTCATGTTGTCGTTTATTAATATGTACCTTTTAAAGCCTATTTAGTAAGCAGACGTAAAGTGACCGATCTGTAATTCCCTCCTTAGAAGACACACTTGTATCACATATATACACAAATGTACCTACCTACTCTATATTTTAGACGCAAGTAGGAAAAACATTATCAACCCCCCTCCCCTAATGTGATCAAATAACGCACAGTAACGGCCCCGATAACGAGGGTCGTAACTTTTGTGTCAACTTGACTTGCAGGAAATTTCACTTGAGTGCTTTTTCGGAGGGTGCCAATGCTCTAGCAGGAAGTGCTTAATTGAATTTTGTGAACGGAAAGACGCTACTTTGTGATATTATGTTTCCTTACTATTATTCATCCATATAATACATATAATTTACGTACATACAAACATAACATCACGCCTTCATTCCCAGAATGGGGTAGACAGAGCTACAGGGGATTCTGCTGTTTGGCCAAAATATTTTCGGTCAAATGTTTCATTTCCCAAATTTTCCATTTGCAATATTGTACATTTACATTTTTCAGAATTTATTTTAGTACCATCGTGTAGAACCGTATAGGTTAGGTCAGGTTAGCTTTTATAAAATTCTGAAATATTTACGGTTAGGTACAGAAAACAAAGCGGGTTGACAAATGAAAATTTGGGAAATTTTAAAACAACTTGTTGTTAATTTTGTAACCATATTTTGCACAATCAGTCTATGATGTTTATCAGTGTTTTAGTGACAGGTTGCAAGCCCATCGCCTAACAGTACTACAAGCCCTTATTCTCTTAGTCGCCTCTTACGACATCGCCGGGAAGACATGGAGCGGCACTATTCTAACCCGGCAACCACACGGGGGATTATAACTTACATAAAGGTGGTAAATAAGACATTCCTGAGCATTGCACTAGGTAAGTACATGTTCATCTTGGCATCTCCGCGTTTATTTTTACACGATGCCAAAAAGAAACAGAGATTACGTACGTAACTACCTGCATGGTCTCATAGAAACACTAGCGCTTTTTCACCACCAATCAAAGTGTACCTACAGTTTTCTTTAGATTATTAAGCACTTAACTGTTGCATAATAATTTTTAACCTATTTTAAAAACGGGGTAATACATCACTTCATTGAATTTCATTCATCGAATGTATCATTTCATCGAATTTCATTTCATCGAACGCTATTTTCTGCTGAATCCGTAATGTTTTCAGATACCCTAAAAAGAACGGTTACAGCAGAAAATAGCGTTCGATGAAATGATACATTGGAGGTGTTTCGATGAAGTGATGACATCCGTATTTAACTATTGTATGAACGCCAAAGACTTATTTTTCAAAATCTTTGTAAATGAAACCTTTGTAGTTGCAGTTTGGGAAAAGTTCAAATATCTTTACACGTAAGTAAGGTAACGACACCAGTAGGTACTCGACTTAGGACCAATGTTCGGCACTGACTCTTATGCAAAGAAGATAAGAGTTATTCATGTGTTTTGCAACAATCAATTTGTAACCCTATGATCTTTGAATAAAAATGTGCATGTCAGCTAAAAGTGTCGAACATTGGTGCTTTTACCTTATTGTTACCGTATTGTCCTAAGACTATTGTCAACTTTGTTGCAGCTCTAATTTAATTGACACTAAGACACAAGTAGGATAAGGTCCAGGAGGTGTGCGTTATTTAGTAAGTCACTTGGTAAAGGAAAAGACAAAATGTACCTAGATATTAGTACAGTAATACCTACTCAATTTATGGTTCATTATTCTCAGTTAAGATGATAGCTTACTGATAAAACTTGGCATGACAAAAAAATTTGAAATTTGATTTAATTTTTTTACAGATTTATCAAAACAACTTGTTTTTTAATATGTGCTAGGTGACCAGTCAATTTTTCATTTTTTTATCATTTTACAGAAAGCCAGGGGAGAGACTTTTATGAAAAAATTTCATAAAATATAAATAAATGCATATATTAAATGTTTGTCAGATTTTTATAAATCTATTAGATGATGTATATGCATTTTCTAATGTTTTTTTTTATTATTCTTTTTTACCTCAGAAAATAGTGTTTGTTGAGCACAGTCTAGTCCCTCCCCTGGCCTTTTGAAAAACAAGAAAAAAATAAAAAATTGACGGATTATTTTGCAGATCTGAATAATGGAAAGTGTAATTAAGTGTAATAGTTAATTTAAATCAATATTTATACGTTTGCTGAACATTTTTGCAAATGTTGTGCCAGGGGAGAGAAAGCCAGGGGAGAGACTTTTCAGTAAGAAAATCGATAATATCTCAAAAGTATTTAATATTAGTTAATAAAATGAAGTATGTTTGTTATCTATAAGTAAATTAAAGTCAATATAAATATATAATTAAGTATTTAGAAAAATTAATCCAGAAATAAAGCTGACCAGGGGAGAGACTATTTCACCAGATACCATCAAAATTGATGAACAAAGGGATCAATACGAGTGACAAAATGTGGAAAAAAGATCATTATTACAACGTTGGCTTATATTTGTGGATCAAATGAATTATGATTAGCATTAATATTACAATAATTAAGATCGCAAATACAATATTTTTTAGATTATAAGAATGCCAGGGGAAGAGACGCAAAATTAAATTCCGGCGACAAAATGTATCGTGAATATATTCTATTAAAATAAAATAAATTAGTTACTTCGGTTACATCATTACAATCATTCTTTATATTATTTTCTAATACAGACTACTTAAAATGTTTCCATGGCTTTAAGATCACGTAAACTTACTGATTTACTGTAAATACTAGCTGGGGACAGGCCAGGGGAGAGAAGTTTTGCATGTTTGAGGTGAAATTGTGACAAAACTAAGTTAATTAATTATTTGAAATTGATTGTCCATAAAGTTGAGCACTTATATTAAGAGATTGTGATATAATATTCTTTTAATTTTCAATAGAAGTATGATTATTTATCTGGGACATCGTTTTTACCTCTTAACTGAGAATGACCCTTATATTTTAATGTATTCTTACTGCACAAATTAGCAACGGTTAACTTTTGTGATATAAAAAATGCATAGACACTAACAAAGATAGGTATTTCATTATTAACAAAATTCGCAAACGTAACATTTCCAAGAATCATTCAAATCGTTTAAGATTGGATCAAGAAGTTCCCCTCTTTTCCATCTCTGTCGCTCTCTAGGACATAATCCAAAGTCAGCAGCTCTCTGTCACGCTTGCGCTGGCTCAGTTGTTCGCGGGGGAAGTTATATGTGCGTCTCACTTTGGTCGTAAAAAATGGCGGATGCTGAGTTTCACCCCCCGCTGGTTTCCGAGGGGTGGTTGGGTTGGCGTAGTGAAATGAGATGGAATTTATTTTAGGGTAGATTTTTAAGGGATCTTAATCAATAGTGAGAGTGGGGAAGTCTTTTGTTGTTCTCGATTTTGGGTTGCGTTATAAAGAAATTTTTCATTTCAACTGATAGGGAAGAAAAGAAAGAGTTGAACTTTTATTATTTGTTTATTTTAAGTAAGTAGGTACAATGAAATCCAAGATAGGGATGGCAAGGTGACACCTGGTTAATATGTAGGTTATTTGTGACGATTTTTAAAACGTGGCAGGTGAAATCATGACTGAATCCGCCTTACAAAATAATTACCTACTTGTTTAGATGTAGGTGCACAAAATCTAATCAAATTTAGAATACCTAAACTACGGAACTATTTAAGATCCACTTATTTTCGTTACCTTATAAAATCGTTCCGTTGAGATAAATAAAAATATTAGTTCCGTTGGATAAATTTCTTGTTGCACTATTTTTAATTTTCCGTAGCCCATCGAAGGAACCCTTGTTATTTCGCCACGTCCAAAATATCTTTAATAGCGACCCGCCCTCGATTCGCTCCGGATTAAAGTATTATACATATAAACCTTCCTCTTCAATCACTCTATCTATTAAAAAAACCGCATCAAAATCCGTTGCGTAGTTTTAAAGATTTAAGCATATATAGGGATATAGGGACAGAAAAAGCGACTTTGTTTTATACTATGTAGTGATGAAAGCACATACCTATCTGGAACCAATTAAAAACTTAAACTATTATGACTAAGTAATCCTGTTATTTTTCAGACTTAGAATTATTAGTTGGCTCTAAAAAGTTTAGCGCTTTAAAGATTAATATTTCATAAACGGATCACAATTGAAAAATTGTTTTCACAAACCCATAATATTTTACCGCCTGTTGTATACCTATGATTTAAATGTACTGTTCCATGTTCTGTTTTAATTTTTTTAATTTTTGGTGTTCAATAAAGACTATTTGTATTGTATTTTAAGACCTATCCAACGACACCCCGCAATATGAGGTAGACAAGAAAAAATAAAATATTCATGCCAAATTACAGCTTTCTAGTACTAGAGGCTCTGAGCTAGGCTGCCGACGGACAGACGGACATGGCAAAACTATAAGGGTTCCTAGTTTGATTAAGGAACCCTAAAAAGGTAATGATAATTAACATACCTAACATAAATTAATGTTCTCCTGTCAAAAATGGGTAAGTGACCCATTTTCAAGAAATTCCTCTCAAGACTAACCTTCTGGACCACTGGAGCATAGGTATTTACCCCGTACCTACCCAACCTGCAACGTGTCCATTACGCCGTTGATTAGCGTTTTAATGATTGCCTTCATCCGCCAGTTAATTGCAACCACTCGGATAGTTACGAGCCGTATAATGGGAGACGTAATGGATACGGTTACTTCTTGGTTTACGGCGTGCTACTGCAGAAAATCCTGCGTCGTCGATGGATTAGGTATGTTCGGTAAGTTCCAGACGAGCTTTGTGTGCTGCGAATTTTGTAGATACTTGTAGTAGGGAGGTTTTCATAAAAAGTGTACATCGTTAAGGACAAAAACAATAATTTTCGTGATGTGAGTTTCTTAACTTTTGTTCTTAACGATGTACATATATAGGTAGGTACATTAACATCATGCCTTCATATCCAGAGTGGGGTATGCAGAGCCACTAAAATACCAACAACTCTAAAAAGACTGGTTTATAATTCTGTAATTTTAGTAGATTGTTCAACAAGGGACTAAAACAAGCCATAATGACACGAGATGTTTAGCCACGCGAGCGAACTTGCGAGCGAGGGTGGCTGTAGTTCGAGTGTCATTATGGTTGATTAGTCACTTGGAAACCATTTTAAAAGTAATTTTGGACCACGCATAATAAAAGAGTTCGGCCTTAATATGATTAAATAGATTCATATTCGTAATAATTAATCGTGTTTCACGAAATTAAATTCTTTTTTTTTAAATATATTTGCACAGTTGTCATTTTGAGGTTATTTTGACACCCAAAAATATGGTCCATACACAATCACTGAAAATGGCGATAATCCTCCATTCACAAACACCGTGATTGGTTGTTTAGGGGTTTTCAAAGTAAATTAAAAAAAAAACTTTAATCCCTAGAGATTAATAAGGAGCTTTAGTCCCGATTCGCAGAGATTTAAGTAGCATTTTAAGAGCATGAGAAGTGAAAACTCATTTTCCACAATCAGGCTAAGAAGTTTACTAGTGTATTAGTGACGATGTACACTTTTTTTGAAAACCGCCCAGTAACGTAAGCATATTCTATTTTAACTATAAAAACCAGTCAAATGCGAGTTGGACTCGCGCACCGATGGTCCCGTACAAACTCGTATACAATAATGTAAAATTTTATCGAGGGACAAAATTGACTGTGCCGTCGAAAAACTGTCGTCTCCATACGTAATTATATAAGTTTGCTATAGTTATTTTTTTGTGATGGAAGCAATAAAGTAACGATTTTCGGTTTTTTTTTTTACTTGTGTTTTCCTTCTTGCCAAATTTCAGTATTCTAGATCTATGGGAAGTAGCGTATAAATTTTGGTTCCATACACACATCCATAACATCACGCCTTCATTCCCAGAGTGGGGTAGGCAGAGCTACAGAAATACCAACAACCCCAAAAAGACTTGTATGAATTCTGTAACCACATTTTGCACAATCAGGCCAAGAAGTTTACTAGTGTATATTAGTGAAAGGTTGTAATCCCATCGCCTAACAGTACTACAAGCCTTTATTCCCTTAGTCGCCTCTTACGACATCCACGGGAAGACATGGTTAAATTAAAAATTTGAATAGTACAGTGTTGCCAACCAAAAGCTTTTTCTTTAGAATACTAAAGGAAATTGTGAGGTCTTAGTGTTTTGTGAATTAAATTTTGGTTCCATAAAGTGTCGAAATTTACGTTTTCGCGGTATAAACAGCCGTATCTTTTTTACGTTAACTTAGAACTTGATTTTTTCACAGCTTTAAGGTATTTCGATTTTAATACCTATATAAATGGTTTTAATTTCAAACAATACCTACGGTAACAAATGAACGACAACATAGTTTTTACCGTGTAGAATTTCAGCCCTCATCTTAGCTGCGACGACCTTTCAAGAAACCTACGTCAACGTAAATGTCAAGTCTTGAAAAAACACTAACTATTCTGACGTGTCTTGGGACAGGGATCTCAGCCAAGATGCGGTCATAATAAGTCCAATCGGCTGATACAATAGTGAAGAGACACCCAGTTAGAAGTAAGTATACCTAGCTACACTAATATTATAAAGGACCATGGGCAGAAATGTCCCCCCCCACCAACAGAAATGAAACATGTCTCATTTAATAGATCTCAGCAACATTATGTATTTTTACTATGGAGACGATCACCAGATGTATGGGGTTTTCTTGGAAAACCATAATCGTATCGTATGGAATTTGTTTGAAAATGAACACATATATGGATGATTTGCCTTATTTGGCCCTTGTTTTCATTAAAAAAATCCCATTGATTTTGCTACTAAAATAAGTATTTTGTCTTTTTTTGGGTCCTTATAAACATATAGACATGCATCCCGTTACTGTTGGTGGGGGGGGACAGTGCCCATACAAATTTGCCCATTGTCCTTTGAAAGTAACTCTGTCTGTCTATCTGTTTGTTACGCTTTCACGAATAAATCGCTGAACCAATTTAGATCAAATTTGGAATGGAGATAGTTTGAGTTTAATGAAAGGACATAGGGTACTTATACCCCGAAAAATCCAATTTTGTTCCAGAGGGAATAGCGATAAGCGACGTCTACGCGGACGGAGTCGCGGAAAACAGCTGGTAGTATCATAAAACACTAAGACCTCACAATTTCCTTTAGTAATCTAAAGAAAAAGCTTTTGTTTGGCAACACTGTACTACTCAAGTTTTTAATTTAAGTAAAACCAAGCCTCCGTAATACATTATCTCGTAAATAATAAACGTCTGCCTTTAATTAATCTTTGCAATGTTTATTCATGACTCCACACGCAATTCCTTATTCAAATAAGACGAACCTATTCGTTATATTACACACACCCTTGCTCCGAGCGTCTACTTTAAACTGACCTCTTGACCACCTATTCCGCTGTTACCCAAAGGGTCTTCTTTATATGGTCATAATAAGCCCCTTAATGCAGTCCATGTGGAAGAAATCACGTAACCAAGGGACCCTGATTACAGAGGGCTCCCTTTAGAAACGTGCTTTATCTAATGATGCAGGTCCTCCCTATGATATTAATTCAATACATTTAACTCCACCACCCCACCCTAGTAAAGCAAAGGCAAATGAAGCTTGACCCTTTGCGCTTGCGGTTGTGTAATGTATGTAGTTTTCTATATGGTGATTTCTACGACCAGGGGGTTGATTCTCTCAGCACAGCGCTGCGTCGATCTCAAGGGTGAAGTTTTATCCGGCAAGTTTAAGAAGTTCCGTCGGAGCGTACAAACACATTTTAGCGCGTGCCTTCTTAGGTAACTAACACTGAACTCGACTCACCTGCCTGCTGCCTAATAGAGAAGGCACGCGCTAAAATGTGTTTCCACGCTCCGACGGGACTTCTTAAACTTGCCGGGTAAAACTTCACCTTTGAGATCGACGCAGCGCTGTGTTGAGAAAATCACCCCCAGGGGTCAACATTATGTACGTCAACGGTACGGTCAACATTTATGAAAACATTATGTATGTTCATAAAAACATCGCTAAATTCAGAAAGAACTGTGACATACATAATGTTAATACCAGAAATAAACATAAGCTCGCAGTGCCCTTCACGCGGCTCCATAAAATAAAAAACTCTTTTATGGGTAGGTAATTGTATTAGGTTCTATAATAAGCTCCCAAGTAATGTTACTGAACTATCAGTAAATAAATTTAAGAGGTACGTTAAGCGTAAACTAATTTCTAAAGCATATTATAGTATTAAAGACTATATTAATGATAACAATGCTTGACTGAATTGCTTGTAATAAAATGTTTAGTCCTTACGACAAAAGGTTGCGAACGTCGAAAAAAAAAAGACATCCGACAGAGTTTCTTACAGGTTCTTCTCTGATCGGTCGCTGCAGTCAATTTAGGTTAAGTCGCTACTATGACGTTTCAAAAGAGTTTATTATTTGTAAACCTACTTGAATAAAGATAATTCTGATTCAATTGTATAATATGGTACAAGCCCATAGGTACTATTAGTAAAAATCCATGCAAAACCCCTTATAAGTACTAGGTATAAGCTTGTACTTTATTATCAAATCAAATAAAATCAAAATGTGTATTCAGTAAATAGACCACTATGGGAGAGCGGGGCTGAAAGTGCCGATTTTCATAAAACACAAAATTTTGCTATGAAAATAGTGTAAATATTGTGTGGCTTACACACACATCAAAAGAATGATTATTTGAGTTTCTGTATAGTGATATTATTTTGGGCATCGTTAAACAGTTTTCTAATAGGTATAATCATTTTTTATGAGATCGATCGGAACGGAACAACTAACCCCACTATCGGGCTGGTTGATCCATCCTTTTGAAATACAAACTTATCCCTCAAAAATTAAATCTCAGTTCACATCACACACGCTAAAGGGGTATTTTGTAGTTCGTCAAAATATGTGTTTATTTTGTGTGAACTATCAACGTTAACCAAAAAAATCAAAGGAAAAAACCGGCCAAGTGCATGTCGGACCACGCACAGTGAAGGGTTCCGTAGCTGGGATGAACGTTCATGGTTGAAAAGATTTTTTTTATCATTAAAAACTCAAAAACTACACAGCGTATCGTGTTCAAAACAATTTTGTATTTAACAGTTCAAAAGCTACGACGAAATTATAAGGGTTCCGTTTTTGCCATTCGGCTCCAGAAACTTAAAAAGGTATTATTTCGTGGGAACATCTTAGCCTGACTATGCAAAATGTGGTTACAGAATTATCAACAAGTTTAGAGTTGTTGGTATTCTGTTGCTCTGCCTACCCCACTCTGGGAATAAAGGCGTGACGTTATGTGAAAAAAAACATCCTATTGTTAAAATAATGTTTTTGTTTTTCATACTAACTAATTCGCCACGCAATGTATCGGTAACAAAGCTAACAACTGACAATAACATTGCTAACATTTGATTGCTTGTACCTAACTCGTATGTCTCTTTGCATTACATTGCTGCTCGAGAAAATTTTAAAAATTAATAACTCTCCATTAGAAAAGGTAATTGTTATATTTTTTAGATAAAACCGTTCACAGCATCTAAAGCTATCGTTAGTTAGGTACAATTTATGTTCTTATGGATGTCACACACTGTATAATTATGTAATTAAACCGTTTAATAAACTGCCTACCTAATGCTCGCGGCTTCGCCGCTTGGCGCGTGAAAGTCGTTTCGTAAATCGTATCGATCGTTTCGTAAATACCTAAGTCGTTTAGTTTTGATACTTTTGAGCATGTATAAAGACGTAGTAGCTCTAATACATTATATTATTATGTATTCGATTAATGGCAACTGGATTAAACAGATTAACCATGTAGTTAGTTAAGCTAGCTTTCTAACAACACACGAACACTCTAGGCGTAGGACAGATAAGACTACGTAGAAGGGGTGGACTGATTAGTTTTTTGGTAAATTTAACCACTTAAAGCAAGCATCCAACGCAAGCACTAGCGCAGAACCGTGTAAAAGACCGATAGGAGAGCGGTGTAAAATAGAAAAGCTGTTATAGGTGGCTTATGTTTAACGGATCACCAGATATAAACGTAAAAAACACTTTTTACTGCCGAAAATAGTAAATGATCACCAAAACCTAACCTAACCCAATTTGCTGATCGTTTACTATTTTTGGGTCTCGGTTTTTATAAAGATTATCACTCAGGTTCAGGTCAGGAGCACTCCACTTCTTGCTTGCGAGAAGATTCTTCGGTTCTCTTATTCTCGATACCCCGTACTGGCTCCAACATGTAAGCCTGGTAGGCGTCTATTCCTAAGCGTAATACTTTACGCACTTTCAACTAAGCTACGCAGAATAAGTAGTGTTTCTTGTGGTTATTCTTTTATTTATTTCAACGTTTAAATATACATTAGTTCACATGTGAATGCCAACGCGGTCCGTTGGAGACCCTGGAGCGTCCCCCTGAAAACCACCGGCGGGCATTCCATATTTCGAAATCTTTTTTATTCAAAAGATTTCGAGACATTTCGACATAACAAAAATAGAAAAAAGAAAACAATGAAAGGAGTATGTACTGCTACATCCTTCTTCCATTACAGTACTCTCTACACGGTATAACCAGGTCTATTTCATTAGGCCAAAATTGTTTTGGTCAAATGTTTCATTTCCCAACCAGCTTTGTTTTCTATAACCGTAAATATTTCAGGATTTTATAAAAGCTTGCCTAACCTAACCTATAGGGTACATTCTACAGGATGGTAATTTAATAAATTCTGAAAAATGTATACAACATTGGTTTGGCAAATTAAAATTTTGGGAAATGATGCATTTGACCAAAAATATTTTGGCCAAATGGCAGGCTCCTGGGCCTCCATTCTACTGCGTTATAACGATATCGTGTTTGACGTGTTTTAGAATCGTTTATGTCACAGTCGCCATTATTGTTAATGACATAAGAGTTATGAGACAAACAAGTCAAAGACGATATCGTTATTAACGTGTAGAACCCCATAGCTCGGTACCCTTGCTATGTTATCGTATTGTCCCTGGAAACTTTCTCGAAATGAGAAATCCAGGATACTGTTCCGTGTTCTTTTAAATACTTGTAAAGGCTAATTAAAGAGTGCTACTCCCGAGTCCACCTGTCGGGACCCTTCATGAGACTTTTACGACGCCATTACTTTGTTCGCGGCCCGCCAGCCCTTGCGCGGCTAGGCCAAGTTAATTTTGTATAACGACCAAGGGCTCAAATTTTATGTTTAGACTCTAGTGCACTAGGGGACGTCGGGTTAAAGGTAAGAGGTCGTAATTATAAAGATTTAGGACGAGTGAATAAAACTTTAAATTTAGACTTAGATGGGTAGGCTGTCCTAGATTCTCTCTCCTTCAAGAATATTGAAAACAACCTTTTTTTTTGTTTGTTTTTTTTTTTATGATAAGGAGAAGTCACACGAGCACTCAGGCCACCTGATGGTAAGTGGCAGGGAGCGAAACTTTGGTGCCGATGACGTCATTATGACGCAAATTCACATATAGGATGCTTTCATATAAAAACAATATTGCGACTCCCACTGATTCTTAATAAAGCTATAATGATAAAGTCAATATTAAAAAAAAATACAAAGACAAAATATTTTATTGGGTAATGTAATTGTAACGAAAAATATTCTGTCCACAAGTAAATAAAAAACATTAAATGGAAATTCGTTGGATTTCGAAGAATGCAGAACGCTTAAAATTCAAACGCAAACATTCAGGACACTATAACTGTCGAATCTCTCCCGCATCTGGAGCAAATATTGTTCAAAGTCAACCTTTCTTCATCTAAATCAATATCTTCTGATGGTAGACTTTAAAAATAATTAATTGTACAAAACTACTGGAAATCCCAAATTAAAAAAAAACATTCAATTTACAAATAATAAAATACAAGTAAACTTGTTATTGTCTCAAACCATCTTCTTTTTAATATGACAATGACAGAACATTATGTTAAGTACTGGCCGTCTCATCTCTAGTGTCAATATCGGTAAACTAAAGAGGCCAATAAGTTGTTATTAGTGATGATGTAAAATCTATATAAAAACACTCTGTATGTAGCTTAACGTCATACGCCTGTCATCGGCACCAAAGTTTCGCTCCCTGGTAAGTGGAATCTGAGAGCCATAGACATTTGAATTCTCATGACCAGATCCCGTATATTTGGCCCCGTTGACACAAAGTCGACGTCACTCTGCATATAGGCTGATTTAAATTAGTTTTTTCAAAGTTATTTATTACATAATAACCTCTTTAGTTAATCTTTATCGTAATTAAAATTAAACGAAGATAAGATATAAAACGTCTTTGATTGACTTTGATTGTCATTTACTTAGAAAATTAAATAAAATAAACTAAAATAGTTACTGAAATGTAACTATTTTAGTTTATATTGTGAAATGTGTTAATGAAATGTGTGTTTTAGAATATTACAATTTGGTAACTTAAATTACCGCTAGTGTTATAAAACAACTTCCTGTGTATAAAATTACGTCACTTTTACGTCAGCGGCACCAAATGTGCGGGGACTGCTCATGACTATAATCTTAAGACTGATTGCCTAAGACCTCAAATGCGTTGCCAAACCTGAGGACCAAGATGAAATGCCTCTACGCTAGTATTTGCTGTTATTTAACGTTTTCTCCTTAATTTCAAAGTTCATGGAGTCCAGTGTTTAATTATTAATATGATTATTAGTTATTCATGTTTCTTTTATTACAATATTTTAATAAGAATGGAAGAGATTTATATTTAGCGGACAGGCAGCATACAATGGACTCTGAACTGTTAATTCATACATCCCTCATCTCCTTTAACATAAGAATCCTGTATCCAGGTCTTGGTCCTTGTCCATTTTCGTCGAATGAGGTAGGTATCTGGGTAGTGCAGCATTACCGCTGCAAAGTTAAACCTTTTTTGCACCGTCGTATTGTTACCTCCTTGTTCCGGTACGTGATGTTATTCTTTGGTCGCTTGTCATGTATCTATGTTTTTAAATTTTTAAGTTCAAAAACTTTCGAATTTTTCCTGACGTTCTCCGCTCGCTTGTTCTCGGTCATTATGAATTCAGAGCTGACATGTTGATAGTCACATAAAGATTATTTTTTTTGAAGAAAAGTCATGTTTTGATCAGTGAAGGCTCTCTATATTGCCTGCAAGATTTCTCAGTCTTCAACCTTTTTTGGCCACTTTCGAGTCTTGTACTGCCTCACGAAGGCACCGCTGTACCGGTTTATTCCCCGGGTAAGTTACGCTTCGTCTGTATTCGTTTTCCCCGATTCCGTTCCCCTCGTTTGGTTCTCGTAGATTTATTAGTCCATTCTTTCCAGTTCCTACCGCCTACCCCATTTGGCACCAGTGCTATTACGCACCAACCAGGCTCCAGTCCTTCCACCTACCCTAACCGGCACCACGGCGTGGAGAGGTTGACTCCGCACCACCACTGCTCAGCCCGCACCAGACTACACCCGGCGCGCGTATCGAGTTTACCCTCCAGCTACGGACTAACACCGCGGTCGCATGGAGACCGACTAGTGCGCGCGTGCATTTTTTTTCCTTTTTAATTATTTTTCCTGTATAAGTTGTTTTAACTGGTAGTCTCTGTACACAAACGTCACCCCAGAAACCGTGAGTATACCATTGTCACATTTCGTAGTGTTGCTTAGGCGACGTCTCCGTAGTAACATTCCAGTATTTGTTGACTGGTAGTTTAGTCACCATCTCACACCCTTCATACTACCCAGCAACCCCTATCACCTTTTTTATATCCCCCTAATTCAAAAAAGGCCCGCGCGCCTGATCGAACAGCATTTATAATGTTCTTTTTCGGTTTTTAATTTGGTCAACGATAATTGTATTTGTGAACACATAACCGGCTCGCTTTCCTCTTTTACGGTGTCAAGAACCTATCTGTTTAGGTACCTTTGAATTGTGTACATCAACGTTATATTTAGGGTTTTGTCAAAATCAATTTGTACGGCTTGCTATTTTAATGTGTGTATTTCTCATTTGTGTATTTCGACTTAGGATTTAATTAAAATAAATCTTTGTCTTTAAAACGTTGTTCGGCATTTTTAATTCCACAAATTCTACGTATTGAGCACCGGTATACTCCGTGTGTTCGGTAGTACGATCATTTAAAAGTTTTTTTTAAATAGTCTTGCTACAGTAGATAGGTACGTAACGTTTGATTCGTTTTAGCGTGCTAGTTTCACTGGATACCTAACCTACCTACCTACCTACCAACTTAAATTTTAATAGCTGATTTAAAATTAAGATAAAATAAACTGTATAACGTCGGTGAAACTGCAATACCGCGTAACTAACAAATTGAACAAGTTGCAAAATTACCTTAACAAATAAGTAAATAAGGTACACTTTGCATTTTACTGAATTGGTTACTTACGCGGTATTGCAGTTTCACCGACGATAAAAAACCTTTGACCCCATCGTAAGCGGGTAGGTAAGTATCAAAATTCTGGAACCAAATGGCCGTTCCAGAGATTATTTCTATAGCTTACGGTCTACCTATGTATAAGTAGGTAAGGTATGAGGAAATATTCATGTTGGAATAACTAAATTATAATAGTCGTAAAAGTAAGTATAATTTATACATCAATTGTCAATTTTGGGTAGCTTGGCTACTTACAACATGGAAAAAAAACACTTTTTATAAATCACGTCGTGTTATGTTGGTACCTAGGTACCTAAAGCTCGATAAGATTTTATTTGGCCCTATTTTAATACAAATTTGAAGGGCCAAATACAATATTGTCCAGCTATACATACTTTTATTAGTTCGTTGTATTAAATATTATTAACTTAGTAGGTAACGTGCGCCATCTGTTGCAAAAGCTTGTAACAACTGCGCACTGTAGAGCTTCGACCCTTGTACGTAAATAAGAAACTTTTGGTAAAATTAGTTAAACCAGCGCCACCTTTTGGTAGTTTTGCAAACTTCTGAGGTTGATACCCAGCAAGGCAGCTAACATGAAGCTTGGTAAAGAAGAGTTTGACATTATAACTGGTGTTGCCAGACGTCCCGACTTCCACGGAGCATTCCGATTTTCAGGGGCCAGGGCGAGGTGACCAACAACGAAGTATAAAAAAAACGCTCTTAATTTAGCTGCGAATGTATTTAAAAAAATGTGATTAATAGTGTTGCGATGCAGATTGAGTGTTAACTATTAAGATGTTAGTCTCTAAAAGATTAAGTGAAACGATCGACCGAGCGAGCGAAGTCATACCAGCGGGCTCACTCGGTAAAGCCACCTAATTGAGGATGCAACCTCTTAAGACTGCATCGAGAGCGAGAGAGTGCCTTCATTTTTCTCCCGTTAAACGTAGTCGGATTTTTACGATATTTGAATATGTTGTAGATTTTACGAAAAACTAGGTCTGTACGTTTTTCTTTCCAAAATATTTCTTCGAGAGAAACAAATAAAAAAATCAAAAAGTATAATAAGTACATTTAAAAAAATTGAAATTGTATCAGATTTAGGGGATGAAAAACGTTGTCACCCGGAGCTAAATTTGTATGGATTCTTTTCGACAGCTACGCGATTTTAGCATCGCTTCACAATCCTCTTAATGCATAGATAGCAGAATGTCCAAATCGAATGCATAGTATTTACATAACTGATTATTTGTGTATGTCAACGTGTCATATCCATTCTCTTCCTTTATCTATGATTGGAACTCGATGTAGTATAGTAATTGAGACAGGGGCTCTACTTTGAAATCCGTAATTCGAACTTCGGATCACCCCGTCCTTTTTGGCAAATTAGTTACGCATTGAGAGTAAAAGAGATAGCAATAGACGAAGTTCGAATAACAGCTGATAATCTAAGTAGAGCCCCAGGCTAACGTGACGCCATGTAAAAACAAAATGGCGGATGCAAGCGGCCATTTTGACAGGTATATTTTTTTAACCTTTTTCGTTGCAAGATTTGCAAGGGGCGCGTTGATATCAGGGAACGGAATGCTTAGTAGGTAACACAAAGCATTGTGTCTTTCTCTTGCGAATGTAAATACGCATAGGAAAAAAAGAGATGGGTAACTATTGACGAACCGTGTTTGAAGAACCTAATGGTATCTATTTTTAAATAGCATCTGCCTGCCTGTATAAATAGGTACCGGATAAATGGGGTGAATAGTGAGTTTCGAGGGGTGAATAGAAATACAGCCTAAAATAAAGTATATTTTACTAAGTATAAGACTGAGATTTGAACATAAGTACCTAGGTAATTTTCCAATAGACTTGTCAGGTAAGTAATTGTTCTTGACTTATTTCAGATTTAATTTCCATTCTCCCCGCGAATTCTATTCACCCCATCTTACATTATAACTACTTACACTCGCTGCGCCGCAAGATGGCGCCTGTGACAGCTCATTTAAACGCGCATTACCCTTCTTTCTTTAACTTTTCATAAATACGACATTGGTACAAAAGTTACAAACCTTATCCATTAACCTATCGCCAAGCAGCAGTGTTCGCATTGTTGTGTTCCGGTATGGGGATAAGAACCGCCGAAATTACTAGCATACAGGCATTCCATCTTAGTGCTCAGGGTTGGTAACGCATTTGAGGTCTGAGGATTGCAGTCTTAAGATTACCTATACCTCAGATTGCACTTAGGTACCATCATGTGGCCTGAGCCCTCGTTTGCAATCTCCTTACCTTTCATAAAAAAAACAGCGATGCCTTTCAGGAATTTAAATAATTAATCGCCTATTTAATTTCTAAGTAAAGAACCTAATTGAAAAAAAAAATATATGTTGTTTGTTTTTTACAAGGTGATCAGATTAGGGTGAATTGCAAATAGTCCCTAATTGATGTCAATGTTTAATTGAAAACTGTGTAACGAAGATTAACCATACAATTGTATGACTAATTTTCGTTACACAACGGAAAATTATTTTGTTTCAATTAAAGTTTGACCTCAATTAGGTCCTTAACTATTTACAATATTTTTGCAATTCACCGATTAGGATAAGTAGGTATAGCCTGACCGATTCTATTTAGCCCTATTTCAAAACTTTGTATCAATCAATAGAATCTTGTCAGGCTTTATATAATCTTCAAACAAGCTATTTTCTGTGTCAGATATATAGGTATACGCCTAATGTTGAATAAAGTAAATTAATTAGGTAAACAAGGGTAAAAAATGCCGGAATAAGAACACAGACAAACATTTCCAACTTTATTTTAAAATGATCGAGGATTTTTTACTTTTAGCGCCATCTGCCGGTAAGATTCTGAACTATTAAGTTAACAACGTGACGCAAGTGAACCGCTTGGTGGAGGCTTGGTGTTTAAACAACGTTTGGTCCCGTTTACTCGCATTTCGCAGCAGGGTGGAAATCTGTGGTGGAAATATACATGTTTTGTTTTTGTGGCACACTGGTATGATTGACATGCTGGTTTAACACTACAATGAACTTAGGTACCTACCAACATTAAACTACCAACGTTAAATCCAACACTAAATTACAAAAATAATTAAAATAACATGCCAAAAGTGAATTTAAAAAAGCAATAAAAAACATTGCAATCAATGTGATAATATTAAGCCAAATAAAAAGAGGAATAAAGAGATAACCTAATTTGTATTGCAGTCGGGGGACAGTTTACTAGAAGACTAGAACATTCTTCTGACTAAGAAGGAAACAGCAAATTTGTATAAATGTATATAAACAATTTAGTGTGCAAACTTCAAAAACATACATAATACATAAAATCTCGCCTTCATTCCCCGAGTGGGGTAGGTAGGCAGAGCTACAGAAATACAAACATCTCTAAAAAGACTTATTGATCATTCTGTAACCACATTTTGCACAATCAGGCCAAGAAGTTTACTATAATGTAATTCTATGGAACTTGCTAACTATGTAAACAAACAATATATTGAAATTGACATCTAATGTCAATTTTAGTATGGCGGCTTGTTTACATAGTTCGCAAGTTCCATAGAATGACACTTTAGTGTATTAGTGACAGGTTGCAAGCCCATCGCGTAACAGTACTACAAGCCCTTATTCCCTTAGTCGCATCTTACGTACTGACCTACACTTAAAAAACCCCTCTTTCACAATAGGAACACTTTGCACAAGTAGAGATTTCGTTCTTTATAATCCTCTTACAAAAACACGCAAGCCCCTTTTTTAACAATGCTTAACCCTTTGGTCCACAATGTACCTCCAAGGATTTATTTGGGTCATAAACGGTTATTATTCCTTCAATGCGTGATTATAACCAGCCATTGTTCGTGAATGACTGGCATTGTGGGAAACGCTCAAACGGAACTTGTGCCAAAAGGGGTACTTACACGTTTGAGGCTATAGTGTACAGAGATGGATTTGAAATTGTTATTTTATGTTTATTAAGTATAGGTACGAGCGACCCACTCCGGATTCGCAGGGGTGTAATTTACATACATACATAAATCACGCCTGTTTCCCAGAGGGGTAGGCAGAGATCACTTCTTTCCACCTGCTACGATCCTGACAAAGCTCTTTCGCTTCTTCCACATTCATACATCGAGTCATGCATGCACGTCGGTTTCGGGAACTTAAGATTCGGCCCTTTTCCAGTATTTCCCCGATTTGATTAAAAAAAGTACGCCTAGGGCGCCTCCTTCCGACCCTTCCACTCACTGTAGCACTGTATATTTCATCCATCCTTTCCAAATGACCGAACCATCGAAGCATGCCCTTTTCAATTTTAGTCACTATACTTACATCTTCTTTCAGACCACACTTTTCTGTGATGTTTTCATTCCTTACTTTAACTTTAACATAAGAACTGAATAAAACAAGACTTTAGCAGTGGATTATCTAATATTTTATACAACACTACTGTTCAACGAACTTATCATTACGCATAATTCTCATTGTATCGAAGGGCATTTCTCGCCGCATGAGTTTTTTTTTTTGTTAGTGACAAGTCTAACCTAAACACACGACACACGAGCACTCAGGCCACCTGATGGTAGTAGAAATTATTATGCATTCTCAAGACTATAATGCGTTGCCAACCCTGAGGACTAAGATGGAAGCCTCTATGCTAGTAATTTCACCGGTTGTCTTATCCCTACACCGGAACACAAAAATGCGAACACTGTTGCATGGCGGTAGGTTAATGGGTAAGATGGTGGTAGCGATCCGGACGGGCCCTGGACAGTAGGAAGTACTAGTAACAGCATAACATCACGCCTTCCATCCTAGAGTGGGGTGGGCAGAGCTGCAAAAAAAAAAACACTGAATTTATCTTGACTTGTCTTTCATTACGTATCTACCAAACTTACAGTCATGAGATACTTATAAGATTGCAATCTTGATATCGCGAAATAGATGGGATTAAGAACTCACCATCAGGGCCTCTATTCAACTGAGTTATTACGATATCGTGTTTGACGTGTTTTAGAATCGTTTATGTCACAGTCGCCATTATTGTAAATGACATAAGAGTTATGAAAACGTTGAAAATACGGAAACACGTCAAATACGATATCGTTATTACCGTGTAGAATCCCAGCCCAGATGGCCTGTGTTCTTATTCTTCGTAAAGTGCTGGTACAAGGTATTTAATAAAATTACTTATTCTTTTTAAAATAATTCACTAAACGAGTACGTCCCCGTTACCTCGCATTTGCATCTACAACGAAATGTGGAATGTATGAATGTAACTAACCCAGTCGTATTTTTGTTTGTGTTTTTATGGATTTATTAGGGTTTTATGGTTGTTTTGTAAGGCGATCAGCGACGTGAATCACAAAGTTGTATATTTCCAGTTCAATTCTAACTCGCATGGTAAACAGTGCCGTGTCTAATTTGTGTATCAGTGTGTGATAAAAAACAAACACTATTTTAGGTTATGCATTTGAGGCATTAAATATGGACTCAAGTTAGAAACATGTAAGTAAAGTTATTTTATAAATTAAATAACATTGGTGGAAAATCTCACACAAATTTGCCGTAGGTACCTACCAAAACTAAGCTATAAGCTCTGAGTCTCTGTCTTTGTGGACTTTCAAATATAAATATTTTCCTTTATCGGGACTCGATCCCGGGATCGCAAGTTTCTTAGGCAGGGTCGCTATCAATAATTGCCATAATTGCGTCATCAACATAATAAATTAGAGTACCTAGTGGAAGGCAGCGACCACACCGAGGCGTAAAATACGGTGACGTTGCTTAGACAAACGAATGGGTCATACTAAACACATGGAGACCATTTTGAAGGACCGAAATTTGCGCACCGTTAAGCTCTGGTGTGATCGCTCCCGAAATTGACTAACACCATAACGTTTTCACAGTGTTTTCTCAGTGAATCAGTATGGTGTTGGATTTTACCAAAAAAACCAACCATGTATTAGAGAAAATAAAGGAATCAAATTAAAAACGTATATTCGATAAGCACACAATATAGGTACCTATAGAATCTGATAGTCGAATATTATAACAGTTATTCATAGCAACCAACAAGTTCAAAATACTAGCGTACAAACAGCCAGTCGCTATAGGTACAAACATGTAGTTTATATGCTCCAACACCATGTGACTATTTAGGTTGTACTTACCTACCTAAGCTTAACAACCCATTCATCTTATAGTCTAAATATATACATACTAATAAAACAGATCGTTATTGACTGATAGACGACGCATAGTTGAAACCGCTGGACCCAGGACCGAGATTTGAAATTTGGAGGGGATATTCCTTGGATGTCCTAGGGGTGCACTAAGAAGGGATTTTTGAATATTCGTCCCCTGGGGGTTTAAAATGGGGGGTGAAGCGGGAAACTAATTGTACGCGTACGAAGTTGCAGGCGTCCTTTAGTCCTTAATAAACGCCACTCGTAGGAAAACATGTGGGACGCTGGGTCCGAGATATTCAGAAGAAAACATAGGATGGTGAAATAAATCCTTGGAGTGAACAAATGTAGATAGGTACCTACTTACTATCAGCCCAAAGATCCTGACCCACCATAGAACGGTGTCACAGTGTTATTATAAAACAATTTGTTTGACACGTCGTATTCCTTACCCGACCTAGGTATTCTAGGACTTCGGTTCGGCGTTTTCCGTTTTCGACATCTTGGTTAGGTCCTCAGTTCTATGCAGGGTCAGGGTTCCATTGGGCTGATTATACACTTTTATCATCTATATCTTTATTAAGTACATAGTAGTAGGTACGTTACCTAATACAAAGTCTCTTTCCGCGTCTGTCTCTCTTTTTGTCTGCCTGTATATCCGGAACTCCCCCTAAACCACGCAACGGATTTTGTTGCGGATTTCACCATCAATTGGATAATTGTTCACGGAAGCTTTTTATGTATAATAAAATCAGGTTTATGTAAGGGTTACAAAAAAGCCGAAGCGAAGCGAGGGTGGGTCGCTATAGTTTTGATATAACAACACTTACACGAAAATGGAATGTCGCTTTCTGACTACCCAAGTTTTTCGAATGTAGCCCACTGGACCTCTGCGTATTGGACGTTTTCAAGTTCTTAGTAGGTACCTATAAGTAAGTATACCTACCTATCAATTTCAGTAACGCAAACACTATTTGGGTAAGGATCAAAAACAACAAAAGTTAAAAAAGTTCCGTTGTTACACGAAAATTATCCCTACAAATGTATGACTAATTTTCGTGTCACGTAACTGAAAAGTTTCATAGAAAAATTAATTGAGTGAGTTAACGTGCCCAACTTTTTGGTCCTCACCCATTTAGTATTATTATTTACGCACCGTCACCGTATTTTACGCGTCGGTGTGGTCGCTCCCTAATCTGATTTGAATAAGTAGGTACAATAAGTAAAAAATAATTAAATTAACCAACCATCGTTAATTCACTGGATCTAGTTTTCTATTACATTTCCATATTCAAGGTTGAAAATAGGTATAACTCACCAATCACAAATCAACTTGAATAAAATGCACCAGGTGCACCTATCATGGCAGCCATTTTGTCCGTAAGCTTTGAAAGTTTAATGCACACATGCGCAAACTCCCGGAAGAAAGCGCGGGAATTTCGGCCAATCAGAGCTCAGTGATCCGGCGGCCATTGTTGCAAAGTAAGATGAAAGGGCGCGGGACACGGGATCAATAAAATGTTGTGATACGTACACGCCGTTCGCTGCCAATAGGAAGCATTGAGATATTCTATACAATGTAAGGAAGGGGGAATATATTTTTAACTTTGGAATTACTCTCGCGGTCAAATTATACGGGTCAGAGTGAGTTTTACAAACGAGGCTATTTCGAAGCCTTGGTTCCTGGCCAGGGGCTGTTTACTTATACTCCGAGGTTCAAAAGAGGAGGTCAAAAGTTCTTAAGATACCTAACTGATCGCACAATCAGGTAACACCACAGCGAGGGAGTTTGGGTTAGCATTTGGATTTGCTTACATTTTATTGCCGTTTTAGATGTTACAATTCTGGCGTTTAACGCAGATTCAATCACTTGGGTATCCTAAGTACCTACTCCGGAATTCCTGTATCGATGCTCAGGGTATTCATCATCAGATTTCATCAAAAGCATCCCCTGGCGAGGAACTAAGGCTTTGAAATAGCCTCTTTATTTGACCGCGAGAGTATTATACCTAGGTATTCTGAATCCCTTTCGCGACTTTAAAAATTTGGATCGATTTTAAAATTATTATTTTTGCCTGAAAAGTAGGTTGGTTGTTTGTTCTTTTCACTTTTCATAACCTCCGACACAAAAAATACACGGCAGTAGGTATGTCCGAAGAAGTTCGAAGATAAGGTCGAGCAACTGCAGTGTATACCTATGTATTTACGCAGGTTCTATTTCCCACGCTTATAACTTTTTTTCCAATGCATCAGCTATGAACCTAGTTTTTTTTACTTAAAATTAAACCGAAGCCCAATTAAAGAGGTCAAGGTTCTATAGGTAAACATCTTATTAAAAGTTGTTAATTGTTAAAAAGTTAGTAATTTCTAAAACCCTATAGGGTACTTTTCGACGACTTAGAAGTTTGAAATTTAGCATCGAGATGGGTCTTATTACCTCTACACAAGTACCTTAAGGATAAAATCGGTCGGAAAATTCTAAAATTATTTTAACATATAATACTCTATGTTTTTATTTAAGAGAAGTAATTTAGAAGGTTCATGGGTATATCATGCTTAGTTTTATGTTAGGGGCAATCAAACATTTTATTTTATTGTATTTTTCAATTTGAATACCTATAAGTGTAGATAATGTAAATGAATCATGTTATTCGAAATAAATAAATTTCAGGGGACAATCTCACACAAATTGACCTAGTCCCAAACTAAGCTCTAGGCTTGTACTATGGGTACTGGACAACGATAAAGATAGTTTTATAGAGTAATACATACTTAAATACATAGAAAACATCCAAGACTCAGGAACAAATATTCGCGCTCATCACACAAATATCTGCCCTTACCGGGATTTGCACCCAGGACGGCTGGCTTCGGAGGCAGGGTCACTCCCAACTAGGCCACGCACCGTGTCGTCAAAAAATTAATAAAAAGTAATACTTAACTATCCGCTAATATTAGTGAATACAGTGATATAATACCAAAACATTACAATGTAAAATAAAAATAGGCCAAATTCCCATATTTGGCACTAGATTGTATACAGTCAGACCAATTTATTGCCAGGCCAATCATTGCATATTGAGCCTTAACTTGACAACTTTTTTAAATACCGAACAGATTACCATATATTAGAATAGAGGCCCTGGGGGGTGATTCTCTCAACACAGCTCTGCGTCGATCTCAAAGGTGAAGTTTTATCCGGCAAGTTTCAGAAGTCCCGTCGGAGCGCACAAAACACATTTTAGCGCGTGCCTTCTCAATTAGGCAGCAGGCAGGTGAGTCGAGTTCAGTGTCGTATTAAGCTGCCACATTAAACTTCACCTTTGAGATCGACGCAGCGCTGTGTTGAAAGAATCACCACCTTGCACTTTTAAAAATTTATCAACTATTTTGCCTACATGAGGTCACAAAGAATACTTACCTACATGCACTCAGCAATTTGATTCTTAGGCGACTATGGACTATTCCATGTGATGTTGTAACCCAAATCTCGTTTAGTTACGAACGTCACTTTAGCCCGTAGTGGCCTAGGAATTAAATAGGTTGACTAAACATACCGTCATTCGAAAACCATTACCCTTCTGTTTGGGTAGGTAGTTGGGTAGGGGGTGGGCTATACTTTCGTGAAAAACAATAAAATGACTAGGAAGGGTCTTTAGCCGTATAAAATTTAAGCTCTTCCTCCCTCCAATATAGAAGCGGTAGCGAACACGTACGTAGTAAAAATAAAAAAGCTGTACGAACGACCGCTATAAAACGCGTGTCCCATTCATCCCGTTTTATAACCACTTCGCTGAGACGGTCGTGTCCAGAAACTTATAAAGTACAACATGCCTATGAGTATTAGTCCATAAAACAAGTATTGAAACTCAAAACTCAAACTCATAACATTGATTTAACAAATACATAGACATTATCAAGAAGTGGTTGATAATGGTGGTTGCCGGGTTAGAATAGTGCCACTCCATGTCTTCCCGTGGATGTCGTGAGAGACGACTAAGGGAATAAAGGCTTATAGTGCTGTTAGGCGATGGGCTTGCAACCTGTCACTAATACACTGGTAAACATCTTAGCCTGACTATGCAAATGTGGTTACAGAATTAACAACAAGTTTAGAATAGTATGGTATTCTGTTGCTCTGCCTACCCCTCTGACGTGACGTTATGTATGTATGTATCAAGAAGTTTTTTAACTAGCCGAGCGTCCAGTGGCGCCCTCATGACTTTAATGTGTTTTCTAAAGTATTATCTTAAAATCTAAGAGTGCTTTATTGTTGTACACAGGAATACGCAATATATGGTATACATGACACAGTTTAAAACTTTGAACCTTCGCGAAGTCAACTTAACGGAAACTGTTGGCCACTGTTGCCCACTCATAGTTCAATAGTAGTTAAGTTATGCCATATTCTCCTTATTGCGTATTCTTTGGTAAATAATTTCCTTATTATTACTTTAATGAAAATCCTACCAATATTATAAATGTAATAAATAAATATCAGGGGACAATCTCACACAAATTGACCTAGTCCCAAACTAAGCTCTAGGCTTGTACTATGGGTTCTAGACAACGATAAACATACTTATATAGAGAAATACATACTTAAATACATTGAAAACATCCAAGACTCTGGAACAAATATTTGCGCTCATCACACAAATATCTGCCCTTAGCGGGATTTGAACCCAGGACCGCTGGCTTTGGAGGCAGGGTCACTCCCAACTAGGCCACCGTGTCGTCAATGTGAAAACTTATATGGATGTTTGTAACTCAATCACGCCAGAACGGCTGAAAGGATCTAAAATTTGGCACACAGTTAGATTATAGTCTATGGGACATAGCCTAATTTATCCCAAAACATTGGATGGTTCCCGAGAGAACAGCGATAAACGACTTCTACGCGGACAGAGTCACAGTCAGGTATTTGTCATTTTTGGTCAATTGTATCATTTCCCAAAACAATGATATACAATTTTTTCAGAATTTATTTTGGGTCCATCGTGTAGAACCCTATAGGTTAAATTAGGTCAGCTTTTATATCATCCTGAAATATTTGCGTTTATAGAAATCAAAGCAGGTTGGCAAATGAAAATTTTGGAAATGAAGCATTTTATTATTTTATTTATTTGCTCTAGTTTATTAGAAGTTTTGACACTTTTTCCTGCTTAACTACGCATGATATATATATTTATAAATTGTATTAACTGATTTATATAATGCTAGCTTCTATCATTGTCATAAGCAATATTTAAAAAAAAATACTGACTGTTGAGTTTCTTGTGGCGCTTCTTCTCAGCAGTGGTCTCTTTGATGCGCCAAATAAATTATTAAATATAATATTTTTTGTCTTTATCTTTGACCAAAAACATTTCGCCTAACGAAATAGACATGTATAGACGACACTATCAAATTGTGATTTAATACTGTCGTCTACATACACCCGAGTAGAGCTCGGTCACCCGGGTACTTACTCCTACATATAAAAGAGGAAACTGCCTGGCCGATCGATCAACGCACAGCCGGAACCGCTGGACCTAGGGACTTGAAATTAGGAGGGAATATTCCTTGGATATCCTAGGGGTGCACTAAGAAGCGAATTTTAGATTTGGGAGTAGCGAGAAACTTAGTGGTGGTAGGACCCGGTGCAGGTTCCGTCCGGATCGCTACCACCATCTTACCCATTAATCACCCGCCAAGCAGCATTCGCATTGTTGTGTTCCGGTGTGGGGGGATAAGCTGCTGCTAGTAAATGACGTCATAATCCGTGAGCGCTGGTCGCTGGGGTTCTCACGCTCCTTACGAAGTTTAAAATTAGCAACAGTGTTCGCATTGTTGTGTTTCGGTGTAGGGATGATTAACTGGTGAAATTACTAGCATAGAGGCATTCCATCTTAGTCCTCAGGGTTGGCAACGCATTTGAGCTCTTAGGATTACAGTCTTGAGAATTCAAATGTCTATGGGTCTCAGATTCCCCTTACCATCAGGTGGCCAGTGCTCGTGCCTACTCATTAAAAAAAAAACTAATACTACGGGTACGAATACGCGGGCGTCCTCTGGTAGGTATATAGTATGGTATAGATTTTGAAATATTTTAATATGATTGAAACTGGGATCGACTCAAGTTTAAATTATTTATTAATGTACACTTTGATGTCGCAAGTGCTACGACGTAGCCGTATCAGGTCGTTCGTAGCGGCCGTAGCACTTTCTTTCATAATATTTTATAATTATCTAGGGTGTAATTTCAAATGTTTAACAACCAGGGCCTCTATTCAGGTGCGTTAAAACGATATCGTGTTTGACACGTTTAAGAATCGTTAATGTCACTGTCGTCATTATTGTAAATGACATAAGAGTTATCAAAACGTTGACAATACGGTAACAGGGCCTCTATTCAGGTGCGTTAAAACGATATCGTGTTTGACACGTTTAAGAATCGTTTATGTCACAGTCGCCATTATTGTAAATGACATAAGAGTTATCAAAACGTTGACAATACGGAAACAGGTCAAAAACGATATCGTTATAACGCAGTTGAATAGAGGCCCAGGTCAAAAACGATATCGTTATAACGCAGTTGAATAGAGGCCCTGTTAAATTGAATGCACCCATATTGTGTAAATCATCATCGTGATTAGTTGATTACTTATTGCTTCGCAGCGGTCCTTACAATTAGGTATTCAAATAAGTAACTTTAATAAAAAAGTAACTGAAGTAATTTTCCATCGTGATTTCTGCTTATTAAGAACTTAAATAACGAGTTCCAATACCCATTAAATTTTTTCTAGTTAGACAAACATTAGTTAATTTTTCTTATTACTTTTATTCATATTTACAAAAACATCAGGGGGTGATTCTGTCAACACAGCGCTGCGTCGATCTCAAAGGTGAAGTTTTATCCGGCAAGTTTAACAAGTCCCGTCGGAGCGTACTAAACACATTTTAGCGCGTGCCTTCTCAATTAGTCGTGTTCAGTGTCGTATAAAGCTGCCTAATTGAGAAGGCACGCGCTAAAATGTGTTTTGTACGCTCCGACGGGACTTATTAAACTTGCCAGATAAAACTTCACCTTTAAGATCGACGCAGCGCTGTGTTGAAAGAATCATCCCCTGTAATCATTAAATTGTTTTATCAACCGAACCTGATAGTAGATATCGGCAAAAAGGTTCTTTGTAATTTACGAGTAGGTAAAATCTGGGCATACGTTTTCTCAAAACAGCCAAAACGGACAAAGTAAACTCAAAATGTAATCAAAACATGTATAAATAACATTGTTTCATTTAATTTAATGTAATTTTACCCAAGTTAACATATTTATTCCTACAAATATGTAAAACGCCGATGGCATAAAAATGAGAGAATCCGCGAGAATACCACCTCGCTATTCTTTTTTTTTTTAAATGAAGTGGAAAAGTTTTGACATCTTTGCGTGTCGCTCGATGGGTTGGCCACTGCGTATGCCCATGCACAGGACTCCGAGGCAGTTTTAAATACGCCGCTACCGAGTGTTGGACCAACGCGCACATTTTGTATACACTCATTTCCGTCAATTATTTTAAGATAAAACTAATGAAGGTCGCCGAGGTGTCCCAACTAGGGAATGCAAATAACCGGTTAAAACCGGTTATTAACCGTCTTTTGTATACTAAATTCAGTTATTAACCGGTTATTTGCATTCCCTAGTCCCAACTCATTTGTGCATCATACACAGATTTAGCTTAGCGCCTTTCCTGTGGACACGCTGGAAGTTAGCGTTTTTAAGGAATAATTTTCTGGCTAAGCCCATTTCCGCATAAACGGCGTCAGGACTGCTTTTTAGACCTATCATATAAAAACATAACATGTATGATTTTAACGTAAGACCACAGGAAAGACTACTTCTATTTTTAAGTGTGTATTTGACCCTTGTATTAGTGCCCTAATTTTTTACTACTTTATTTATTAATTTACATTTACAAGTAAAAAAAAGTCAAAAGTAAAAATGTTTTATTGCCATATAAAGAAAGAACAATGTTTAACAATTAATCGGCGACCCCCACACTAGGCTGAGCCTGTATCGTGGGAGTCATGACTGACACGAATTACCCTTAAACAAGTCGGCTTGAGAATAAAATAATCAAAAGTAGGTACTGAAGAAGTTTCACCAAAATAATACTTAACATCAAAGGAAATCGCTGTGTGTGTGTGTGTGTGCGTGTGTGATTTTTAGATTATACTTAGATATGATTTGTGAACAGTTTTCAGGAAAAGAGATAGTATGGCATTTCAATTCATATGGTTTATCGATAACTTCTAATAGTAATTAAGTTTATACTCAGTTTGCCATATATGTAGAATTTTGACTACATCAGATTAATTTCACATGCTATATTATTTAAGTATGCATACTGTTTAATCTCTCTCATCTCGTGCTCGCGTTCAGCTACGAAGTAGGTAAACGCCAGGGTTCAGCTGAAAACCAGCTGTGGCTCCAGCTGCAGCACATGCTTAGCTGAGTCATTTTTGACCTCACACTACAGCGCAACGTCTCCAATTTCGCTACTAGTATAGTACAGGGGGGTTATCATGAGATAGCTTGGCAGTTCTGTTTACGCTCAGAGAAAAGGACAGAGCTATATAACCGCCATAGGTCTGTCCTTTACGCTGACCGTAAACAGAACTGCAAAGCTAGCTCATGATAACCCCCCAGATCAGTCATAACCTCCATGCTGAATTCTTTTCACTTTTGTTTTTTCTGTCAAAATGTATGAGTATGTTTGTTGTGTTGCAATGTGTTTTTGACAAATAAGCTTTGTGAGTTGAGTTTGAGTTTGAGTTTGAAACGGCTATTTTGAAATAAATCATACATGAACTGACAACTAGCCAAAATATAACTTTAGGTAAACCTACCTAGAGCATCTTTTCCAAGCGTTTTCCACGTAATGCATATAATGTGTACCTATTTCATGCTCAACTGTAATTCCCGCAACAAAACAAAAGTCATAAAAAACTTTACACCTATTTACCCCAAGTTTTGTGCACTCAGAATTTAACGGCGGCATTTTCTCCCCAAGTATATAAAATACAAGGGTCCCAAAATCGAGAAGGGAAACCCGGATTTACTGATTAGTTTTGGTTTACGGGATCACCGTAAAAGGCACATAAAGCACTAATTTGAGATTTACTGTCGATCGTAAATTTGGATTGTTAAGGCATGTTGCGACAATATATGTTAGGCGGTAAATCAAAAATGATGAATGCAATTTTTGGAATCTTTGTGTATAAAGTATGGCATGAGATACATCGAACAAAGTGCAGTTATTTATGAATTGTGAACGCAGTTTTGTGGTTAAGTTATTTATACGCAGTAAACGCAATTTAACGTTAAATCTTTGATGTGAAAATACACGGCATGGAATTCAATTAATAAAGCCGTTGAAAATACTGGACTATCCCAGAAGTAAAGAGACAAAATTATATTAAAAATATTTAATGTAAATATTTTAAAAAGTCAAGGTATATTTATTTATTATAGATCCTGTATTAATAACATGAAATAAACTATACTGAATAGGCGCCTACTATAACCATATTAACATTTTTTATGGTTAATTGCTGCCTGTCTCATCACAGCTTTTCAAGATCTCGAAGCTACAGTGTTGGCCAATCTGGTTCACCAATAATTAAATACAGTGAAAGATTTGGGGCTTTCCGCTTGCATTTTTACATAACAACCATATCTATCTACCTCGACAAAAAGCAAGAAAATATCGCTTGCCAGTAATGCCATTTTTATCGACAGGAATCAGGCTCGATATATAATAATGTCAACTTTCTATGTTTTTTGTACACTTTTCCGTGGCCGATTTTAAATAAATAAATAATAAATAAAACACAGGACAATGTCACACAAATTGACCTAGTCCTAAACTAAGCTCTAGGCTTGTACTATGGGTACCTACTAGACAACGATAAACTTACTTATATAGAGAAATATATACTTAAATACATAGAAAACATCCAAGACTCAGGAACAAATACTCGTACTCATCACACAAATATCTGCCCTTACCGGGATTTGAACCCGGGACAGCCGGCTTCGGAGGCAGGGTCACTCCCAACTAAGCTAAGCGTGTGTAGCGTGTGGTAGTGTGCGTGGCGTGTTTTAGCGTGCTCCTTTTGATCTTTAATATACGTTTGCCTAGACAATATCCCAAAATCTTAAATTCCTGGTTGCTTAGCCCTTATGCTGGTTATACCAGGTATTGCTATCTTAGATTTCACTGCTGTAACAATAACAGATGTCAATGGTATTTGCTCAAATGTCTTGTTTATCTTATTAATGTTTTGAGCGGTCGCAACTGTACGTAGTCCTCCTGTTATGTACTTAAAATTTCGTTTTTCTGTTTCTATAAAACATTATATAATTCTGTTAATACTTGTTTTTTTAGATTCCTCTTCAATTAAATGATATATCGTTTTCGTTTTCCCGTGACATTCATAGTATAGAACTAGTCTGTTCTCATCTAGTACTTGCTCCACTTGTTTGATTGTTGAAAACAACTGAAATAGTACGTGACTTCCGGCTTTTTAGGGTTCCGTAGCCAAATGGCAAAAAACGGAACCCTTATAGATTCGTCATGTCTGTCTGTCTGTCCGTCCGTATGTCACAGTCACTTCTTTCCGAAACTATAAGAACTACACTGTTGAAACTTAGTAAGTAGATGTATTCTGTGAACCGCATTAAGATTTTCACACAAAAATAGAAAAAAAAACCATAAATTTTGGGGGTTCCCCAAACTTAGAACTGAAACTCAAACCCATACGTCTACCCTGAACAACTGTTTTTTTTTTGTTAACAAGTGGAAACTGTTTTGGCTAATGTATTTTTAAATTATGATTGTAACTCAATGTGTTATTTTATGCTGTTTGTTTCCCAAATAAATAAAAGCGCAGTTAATAAGGTTATTAAAGATTCGTGTATGTATTGTACATATTGCTCATCGTTGAAACTTGATAATAATTAAGTACCTAAGTAGGTAAATACATAATTTTTATCTGGTTAAAATAAACATTATGTGGAGTCTATCGGTCGGCAGTTTGCGGCGATCTTGTTAGTTTAGTTGTACGAATAATTAATAAAATTATTTATTATTAATTAATTAAAGGTCAATATCATTTCTAAAACTGCGAGTAGCGATCTACTTAATTTGCAAGTTGAAAATGAAAAGAGTTAGTCTAAAATGTTTTGTAATATTATAGGCAAATTAACTTATTCTGCCGACAAAAAGAAAAAGACAGTACCTATCTGTCCATATGTACATACCTAATGGACTTTTGCTTCGATCGGCAGTTTTATAATGTTGATTACTGTCGATTTTATTTTTCTTTTCAAAAAACCAGTGGTGGTAGGACCCTGTGCAGGGTCCGTCCGAATCGCTACCACCATCTTATCCATTAACCACCCGTCAAGCAACAGTTTTCGCATTGTTGTGTTCCGGTGTGGGGATAAGACAACCGGTGAAATTACTAGCATAGAGGCATTCCATTTTAGTCCTCAGGGTTGGCAACGCATTTGAGGTCTTAGGATTATAGTCTTGAGAATTCAAATGTCTATGGGTCTCAGATTCCACTTACCATCAGGTGGCCCGAGTGCTCGGGTGCCTTCTCCATAACTTAAAAAAAAAACCGGGAACTTAAACTCATTTGACAGCTTATTTTTTTGAATGCTCTACTATATTAGAATTACGTCTGGTATTTATTTTTTAGGGTTCCTTATTCAACGAGAAACCCTTATAGTTTCGCTATATCTGTCTGTCCACTGGTAATCTCAGAGACCCTAGGTACCTACTACAAAACTGTAAATTGTTAGTAAGTTACGCTAACAAGTTGAAAATAAAATGTAGACTTTTTTATTCGGGTATCTCCCATACAAGTTTATGTATTATTTTCTTGCCTTATTAGCTTCCCTTGCGTACCAAATCCAAGGATTTCGGAAAGTCTGGAAGAGATCGCTAATTAGAGGTAAGACCGCCTATTGTTTACCTGTCGTTTTTTTTCAATTGTACTATTTCTCTGTAATGTTTTTGTTTTGTGTACAATAAAGTGTTTTGTATTGTATTGTAAAGGGGACATTTGTTTTCTGCACCTAATGCAGACGCAGTATCTAAATATTGACTTTTGTCCTTTTGTACTTTGTAAACTTATTATATTTTCCGAAATCCAAGGGTACGGTTTATATCACCTTTCTGCAAGTTATAATTGGCACATGAATATTCATGTTAAATAAGAGTTAATATCACGCGACTAATTTCCGTCCGCCCACTTTTAGAAGATTGTCGGTTTTTCAACACAAACGCCGCTCAATTGGTAAAATGGCTGACCATTATGATTTTACTGCTGACCAATTTGATATTTTTGCAGACCACTTAGAATTCGGTTTATCGAAACGCACGAGAATGTCATCCCATACCTTTTGAGCGATAGAAAAGAAAAACGTTAGGAGCGTTTGCATCTTGGCTAGGGCCCCAGATGTGCAATCCTGCGGACCAATTAATCGTGTCGCGACTATTTATTAAATTAGTTTCGTCCGCTAGGACGCCTAATAATTTAAGCTTACCAAATATTAATTAATTTGCCGTTAAAAATAATTCTGTAAACACATTTTGCACCATCAGGCTAAAGAAGTTTACTACTGCATTAGTGACAGGTTGCAAGCCCATCGCCTAACAGTAGGTACTGCAAGCCCTTACTCCCTTGGTTGCCTTATACGACATCCACGGGAAGACATGGAGTGGCACTATTCTAACCCGGCAACCACACACTAATGATTGTGCAAAATGTGGTTACGGAATTATAAACAAATCTTTTTAGAGTTGTTGGTAATTCTGTAGCTTACTTCACTCTGGGAGTGAAGGCGTGATGTTATGTGTGTATTGCCGAGAAAAAAAACGCTGACCAATTGATTTAACTGGTGCCAAAAATTTACTCCAATAATAAATAGAACATTCATAAACTCTCAACCTATGCTTAGGGTAGATTCTACATAATGATATTTTTCAGATATCTGCCATAACAACGCAAATTTTGTCAATTTAAACCAGCTAAGTAGGGATCTGTTTTGGTTCAGAAGACCGACGGCGTCCGAAGGAGGGACGGACGGGCCTGCAGGAGACCCTGTTGGCTCCCTGTTGAAGCGCAACCCTACAAACGTACCTATAGTTAGTAACAAAATCCTCTCCCCTTGACATCGCCCGAGGCCATCTTTTGCGAAGCCCGTAAAATTGGCAGGGGTAGTAAAAATAGCTCCAGCGCCATTCGCCGGGGACGCATAAACCGTGAAGGTCTAACAACCCCCGTCCATCCCTCGGGCTTTAATAGTTTTTCATTACTCGAGTAGATGGCCGTAAAAAAAGAATAAAATCCGGGAAGAAAATTGCATGTCTTGCATAATACTTGGCCACATTTTATATGTTGGCGAATGGCTTTTTCTAAATTGTTGGAGATATTTATGGTTTTATTACGGTCGTTATAAATGATTTAAGGGGCCATATATATCTCGCTGGGTAGGTATTATCCTTCTATTGTTGGGAAAACAACTGTGTACGGTGGGATAACTACCTACACTGTAAAAAATGGTTGCCGGTTAAATTGTTATTGTTGTAAATAATCGTGACGATTCTATACGAAGCTAACATGACGTTAGATAGGGTCTACAGATTGGCCTAAAATCATCCTACTAATATTATAAACGCGAAAGATTGTAAGTATGGATGTTTGTTACTCTTTCACGCAAAAACTACAAAACGGATTTAAGTGAAATTTGGAATGATAACAGCTTATACCTTGGATTAGCACATAGGCTACCTTTCATATCGCTATTCCCTCGGGAACTGATTTATACGCGTAAGTCGTGGGCGGAAGCTAGTTTTCCATAAAGTCACTTCAGTGGGTTTATTGGAAAAAATATTGTTGAATGCCGACTTCAGTTTTACTTTTAGTATTTTTAACGCGGTTTTTTGTTTTTTAAAACATTTTTTTTCATACTTAGGGTAAAAGTCATAGTTATGGTGTTTGACGACACGTAGGTAAGCCTAGTTGGTTGTGACCCTGCCTTCGAAGCTAGCGGTCCTGGGTTTAAATCCCGGTAAGGACAGATATTTATGTGATGAGCATGAGTCTTGGATGTTTTCTATGTATAAATATTTCTATATAAAAGTATGTTTATTTATCTTTGTCTTGTTTGGGACTATAGGTCAATGAGTGTGACATTGTCCTGGGATAAAGTTGCCCCATGAGGATCGATGCTCCGAATTTTAAATCAAGAGTTATAAACATAACACAGCCACGGGAACATTTTTAAGTAAAGGTCAGCCCCCCTCGCAGCCAATGTGCAAGTTGCAGCCGCATGCGATGAATGTGTCGTGTGTAAAAAAAGCGGCCAAGTGCGAGTCGGACTCGCCCATGAAGGGTTCCGTAGCAGCAAGTAACATAATATAAAAGTTCGTTGTAGCTTTGATCAATGTTTTTATGACGTATTAAAAAAAAACTACTTACTAGATCTCGTTCAAACCAATTTTCGGTGGAAGTTTGCATGGTAATGTACATCATATATTATTTTTACATTTATCATTCCCTTATTTTAGAAGTTACGGGGGGGGGGACACACATTTTTCCACTTTGGAAGCGTCTCTCGCGCAAACTATTCAGTTTAGAAAAAAATTATAATAGAAACCTCAATATCATTTTTGAATACCTATCCATAGATACCCCACACGTATGAGTTTGATGAAAAAAAAATTTTTGAGTTTCAGTTCTAAGTATGGGGAACCCCAAAAATTTATTGTTTTTTTTCTATTTTTGTATGAAAATCTTAATGCGGTTCACCGAATACATCTACTTACCAAGTTTCCACAGTATAGCTCTTATAGTTACGGAATAAAGTGGCTGTGACATACGGACGGACAGACGGACAGACATGACGAATCTATAAGGGTTCCGTTTTTTGCCATTTGGCTACGGAACCCTAAAAATAAAGTTCGATGATTTCGCTCACGGACATGGCGAATTACGAAATTATCGGTTTTGGAAGCAAGTATTTTATAATTTTAAGAAGTAAAATAATTAAATTGTATTGTTTTCTGCAAGTGTAGGGTTCAATAATAGTACTTATAAGCACAGGATCTAGAATTTTACTGAGAACATTATTATTTTTTAATTAATCCCTAACGAAAAGGATAGATGCCCCGACGCCTTGTGAGTAAAGATGCCCTTAAGGTTTAAGACCAACTCATCAGATGATTAGAATTATTTTGTACACGAGGATTAGGTATATTATAATACTATTTATGGTAACAATTGCAACAATCCATATTTTAAGGACACTTAAGAAGTGATTTTTAGTTTTTTTTTAAATGTGTGCCCTTGACAACTTGAGAACATTATTTTTGTTATAATATAAACCAAAGTGTTTAATGTATTTTAAATAAATTAAAAATAAAATATATTTGTACTTAACTAATAGACCTCGGTTGATTTATTGTTATACTTTCGGAAAAAAAAATCATTTTCGAAATGTGGGGCAACTATCCCACTTTTACGCTATTAGTGATCGTAATGCTGTTAAGGTTGTCCCACTTCTCAATTAGTAAGAAACTATCTACCTATACTTATAGGATATTTCAAGCTTATCGAAAGCATAGTGCATAATTATATTTAAGCCATTTAAATGTGCTTCGTCTTATCACCAGTATCGCCCCCTAGAAATGGTACCACGTACACGTACGTACGTACCACTGAGGAGTTCCGGTGGGCACCAGTTCAATTATACCAAAAGATACTTTCTGAATGCAAATGTTAGTCAGTAAAAAACTGTTACTGAAAATACCAAAATCGCTGTGTCCCTATGCCTATAATATTTGAGGTTCCCTCGATTTCTCCATGATCGAATTATCGGGTCCCTTTAGGGTGACAGTGGGACCACCTTAGAAAATTATATTATTTCGTATATTTTTTTTTTTTTTTTTTTTTATGTAAGGAGAAGGCACACGAGCACTCAGGCCACCTGATGGTAAGTGGAATCTGAGACCCATAGACATTTGAATTCTCAAGACTATAATCCCAAGACCTCAAATGCGTTGCCAACCCTGAGGACTAAGATGGAATGCCTCTATGCTAGTAATTTCACCGGTTGTCTTATCCCCACACCGGAACACAACAATGCGAACAGTGTTGCTTGGCGGGTGGTTAATGGATAAGATGGTGGTAGCGATCCGGACGGACCCTGCAGATGGTCCTACCACCACTAAACTCACTAAAATTTTGAAAATCGGTGAACATACATCAAAAAATACATACCTACAGTGGAACATATATAACCTCCTTTTTGTTTGAAGTCGGTTAAAAACCCATTAAGGTCTGTTTGCTGTGATATTTCATTTGAAAATGCTCTCTATTGCATATAAAAATGGACCATGAAAAAAATCCCATACAGCCAACTTGTGAGAAAGAGAGATTCTCTCGTCGAAATCTTTTTACAAATACCTACTTACTTTTAATTATGATCTACCTATATCATTTCCTCGCATTGTTTAAGTAAAGCATTTGGTATATATCCCTCCAAGGAAAAGGCCAAGACTCGGCCCGCTAACCATCTCGTTAGGCAATCCCCTACTTTTGAACCGAGGAAATCATGTGCTATTATTAAAGATAAAGGATAAAAGTGGTTTATTCAACAAGTAGGCCACACGGGCACTTTTACACGTCAAAATTCTACCAGTGCTTCCCAAGAGGAGACCACTGCCGAGAAGAAACGCCAAAAGAAACTCAACAGTCAATCATTTTTATTTAAATATTGCTAATGACCTAGCCTAGCACTATTCAGGGTTATTGGCTATTGCGTACATTCCCGTTAAGAGGTTTTAGTAGAGCTCATTTTAAGAGAAAATTATTCGATTTTGAGATATTGATCAATTTAAATTGAATTTTGGTAATTTTCCCTTATTTTCATGTCACGACTATTTCACTAGATTTTCGGTAGTATCTTAAGTTATTAGAATCATTACGAATCAGCGAAGTTTTTAAAGCCATTTCTCGTCTACCCTATAGTGTGGCGTATTTTGGGATAGTTCTTTCAAAAATATTACGGGTTTGTGGAAACAGTTTTTGGATTAAGTTATCCGTTTATGAAATATTAAGCTTTAAAGCGCAAATTTTTGTTGGACTCAACTACAAATACCTAGTACTAAAAATCTGAAAAAAATCTTAAATGAAAGAGCATATAACGAATTTTAAAGGAAAACTATCACGACTAAGTAGACATCATTGGTTCTTGAGATACCTACAGGCGATAAAGTGTTTATACCTACTAAAATCCTCTAAGGCTGCACCAATTGACTTTAAATAGAAAATTAGTTCGTACGCGTGTTGATTTTTATATTTGAAGTACTTAACGGCTTCGGAACCCTACACTGAGCATGGTCCGACATGCTCTTGCCCGATTTTTGAACAGACATTGCAGCGTAAATCCAAGAAATAGTAGATTGTACAACAAGGGCGGATAAAACACCATTTTATCCAAGACCAATGGTATCCATCCGAGCTGGAGGGCGAGGGTGGATAATTAAGTCGAGGATAAAGTAGGTTTTAATATAGAGTTATCTTTTCACTTCGATTACGAGGAAATAAAACAGTGATAGATAATCTAAAAATAGTTTTCTTGTTTTAGGCGGCAAGGTCTGTTAATGAGTTCTTGTGTGTTTTTTTCCATTAGTGTGTTACGAGCAGGTGTGAGAATTATTTCCTCTTCACTTGACGACATTTTAATTACATTCCGTAACACAACAAGTTTTGCAAATGATATTAAGTAAAACTTTACCGCCACTGTAGGTATATTTTTTTTATTTTCTGCATGTGATTTTTAACTTACGTCGAACGCAATACTGCCAAGCCACGTAATTAAGTACCTTGATTTTGTAATGTTTTTGTTAATGTTTGTTTTTAATAGTTTTATATATTTTTTTTATCATTTTATTGTACCACTTTGTTGGCGTGACTAATATGTATATTCATGCCAAATTACAGCTTTCTAGTACTTACTAAGAGTCTCTGCGCTAGGCTGCGGACGGACAGACGGACAGACGGACGGACGGACATGGCGAAACTATAAGGGTTCCTAGTTTGAGACTAAGGAACCCTAAAAACGATTGATTAAAGAAATATACACTGCGAAAGTGAGTGGAAGGGTGGGAAGGGGCCGCCCTAGGCGTAATTTTTTTAAATCAAATCGGACAAATACTGGAAAATGGCCGAATCTTAAGTACCTACCCGAAACCGACGTGCATGCATGGCTCGCTGTATGAATGTGGAAGAAGCGAAAGAGATTTGTCAGGATCGTAGCAGGTGGAAAGAAGTGTTTATTTAATTAGACACATCAACAATATACCTACATGGCTTACGTTTTGTAAGAAATAAATTACATGGATGTTCTAGGACTAGCCTGTACATCAATTGTAGGTGTGCATTATATAGTAAAGTGTATGTTGGTTCCCGTTTATAACTCTTTGCAGGGCCTCTATTCAGGTGCGTTAAAACGATATCGTGTTTGACAAGTTTAAGAATCGTTCATGTCACAGTCGCCATTATTGTAAATGACATAAGAGTTATCAAAACATTGACAATACGGAAACAGGTCAAAAACGATATCGTTATAACGCAGTTGAATATAGAGGCCCAGCTCTCTTGATAAAGCCAAGCATTTTCAAACGACTCACAAAACTGAGTTTTTTGTCAAGGATAACGCCGAGATCTCTGACAGTGGCCACTACCTCTAGCACAATGCCACCTATGTCGTAACTGCTGCGGAAAATATTATTATTCCTCGTGAATTTTATATGTTGATATTTCGCGGCATTGAGCACCATGTTATTATCAGCACACCAAGTATTAACATTACATGGGTCACTTTGAAGTAAGTCAACATCCACTGCACCGTTAATCTCCCTAAACAACTTTAGATCATCCGCATACAGTAGACACTGTACCTCAACACGTTAATTACCTATGTCGTTAACAAAGACAATAAACAGCAAGGGACCCAGATGTGATCCTTGCGGTACCCCAGAAGGTGCCACTTCTTTAACCACTCGCTGCTGTCTAGTACTAAGATAGGACCTAAACCATTCTAACATGTCGCCAGTAACGTTAAATTCGTGCAGGAGCTTTGACAATAGGATATTATGGTCGACTTTGTCAAAAGCACTGCTAAAATCCGTGTACATACACGGCGTCAACTTGCACTCAACTTACAATCAACTGAAATTGAGACATCATTCATAAAGCACACAAGGTTCATCATTGTAGACTTACGTGGAACGAAACCATGTTGTAAAGGAGTAATCAACTCCTTCACATGCCAGGCCAGCTTTGGATACACCAATCACTCGAACAGTTTAGAGAAAGTGTTCAATATTTAAATGGGCAGAGGGATTGGATTTTTTTGGATGGGCAGTTATTAACAGAAGTTTGGTCGCCCTTCTTAAATACTGGTACAATATTTGCCTCCTTCCATAAATTAGGAGAAATTTACGAGTTTAAAGATGATTGATAGTGGTAGAGCCAGACTAGGTCCAATTTTTTTTATGAATAACGGTGGTTCGTTATCTGGCCCAGCACCCTTGTTGATGTCCAGGGACTTGATCGCCTTCATTAGTTCATTACACAGCTTTCAGAAACATTAATACGTGTAAGAGCAGTCACGTTGTGATGAATAGCTTTGATTGATGTAAAGTGGGTTAAAATTAATGGTCCACTACTCGAATAAACGGAGGAGAAATGTGAAGCAAAAAGCTACAGATTTCCACATGACTATCCGAGGTCACATTATCAAAATGCATGGTAGAGGGATAATTGGAGCGATTTTTCCTACGTTTAATTACATGCTAAGTTATCCTCAACCGAGGCTAGATATCTATTATAATCCTTTCTCATTTTGACTTTGACTCTTGTTCGCAGTATGTCGTATTCGTAATGGTCTCTTGGGTTTTTGGTTTTCTTGTAAGTTTGCCTTTTCTTCTCTTTTTCATGCTTCATCCTTAGCAGAGTTGAGCTAAACCACTTTAGGCGGTTAGAAGGCCTAGTTTTAGAAAAAGGAATATAGCAGTCCATGACCGAACGTAGCGAGGCGTAAAAACAGCAACCATCACGATTTAATGTATATTATGTCTGTTCAATAAGTTATTTTGCATTTTTTTCCATAGTGTTAGGTGTGAGCATTAGGTATTTCCTCTTCACTTGACGACATTTATTTATTTATTTAAGAAACAAACAGTCGTTTACAAAAAAAAGCTTACAGACTATTGCTTAAAATTAGACCTGGAGTTTCCTTAAAGTACAATAAATACAGTCTGTGACTAACGAAGATACAAAAAAGGAAATTAAGATATTTTGAATTTTGATAGATATAATTTTAGTAGATATATGTTAACGAAAAGCATTTTTAAGAGCAATGATAGTGCAGTTAAATATATCAATGTTTTCAAGTTTCTTGTTGTCGTTAAATAGTTTGCAGGCACGCCTCATAATTATATTTTTTGCATAACGTGTTCTCCGACGGGGAATAGAGAACAAATCTTTTTTTCGACATTGGCGCAGACGTCAACTTGGTACTCTAAAATGGATTTGATGAAGTAGTGAGGGGACATTTAATTTATTATTTAAAATTTTGTATAGCAAAACTGAATCCACACAGTCTCGGCGGTCACTGAGCGTTTGGAGTTTATGATGAGTCAGTGAATCCCTATAGCTAGTGTGAGCATGTCCAGTTCTGAAATCGAGAGCTTTAACAAACCTTTTTTGTAAACTTTCTATTCTTTGAATATGAATAGCATGATAAGGTTTCCAAACAGCACTGGCAAATTCAAGATTGCTGCGAACAAAACTGTTAAAAAGAATTTTGTAAGTGAGACTATTTTTGAAAGGTTTTCCAACTCGCAAGATAAAACCAAGTTGCTTATATGCCTTTTTTAAAATATAATCAAAATGGGGTTTAAATGATAGCTTGAAGTCCATAATAATACCAAGGTCACGAATTTGTGTTACTCTACTAAGATGACTGTTACATAGGGTGTATTTAAAGTTAAAGTTATGTTTTTTTTTTTGAAAAATTAATTACAAAACATTTGTTTAAATTTAAAAATAACTTATTTTCTTTACAGAAAAGTTCAAAATTTACTAAATCTTCTTGCAATAAATAACAATCTTCGACAGAATTGATAGTTTTAAAAAATTTCGTGTCATCTGCATAGAGCAACACGTTACAATTTTTAATATATTTATCTATATCATTTATAAAAAGCGTAAACAATAGGGGACCTAGATGAGAGCCTTGGGGTACTCCGGAACTAATGGACTTGAATTGTGAGGTGTGACCAGATAGAACTACACATTGGCTTCGATTTTCAATATATGACTTGATCCAGCGGAACAGATCGCCATGTATACCTAGGCGCCAAAGCTTAAGAAGGAGCGTGTTGTGGCAGATTTTGTCGAATGCCTTGGCGAAATCTGTGTACACGGCTTCTACAGAAGCACCTTCGTCCATCGCGAATAGGATCTCATTACAAAAAGTCAATAAATTACTGTCCACCGAACGACCTCTGTAGAAGCCATGTTGGTTAGGGCTAATGTGATTTTTAAAAACTTCAGAAATTTGGTCTGTAACAATCGTTTCGAAAATTTTATTAAATTGGCATAGTTTAGAAATAGGCCTGTATTGCTCAATGTCCCGACTAACTGAGCCCTTGGGGATAGGAGTGACAAAAGCCCTTTTCCAAATGTCTGGAACGCAGCCATTTTTGATGGATTTTTTAAATAGGATAGTGAGTGGAGACGCTAAATTTGAAGAGCATTTTTTAATAAAATAAGGATGAATACCATCAGGACCTGCACCTTTGTTAACATTAACTTTATTTAATAACTTAAGCACTGTGGCACGGCTGATTTCTATATTACTAATATCGATTAAAGGTTCACAAGGTGGTGTTAAACTGCTAAAGTCAAAAGGTATGTTATCAGATTTCTCAAATACAGAGTGAAAGTGAAGGTTAAAAAGGTTACATATTTCTGCTCCATCAGAAGTAGCGCGATCTTTATAATTCATTGTTTGCATTAATTTATTTTTTGAGGATTTAGATTTTATATATGACCAGAAATAATTTGGATTTGATTTGATTTTTTGTTCCGTATAAGATATATAACTATTGTAACATTGTAATTGCATCTTATCCGCCCGTTTTCGTAATATTTTATATGTTTCGTAGTCTAAAGGATTATTGTATTTCTTCCATAACCTATGAAATTTACGTTTTTCATTTAGCACCTTTTTTAATGGTCTAGTGTACCATACCGGCACACACGCTGATACATTCACCTTACGGCGCGGGATGTGTTTATAAATTAAATCATTAAGGAGATCGTAGAATTTAGTAACACTGCTTATGAAATCGCAATCATCGAAAAACGTATACCAATTAATTTTAGATAATTCCAAGTTAATTTTACTATAATCACCAGAGTAAAAGCGTTCGATAGTTTCTTGGGCCTCATCAAGAGTTTTTGATATTGCGGTTACTGACGTCATTTTCTTCTCCGCTAACAAAATCCTACTCTCAAACTCGGACAAAATGGCCTTCACTTGAGTTTGTACTTCCATTACGCTTTCTGATAATGATGTAACTACACGTAGCTGATCCCGAATTTCAGACCTTATGTCTTCTCGCATAGCAACCAACTTCTCGTTTTGCGCTGTGGTAAAATTTGTGAGAAGGGACATTATATCTTTTCTAAATTCAGTAAGCTCGTGTTTAATATCGCAATCAACTTCCGGCTGTTTCCTCTTCCGCATGGTAATTTGATGGGCATCCTGGTCTACATAGGTCGGAAGGTCCGGCTGTGAGCCACTTTTCGGAGGTGAATGACGAAGAAAACTCATCTTTTTGAGTTTATTGCGGGTGAAAGCACAACAAAATAAATTCCTTAACCCGTTTGCAAGATAGCGGGCGACAGCGGCACACACACACTCGCGAAATTTTTACTTGCGGGGGGGCGAAGAGCACGGTCACCGATGTAGCGATAAGCGCAACTCAATAACTGCAGTTACAAGCGAAAGTTAACTTTAAAGTTTATGTTAATAAAATTAAATTTAAGACATTTTAATTAAATTCCGTAAAACAACAAGTTTCGTAAAGTAAACGACTAATTTATACCTAGTTCAAAACGAGACAAAAACCCCTTTCCCGCCGCTGTGTTATTTTTTTATATTTTCTGCATGTGATTTTTAACTAAGGTCAAACGCAATACTGCCAAGTGTGTTCATTTTGTAATGGCAAAAAGGCAAATAATTTAAAGTAAATGTACCTATTCAAATAACATGTTTATTTAGTGCAGTCACCTCGTCTATCTGGCTGTAGGGCTTAATTGATTACCTAGTCTAGATGACGACAACACTTTATGCACTGAGTAGTGCATAAAATGTGATTTTATGCTGTCTATATCCAGCATAAAGAAGAACTTTACGAGTATGAGAATGAAATGAAAATGAAAAAATAAAAACAGTAACAACAAAATTTCTTAACATCAATCGGGGCCGGTGTCTCTTTTTAAGTATGCGGGATACCTGTGTGCGAAAATAATATTGTGATCGATGAACTTCGATGTTAATCACATAGTGATATTACTGATTATTTTACTCTATATCAAAAATAAACATAAACGTAGTACTGAAATGAACAGCGCCATCCAGTACATTTAGTGCAAGCTGGTAGATTCAATAGGAACTCATATTATACTACACTGCTATCTTGAACCTAGCTGTCTACACTTGTATTTAGTTCGTAAGTAATCCAACAGATGTCGCAGCAAAACTCTATAGCTCTCTCGTGTGTTGCGAAGGATACAAAATACACAAAAATAATAATATAAGAATACGTTTTAATTATTTCATTCATTTCCTTATCCCTTAAATAAGACATTTATTTTAACAAATGTTCGTATACAGTATTTGGCGCCATTAAAAATTGTCTTTGGTTATGGTTGAGCATAGACAACTACTATAAAGTTTGTATTTATTTCGCCATCGCCCTATTGGTCGTAAAGCCTTTACTTCACCTTGTATTTCCAATATGGCGCCGTATGTGCTATGAGATGACAACATCGTAGTTTGTGACCGATTTGTCATAATCAAGTGTAAAAGTTGAAATTTAATTATCTACCTCACACGTTCAAAGAAAATCGTTTACTGTTATGGTAGTTGTATAAGTGTGGCATGTTCGCTAAATAATCTCGTAATCGAATGCGTCCTTCTGTGACTAAAGTACTTGGTTCCCGTAAAAATGGCGGGTGTATCTCTACGGATTGTGTTTTCATATCACTTGGAGAAAGTGAAAGAATAGGTTTCAAGTGATCGTGGATCTATTTGAATGGTGGTTAAATTGAATACGTATGATAGGACGGCATGTCTTGTAAATTAATGTTTTGACATTTGAAGAGTTGATTGATTTGGAAGAGACGGTGCAGGTGTCATCGTTATTAATGAAATTATCATTATGTCGCGCTGGGGCAGAGGCCGAGGCGGCAGCGTGGCCGTGCCGCTTGACAGTGCCCTGTTTAGAGAAAATAGTAACTGCCCCACAGCCGCTCGCTCCGCAGGCACGGTGGGCAAATGGGGTATCACAAGCTTTACTTCAATCCGAAGCGCTCCCTACGGTAAGTTAACTTAAAACTGCCCTATTCAAGCTGTTCTTATCTGATTCTGAACATACTAATAGCGCGACGTTGCATACTGTGCAACATATGCTAGTCTAACAGAATTAAATTCATCAACATGGGTGTAAGATGTAATTAAGCCCAAATTGCACAATTCAACTTACTTTCACGTCTAACTAGGTAGTAGCGATTACTGGAACAATTATTCCATTTTATTAATAGACAGACAAGGATTGTCATTATTCTGTAATGTTATCACAGTGTTGCTGTTCACACATGTTTGTATTTGTAAACAGAAATATTGAATATCATTTATAAGTAGATTCAACTAACATGTATTATGAAAAGATACATTTGTACATTTCATGCTACTTGACTGACTTTTTAAGCAGATAGGGGAATACTTTAATAAACATTTAATAACTAAACCAAAATTGTTGTATTTTTCACTTTCATTGGCTTGTATTTAAAGTGTGGTTTCTGTGGATAATAATTTGCTTTATAGAAGTTGTATATTAATACTAACTTAAAATGTTATGTATAGTGAGAAAAGTATAAATAAGGGTGTGGTTAAGAGTTAAATTTATTTATTTATAAGTACATTCACATCATAATATAAGTACTATACACTAGAAAATATATAGATGAAATTTATATTTTTTTCTGGTATATACAACAATAATTAGATTGGCAACAAGATATAAAAACTGTTACTTGTTTTTGTTGTTGCCACTTGTCAATATTGCGTTTCCTCCTGTCACATCATCAGACTCTTTTTGCCATCAATGAATTAATGGATTTTGCTTCAGTTTGCTAGGAATGCTAGGATGCAAATAGTGCTAATGTTTCACATTTCTGTCAACTCAAAATATATAGAGTTGTCGTCCTGACACATCTCAATGCGCTGTTTTTTTTGCGTAGCAATGGGCAACTGTTTGGTTTGAATATCTTAGATTTTGCAAGATGATGGATGATAGGCCATCTAGTGTTATTTATTGCCATATTTTGTTTTTAATTTACTTTTTTTATCTTATTTTTTCTTTTTTAATTTCATTATTACATAAGTTACCTGGTGTTTTGGTTATTCTGTAATGCCAGATAAATGTCTTTGAAGAAAAAAATAAATCAGCTTACATCAATCCTATAACATTTTGTTGCGTTTTGAAATCACCAACTTAATAAAAACTGCCCTGTGATCAAATATTTCTTTAGTTTCACCTAGGTTCCAAATAATGAAATATTTCTGAATATCTAATAATATCTGTTTGAAAATATTGCTTTACTAATATCATGACCTTCTTTTCCAGCATTCACAAGCAATGCTCTTAAAAAGCAGCCCGTTCAAGACCAGAACAGCCCGCTGACAGTGCCTGCAGTGGAAACTGACCAGCCCCCACCGAAACCTAAGAAATTCTTCAAATCGCGAAATGCTGACCCTTTTCCACAAGTTCCTCAAATCACATACGCACCGCCAGTACCTGCTGCTCCACTTTCTCCAGAGCATCCCTCGAATAGCAAAGAAAAGAAAGCCAATAAAAGAAGTAGGGTCTATAATAGAGACTCTTCATCACCTGAATTGCCGCGACGTAACTCGGCAACGGCTAAAGCACGAAAAAATTCAGTGGCCAGCAAAGGCAAAAAAGACGAGGCCCTACCTGAAAATGCTCAACCACGGAGTACAAGATACTTGGTGCGGAATCGTGATAAAGTAATCAATTATGCAGAAGATGGTAGCAATAGTCCTATTCCAGAGTTTTCACGGTATGAGTCTTTGGCACCTCGTGTTACATCACCAAAACAAAGCCCGTTGGTGGCAAGCCCAGTGCTGTCTAAAGCGGATGTGGCTAGTCCTTCAACTAGCAAAGAGGTGGTCAGCCCTTCCACAAGCAAAGATAGTATGGAAGAGAGAAAGCCACCACCTATTGTGTTGCGAATATCCAAAGGTACTTCGAGGATAGTCAGTACTGATTCAAATGAAGGGTTCACATCTCCGGGCTCTGATAGGCATTCTTCTATGGACATGCATTCAGATCTTGGGTTGGATCACAAAAAGAGTCCTTCAATGGAAACAATCTGCTCTCCCAAGCATGAAGGTCTCAAAATTACTATAAAATGTGGTGGCCTTAGCCAAGACATCAAAAAGGAGAAAAAGAAAGATAAAAAAGATGGTCATAAATCACACAAAAAACATCACAAAAGCACTGATGAGGATGTTAAGAAGGCAACATCTCCTTTGTCTACTTCTGATGCCTATGAGCTTTACAAAACTCTTGCCTCACCAGATCATGAGAATGATAAAGATATGAATAAAGATAAAAATAGGGTTTCATCAGGGGAAGATGATATTGAGTGCCAGCTAGCCAAACTTGATTCCACTGGCTCAACCCATATATCTCCAAAGGCAGAACAGCCAACAGAACTACCTCCAGAACCGAAACCACCAGAGGGTTCAACAGGAAGGGCCCGTAGAGCTAGACAAGTTATTAATTACAATGAAAATGATGACTTCATGGATTCAGTGACATCAGGTCGTTCAGTTAAACAAGTCACAAAAACTGTTAGTGACCTCAAGAAGGAAGGTAGAAGGGGCAGGAAAAAACACGAGTCAGCAGTTTTAGAAGCAGTTGCTGCAGCAGCATTGGAGGCCCAAGGAACTGATGAGAAAATGGAATCTCAAGAAGTTAAGAATGATTTAATTGACATATTGTCAGGTGCAGATAATGGCAGTAAACCTGAAAGTAAATTAAATAAAAAGCAGAAAGCCAAACATTTGCACAGCCAACATTCAAGCCCTGATTATGGTGAAGAGTTGTCTCAAGATGAGAATATGCAGGACCATGATGAACATGAAGATATGCAAGAGGATGAAATGGACAATGTTCTTGAGAACTATAATGATACTGGAAGTGGTCATCCTGCAACCCATGCAACCGATTCAGATTATAACAGCTGTCCAACTGAATTTTCTGAAGAGGACTCCCAAAAGAATAACAGTGAAGATGTATTTAAATCTCCTCATGACATGATGGATGATGACCACATTGAGGATAAACCAAGTGTTAAGTTGGTGATAACAAAGAAGAAAGGATCCATTTTCAAAAGCAAGTCGCTAGTCAACGATAATCCATCTCCACTGCCTGCTAGGAAGAGGAGGCACTTGTACAAACATGAGTGGGATGTAAGTATTGTTGAAAAAAATATCTACATTTTAAAGAAATAAAGCATATTTGTGTAAAGAAATACATAAAACCTTTGACGTCATTTACAGAAGGGGAATGAGACTCCTCGGCCTGAGCAACCTGAGAACCCGGAAGTTCGCAATCCCACCAGCCAGGTGCCAGAGGAATTGACGCGAGTCACGCGCTACAGGGCACCAGACCCTATTATCGACGATCCCACATCAGCTGAAGCAGTGAAGCCATACACTAGTGTGAGGTGTGCTAAAGAAGCTAAGGAAGTAAGCTATTGTACATTTGATTTTGTAGTAGGTACAGCTTATCTGATTATTTATATAAGGAAATTGCTATTAGGTATCAATCAATATCTAGTTAATTTTCCTCAATTTGCGCTTTATTTGAGGCTATAAATGATTAACCATCCTTTTCTATAAATAAATAATCATGTATATGATAAGATTTAAAAATGTTTACACATGGTTTTTCGTTCCGCAGTATTACACTGTTGTGAGAAACGTGAAGAAGGCACATCAAATTCAAGAGATTGGAGAGTTCCAAGAGTTCAATGATGATGTGGAGTACCTTCTTGACGCCCTGCAGGTTAGTGTTTTTTTGAAGCATGAAGATGGTAAACATGGATACATACCTACGGTAAATAGCGTTTTCAATCTGAGGACTAAGATGAAATACCTCTATTCTAGTTATTAAGTTAGAGTCAATAACGTAGTGACAATTTAACCAACCAATGATGATTGATGTTGACACAAGTACACTAACAGCTGTTCATAACAGCTTTGTGTTTTGTTACAAAAATACGGAAATGCAATTTGGTTGTCGCCTCGTATTGTCTTGCTAGCGTTATGTTTGCATAGCATATTTTTGTTAATGATGTCGATCAGGGAAAAATCTCACACAAATTGTCCCAAACTTAGTTTTAGGCTTGTACCACGGTAAACCTATTAATATAGAGAGATACCTACATAATAACATTTTAACCTTTTGAGCGCGGGCTTTTATATGTAATCGCGGGGTTAAAAGTTATATCCATACTAAGCTTACGCACTGAAGTCCCGTGAAATGGCACTACCTAATCCGATAACTGTTTATTACTTATTTGTGCAACAAGAGAGCAAAGTTGTTTTTTGCCGTTAGTGTTGATTTTGAATCCCGAGCAAGGGAAGGAGTCTTGAGAGAGATTCTAGGTTAGAATCCTGAGTGCAGCGAGGGATTCAAAGACACAAGATGCAAATAACTTTGGTCTTGTGTTGCACATAAAATTTTTCACCTCAGCAGCGAGAAAATATAACCTTATGCCGCCGCACCACGATCACCTTTACATTGTAAACAAAAATTAAAAAGTTAGTTTGTCTCACGCTCGCAGCAAAATTGAATTTAGCTCACTGTCTTTAAACATCATAACCACCCGTTTTGAGACGCTGAGGTGAAAATTAAATTACGTTAATTATGTACATCGGATCATACGTGGTTAACGACTCCCTCCACTGATCAAGAGACGTGGCACTAGTATTAAAGCAGTAACCTTGCAGGACAACAACCCGATATCGACGCGCTGCCTGTCGGCCATCACGCTGGCCAGCAAGTGCACGGCGCCGGCGTTCCGCATGCACCTGCGCGCGCACGGCACCGTGCAGAAGTTCTTCAGCGCGCTCCACGACGCCACCAACGACCAGGTGCGTGGTGTTGCTTTGCCGAGGGTCCTTACACTAGTTTATAGCTAGGGTTCTAGGTTTGCTGACTAAAAAGCCCTATTGCATTTTTTGGTAGTGTCGTCGATATGATGTTATTTTTGTATTCTTTCTATCCTCATTACTTTATTTAAAATATTATAGCCAGTATAGCCGGGTCATACACAGATTTAGGTTAGCGTCTTTCCTGTGGACACGCCGGAAGTTTTTAAGGCCTTATTTACTAGCTAAGCCCAATCCCGCATAAACGGAAACATAAAATTATACCTATCATATAAAAACAAAACGTATATGCACACAAGCTTTTAACTATAGACCACAGGAAAGACAACTTTTGTTTTTAAGATTGTGTATGACCCAGCCACTCGAATTAAACTATTTTATACATTACTTATCTTTTAAAGCTCTCAAATCAATAATAACTTTCAAAGTGCCTAAAGTTTCGACAGTCCTAGTTTGAGGAGCATAGTTTATTTACGGTTTTGGAGACGGCGCATTACGGTACTCGATTATTATAAATAATATGTAAGCTTCCCTGAGCAAGGTGTGGAAAAGTACCCATTGCGTTATAGTAGTTTATGCAACAGTTGTATAAGAGAGGTCAAAAAAGACGAGTGGTGTGGTTACGATGTGAGCCGCAGGCGAACATCGTAAAGCAAGACGCCACGAGTATTTTTTGACTTAGTTATACACCGTTGCATACAATACTTTTTCTATGACTAGGTTTCAAATAAAATGCAAAATTAAATTAACAACATTTCATTAATATATGTACCTAGGTTACAATACGAACGAACGAAGCACAGAACAACAAACTAGCGGGAAACATTCGAAAACGACAAAATATGCGTCTATGGTTAACTACACTCGGCGTCAAAAATATCGCCCCTCCGCGAAAATCAGATTCAAGCTAATCTAGACCTTAGCGAAATTATGTTACATAATTAATATTAGTGTCAATTAAAAGCACGTTTAATGTGTTTTAAATTAATAATGTTTAATTTAAACAAAACGTAATGGCTTGTGAATCAGAGCGTTTCGAAAAAAAAGTGCACAAATACTCGTTTGAAGGGTCGCGAGTTGTGCCCTTTTCCAAGGGTATAAAATGCCTGTACAAGGTCAAATATCAATCATTCACTATCCAGACGTCGAAGAGAACACATTTAAGGAACTCAAGCAAGAAAACAACCCTCGAACATGGAGACCACCGCTGCTGAATCAGCTCAAGTGGTTGCACTACTGCAAGCAGGAGTTCGGCAGTGTGATGTCGCTCGGCAACTCAATTTAAGCCGTCATGCTGTCCGCCGAGTATTTCAGCGGTTCCAGGAGACTAGGGGCTACATCAGAAGACGTGGGGCTGGTCGGCGACGCTGCACATCCGAAAGAGATGATCGCTTCATCGTGACATCATCTCTACGCAATCGCTTCGCTAGTGCTGTTGAGGTGCAACAACGCCTCAGAGAAGCTCGGACAAGATCAGTTAGCATCTCTACGGTTAGAAGAAGACTGCGGGAGAAGGATATCGTGGCTCACAGGGCTGCTACAGGCCCAATGTTGACCGCACAGCATCGCAGAGATCGCTTGCAATTTGCCTGCGACCACGTCGATTGGACGTTTGAGCAATGGAGGCAGGTTCTCTTTACCGATGAGACGAGAGTCTGTCTTTATTGCAACGACAGGCGGGCCAGAGTCTACAGAAGGTCGGGCGAACGATTTGCTCAAGCCTGTATTGAAGAGATAGTGGGCTACAGAGGTGGCTCTTGCATGTTCTGGGGGGGCATGTCTATAGACGGCAAAACCGACCTTGTCTGCGTCTCCAGGACTGGAGGCACTCGCGGCCAAGGGTCCCTGAATGCTCGCCGATGCATTACCGAGATCCTGGAAGAGCATGTGATGCCATATGCGGGTTACGTCGGCTCTGGGTTCACATTAATGCACGACAACGCTCGCTCCCACACTGCATTAATTGTTCGGGATTATCCGGAGGAGGTCGGGATTCCCGTTTTGCCGTGGCCAGCCAGGAGTCCTGACTTAAACCCGATTGAACACGTTTGGGACGAGCTGAAGCGACGGGTTCGGTCACGAGATGCCGCCCCTACCACCCTGCAAGATCTTCAGGACGCAGTCATCGAAGAATGGGGCAACATTCCACAAGAGGACATCGTAAAGTTGGTGCGATCAATGAAAGACCGTTTAGAGGCAGTGATAAGGGCAAGGGGGGGTAACACTAGGTTTTAAGTTAATTTTAGGCACTTTTTGTAAAATTTTGTTAGCCATTTATTGTTGTAAATTTAAACTTGAATAAACATTTTTCAACTGTTCGCAATGTCATTTCCTTTAATTTTTGACCCCAAGGAAAAATCCTTTTTTTTTTAATTTTCCTAAAAAAACACTTTATTACCTTTCAAATGATACCTAACAATCATATTGTTGTCCTTGATCAAATAGGGTTTAAAGTCGGTTGTAATTATTTTCCGAGGAGGGGCGATATTTTTGACGCCGAGTGTATGTATTTAAATTGATGTGCACTTGCCAGGTATTATATTTAAAAAAAAGTTGCACAATCAATTTAACTTGTGAAATAGGGACTAAAAAACACCTAATGATTTGAGAAATGAATTCTTTTACCTGATTGGTCGATTTTAATATAGCTGCATTCTGGTTGGTTGATAGGTACCATGTTTTTTTTTTAAAGAGTTAAATTAGTAAGAGTTTACATACCAAAAAGAACCTAACGTTCCAATTGTCAGTCAATGTGTATTGTGATTGGTGGATTAATTTGGTGAAGTATTTTGATTGGTCAAATTAACCTAGGTGTAAGCTTTGGCAGCTAGGCATGTCGTTTTGGCTCAAAAAAGCACAAGTGCTGTTAAGGAGAATAGACTAGATAGACTTTTCTTCGGAATGTTCTGCGGACATATTATCTATATTCTTATATTAGTGTTCGTGACTATATAAATGACAGATAAAAGTACAGGAGTAGGAAAAAGACTTTATTGGCGTTGATGAACTAAACCGCATCGGTTCACATGCGAAAAAACAAAATGAGATTTGTCACCACTGATCTATAAATTGTTTGAAGGTAACTGTTTATAGCATTACTTAAGTTTAATCTGGTTGTAGGTTAGTCCCTTGCTCTTTGCTTTTCGTTAAACTAATGTAACGATTTTCAGCTGTATCAATCAAAGGGTTTGAATTCGATCTATAATTTTTGTAATCAAGATGTATTTTTTTTTAATTCCGTAAGATGGGGTGAATATAGTTTTTTTTTTAATGATATGGAGAAGGCATACGAGCACTCAGGCCATCTGATTTGAATTCTCAAGACTATAATCCTAAGACCTCAAATGCGTTGCCCAACCCTGATGACTAAGATAATTGCCTCTATGCTAGTAATTTCACTGGTTTACAGGTTGAACAGAAATACAATCTCGAAAGGAGTAATAATTGTTACTAAACAAAAACAATTATTAAATTGACAAGCCTATTGGAAAATTACATTGAAATCTCATAATTCTCTCTTCATAATTATTATTTAGAATATGCCTTATTTTAGGCTGTTACTGTTCACCCGCGAAACTATTCACCCCATTTTACCCGATAATTATTTCAGAGGTACAGTCACCATACCAGCAAAAGTACATTTTATTTGCTGACTTTGGACTCTAAACCTGGGCAAGAATCTGAGTGGCTCAGCCTGAGGCATGCTCGCCCCGCGAGGCGAGCTGCTCGCGATCCAAATTGTTGCAATAAACATGCAAGGGTGAAGCAGCGTGCTTGACGCGAGCCATCATTTCAAAATGGCGTCGGACACAATGACAGCCGCGGCTGCGTTTATCATTATATTCACCGAATTATTAACAAAAAGAAGAAGAAATCGCCTCGGTGGTGGAATGGCTCAGCAAATTTATTAAATTTGTACCCGCCTCGCCCTCTGACAAGTTAGAACTTGTCGTTCTGCCAGCGGCACGCTCGGTTACACGTCCAAATTACGCGAGGCATGCACACCGAGGCGCCTTTGAGAACGGTCAAAAGACCGACTGTCGACGGCTCGCCGCGCGCCGCTCGCCCGCTGCTCGCGCACAGCGCGTGGCGCGTACGAATTTGAACAAAATAAGTGAGCCGTGCGTGCCTCAACCCGAGGCTGCTCTAATTCGTACCCACCATAAAATGTATATCTGATACGTTCTAATACCTCCAGTATTAGAAAATAGTGGCGTGCATAATGCTAGCCTTGACCCTTTCACAAGCTGAACTATTTAAGTACTTAACATTCATGAAATACGAACTAAATATGTAAATAGTCCACTTTACTTATAACTGTTTTACAACACTCACAGTAATCCCTGCTATCAAATTAAAATCATTCAACTATTATCTTTGACCAACTTTCAAAACTGTTATTCGACCTACTTTGTGATCAGTGGCTCAGTGCTGCCATCTCTCGGATGTACTTGGAACCACGAGCCCTTGTGCTGGCTTAGCTGTGATGCGTTAGTTTTGCGGAAATAAAACGGTTAAACGGGTGATAGTGTACTTGTTTAAGTGGTTGTTGATGTGCGGCAAATTTGTTACCTCCCTCTAATACTTCATGTCTTTACGTTTCTCTTTAATCTGTAGGCAGTTTAAATGTCGACTCATTGTATTGCCATTGTAGTGTACCTAGTTTGATAAAGAAATGGTGTATTATATGATTTGTAAGGAACCTGCGAGTCTCATAGGCTATACTATATTGTAGCAATAGTAAGGGCCCGGCATAAGGTCATAGTTTCATTTTCATCATTTACTGAGGACGCCGCGTCATCGTATGCGTAAAATTAGTTTCTCGCTACTCCTCGTATTCTAACCCATTGGGGGATGAATTTCCAAAAACCCCTTCATAGTACACCCCAAGGAATATTCCCTCCAAATTTCAAGTCCCTAGGTCCAGCGGGTTCGGCTACGCGTTGTCAGTCCAACCCCTGTAATTACATACATACATAAAATCACGCCTTTATTCCCAGAGTGGGGTAGGCAGAGCTACAGAAATACAAACATCTCTAAAAAGACTTGTTGATAATTCTGTAACCACATTTTGCACAATCAGGCCAAGAAGTTTACTAGTGTATTAGTGACAGGTTGCAAGCCCATCGCCTAACAGTACTACAAGCCCTTATTCCCTTAGTCGCCTCTTACGACATCCACGGGAAGATATGGAGTGGCACTATTCTAACCCAGCAACCCTGTAATTGATTTATATTAACAACATCTTTACTTGTTGAACCACCAAATAACAGTGTTATAATGACAACATTGACTCAACGAAAAAAATGAAACGTCAAAATTAAGTTATGGCTTTCTCCGTCAGAGTTTTACAGTGGCTCGCCATTTAAGAGGTTGACTGTACTGGAACAGAAATACAATGTTTTGGTAACATAATTTATATGATCTCAGTGTATTTGAACTCTGGGCATTTTGTTTACAGTTATGTTACTGTATTTTTACCCTTGGTTTATTATAATTTATAACCAACACCAAATTATCTTTGTTAAAATGCGCCAATGTCATTCTAAGGCCGCTTAACCGTCTACAAGACATCCTATGCGTGATTTGTCCTCCGACAGTGCTATCCATCAGTAACTTGCAAGAAACTTGCAGGTGTAAATGATCACTTGACATCTAGAATAATTAACATAATACGGCCGCAACTATGTTTTAATTGGTTTCATTTTCAAATCAGTAGGCTTATTTACATATCTTAAAAGTATAGTTATGGGTATCAGAGGTTAAATGCCCTCTACCAATACCAATTGTGTTTAATTGGTACCAAACTAGGTACCAATTAAACACATAGATAAAAGAACAAATATCAAGGGACAATCTCTCACAAATTGTTCTAGTCCCAAACTAAGCTCTAGGCTTGTGCTACGGGTACTAGACAAAGATAAACATACTAATACAAAGTGTTACAAAATAATCCGTAAAAAAGTAATTACAGTAGTAGTGTTAACCCTTATTAAATAACGTCAGTTAAGTATCTTAGGTATACATTATACTAGGGTTGACACTACTTTCGTATTTTCTTTTTTACGGATTATTTTGTAACACGTTGTATAGAGAAACTAGCGACCCGCCAGCGGCTTCGCCCGCTGCAATTTTTTTTTCTTTCATTTCACTTAGTGGCATGAAACATAGATGTTGGCCGATTCTCAGACCTACCCGATATGCACACAAAATTTTATTAAAATTGGTCCAGCCGTTTCAGAGGAGTTTGGCAACAAACACCGCGACACGAGAATTTTATATATAAGGTACATACTTAATATAGAAAATATCTAAGACTCGGGAACAAGTATTCGCGCTCATCACACAAATATATGCCCTTACCGGGATTTGAACCCAGGACCTTAAGCTTCGGAAGCAGGGTCACTCCCAACTAGGCTAACGTGTCGTTATAATTATATGGCCTAACTGTCCTCTGCATATAAGTTATTATGGCTAATATTATTATTTTCAGAGCCTGGGCCTGTGCACAGCAACGGTGATGTTTGTGCTGTCACAAGATCGGCTGAACATGGACTTGGACCGGGAATCTCTGGAGCTGATGCTGAATCTGCTGGAGTCTGATGTTTCACACAAGTAAATTGTTTTCTATCTAATCATTTAATATATTAGACCGAAGGAACTGGGGATACACGATATTATTACGATATAATAAGCATTACGATATAATAGATAATATCAATCCTTCATTCCCAGAGTGGGGTAGGCAGAGCTACAGAATTACCAACAACTCTAAAAAACTTGTTGATTCTGTAACCACATTATGCACAATGAGGCTGAGATGTTTACCAGTGTATTAGTGACAGGTTGCAAGCCCATCGCCTAACAGTACTACACGCCCTTATTCCCTTAGTCGCCTTTTACGACATCCACGGGAAGTGGCACTATTCTTACCCGGCAACCACATGGACAATATAAAATAAATCAATAAATAAAGACAGTAATAACCCTGTTTATACAATAAACCTGGCCACCCAGTTCTTTATTTAATGTAACTGTTTAATTTCAGAAACGCACTGGACGACTGCGGCCTAACATCCACTCAGTTGGCAAAAACACAGGAGCGGGTGCGGGAGTTGTGCGCCGAAATCAAGAGCCAGGGGAAAGCCAAGCATTTAGACTTGGACAACATTACCGTAAGCTGATAATTTAATTAATTAATAATAAATCAATTAGGGGGTACCCAGATAATTGTCCCGTCATCCGTCATCGAAACCGGTTCAGCGGTTTAGCCGTGAAAGAAGAACCAACAAACAAACAAACATACTTTCGCATTTATAATATTAAGTATAGACAGGGTTGGACATTTGTAATTGCTTAAAAAGTAATTTGTAATTCGTATTTTACATACCTGAAGACGTGATATTTTGTAGTTAATTTTTCCAATAATTACATAAAGGCTTCAAAATACATTTTAACATAAGTACATTTAACCCTCATTTAGGTTACATAATTTCGTGCTCATCAGGACTCGTAGAAAGATTGTTTTCTTTAGCAGGTTTTAATCATTCTCCAACAACAGGCTGTTTGTTTTCATTCATTCATAAGTTTCATAACATCACGCCTTCATTCCCAGAATGGGGTAGGCAGAGCTACAAAAATACCAACAACTTAGACTTGTTGATAGTTCTGTAACCACATTTTGCACAATCAGGCCAAGAAGTTTACTAGTGTATTAGTGACAGGTTGCAAGCCCATCGCCTAACAGTACTACAAGCCCTTATTTCCTTAGTCGCCTCTTACGACATCCACGGGAAGACATGGAGTGGCACTATTCTAACCCGGCATCCACACTCTGCTCTGCTTTTAGCCCATGCTGGGCTGGATTACTTTTTATTCTTAAAGATATTTTCTATTTCGTATTTTATGTACTTATGACACATAGACATAGATATGGATTATTTTAGTAGGAGTTCCAATTGAAAATGGCGTGCTTAGAAAGAGACCTTTACTCAGAAGTAGGTGGTTATAGGTTGAAGAAAGATGATACGGGTGGTTTATTATTCTAATTATTTTTCAAACGCAAATTATTTTAATTATTATTTTGTTTTTCTGTTTCGTTTTTACTTTGTTATCTTTTGTTTGAGCATTGAAGAGTTAACATACATACATTATTAGTGCTGAGTTCATTTCTTCTACTTGTAGATGTCTAATAGGGAACATGCAATTTTTTTTCTAACGCTCTCTGGAAAGTGCTATGAAAGAGAGGAAAACTGTATACGCAAAATAATAGTTGTATATTTTTTTCATAAGATATGAAGCTTTAAAAAGTTATAGCTCAGACCCCTTGCAAAAATACTCTACAGTGTGTTACCGGCATGAGGGCTTTAAATGTAGGTATCGATTCTACTCCTCAAATAGAACTCCTTTTGTTCTACGACTTTAAAAAATGAGGTAATTTTTATTTTTTATTTTTCATACTAAATAAATTAATTCACTGATTTTACTGTAAAGTTTGAAAGTTTCATCACCTATAACTTACTGTAAATTAAGTTATTTTCTAAGTCGTAGAACAAAAGATGTAGCATTTGAGTAGTAGAATCGATACCTACATTTAAAGCCCTCATGCCGGTAACACACTGTATACAAAATCGACGACAGGCATGACGTCACAGCTGTTGTTCCATGTTTAAAGTTTTCATTAATTTTCGTAAATTACTATGTTTAAGCCAGTATCGTTGAATTAAAATATTTGGATCATACACACTCTTAAAAACAAAATTTGTCTCTCCTGTGGCCAATAGTTGAAAGCTTGTGTGCATATAAGTTATAGAACTTGACATCCCTCCAAAAGAGACGTGAGCGTGGAGACATGATTGAAACCTTCAAAATTCTAAACGGCTTCTATGACTGTCCTGAATTGAGTGACTTGTTTACTCGTAACACTAACACACGCACAAGAGGACACAAGTAAGTTATAGAACTTGACATCCCTCCAAAAGAGACGTGAGCGTGGAGACATGATTGAAACCTTCAAAATTCTAAACGGCTTCTATGACTGTCCTGAATTGAGTGACTTGTTTACTCGTAACACTAACACACGCACAAGAGGACACAAGTTTAAACTCGCAAAAAAAAAAACACAATACCAATATCGGCAAAAACTTTATAGCAAACAGGATAGTAAAAATGTGGAACAAATTACCCTCTGATGTCGAAAACTCTTTAGGAACATTAAAAAAGGTTTAAAAAATTTACCAAGTTTATTTCTGTATATATATCTTAATAAACGGGTCAAAACTTGTTTATTGCGGTTTATATGTTTTTTTTTACATATTCTCTTAAATTGTATGAAACTCAATTCTGATTTTCATGCATGTTCTCTATAAACTGATGCATTTTTGAAAATATTATCAAACGTTTATGTGTATTTCTTTCCCTCTCTTCCCTTATATCACAGGGTACTCTGATGGCACAGAAGGCCTCCACATAATCACGCTACGGGGTGTCTAACATTTCATCGAAATACCTTTCATCGAACGCTATTTTCTACGGAAACCATAATGTTTTTAGGGTATCTAATCTACGTAATTAATGTTTAAGTTGAAAATATTGTGGTTTCAGCTTAAAACAGCGTTTGAATGATACTCAATGCTCAATCGTTTATTGCTTTCCATAATGTGTATACAGGTGGTACTTAACTAACTTAATAGTTGTAGGATCATCATGGACCCTGTAGGGCACAACAATATTAAGGCGTGAGGGCACCTCTTACTTAACATATTTAATTAGTATTTCCTTAGATATTACTTACTTATATTTATGACACATTTCAATTTATTACTATTGTAGGTATACATATAAAGGCATAATTTATTACGAATTTAGTTTCTTATTTTACAGTTCGTTGCAAAACTGAGTCAATATTAGCACCTTAGTAGAATGTAAATAAGTTGATGATAGTTAAAGGTATTTTTAATTGTTTAATACGACAAGTACTCCTAGAAATTTGCTACAAATACTCCTACCAAATGATTTACCTGTCATTTACAGTTTTTAAGTAATTTTATCATAAAAACTGTTGAATGTAACTTTTTTTATTTGTCTAATATTTTAATTCTCTCTGTGGCAACCCAAAATTAGGACCCTGATAAAATTAAAGAAAAAAAGCCTTTTTAAAATAAGCAGAAAATTATTAAAATCGGACATACTTTTGGTGACAGTTATTGGCAACATTAGTTCGGTGCAAGGGTTCACTTTTGCACCGAGACAAATTAGCCATACAAACTGGTTGTTAATTCACTATGGTAGGGGATTAAAATTCTGCAATAACTAGAAAACTACGTCCCTGATTCAAGCAGTTGATACCTCATTTTAAAAAGAATGGAATTCTCTATTTTAGATAGTTTTCTTATTTGGGGTTGCCATAGAGAAAACTAAATTACCAGTATAAAATATAAATTGAATTTTTACAGTTTTTGGTTCAAAATCTTAAAAAAAAATAAATGACAAATAAATTATTTATACAGCAGTTTTGCAGCTTACTTCAAGGATAACTATTCTGTACTAAGCATTTGAAAATAGCTTTGATTGTCATCAACTTATTAACATTCTACTAAGGGGCTAATATTGACTCAGTTTTGCAATTAACTGTATATTTATGTTATAATCTATCGTCTGAATATTAATAGGTATATAAGTTACAGGAGCATACGCTGACCCTGTGAAGCACAGCATCATATGATTTATTGGTGGGAGTGATGAGTTACCCACGCCACGCTTTTCCCCCCGGCATATGTAGCGGTTGAAAGCTACGGTATAATATTTTTTGAATGGTGCAGGTGGGGCACCTGGCCATGGAGACGCTGCTGTCGCTGACGTCGAAGCGCGCGGGCGAGTGGTTCAAGGAGGAGCTGCGCGTGCTGGGCGGCGTGGACCACATCGTGCGCACCGTGCAGGACTGCTGCGCGCGGCTGGACGCGCGCGGGCCCGCCGACCTCGACGTGCTGCGCAAGGCCGACCGCTGTCTGCGCGTCTTGGAGAACGTAAGCCACCCCCGTATTCTCACTACTATTCCCTCCCAATTCTACACGGTACGGAGCGTGCCCTCATTTGAAAGGCCGGCAACGTACCTGTAACTCCTCTGGTGCTGCAGGTGTCTATGGATGACAGTATTCGCTTACCATCAGGCGGTCTGTCTGCACGTTTGCCTCCTATTTCATAAAAAAAGCGGTAATAACGATGTCGTCTTTCACCTGTTTCCGTATTGTCAACGTTTTGATAACGGCTCACTAATGTTTCACCAAAAAACGTTTCACAAACCGATTCATTTCAGAAACATCATTTGGCAAACTGCATTTTTTTTCAGAAACTAAATACTTCAAGATATTTATAAAACATACCTAACCTAACCTATTAGATTAAAAATTTTTTTTTTTTTATATTTATCATTGGCAGCAGCCGCAAAGAAATTATGAAAGTTCATTATATGCTCCGTTTTTATTTATAATACTAAACTGTTCATTAGATGATTGATGTCAAACTGACGTTATTACAACTATGCATTAATCTTATGAGTTTGAGTGTTTAAGAAAGTTGCTTTTTAGATTTTATTTTATTTTCTTGGCATTACTTCGCCTTTGGAAAGAATGATAATTTTGTTAAAATGTAAATAAAAGCATTTCTTCACACCCGTTATTCTAACCACGTAAGGAAAAATTCTGTATAAAACTATCTTTGGACTAAAATAACCGACTCCAAAAAGTCAAACTTGTACAATACAGTTGTTTTATGATTATTATACTAAAATGTAGACTAAAAGGTTAACCTTTACGATCGTTGTTTACAGCTTGTTTAAAAGTGTATATCGTTATGTAGTTTAACTTTTTTACATATTGCGTTTAAACAAAATAAATTCTCGAATAAACTTAACCGTTGAAGACGTAAGACCATAGCATGCGTTATAATTAGAATTAGGCCAAAATCGGGTTGCGCGGCATGTGGACCCGGATTAGGATTGTCCCCAAATACTAAGTATTATTTTGTTGATGGCGTAACCCTAATGTTGCACACATAAATGTGCGGGCGAGGCAGCGTGTTCGCCGTGAGCCGACATTTCAATATGGCGTCGGACACGATGACAGCAACTTTATCAAATTTGTACGCGCCTCGCCCCCAGATAAGTTAGAACTTCGGATACACGAGGCACGCACACCGAGGCGCCTTTGAGCACGGTCAAAAGACCGACTCGCGTCGCTCGCACACTGCTCGTGCATAGCGCGTGAGCGCGTACGAATTTAAGTAATATAGGTGAGCCGTGCGTGCCTCAACCCGAGGCTGGTGTAATTCGTACCCAGGTTAACGTGACCCTCCCTGGCCCAGGTGACGCAGCAGAACGAGGACAACCAGGCGTACCTGGTGGGCGAGGGCCTGGGCGCGGCGCGCACGTTCTGCGCGCTGTTCCGGCGCTGCGCCGGCGACGCGCGCGCCGCGCCCCCGCGCCTGCGCGCCGCGCTGCTCGACGCCGCGCTGCCCGCCGTCAAGGTGCTCGTCAACCTGTCGCACTCCTTCTCCAACAACGGTAACACTGACCACCTCACCACCTCATTCTATACCAACGAATACGCCGACCCCAACCTACTGCTTTTCACAACTACTGCGAGGAAATATATTTTTCACTTCTCATGCTCCTAAAGTCCGTTATGCTGAGTATAGGCTGCATAAAAGCGCATTTTATGCACTAGTGCATTAAGTGTTGTCATCTAGACTAAAACAATTTTACTAAGCCCAAATAACCGCACAAAATAAATTTGTTGTTTGAGTGCATTTACTTAACTTACGTGCCTTCCATGTTGCATCTAACATTTTTTTTATTAATACTATCAAAAGAAAGCATTATTAACATAAAAATACAAAAGCAAGGTATTGGTAGACTCGCCAGTATTGCGTTCAACCTAAGATAAAAAATTCAGCAGAAATATAAAAAAATAGATTAAAAAATACAGTGGCGGGAAAGAGGTTATAATTTCGTTTTAGACTATTAATTAGTTGTTTTCTGTGCAAAACTTGTTGTGTTACGGAATGTTATTAAAATGTCGTCAAAGGAAAAGCAAATAATTCTCACACCTAACACACTAGTAAAAAAATGCAAAAGAACTTAGTGAGCAGACATTGCCACTTAAAACAAGAAAAAGTTTGTTTATATTATCATTGTTTTATTTCCTCGTAATCGAAGTGAAAAGTAGAGTGTACACTCGGTCTAAAAACCCATTCTATCCTCATGATAAAGGATACCATAAGTCTTGAATAAAATGATGCTTTATGCCCTTGTTGCACAATCTACTATTTTCATTAATTATTTACATAACTAGTATGAAATAGGCAAATATTTGTTTTGTATGTAAGTGATGTTTTCTGACCCCAACCCAGAAATATCCATATTTCCGAGCAGTTTTGAGAAAAAAGTCTGATAAATTCTACTTAAAAAAGTATGTATGTTTGTGTTCAAAAACAAACAATGCTTCCAACAAGTGCAGGCATTATCCGCTAGAACTGTACGGTCGCAATATTTGCACAAATTATACAAGCCTGGTGCTAAACTAAAGTTAACAACAAAAAATTGCTACATTATTTGTATTAGCATTTTCAATAATTTGCCGGATAGCTTTAAATCAAATAAAGTAAATACAGGGTGTTTTTTTGGTCAGCAACTTCCACAATAGGGGTTACTATATTCATGTTTCTGAGCTCAAAAAAAATATAATTTTAATTTTCCTCAAAAGTCGAAAGAATGTACTCGCTATTTTATAAATCATGGTCTCTCGTTTCTGTAGCTACGAAGGGGGTAGGCCGCTTATCGTCACGATGTTATTGTTTGATGCTACCCTCACAAAACTATGCGCAAGCGACGTCAGTTCTGTGTTTGTTTCGAAGCGAGTGCTTGTTAAGTAAAGTGTTACATCATTTAATTGATAAAAAAATGGCTCGGCGAGAAAATTTACTTCTGGACAATCGTGAAATGTTTGATGTTGTGAACATTTACTTTGTGAGTGGTCAAAACATTGCTGACACCGTTAGGATTTGGACTGAACGATTTCCTAATAAGCAGGCCATTACGCGCTACACTGTAAGGTCTATCGTTAGCAACCTTTACGAGTGGGGTACTTTTGAAACGCCATGCCATGCTCAAGGAAGAGGCCAAAGTGGGTTCGCAGTGGATGTTAAGCAGGCTATTCTCGATTACTTCGAAGAACATCCACGGGCGAGTACTCGCGACGCAGGGCGACGTTTTGGTCTCGCTCATTCAACAGTTTAGAATTTGTTACGAGGTGAAAGAATGCACCCATTCCATTTTCAAAGGGTTCAAGACCTTTACCCTTCGGATTACGCTAGTCGTGTAGCATTTTGTGAATGGTTGCTACTGAATCTAAATCAAAACATTTTGTGGACCGACGAAGCTTTGTTTACTAGGGTAAGGTTATTTAATGTGCACAATGAGCACTGGTGGAAGATTCGTAGTAACGTAGCTAGTGAAAACCCTCACAAGACAGTTATCTGTAGTTTAATGTAATTTCAGAACGATTTTTACCAACAATAATCTACAATTTTTTAACCTAAACCGTGTTTGTAATCAATGTTATGATAAATCAAAGATGTATCATAACATTGTGCACGGTGATTACGTCATTAAAGTCTTGGTAAACACGGCGCATGGTAACCACAATTAAGTAAAATAATGGGAAAAATTTAAAATGCAATTTCTCTGACCTCCTTAGGTTTTTAATTTTTTTTAATAAGATATTCGGCTTCAGCATTAATTGTACTATCTCTCCTGTTTTGGAACGTTTTGTCGACCAAAAAAAACACCCTGTATATTTAAGAATCAATTAAAACTGTTGCTTGTTAATAGATGTTTCTACAGTATTCAAAAATATATAGAATATACATATATGTATACCTGAATAGATTTTAATTAATAATAATTATTATTATTTTTAATGAATGACGGGTTGAAATTGAAATGGACATACTGTAAATTGTATTTAGTTTTCATAATGTTTAAGTAATTGAAGCTGTATTGCGATATATTATGACTAGGTACTAAAAATGGTTTTGCTTATTTGACAATAAAGATTTATTATTTATGATTTACTGTTGAGTGTGCAGTCGGTTTGTCCGCAGTGTCTCCGGGCGCTCAGGTGGTGGGCGCGGAGCCTGGCATCATGGAGATCTGCCTGGAGCTGCTCCAGAACGAGGGCAACTTCATCCCCGACACCAAGAACTTCGAGTTCAGCGTCTGTGTGAGTACAGACTCTAGAGTCTCTGGCTTCATTGGTGGCAGGTGTCCCCCGATAGGTCAGAGCAGGGCTTGGAACCGGTTAAAACCGGTTTTTTTTTCGGTTATACTCCGAACTTTTGTTGAGAACGTGAACGTTTTGAGAACTTTATTTTACCTTCATTAACCGGTTTAATCCACGAGCGGCGAGTCGAAAAACCAAAAGTTTTGTACTGTATAAAAACACTAAGCGGCGCTTGTTTATGGTGCGTGACGTGCGTCTGGATTAACCGGTATTTTAAGCTAGTAAACGGTTAATTTGAATAGAACTTGATATAAAGGTTCCTCCAAAAGCCGGTAAAAAAACCGGTTTATGCGAACGGAACCGAAATAAAAAGGTTTTGCGTCAAGTACATAATAACGGTTTGAAAATTTAATCGGTATCTGAGCCCTGGGTCGGAGTATATCGCTAGTGCAGAGCAGATGTTCCGTATAGCTTATAGTTTACAAAAAGTAGCAAGAAGACTTGGTACGAATGTTTTTGTGGTAACGACGGTGTGAGTGACATTCCAAAAAGAATATATCCGTACAAGTGTGCTGAATTATAACGTGAATACGTCAAACGCAATATCGTTTTAACCTAAAGTGTCATTCTATGGAACTTGCGAACTATGTAAACAAGCCGCCATACTAAAATTGACATTAGATGTCAATTTCAATATATTGTTTGTTTACATAGTTAGCAAGTTCCATCGAATTACAGTATAGTAGAATCTGCCCGGCGCGAGTAAATGGTTTCGAGTCTTGGATGTCTTCTTATCTAAGTATGTATTTCTTTAAACAACTTTATCGGTATCTAGTATCCACAGTACGGTTAAGGACTTTAATTGTTATGCCACTATGGAACCCTGTCATAATGACATTGCTAATCATTAATTGTAGCTTTCTTTCATGTGGTTTGACGCTGTCATTATGACAGGGTTCCTTGACTCTGCAAGCCAAGAGCTTAGTTTAGGACTAGGTCAATTATTGTCAGATTTTCCCCTTGACATTTATTTATTGAATGAGTGACCAATAACACGGACGACACGTTGGCCTAGTTGGAGAGTTACCCTGCCTCCGAAGCCGGCGGTCCCGGGTTTAAATCCCGATAAGGGCAGATATTTGTGTGATGAGCACGAGTATTTGTTCCTGAGTCTTTAATGTTTTTTTAAGTATTTATTTCTCTATCTAAGTATGTTTATCGTTGTCTAGTACCCATAACACAGCCTAGAGCTTAGTTTGGGACTAGGTCAGTTGGTGTGTCATTGTCCCGTGATATTTATTTATTTATTATTAAGTTACCTCGTGCCACCCCAGGTGCTGCTGCTACTGATCAACCTGGTGCAGAACAACGAGGTGAACGCGGCGCGGCTGCTGGGCGCGCGCGCCGGCACCGCCGCCGACCTCGTCGTGGACCTGTTCCACAAGCGCTGCGACCTCGCCAAGTAAGAAAAGAAAGAAGAAAGAAAAATACATTTATTCACTGAACACAACGAGACACATAAATAATAAAACAGTAAACAGAGAAAGAAAAACATAGTGGTTGGTGTGTCTTCGTGGCAGTGAACCGGACACTGGCTCAGCATAATGCTGAGGTGCTAGGCACCTGCAGCGCTGATTTTCAGCCAGCACCGAGTGTGACAAACGGACTGGGACTGGGTTAGGATTGGGTTCACTCACTATTTACCACTTCTCATGCTCTAAAATGACTTATAATAGTTATAATAGCCATGTACAGTGCCGTTGGTGCTTAGGAATCATCAGCCAAATTTGAACCTGTGATCTTATTGCAAAATGGGTATCAAATCAACCAAATAAATGTATGACTAGTTTTCGTTACTCACATGTAAAAGTTGCCGTTACTTAATTTTAGGGCACGGAACCCAATAAATTTCCATGACAGAATTCATCAATTGTTTTCGTTTTAGGAGAGTGGAAGAAAACACAGACGCTTTGCTGGACGGCAAAAAAGAATCGGACGACGAGCCCGACAAGAAGAAACAGTCGTCGCAGGACGACATCGATGAAACAGTTGAGAAATGTAAGAGCCTTTTTACTAAATATAATAGTACATTTTACGCATTTGTTTAACGTACAAAATAAGCATTTACATGGATTAAAAATACTAGTTTCATTAAAATTTTAAATCTTCTGTTCACTAATTCCAATAACGCCAGAAACTAAAAAGTATATTAAAATTATTAACAAATTCAACATAATTGGGTTATCACAAAAAAAAATACCACTAGTTTTTTTTTTTTTTTTCGATAAAATAGACTAATTGAAGACACTAATTTCACGGTTTTTGCATTTAAATCAATATATTAATTTATTTTAATTTTTAAAGAAAATGTTTTTATTACGTCACTACAAGCTGGTTTGTTTGAGAAATGCTTTAAAACTATTGAATTCGTTTGAGAGTACGCATTTCTGTCAGATCACGTAAAATGTCAATGTCAAGTCATGTCAATATAGGTAAACTAAAGTATTAAAAAAAAAATGGTATTGTGAACATTATATTCTTATACCTAAATCATACTTACATTAGAGCTTTAGCTCCACGTATTTCAGCTACGTTGTGATTGGAGCTGTCTCCCAAGTATGTCAATATCCTGACTATATCCACTTTGGGTAGATTAGTGGAATCAGCCCTTACAAAGTTTAATAAATGTACAGCGTTGGTCGTCATTATAAGCAAGAATATCGATATCCAAGATCTGGCGATGGTCAATATGTGTAGCAGGATCGTCAGATTCCGTAGAATTTGAAGCAATGTTGTTAAAATGCAGAAAATCAGAAAACGCGTAGTTATACGTTTCACACCAAACAAACCGAAATTTTATTTTTAGTTTGTTGAGTTTGACAATTTAACCCACAGACTAGCCTACGGGCGGAGGTTCCAAAACGGACTTGTATTTTAATCATACCATTTTTTTAAAGATCTGACCTTGTCATGTTTATATACAGTTAAAAATTGTCTTAATTTTAATAAGCGTTAAAATAAAACAGAAATAAATAAGACAAAATTCGATATACATTATTTATTTATTACTGCATTCCGGACTCATATTATATGCAGTACTATGGTTGATCACAGATTAGACACAACTTACCAATGAAGATCGTGACGTCACTAAATTACAGGTCAAATAATGTCAAATGATAAATTAGAAATAACTATTTAATACTAATTTTGTAAAATAATCTGATAACAGGGAATGGTTCTACAACCCTTTTTCTCGAAATGGTTTTTGAATCACTATACATTACAAAATTATGGGATAACCCAATTACGTACACTTTTTTTTACTTGCAGAATATTTCGGCTAACATATAGGAATTATAGACAAAATGTATAGAAAAATAGATATAGTATGAATCTTCCCAGGTGAATTTTTCGCTTCGAGCCCTAATCTTTCAAACAAAATCCATTGTCTCTATTATCACAAAACCGCTAGCTACCGAGTTAGCACGTGCCACTACAACATTCATATTGAAAAACAAACTGTAGTATTAAGGTTCAAATTTAATGTTACTGATGTTCTGGATATTACGTTTTGGTAGTGTAGGACGATAGACCACCCCGAGGAAATACGGCACATGTGTTAAACACGGTTGTTTATGATAAAGCGTTTTATATTTGTTATATAACAAAATCTAAGGCAACAATGTAAATTTAAGATTAAATACCAAGCAAGAATGCAATGGAAGAATTAGAATTGATGTGAAGACAAGTTGTCAAGTTGTCGTAAATTTGATTAATAACTGCAAAATATAGTAATGAAATTTGATTCATCTGAAAAAATATGGATGGATCTTATGAATCTTACCAATATTAGTTTATAAGTACGGTCCTAAATGCAATGTATCTAGTTATTTATTCCCTGATCCCCAGTGCTGGCCCGCGCGGGCACGCACATGGAGCACACGATGGTGGGCGCGTACATCGCACTCCTGCTGGGGCACGCGTGCGTGCTGGGCCCCGCGCCCGCCGCCGCCGTGCGCGCGCGCGTGCCGAGCTACGCGCCGCTGCTGCCCACGCTCAAGAAGTACTACACCTTCCTGGAGCTCACCGCCAGCGTGAGTACCCCGCCATGTACCATGTACCATGTGCCATGTGCCATGTGTCCTGCCCGGGCACGCGTGCGTGCTGGGCCCCGCGCCCGCCGCCGCCGTGCGCGCGCGCGTGCCGAGCTACGCGCCGCTGCTGCCCACGCTCAAGAAGTACTACACCTTCCTGGAGCTCACCGCCAGCGTGAGTACCCCGCCATGTACCATGTACCATGTGCCATGTGCCATGTGTCCTGCCCGGGCACGCGTGCGTGCTGGGCCCCGCGCCCGCCGCCGCCGTGCGCGCGCGCGTGCCGAGCTACGCGCCGCTGCTGCCCACGCTCAAGAAGTACTACACCTTCCTGGAGCTCACCGCCAGCGTGAGTACCCCGCCATGTACCATGTACCATGTGCCATGTGCCATGTGTCCTGCCCGGGCACGCGTGCGTGCTGGGCCCCGCGCCCGCCGCCGCCGTGCGCGCGCGCGTGCCGAGCTACGCGCCGCTGCTGCCCACGCTCAAGAAGTACTACACCTTCCTGGAGCTCACCGCCAGCGTGAGTACCCCGCCATGTACCATGTACCATGTGCCATGTGCCATGTGTCCTGCCCGGGCACGCGTGCGTGCTGGGCCCCGCGCCCGCCGCCGCCGTGCGCGCGCGCGTGCCGAGCTACGCGCCGCTGCTGCCCACGCTCAAGAAGTACTACACCTTCCTGGAGCTCACCGCCAGCGTGAGTACCCCGCCATGTACCATGTACCATGTGCCATGTGCCATGTGTCCTGCCCGGGCACGCGTGCGTGCTGGGCCCCGCGCCCGCCGCCGCCGTGCGCGCGCGCGTGCCGAGCTACGCGCCGCTGCTGCCCACGCTCAAGAAGTACTACACCTTCCTGGAGCTCACCGCCAGCGTGAGTACCCCGCCATGTACCATGTACCATGTGCCATGTGCCATGTGTCCTGCCCGGGCACGCGTGCGTGCTGGGCCCCGCGCCCGCCGCCGCCGTGCGCGCGCGCGTGCCGAGCTACGCGCCGCTGCTGCCCACGCTCAAGAAGTACTACACCTTCCTGGAGCTCACCGCCAGCGTGAGTACCCCGCCATGTACCATGTACCATGTGCCATGTGCCATGTGTCCTGCCCGGGCACGCGTGCGTGCTGGGCCCCGCGCCCGCCGCCGCCGTGCGCGCGCGCGTGCCGAGCTACGCGCCGCTGCTGCCCACGCTCAAGAAGTACTACACCTTCCTGGAGCTCACCGCCAGCGTGAGTACCCCGCCATGTACCATGTACCATGTGCCATGTGCCATGTGTCCTGCCCGGGCACGCGTGCGTGCTGGGCCCCGCGCCCGCCGCCGCCGTGCGCGCGCGCGTGCCGAGCTACGCGCCGCTGCTGCCCACGCTCAAGAAGTACTACACCTTCCTGGAGCTCACCGCCAGCGTGAGTACCCCGCCATGTACCATGTACCATGTGCCATGTGCCATGTGTCCTGCCCGGGCACGCGTGCGTGCTGGGCCCCGCGCCCGCCGCCGCCGTGCGCGCGCGCGTGCCGAGCTACGCGCCGCTGCTGCCCACGCTCAAGAAGTACTACACCTTCCTGGAGCTCACCGCCAGCGTGAGTACCCCGCCATGTACCATGTACCATGTGCCATGTGCCATGTGTCCTGCCCGGGCACGCGTGCGTGCTGGGCCCCGCGCCCGCCACCGCCGTACGTCACCATGTAACACGTACCTTTACCACCTATCATGTACTATGACCGCTGTTACAGTAGTCGATGTCATGTGGACGCGTACAGGCGTGCTATATGTGAAAAACTTAAGTAAATGACCAGTTGTATGTAAAAATAATAATAATAATAGAAAAAAGACCTATAGTCATCATTAAAAACAGTTGGACAACCTTCAATTACTCAACCTCAAGTGTGACCCGACTTGACCTGACCCTCAAAGGTGACCCTCAGGAAAGCATGCGCAACTTTAAACGTAGGCCAACCCTGCTCCAGAATAATGGATCCTAGATCTTACAACCCATTTTCTATCAAGTGACCTGTGCTATTAATTATCATGTATGTGCCATAATATTATTGGGTTTAGAGGGCGTAGCCAACCGAAAATAGTCTTCTGCTGTGTAAATGCGAGTAAATAATAGCTATGTAACCGCATCTAAACCCTTGGAAGGATAGACATAAGATCAGAATGTCAACCAGGACCATTTAAAACAAAGTATTAAAAACTAAAACAATAAACGCCGCCGTAATGTCGATATTTTCCACAATAGTAGTTTATGTGACTGTTACATAATAAAAGGCATTAAAATACAAGTGTGTATATAAGAAACGAGCCGATAGGCGAGTTTTATAATTTAATCACACGAGTGTTATAATGCCTAAAAATGTACAGTTATATTATATAGAATAGAACGTCATAAATGGCGGCAAGTGCGGCAAACCAGTACTATCATAATCGTTCAATTAACATGCGAGATGTGTCAAAATTGTATGCAACTGACGTTTCACTTCGAATAAGATGTCATCTCGAGTGATATTTGAATTGAGGGCAAATAAAATCTTCCGTCGCTGAACATGATATTCTCAAAACAAGTTATTCTTTAAATATGATATTCGCAAAATATGTTCTTAAATTCTTAAAACATCATTATAAACAAGACATCAATTAAAAGTGTCAACGGCGTAGCTCCTATTTCTGGGTGATTAGGCTCTTTGGGTTTGCTGTAAATTTAACTTACTTAACCTAAACCTATCTACGATTCTTTAACCTAAATCCACTATTTGCAAACATCATGTTTTACTAATATAATATTAATTTTGTTTGTATGTAATAATGCTAACGAATTTGTTGTTATTAGCAATAAAAACATCTCCACAGATAATAAATTTGTTGTAACAAAACAGTGTATCTTTATGGTAGTTACAATTAGCGGTTTTTGAGGGTTTGATGGTAAGTGTGTAATGATATGTTTCAGGCGGAGGCGGTGATCGTGGCGCACGTGAAGGCGACGCAGCGCATCATCAGGTTCATGGAGGAGAGCGACGCGGCCGAGCAGCCCGCGCCGCCCGCGCCGCCCGAGCCGCCGCCCTACTCGTACGCGCAGTACTACTCCTCCGCGCCCTGCGACGTGCCGCAGGACATGTCGCTCGCCGGCCGCAACTACTCCTACAGCCACGACCGCAGCCCCGCCTCCTGAACACGTCTCAACAGTGCATCCGAACATTACACTGTCTGACTAACTTACTAAACGGACCACGTGACTTGCTGCATGCCCGTTTTCCAAAAAAAATACCTGTAGTTAACAACGTTAATTTTTTCCATTACGTCACGAAAATTAATACTGTTTTAAGAGAAATAGTGGCGTTTCAGACAAAACTCCCGTAGCAAGTTCGACCATATTACTAAAAGGTGAGGTTTGATCTGCTATGCTTATTTAATTTGAAATAACATAAGTGAATTGCAAAAAAATTGTATATACTTAAGGACCTAATCAATGTCAATGTTTAATTGAAACAAATATTTTTTCCTTTGTGTTACGAAGATCAACCCTACGATTGTATGACTAATTCTCGTTACACAAAGGAAAAATTTAATTAAATTAAGCTTTGACATCATTTAGGTCCTTAACTATGTATAATATTTTCGCAATTCACCCATGACATATTTTAATATACTGCCCTTATAAGCCAATAGGCGGTATTTCAAATTAACGAAGCCTAGCAGATTCAAACTCACCTGTTAGAAATATGGTTGAACTTGATACGGGAATTTTGTCTGAAATGCCACTATCTCTCTTAAAACAGTAATAGTTAATTTTCGTGACATAATGGAAAAGTTACCGTTGTTAATTGTAGTCCTTAACTACTGTTTTTTTTTGGAAAACGCCCACATACCAATAGACCCAGGCCACAGATACAAAATCTTTAGTATCTGTGGTATGTCTTCATTGGCTGGCATACGTCGCATGATTTCATTACGTACTCAGATGGCGTCGAGGAATGTTGGTGGATTTGAAAGTGAGCTAGTTGCGTTTCCATTTTTTTAGTAGGATAGCTTAAATCGCCGTGTACCACTGGCTTCTTCAACGAGTCCAGACATTGATTTAAAGTGCGTCTCGAGTGTTGTGTTAGTGTGACAAGTTTAGTGTTGTAAAAAAACAAGTCGCTGTATATTGTAAACTGATTTAGAATTATAGTATGCCATTGAATAGTGACGTTACCTACGTTAGGTGGACCGCGCGCGGCTATTATACCTCAACTTTTTGTATCATGCCCTATCCTTACCTAAAATATTGTGTAAATATAACCAGCAGACTGTTAAGGTATAGATAGTTATGTTGCAGAAATGGGTTGTCTTAATAAAATTGAGATGTTCCGAGTTTAAGCCACTGAGCTGGCAGTATAAAAGTGCAAAAATAGAACGGTAAGTGTATGATATAATATTGTATTCCCCTTTGTGAATATGTGTCGGCACTTGTATTATACGCTCCCAGAGAGTAACAAATCAAAAGAGTAACCTTCTACAGAGGCACAACCCTTTATTGTAAATAAATTTGACAGGTACCATTAGGCTACATTTGGTTGGATAATTTACTTAAAGTAGAACCGAGGCCGTGTTATGATTACTACAAGGCTGCCAAGTGAATGGGAGAGCTATAGGAGTCATATTACAGCTTCGGTTATTGAAATGTATGAGTTGAGCGACCGCCGGGTCGGACCATGTACAAACACTTGTCACTACGCGCCCCTACGAGAGAATGATTATTAAACCTAGAGTTATATAAATAGGACAATTTATCCTAATTTGATTGACCTAGGGCTGGTATTTCTAAACTTCGATAATAACATCTGACAGATTCAATGGTTCCTTTTTATTCACATGTAAAAGAAAGGGTTTGCCCTTCTTATCATTATGTTAAAGAAAGGGGACTTCATCGTGCTGGAAGATAACTTTATTTGGTATTTAAAAATACCTGCCCTGTACTTTACCACTAGCGGGTAGGACTGAGACGACGAATGCATGATATTATTCCTTCATTATTCTGTTTTAAAGACTTCTTTTTACAACTGACTGATTGTACATTAGATTGGAAATTGATTTTTCCAAAGTTTAATGTTTAGAATAATATTTTTATATAATATCAAAATGCTAAGGCGCACCAATTACTTAATATTTCATTTGTTTTTTATCACAATTTATAAAAGCACACTTTTAATAAATTCCGGTCGGTATTATATAAAACAATGGAGCTTTACGTTCTACTTTTTTAATGTAATTGGCCTTATTATAGATATTTTCTTTGAGATTTATTGTTGGGTAATGCAATGAATTTTGTTAGGGTACTTGTGCTTAGGCTGTATCAACGTTTTGACCGCATTCTCAGAAATAAGTCGAGAATCGCACAAGTTAAGTAAAAATGTGTTACGGAGTTCACTTCTTGTTTGGGAGATGTGTGTGTTTCCTTGCAACTTGTCCAAAATCTATGTAATTTTAAAACTTATGTTTTTAAGCTTCAAGCAATATTCGACCCAACATCACACCATGGGGTTGCAAGGCATTTCACCTAACATGACAACTGGGTACCTTATGCCATGCACACATGGAATTCTGTTGTATCAATAAAGTAAAGCTGGGTACGAATCTGAGCGGCTCAGCCTGAGGCACGCTTGCCCCGAGCGGCGAGCTGCTCACGAGCCAAATTGTTGCACATAAACATGCGCGGGTGAGGCAGCGTGCTTGCCGCGAGCCGACATTTCAAAATGGCGTCGGATGTGATGATAGCCGCGGCTGCGTTTATCATAATCAGGGCTCGGACAAGTCATCGCAAAACAATCGCAAGACGGCAATAGAACAAGATCAATAGAATCGCATTATGTACAATATTATTTAATTATATTTTTCAATTACATTTATTTTTCAATTAGATTTTTTTCCTAATATAGGATTAATCAGGTATTTCCCACGGGCACCACAGATACTTTTTGAAAAATGCCCTGAAGCGTGAATTATTGAGTTGATTCCATGGAATATTAACCGAAATAAGGAACATCAACGAATCGATGCAAAAAGTTTCATAAGAAATTTCTGGCGGAGCTGTCTTCAATTTGTGATTTTTTGACCTAATATGTTTATCAATACTATCTTTTTTTAACTGTTTAATACGAATGTCACATGCTGTACACAATATTTCCTTGACATTTTCCTGATAACGGAGCTCGGGGTAGTCCTTAATCCACTTATTAATTGTATTTATTTGCACCATATTTAAAATATTTAGAAATAACCATAATTAAGCAAATAATTGTATTTGTTTAAATTGTCACCACAAAACTGTTTCAAGCCACTTTGACAAATCCATGACAGGTATGCGACTAAAAAGGTCAAATGTTAAATTATAAATTACGATAATAATTATATCAGCTTTAGATAATAATAATCTTAAGTCGCGACTCTATAATAGTCTTGTCCCATATCCATATCAGTTTCTGCGATGACTTGTCCGAGCCCTGATCATAATTCACACAATTATTAACAAAAAGAATAAGAAATCGCCTCGGTGATGGAACGGCTCAGCAACTTTATCAAATTTGTACGCGCCTCGCTCACAGACAAGTTAGAACTTGTCGTTCAGCCCGCGGCACGCTCGTATACACGGCCAAATAACGCGAGGCACGCACACAGGCGCCTTTGAGCACGGTCAAAAGACCGACTGTCGGCGGCTCGCCGCGCGCTGTTCCCACTCTGCTAACTATGAGGCTGCTCTAATTCGTACCCACCTTAAGGCTTTGCACCATCAAAGATAGAAACGCGAAATTTAGGACGGTCCTTGGATATTACTAAGGTGCACTAAGGACTTTTCAAAATTTTACGCTGTCGTTTCAAATTAAAGATAAACAGGCGTAATCACGGGCAGCCACTAGAAACTAACCCTTTAACCGCCAAAGCCAGCAAATCACATCGTTGCAGCCCACCGTGGCGCTCAAAAGGTTATAGGTGAAAAACTTAGGTAAAGGACCTGTTGTATCTAGTTGTAACACATCTGTATAGGTCTATACACATTTCTATATTTAAACGTTGACATAAGTTCCATTTTAACTGGACCTTTACTTGAGTTTTTCACCTATAAGTAGTTTGTTCTGGTGGATCCACGCATTTCATCGTAACAAGGGTCCGTGCCCTGTACCGGCGAGCACGATGTTAGCCGACCCATCCTGAGCGTGTGATCTACACCACAATTTATATATTTAAAAGGCCCTATTAAACTGAGCTCGACTTTAATGGCCGTCTCGAGATTCGTCAAAATGTAGTTTTCTATGGCTTGACTTTTACTTTGACTTATCTTGTGACAGGCATCTCGTACTTCATCATTATCATACTTCACCGAATTACTAACAAAAAGAAGAAGAAATTGCCTCGGTGGTGAAACAACCCAGCAACTTTATCAAATTTGTACGCGTCTCGCCCACATACAATTAAAACTTGTCGTACTGCCCGCGGCACGCTCGGCTACACGTCCATTTTAGGCGAGGCACGCACACTGAGGCGCCTTTGAGCACAGTCAAAAGACCGACTCAGCGTATCGCCGCGGGCCGCTCGTGCGCTGCTCGCGCACAGCGCGTGAGCGCGTACGAATTTGAGCAAAATGGGTGAACCGTGCGTGCCTCAACCCGAGGCTGCTCTAATCCGTACCCACCTTTAGGATGAGCTTGTGTACCGTTATTACTATATACTTTGTGTCCATGGTTCTAAAACCTGTAGATAATTGCTTTGTGACACAAATTCGCTTAGTTTCACCCACGCTAGAGGAGTCGAAACAGGTTTTTCTTCATGTCATAAAAAGCAGTTACGGATTTGTACCACGTATTCACTTGCATATTTGAAAATTTTCTATTGACAACTTGCAAGCGAACATACACGGAGAACGCGACAACACGTTGATGACAGCGGGTTGCAGACAGCTTTATTTGATGTGTAAGGTTTCTGATTGTCTATTATCGGTTTCTCCTTACTTGTGTAACAAGATAACCTAAAAATTTACCTTTTAGTACTAAAACAACAATTTCCAAAATAAATCTCGAATATGGTCTTGGGCGGTAAACCCTCGACACGTCACATCAATTTAAAATTAAGTCTATATGAATGATGACTCGCAGATGAAAGAAGATTTTCGTTGGTTGGCCAGGGCGATTCACGGATTAAAATTAACAATTACAACAGTGGTTTTATAGTTACAATGTGAAATTTTAGGTTAAAGACTTGTTTATACGATGACAAGTAAGGATGAACACAGCTGGTGTTAACTTAAACAACTCTTCTCTTAATTCGTCAACGAATTTTTAAACGGCCATCGGCGATCGGCGTCTCGCTCTTGTAGGCAGGTGAAATTACTTGCATAGAGGCACTTCATCTTAGGTCTCGGGGTTGGCAACGCATTTGCGGTCTCAGGATTGCATGATTTACCCATGGTCCCACTACTTCCTCCCACTGTTCTATTGGCTTCCGTCAGAAATCAGTTTTATTCCGCCACAGTTGGTACCTAGGTTAGGTTTGTTAGGTATCTTCAAATGCCCGAAGAGCAATCCGCCCTGAAATAGGAGCCCTGCCACGACGACGAAGAAAAACGAAGTAGTGGGACCACGGGTCGCGACCCAATTTAATAGTTTTCATACTTCTCCCGTTTGGATAACCTTTTCAACGCCATTAACGGATATTTGTCATGGTTGACAGCGCCAAATAGACCTTATTATCTATGAGGCAAAGTTGACATTTGCTCTTGTTTTGCATTTGACATAGCGTTGAAAAGGTTAACTTAGTTCGGTAATAATTCGTCGATGAATTTTGAGAAAAGTTGTCTAAAATAATAACCTTACAGATTAATCATGCCGGGACGGCGCTCGCGCCGGAGCGGCGCTCCTTTTGGTAAATTTTAATTTGACAATCGGAGCATTGTTTGTTGTACAGATACCTAAATTATATTTACGTAACTTATTGACCACATGTATGTATTATAGCGTAGCTTTTAAAGTGCATTTCGTTATGAAATATCACCTTTATTACACTTGGGTTTTAAATATAGTAATGTTGTTTTAGAGTACCATGAGAGTTTGATATCTTGAGAAATTATTATTGTATATGTAATGTGTAATTATGTTATAAAGTATTACGTGTAATTATTAAAACAAGGACAATTTAATAAGCTGATTTTATTTGACTTTGTCCTAAGCATTTTCTACATGAAAACAAGTGCAGAAATAATAACAGCGTGTAAAAACATAACTAGTCAACATTCCATTTTGCAAGTTTCCAACAAAGTTTCGTTATAACGTCGCGTATACCTAATATAGTGGGAATGCAAGTCGCATACCAATTTAATTTTGAACTTTGATGCAACAAAGTTATTGTTTAAAATTGAATCTATTTCGACTCTCATATCTTTTAAAGCGGTAGTCTAGCTAAGGAAATATAATCTGAAAACATAACAAATTATGTGCCATTCATACGAATTATATAAAAATTTAATGACGGTCGACTCGCTGTCATCTGAAAAATCTATTAAACGGATTATACACATCGGCTGCCCTATACAGACAGATTGATTCAACTTCACCTAAAACGAAAAAAACGTTTAGAAGCATATTAAGGCTTCCCCGAGTATTAACCCGGGTAGAACTGCATCACTTGCTACGTGTATTATTGAAGTTATCGCAATAAATGTGTTCTTCAGTTCAGTATAGCTATTCAATTATTAGCTTTAATTGTGAGCTTTGGCTACCAGGGCCATCAGCATAAGCAGATATGACAAATCGGAAGTAAAAGCCTCAATCGACCATCTTCCCTCCTCGAAGGTATACTGACTACCAGGGACCGGCCCGCTATCCCGTTCAAGGGGTTTCGAATGGCTTTTATAAGGGTTTTATTTAGAAAAGCCGTTCGATATGATTTTTAAAGCGCTATTTTAATGGTTATCTGTGCTTTAGCCGTTAAGGTTTCCCTTATAGTGAACGGTTGGTTTAACGAATTACTTAGTCATATATTTTGTTCCAAGAGGTTATTATTTTGGTGGGGTATTTCTATTGATAGGTTAGTCTTTCAAAGGCTTTTATCGGTGAATGGGTGGGCGGGGGTCGCTGCTGACTACTATACTGAGTTCGTATACTTACTGACAGAAATTACAGATAGGTAATGTTTGATTTCAAATATTGCACAGATATAAAACAAAACCGCAAAGATTTTTAACCGGTTGACAAAGTAAAGCAAGATGAATAGTAAAAAACAGCGACAAAGTGGCGTTGAAAAAAAACATCCCGACGAATGGAGAACCTCCTAAAAAAAAACTAAGTGAACTATTTTACATGTTTGTTACTCGGTTTCATTTCACCCTTATGTTGCAGAGATTAAATAAATTTACAAAATACTTGCTGTTTGTGTAGAACAACCATTAATGTAAAGTTTTATCTCTAATAATAATATAAAATTGTACAAAAACTTCACTATTACTACTATTAGAATGCTACATTACTATCGAGTTATATTGTCTATAATGGTATCCGAGATAATCAATGTTTGTGATCAATATATCAGCTGGACTACATCGGCATCGCCTCTACGCTACTAGGTAATTTGATGCAACACTAAAAGCATGGGTAGATCCATTGAAATCACCCGGTAGGATTACCCAAGTATATTATTCAGTCCACGACGTCCCGTCCCACTATTTTATTATTTCGAGCCGCCATTAATTGAAACTACTAAACAAACAAATAGATTATTACCTTGGGACACCTGTCATTTGTCCTCAGTCCTCAGTGAACGACGCGCTGGGTTAGGCATTGGCTCCACGTTCCTATCTCTAGTTCACTCAACATAAAGTTTGCACTAATTAGATTGCCTCTAATGTAGCAGCTTAATAAGTTTCTCTTTCTGCTGTCGCCTAAATTACCATCGTTATGATTTACGGCAATAGACTTAAGGAAAGTAATATTTAAAGCTACCGCTAAATACAACCAGTGGTCTACCGCTGTGAAGGCAACAATTAATAACTACACTACGTGAATAAATAAACGATTGAATAATGATTTGATGATGTTAAAACAACAAAAGGTTTCTATTCTAGTCTCTCTACGGCATCGACGTGTGCGATCGCGGGCGCGCGGACTGCTTGCCAATTGCCCGTCTCTGTAAACCGTTTATTGACCACCATGAGCTGCGCAAAGTTCGCCTTGGCTTGCCTATGTATATTAGTCACCTTCTGTACCAACTCCTCATCGTAAACCTCCAGAGGATTTTCCAATTTCATATGCGCTGCCATCTCCTGCTCTGTTACCAGGAAGCTGTTCCAAGGAGACCAATCGTTGTTAACATCCCAACGACACAATCTCAGTTCTTTAACATCACTGGATTCGCTGATAGCCGAATGTGAATGCCATAGTTTTTCAACGATAAAGAATACGTCTCTCTCCTGAAGAACAAATGCCACCGAACCAAAGCATTTCCGACGACGCTCCTCTCGCTGCGCAGCCTTTAGGATAAACTTGTAGGGCGTCATATCCACCCAAAGACGCTCTTGTACATCCTTCCAAGAACATGATTTGCAAACCAAGAACCAACTCATCGTCGCATCTATAGGGAAGTCCATGTACGGCTTCACTTTATTACACATTTCGCAATAGTGGAGCCTCGTGTTCTCCATCTTCTTGTAATCTCTCACATCCTTCATCTTGGTCACGCCAGAGTTCAACTCTGATGTCTTAATGAATTGAAAAACACTTCTTGCGATTCTTCGTCTCAGATAATCTAGCTGCTCGTCACTGCATCTCCTCACGAGTAAATCGCACTCTCTGTCCAACAGTGTGATGATATCCTCGGCCAGCGGGTGGCGAAAGTCGGTCAAAGCAAACTTCATGTCTACAAGGAGTTCTATTCGTTCCTTCATTTCCATATCCGTACGAAGAAATGCATTGTAAAGTTCCTTTAACTTTGTAGCTTTTTGTATTTCTATAGTATCCATCGTTATCAGCTTGTCGTCCTTGCCGAACCACGCCACGGGCTTGCAGATTTCATCTAAGAATTGCTGCTCCCGATGCTTACGACTGTCCTCCCTTACTTTGACTCTGTAAGATTCGATGCAACGCAGGAGCTCAACCTCTTTGTCTAGCAGAAGAGTGAACTCTGCAATCTTCGGGCCTTTTGAATGCAGCCGTGAGATCCTTTCTATTTCGTCGTGCTTCCAATGGTCGACCTGAAATCATTGAAACATTAAATTAAATAATGTATTCCAACAGTCAGACTTTG